>JAUPFV010000001.1:89850465-91067855 GCA_036936605.1 Limnanthes douglasii subsp. nivea | reverse complement strand
ACCCGCTATATCTTTTAAGTCGTCTTCGTCAAAGACTATAAAAGGAGTAGGAGTTTGGTAAAGATATGTAGATATTTTTCCTTCCAACTGAGTAGTCAAACTGTTGACATTCATTTTTTATTACTAAACAAATAAATCATAAAAACCAAGAAAAAAAACAAGTAAAAATAAAAAAGATAGAAACAAGATAAAAAACAAAAAAAAACATAAACAAAGAGAACAAAAAAACAAAGAAATACAGAATACAAAAATAGCATAGAATACCAAAAAACAAAAAAAGACAAGAAAAAAAACAAGAAAGACACAGAAAAAAAAAATAAAAGAAAATTAAAAAAAAATACATAACACAAAAAAAAAAACAAGAAATATCAAAAGAAGAAAAAACAAAACTACAATAAAACTTACAAAGACTAAAACAATAAAGAACAATCAAAAAACAAAAACAAGAATAAAAGTAACAAAAGATACATAAAAAAATATGAAAAGAAAAATAAAAACAAAAATACACAAACAAGAAACTAAAACAGATAAGAAAAAACATAATAAAAAAACAAAATAGAAAAAAAAAAAAAAAGAACAAGAAAAACAAATAAAAACAAAAAAAAAAAAAAAAAAAGAAATAACAACATAAAATATAGAAATCAAAAAAAGAAAATAAAAAATCAATACAGAACTAAAAAAAAGAATAAACAAAAAAAAAAAACGATATATCTAAGGTCTCGAAAGACTAAAAGGAGTAGGAGTAGTAAAGATATGTAGATATTTACTCAAAGAGTAGTCAATGTGAATCATTTTCATTGAACAACTTGAAGGGGTTGTTGTAGTGTCTCCACCAAATATTATTTTTGCCACATGTTTAAAACAATCAGCGAGCCCATTCTTGTTCTTCACAAACCTACTAATATCCTCCTTCAAAGATTCGTTTGGTTCCTCGGAACAATGAATAATAGTATCACCATTCCATTGAAGCTCCTTGTTTCTAACAAATTGTCTCCTGAACACCACCAAGAACATGTCAAAATTCTTTATAGACCCATACAGGAGACTGTTGTACTATTTAAGGGCACTTCCCTTAAACGTTTGTGAGAAAGACCGACACAAAAACATTTCATCATCATCAAAGTTCATTATAATATTTTTGAATTGCTCGAGATGGTTGTCCGGGTCATTAATTCTATCATTATTTTTTATCTTGGAGCTATCAAATCGTTTGGGAAGTTGTCCGAAGAGTATTTTCGAGGACAACGGTGATTGCATCCAATTGTGGTTATAGTTAAATACAATATCTTCATAGGGAGTAGCGAAGATACTTGGTTCGGATTAAATAGAAAAAAGGATCAAGCAGTAGATGATCAATGTGTTGATCAGTCGAACCCTATACTTGTCCCTAATACTTATTTTTTTTTATTATGGCCTTTATGTCCATTTTTCTTTAATATTTCTTGGTTAACCTTAATTTCCTATTTAGACGGCCCTCATCACTATTGGATGAAAGTGACTCTTCAAGGTTTGAGTCATTTGACAAACAATCAGAAGAATTTGAGGTTCTAGTTAAAATTCGTCTAGACCGACGTGTTTTTATAGAGCTGACATGAGTCTTTGTGGACAACTCATTGTCACCAGGATCATCTGTAGAGTGAAGTCCGGACTCATCAGACTTTTCTTTTACTCTGTTTCAGCTTGCTTTTGAGCCCTTAAAGTTTCAATTCATCCGGCAGCTGATCACATTCATCTTGCATGAACTGTTTTTCATCTGGATTGTGATGACGAATATTTTTACTGCTCACACCCTCAATTCCTAGAAGTAGAGCATCAACCCGTCGAGGTGGAATATCTTGCATGTTAAGATCCATACCTTAATGATATCTGAATTGTCCTTTCGACTAACTGTGGATTTGGGCACCGTCGAGGTGCTATTTGGGCACCGTTGTCTCCCATTGTGGTCACCAATTTGCTGTGGATTATTTATTGTCGAACAGTATTTTTAGTCTTTTGTTTAATTAATTATTAACTTTTAAAGTAGAAGATCAAAAGATAAAAGAGGTGTGTGCTGGTGATTAAGATTATTCAAAAAAGTCCAACCTATTAAATATGGTTGGTTGGGGTATTTATACTCTTTTTTTGTGACCCATGGGCGGTTCGGGTTGGATATTGGAATTGAATTCATTTCAAGGTTCCCAAAGCTCAAAACCAAAACGGCTTATCACACAGCTGAGTCATAATCCACTTGTGTCTACTGTTCATCGAAATTTTAATATAAATTATGTCCGAGTTACCCCTTTGGATTTTTTGCTAATGACATTCTAACAGTATCAGACCCTATCAATATGAATCTTTGGTTCACATCAACTGTATCCTTTTAGGAGCGATAATCAAATATCAAAACACGCAAAGATATAATAACCAAAGATAGGGTCAGATATTGGAATTGAATTCATTTCAAGGTTCCCAAAACTCAAAACCAAAACGGCTTAGCACACAGCTGGGTCATAATCCACTTATGTCTACTGTTCATACGAAATTTTAGTGTAGAATATGTGTGAGTTACCCCTTTGGATTTTTTGTTAATAGCATTCTAACAGTATCCGACCCTATCAATATGAATCTTTGGTTCACATCAACTGTATCCTTTTATGAGCGATACTCAAAGATCAAAACACGCAAAGATAAAATAACCAAGACATATTTATCCTCACTCATCGATGGGGACATATGCGAGACCAAATTGACGTGTTATGCTTATCTAAAACCATATATTTTGATACCAAGAATAGATTAAAGGTACTTGTAGTAGTTGTTGTGTATAGATTTAAAGAGTTTTTTTCTACTTGAACTTGTAACCTGAAAGGTCTTGATTGTTGTGCAGGACATCAACAATAAAGGTGGATAAAAATCCTGCCTTAAGTGATTGAAAAAGACTAGAATCAGAGCTAAATTGGGAGTAAAAGGCCATGTAGAGCAGAGTGTTATCCAACATGCTCAAAATGATAATGGATACTAAAGAGTAACCATGAAAAGATAAGGATAGCCAATGAAATGATGTGAAGTCAAGCTTCCGCGAGATTAAATGGAAAAGATTTGTTAAAGAACTAAAAAGTGAGACTTCATCCTCAAGCCTTAAGTCTTGAAGATGAATGATGGAACTATGAAATATAGTGAAAATTAAGATTAAGATGACAGATCAAGTAAACATTTAGGTTGAAATGTAGAGATAATAACGAGTTTATCTCTTGAGACTAACAACTATTGTTTTTGTAATCGGATATGATTTTTTATTGTGACTTGTGATATACTCATATATATATATATATGTAAAGTTTTTTTAAGGTTTTCAATATAGTTGTGTTTTTAAAATTTGAGGATAGAGATGGAATGATGGTCGACACAACACCGTAAGTTTTAAATACATTCCTTACATAGCTAATAGCTATAATATATAGGATAAGTTACAAATAACCATCTAGATGTTCAAGTTTACCAATAAGTAACTCAAATTAAATATTTATGCAACAATTTTCAATGAAATCTCAAGCATTACAACATGAAGTAACTACTAAACCAGGTTTTCGCAAAGAAATTACACTAGTTTGTCTTTAATTTTTAATTGTTGTGTTATTATTTATTTTAAACCCTAAAAAATCTATATATTTCCAACCATAACTCAAAATAAATATAATTTGAAAGCACATGTATATCTATTTTGAAAACGAACAAAACTAAACTGATAAGCTATAAGTGTGGAGAATATTTGTTTTTTCTATTTTCGCAACCAAATTACCTATAATTACGCAACATAAACAAAAAAACAATACCAAAATGCCAAATTTACACCTAAGTTTGTCATGATTACGCAACCAAGTGACTAACAATTACACAACAACGTGTAAACCAAATTTAGTCATGATTATTCTAAGTTACACAATTATATCTGTTGCAGAATACCGCGTGTCCTCGTAACTGACAGTGGCCCACAGTTCCAGAATACTATTATAACAATTTTTTATTATAGATATGAGAGTAATTTAGTTACTTCACAATGGCTATCAGCTATTCCACAATGACCCACAGATACGGGAGTAATACATACTATTAAATCAAGTTACTCCATAATTACCTATAATTTAAAATGATTGCACGTAATTTTGCAACCATAATTTGACAACCTTTTATTTAATTTTATTTTACAGTCAAAAGATATGGATCTAGACGAAAACGTTATTAAGTGAATTGAAGAACTAGAAAACATCAATGAACATATTAATATTAGTCTTAAAAATTGTGTTAAAAACTGATAAATGAAGATCAAGCTATTATTAAAAACCATTCGAAATAACATATTGCAACATACAAATAATATCGCATCAAACAATAGAGTATAAAATATTTACTTTATTTTGTAACTATGTATTTTTGTAAAACTTGTATGCGTATAAACTACACTATTTTTTTTATTTGGAGTAATAATTTTATTTTATTTTTTTATGTATATATTATTATTTAAGAACGAGAACCATATATAAAAGAGTTGCACAACCAATTAAACCATAATATCACACACCAATTACAATTTTTTTTTTTATAACAAATGTCTATTTTTGCAACCAAAGTTATTAATTTGCAACCAATTAATACGTAATTACCCACCCATCATAAGGTAATTTCGTAACCAATTACATTAGTATTTTTGTTTTACAACAACCCTCTATTTTTGCAACCTACACAACGTAATTTCGCCCCAACTAATATATACTTTTATATTTAAAAAACGTACAAAAATGTTAATATAAATATAAATTAAAATCTTCTCACTTATTTTATCATATCGATATTAAAATTTATTTTTAATTTTCTATATGATAATTTTAAATATCGATTTTACTTACTAACTATAATAGGATTCTTCATGTTTTGCTTATAAATTCAGTTTACATTTTCATTAGGCTTTCATATCGGAGATATAATTATTGTCTTCTCTAATGATGACTCGAGTCTTAAAAGTTATAATGATTGACCACCAATTGATAGGTCACCAAAACGATAAGAAAATTGGAAAATGACAACCATATAAGACTACTCTCCATCTTTCGCAACCAAATGAACTTTCTAATTACACAAATATAATATTCATAATTTTGCAACCACACGAGAAAAAATAAAATATTTAACAATCTGTTTTCCCGAAATCGATCTCTTCTGATAGTTGTCAAAATAATTACAAGAATGTATAAAATCAAATATTGAACATAACTAAAATCATCATATAATCATAAAATAACAATAACAAATTGATCGAATGAAAAAAGGAAATAAAGAGATGTATCATAGTGACAAGTTTGGGGGCATGATGGGTATTAAAAAAATCTATGTAGCTATGAGTACTGGTGGTTATCAGTATTTTTTCAAACCCTAGGTTGATATAGGTAATTTTATTTGTAACTTGATTTTTATCGGTATATTAGCCTATTATATATATCTAGTTTTTTTAACAACACTTAAGTTTGAAAATCAAATAAAACTATTGTTAGGTTTAGACTAAAAGTAATTTCTAAACAGATACACTATCAAAGACTGTCGATATATAAGAACTGTTGGATTCTCTCATAATAGAGTTGTGACCAAGACTAAGGTTCAAAGGTGTTTGCTGGAACCTAAAGTTTAGTTTAATCGACCACATGCAGGTTGTTGTTTTACTGAGGCGAATATCTAGTCAAAGGAGTAGAGGTTTAGTTGATCATATATGTCGATGACCCTAGCTGATGCCCCGTCTAACAGTATGGTGTTAACGCCTCTAATATGAGGTTGTCAAAATTGTCGCGTGCTTCCTAGACTGATGCTTTAAACAATAGGTTTCCTATTTAATATAGTCTCATATTTTGGTCTTCGCATATTAGTTGAATTTATTATTTTTTAAATTTCATATTAATTGAGTCTTCTATATTAATTAGATTTCTTATTAATTTGAATTTTTTATTTACCATATTTTCTATTTAAAAAATAAATCTTTATTATGGTCGTTGATTGATGATATTTAATATCGAGCATCTGATAAATAATTAAAATTTTCCTTAAACCTATAAATAGAATAATATTCGCAATGCTAGGGTATGGTATTCGCAATGCTAGGATATGGTATGATGACTATATTAAGGTATTAGTATTGGATGATGTTTTCATCTGATAAATAATTAAAATCTGTGTTATATATATATATATAACCATTTGAGCTGTATTATATTTTAATAAGAATATTTTAGTCTGTTTTCTTTATTACCTCGGCCTCGACAGATTCAGAGGTCTAACCACAAATGATTTCTCTCAATCGAAACCAAATATATCTGAAAAGCCCTGTCACCGTGAAAAAATTAAAATTTCTACATTTAGTATTAACAACAATAAAGCGTCTGACTCAGATGGGTTCTAACAATAGTTTTTTCAAAACCTCATTGTCGACTATTCGTACAAAATTATACAAGGGAGTCCAGCACTTCTTTTGTCACTCAGCCATGCAACATGATTAGAACAATACCTTTATCGTCCCAATCTTAAAGTCGGATAATCCTTAGTCGGATAATCCTTCCTCCAGCTCTTATTTTTGGGCCATCTCCTACTGTAACGTCATTTGTAAGATCATCTATAAAATCATTCAAAATAAGATAAATAACTCCTTACCATCATTCATTGACACTATAAAGTTTTTTTTATTTCAGGAAGAAGCATTTCTGATTAATCTTCAACTTCATCATGGTCATTATTGTGTCTATTGTATGTGTAACTATGCCTAATTTTCAACTTCATCATTCCATACGCTGCCCGTGAGAGTACATAACACGGATTAAGAGAAACACATTTTGCTTTTGCCCTTAATTATCACAAACTATACATATTCATAGTTTTGAAGTTATTAATTGTCTAGCGATTCTTCAATTATAATTTTACTAAGATATTAACGTTCTTTATTATATATTCAAATTTTCTTTTTTGTTAAACTATTATTTGTTGCGACCAAATTAAAATTATATTATACCAAAGTAAAAGAGGGTGCGACCAAATTAAAATTATATTATACCAAAGTAAAAGAGGGGTTCACTGTGCTTATCACACTCAACCCCTCTTTTTACTCTTTACCCCTAAAAGTTTTCTATACTAAATTTTCAAGCCCATTGAATCATCATCTATTTCTAGAATTCATTGAAATCTCATATAATATTGTTTTAGTCCACTAAAATTTCATCTTCATATAAAATGACTTTTTAAGGCTCATTTTTATACCTTTTTTTTATCTCTCTTTTTTCATGTTTCCTTTACCTCCAAAGAACTGATCTCTTCTTTGGTAAAGTTTTACTTTCCTTTTTTATTTTTCACTCACAATCTTAACTATTCAATATATTTCTATGGATTTACTAAAATTTAAATATTGAATCAAGTTAGGATTTGTAGGAAATTTATACGTATGTGTTTTTTTCTCTTCATTCCAAGAGATTTTTCTTTTCTCAATCTCCTGATATTCGGTAGAAACTGAATATTTTTTTTGATTTGCTTGCTTAGATAGAGATGTAAAACAGATTCATTCTCATTCTCTCTAAGGGGAGACGGTAAGTTTTTTTTCCATTTATTTTAATTAAAGTTTATTTTTGTATTTTATAAGTTTTGATTTATAAAATTGATTATATTTATGAATGTGAAATAAATTTTTACTACTAGCTTTCTTATTAATCTATGTAAATTAAAAAAAATTAATTATATTTATGAAAACGAATAGGTTATAGATGGAATATAAAAGAAGTTATGAATTAGATATTCACATATATTTTTTTTCATTATTTAGTTATACATCATCGCTTCCGTTATATTATAATAAATTAATTTCATAAAAAAAGATCTCAACAATGTGTTTTATACATAAAGAAATTTTTTCTATTGTTATTTATTATGGTTCAAATTGAAAAAAGAGTCCAAGAGGGTAGCCGAGTTGGTTGAGTAAGGCATGTTTGTGACCAAAGATCATGAGATCGAGTCCCTCCACATACGCTTTCTCGGCTGAGCCTGTCACCTTGTGTGGTTTACCTTCTGGCGTTGGTATGCAGGCTATTGCATCAGACTGAGGGTTTACTTGTGCGCATTCATTGCACTCTGAGTAACGGCTGTGGATTCCCTCCGAATATATATATATATATATATAAAATGTTGATTTATATAATTTTTATTATTATTTAAATTATATATATATAATGTTGATTTATATAATTTTTATTATATATATATATATATATATTAATATTATTTTAATAGTTATAATTTAATTTTTTTTTATATCTCACACCTTTTATTTTTATTTTTTCCTTATATCAACGGGTTTTGACACGATTAAAAGATTGAAGAGGCATTTTCTTTTCGAGTGACACGTTTTAACGTTTAAAAGATGTATACAAAACCTTATTTTCAAAATTTTATACTGCTTCTCTTCTTTCTTACTTTTTCTTTTCTATGCCATCAATATTAATTCTTCTATAAGTTTTTTTCAAGCTTAGTCCTAATCTCACTTGTTTTTATGGATTTATTAAAATCTGATATCAGATCATGGTTTGCAGAAGATATGCGTATTTTTACTTATTCTCTATTACTATTAAAAAAGTTTAAAAGTATCAGAATAGATGGATTTCGCTCGGACAAAGAAAAAAAATAACATACTTAGTAATATTAACAAAATTCTTATAAGTTTTTTTATAATATCTCATATATTTCAAGCCACTAGATTTTTCCTGTAGCTTTAAAATACTTATACTTTGGAGTATGTTTACTGTAAATGGTGGTCGTATTATCATGCGGATGAAGTTGGACTTATGTCTCTTCCGAAATTTGGAGATGTACAAGTAATTTCAATCATATTCATATCTTAAATTTACCTTTTAGTTTAAAAATACATTTGGATACCACTTTTGGTGTTTATATGAAAAAATAGCTTCATGTTTTTTTTCTTACATTTTTGTGACCGATTATCTTTGTCTTACTTTTGCATTCTTATCTATGATTTTTGTTTCCATTTCCTTAGGACATACACTACTCATGTTGAACTGAATTTTTTTTTGTTGTCCATTCAGGAACACATGTTCACTACATTAAATATATGACTCTCAAAGATCATATTACAAAACAATTTCAACCAAATATTTTTAGGTGAGTTATAGTTTACCATGAAGGTTTCAATAATGAAATAAACTTTCAATTCACATTTTCCTTAACTTCTAAATGGTCACACAAATCTCCTCGCATACCATTAAAACAGGTTTGACAGGCTAGGTAACTATTTTTGCTCATTTTTGTTTTCTGGTTAATAGTGATTTTCAAGAGATTATAATGGAGATCAGGTTAACTTAATGAGTTCTTTACTTAAGCATATACCAAGGCTTAACTTATAAATTTATGCACTCTCTTGATTGATATCTAAGTTACAATATGATGAGAGCCTATTGACATTTTTTTTTATATTATATGTATGCAGAGGATTGATAAGCACAACTATGCTGATGATTGACAAACAAAACGAAATGTAGCAGTTGATAGCGATCGTAGTGCAAAGACGTAGGATGGATTGTTTCCTCTTGTTATCAAAGATTTATCTTATTTCCTTTATTAATGTTTTATATTTTCTATTTTTTTTGTATTTATATGACTACAACATATGTTTTTTCGAATGACATTAAGAATATACAAAATAATTTTTTTATCATTTAGTCCCTAGGTTTATACATTTGTTCAATCCGATACCATTTTAAAATTTATTTTATAAATTTTATTTTTACGGTTTTATCTGGATTTTATACATTTGTTTATTACGTACTATGTTTATATTTATTTTATAGTTATTTTTAAAAAAATAAGTATTTATTTAAATTTTTTATATTGATCATAAATTAATATTTATTTTTTTACGTGATTAATTGTTATAAAATATATCTACATACAATAAATTGTTAACTTAATATATATTTATTATTATGATAATTTATATATTATATTATATATTGGTGTGGATAAAAGTAGCCTGAGGGTAGGCTGGTAATTTCAAGTGGAGTTTTAAGACGGTGTAAGGGTGTTTCACGGTGGTATGGTGGTGTTTAAAGGTGTTTCAAAGTGTTTCAGGGTGTTTTAAGGGTGGAGAGAGAATTAAGCAGCCTCGCAGCAGTTAATTTTTCTTACCCATAGTTAATGCTGGTGGTTGGGTATTTATAGTGTGAAATTTGGGCCCTTATGGGCTTTCGGGTCAAGTTTAATGGACCCGGGTCATGTTTAAAGACCCACAAGTTTTAAGCAGATGTGCAGGTAGCTTAGTCAGATAGTGTTTAGGTTTTTTAGTACTTTAGTCATAGTTCGAACTGCCTTAGGTTTATAGTGTTCGAATTTATATGTCCGGTGAAAAAGTCCTGTTCGAATTAATATGCTTGGAGTCTGTCCGAATTTTACGGGGAGATTTACCTTGGACTGCCCTTCCGGGGAGCACTTCGAATTCGGACTCATCATATATAATATAAATTACAATCAAAATAGAATTAAATCAATATTTTATCCAATCAGCCTTATATTTTATAAATTATTATTATAATATTATTCTATATTTCTAGTGTTATTGACACATATTTTTCATTCTTAGTGTCGTCATGATCAATCGATACGTTTCTTTTACTTTGATTGAAAAGATTTATGTTCTCTTTTACTTTAGTTGAAAATATTTTATGTTCTTATCCTTTTATTTTGGTAAGGCCAGGTTTAGAATTGTGGTTTTTTTCAGAGGGAACCTGCCGTCGTATTCAGAGTGCAATGAGTGCGCACAGGGTAAATCCTAAGTCTGACGCAATAGCCTGCAAACCAACGCCAGAAGGTAAACCACACAAAGTGACAGGCTCAGCCGAGAAAGCGTATGTAGAGGGACTCGAACTCATAACTTTTGGTCACAAGCATGCCATACTCAACCAACTCGGCTACCCCTTGAGAGCCTTGTGGTTTTGTTTATCCTTTAGAATTGTGGTTTTGTTTATCCTGTCACTCATCCAAATGTACTAAAAAAAAAGTATCTCCCTAAAAGTGTGAGATTAGTAAAAGAAAAATATGTATTTTTTGTTGGTGGTGTTCAAAGATTAACTTTAAAGAGATTGAGGAGAAAGGAAAGAGAGGCAAAATAATTTTTTTTGAGAAATAATAGTAATGGATATATAATTTTGTGTTGACGATTGAAGAGAAGTTTAAAGAGAAGGATGATAAAAAAATAAGAACAACACACAAGTTTTTGAGAAATAATAGTAAAGGAGTAATGTTAAATATTAGGTTTATTTTATGCTATAAAAAATATGTATGAATTCATGTGAGAAAAAAAATTGAACTCTTCAAAATTAATCAAAATCAGTTTTATTGATAAATTAAAAATGAGAAAAGAAAAGTTTAAGCGTTAGAATATAACTTCATTATTTGAATATTCTTTTTAAGATATGGGAACTATGGATTTTGGATTTTTTTTTTCTCTCACACTCCTTTTGTTTTCTTAAGAGGTTTTGTTTTAGTTTTAACTAGTATTTTTATTTTTGCAGTGACTCACCAATTAAAAACATGAAGATCGAGAAATAACGAATGGTATAAAGAATCAACAATTCCAGAACGTAATTTCAACCGTCGAATGATGAATGTGGATATTGATTTCACACAAACAAAATTGGATTCTGATTTTTTGTTTTTATTTTTTGCTATATTTTTTTGAATTGTTTTATTATTTTTCTATTTATTTATTTTTAAAATTTGGGATTATATAAATTATGTTACACTAATATAACCAATCGTATAAAAAATCAATAAAACTTTTGTTGTTATTACATGTAATTAAGGTTTAAAATTTTTATTAATGATAACTTATTTAGTAAGTATCCTTAAGTAAGTACTTAGGGATATTAATTTAATATAATGAGAATTGATATATATATATATATATATATATACATATATTAATTTTTTTTCTAGCTTCAATTTTAAATTTTGTCAAGTTGACTAAATATTTAAATATGAAGTTGATTAGATTTTTGAGATTTTTGATTAAATGATAAAAAATATAAAATAAAATGGTGTCCTAAAAAATTATAAACATTTTAAACAGATTTTCCAAATCCTAGAATGATTCTATCTCCATACAAAAAAAAGCTTGATTAATATCTAATCCTAGAAGATTCAAAATAAATGTCATTTTTATAATCTATTGATTTCGTGCATTTTCATAATGGTTTTCTCGTATATTATTTGTATTAGGTTTATTAAATAAATTATACATTGATTAGATAATTATCAATGGATGATATGGTTATTTTTGTTGTTATATTTTTGGAATATTTAGGATCTTTGATGCTATTTTGTATTTTTCACTGCGATCATTGAATAAATTAATAAATTAAAAAAAGAAAATTTATTTGAAACACCCATATAAAAGCTAAAGATATTTTGGTATTAGCAGAGGAACAATTTTAATCTCTCACTTTAGATTTGATATGATCCAAACAAATTTCATATTATATATGGGGTTTTATTTTTTTTGCAGCTTTGTATGTAAACCATTTTAATGTTCGTAAAATTTTCATTGAAGAGGTGAAGTTCATGCAAAGAAGGTGATAGAATACATAAAAACAATATTGATGCAAGCTATAACCAGCTTTGCAGTTTCAAACACGTTGTTAACGTCGTGCATTTATAAGAAAATGTTTATGTATATCATGCTTTTTATGGTACACATATAGTTTTTATACTTTTTTCTATATTAAATTAATAATTTTAATTTGTTAAAATAATTTTTTTGTTATTATATTTATTTTTATTATTAAATTATTATTATTTATTAAATTAATAAATTTAATTTTTTTTATTAAATTTATATTATCCCGCAGGAAAGTGCGAGAATATTTATTAGTAAATAAACTAAAATAAAAGGTTGTTTTACATGTACTTGAAGATATTTTGTGAAAATAGGTGATTGCCCTCAAACTAAAGTCAGAGTCTAAATACGGCAATTTGAAGATTTATCCACAAAAGAACATGCTTAGTTGGGGTACATTAATAACAACTAAAAAAAAGATAAAAGTAAAATATCGGAGTCGCCCTACAAGTAGTAGCAAAATGAAGTATCTTGTAGACGTCGAAGTCATAACAAAAGAATAAGTTAGTATATAAGGTATTATGGTCATTGGACCTCGTACCGTGAAATTTATAACATAGATCGGAGAGGATCCAATGGAAAATGGCTGACTCAAACAAAGTAGAGTGAGAGAAGATCCTAGCGTTCCTCTAAAGGCATAAGTGGTAAACTACCACATAGAAGGAGACACGCCAAATGTCCAAAGATCGAGGAGGCATAAGTCCAAACGCTAGTTGTGTGTAACCATCTAGGCCAATCAGAAAATAAGTAAGGAAAACTGAATTTCCTGGCACAATCCTCCCAAATAAGCTGGAGAAGGGAGAATAAACCAATAGGTGATTAGTGGATTCCAGAGAAAGATTGTAGGTGACAAAATTGAGCACAATGTTAAAACCCATACGATGCTTGTCACGCACGGTGAGTTTCCCTTAGATGGAAAGGCATACAATAATGTTGTGTCTGGGGATGTTGTACCTATTCGAAATGAGATCAATGCAAGGTACTTTAGACCATGATGACCTAATATAATGGTAGGTGATGTTTATGGTAAAATGAATACAGTATTGATTAGGAATTCAAAGTTTGACATTCGTATTACGAAAGGGGGTGTAAAAAGATTTATAGTGTTATCGATTTCAAGGAGTGAGCTTGGTAAGACCGCATGCCAAAACGAATATGCTTAGCATATTTCCAATAATCGTTTTTGATAATGTCATAGACGATGTTGTTGATTTGTATTCATGTATAACGAATGATACTAGGAACTTAACAGTTAACGAGAGAGTTAGAGAATAGCCAACGGTCATACCAGAGAAAGGTGGATTATCCATTTCCAATCACAAAATTATAAAGGTTGGAGTATATAATATTTTCCATCCCCAAATATTAGAAGAACCAGAAGGAAAAGTCAAGAAGCTTTTGTCTTTTACGTTTTTGGTAATAATCCAGTTACACCAGAGGAGTTACCACTCAAAATCAACTAGAAATTCTTGAGGGCATGCACCCAATTCCATAACCTAAGGTTTATAATCCCAAGACCGCCCTCATATGAAGGTAAAATAACATTGGAACATGCGACTTTCAAACCCGTAATTTTCATGTCACGTGCCGACCAAAGAAATCTATAGAAAAGTTAAGAGCGCTGTTGAAGAGTGTGTACAAGTATAATCAAAACCAAAGGCAAGTAAACCTGAGCCACAAATAAGATAACTTTGACGAGTTGAAGCTTACACACATAAGACACGTGGTTCGAGGTCCATGAATTGATCCTACTGGTGATCTTATTAGAGAGAATCTTGTAATCTCTATAACTCAAGAATGAAGTGATAAGAGAAACACCCATGTATCTCACAAGAAGCACACCTTCTTGAAGCCAAAGGAAGAGGTGATAGACCAATGTATGAGATTGGTTACACCAGAAAAGAAGAATTGACTCTTGATAAAGTTAAGATGTAGGCTCGAGATGATTAGTGCTACTACATTTAATTATAAACTTCAAATCAAATTACTAATATTATGGTTGGTACTACTACATTTAATTATAAACTTTAAATTAAATTGTTGATTTTATGGTTCGACAATTATATGAAGACCCAACAAAGTATTTTACTCTTTCAAGGAAAGGTTTGCTACAATTCGCAGCAAGAGAATTAAAAAGCCTGTCAAAGGAATCACTTCAAGTAAATCCTCATAACTGTTGGATGAATATTGTCAAGAACGTTCTAGAAATAACAAGAAGAGGAGAGTAATCCAGGAGAGAGAATCGGCCGGTAAGTTGATGAAAGCAATTCTTATAGGTTGAACATAACGAATAGATTTTTTACTTTGCTTTTGGTTTTATTTTGAGATTGTATTGGCTAAAAAGCCACTGGAAATTGAATGTAAATGTCAAAGCAAATGTTTGTATTACCCTTTTGCGTGCTACATTAATTAAATCAATGAATGTAAGCCTATATTTTATGTTTTTAAATTATAAAATATAGCTATATAGCGATGTAATTTTTTTTTTGTAAATTTTCATTAAATTTAACAATGAATTTACAATGACTATCACAACGAATATTCAGTTCATTTTTTACAACTGGATGATAACGAGGTCTACAATGAAAGACACACTAACAAAATTAATTGTTTTGATAAATTGGTGTCATGCAACTGCAACGAATCTTGTAACGATGTGAGTTGGTTTCACCAGGGTCTAATTTTGCAACGACGCTCGTTGCAAGCCTACATAAAAGACTTACGGTGACAACTGAGTTTGGTTAATGACCTCACTTAACACAACCGGTGCTTCTAGTTTTCAACTCGTTGCAAAATATTTTTTGCGACGGTATCAAACCTTTCGTCGTTTTCACACCGTTGTAAAAGCGAGTTTATCTAATAGTGGTTGTTCACTATAATATAATGTTATTTGACATTCATACATTATTTGTGAAACAATAACGTTTATAGTGAACAATTCGGATGGACTTACTTCAGCTCACATCCAAATGAAAAATTGATAGAGTTAGCGTATTTTATCGTATTAAAAATATTAGTTTTACGGATAATAATAATAAATATTATACTAATCATTTTAAAGGTATATAACAAATTGTGTTACTTACAAATTATTTTTGTACGTCTTTATGACCTGAGGATTAGGTTTTAGGAGGTCAAGACTTACAATTTATAAAATCATATATAACCATTATATTTTATATATTTGTAATCTGTATTACATACCCCCGTGGCAACTGACTGCATACGGTGGTTGGAGTATAGTTTGGGCAAAATAAAGTTCAATCTATGCCTATGTCGTTTTCAGTAAATTTAGTTTTGCTTAGAAAATAGCCTACGCGTTAATTAATTAACAAACTCAATCACGTATTTATTTACTTAAAAAGAAAAATACAAGTGTGTGCCCTAATCTTTAGGTATACTAATACTTTCTTCACAACTAAGCGTCAACCCTTCTCTTTTTAGTCATACTATATAACACAAGTCCACCACCGTCCTATTTCCCACCTAAGAACCAGTGCTCTAAAAACAATCTTAAATATCTCCTTCTCTTGCTCTTTCAAGTTCATCATGGGGCTCATCAAAGTACTCTTTACAATAGTTATAGCATTGGGCACTATGATTGCTTTTACAAGTGCCCACGTCGTTCCAAATGAAATAGCGAACACTGACGAAACAATGATGCAGCAAAAGACAAGTCGTTTCCTAGCACAAACAATTAACCTGAGAAACCCTAATGCAGCCGACCACTGCCACAAAGACGGAGAAATTTGTATCAACGAAGGAGGAACAAACTCCACTTGCTGCAACAACAAGTGTGTTGATTTGTCTTTTGATAACAAAAACTGTGGTGCTTGCAAGAACAAGTGCAAGTTTACACAGTCCTGTTGTAGAGGAGAGTGTGTGTACTTATCCTTTGATAAGAGGCATTGTGGGCATTGCAACAACCGTTGCCAACATGGTCACTATTGTGTCTATGGTATGTGTAACTATGCCTAATCTTTAAATTCATCATTCCATAAGCTTGATGGTCGTGAGAGTACATAACACAAATTAAGAGAAACGCAATTTTCTTTTATCTTTACTTATTATAAACTATATATATTCATAGTTTTGAAGTTATTAATTGATTCTTCTGTAATACTTTTACCAAGATATTAATATTTCTTTATTATATATTTAAATTTTCTTTTGGCTAATTTACCTTTTTGTTGTGATGTTTTTCGTGTTCAGATAAAAAAATTAAAATAAAAGTCGAGGTTATAAATTTTTAGAACATTTTTTGAAAATAGATTATTATTAGTACTACGGATGTGAACATTCCCTCTCGAAGCTCAAATTAGAGTCGAAATACAAAAAAATTAAGTAGTTATACCAAAAAACCCAAGTGACAGTGGAGTATATTCATAATAAAATAACCCGACAAAAGTAAAATGTCAAACGCTACCTACAAAAATACTGTAGCAAATTGAAGCATTTATTCAGCAAGAAATAACAAGATAGTACGTTAGTAAGATATATGTTATCATGGCTATTGGACTTTCGAGTTGTGTTTGTAATAGAGGTTGAAGAAGTTTCGACGGAAATGACATTTCCAAGCGAAGCAGAGTTAGATAAAATCCTACCGTTCCTCTCAAGACGCAAGTAGTAAACCAGAAGAAGGCACATTAAAAATGGCTAAGGCCCATCTGGGCAGAAGTTAAAATGCTATTTGTGTGCATCCAACTAAGTCATTCAAAAAACAAGTGAGGAAAACATTTTTTAGCACAACTCTCCCAAGTAACATGGGAAAAAGGGAAATCCATTAATAGATGATTAGTGGATTTCAAAGAAAGGTTGCAGATGACGTAATCGAAGATAGTGTCGTAACCCGATGTGATGAGCATGTCCCACGTGGTGAGTTTTTTTTTTCGATGGCAAGCCGCACAATAAAGATATATTTGAGGATGTTATACGTGTTCCAAACAAAATTTGGCGCAAGGGATTTTAGGTTATGATGTCCTAATATATTTGTAGGTGTTGTTTATGGTAAAAGAATTACGGTATTGACTACGTACCTAGAGTTTGACATTTATATTTCCCTAAAGGGGCATAATGGGATTTATAGCATTACAAATTTTGATCAAGTGAGCTCGGTGAGATCGTCTACCAGATCGGATGTGGTTGGGCCACTTCCAAGAACCGTTGTTTATAATGTCATAGATGATGTTTTTGATACCCATTCTTGCATAACGAATGATACTAGGACCGTAAAAGTTAATGAGAGAGTTAGAGAAGAGCCAATGGTCATACTAGAGAGATATGGATTGTTCATTTAGAGCCACAACCTCATAAAGCTTAGAGACAAGAGACATAAGATTAATAATATTTTCCATCCATAACTATAAGAGGAGCGAGAAATAAAAGTCTATAGTCTTTTGTCTTTTACCTTCTGGGTAAAGATCCAGTTACGCCAGTTTGAGGAGGAGTTATCACTCAAAATGGACCATAAATGCCCGAGGACAGTCGCCCGATTCCAGACGCTAAGATCTAAAATCCTGAGGTCACACTCATTTGAGGGCAAAATAATATTGGACCAAGCAACTTTCAAACTCGCAAATTTTAAGTCAAGACCCAACCAAAAAAATGTATGGAAAAATTAAATTAGGTCTTTAATAGTGCGAACGAGGAGAATTAAAATCGATGAGCTCTATGCTTCACCCACAAATAAGTAAAATTTGATGAGTTGAAGCCTATCTGCATAATACATGTGCTTATAGGTGCATAAAGAAGAAGAAGAAGAAGAAACCATCAGAAGTTATCAAAATCCTTCATAAGATCGATTTTCAGGGATGTTCTCGAGCCTTTCCTATGGGTATGGTAACCATATAGCAGCTCCTGAGAGAGGAGATCTATGTAAAATTCTCTAACTCGATATAAAAGTCGATTACATCGGGGCGACGAGGGAGAAGAGAGATTCATTGATCCTATTGGTAAGGAATTTTAAGATAATGAAGGTTATCCAAGTTAGGCATGAGGGAAATAACTGTTTTCTTCCTATTTGGGTACATATGGGAGTGGTGAAAGAAGTATGGACAACCTTGTACATTTCATGGCTAATTATTGGTTAAATATTTTTGAAGAAAGAGATATTGAATCTATCAAGGTCATGCACTTTATTTCTTTCAACCCTGAAGAAGAAATCTTTAATCTCATTGTTTGTGTTTGGGTGCATCATGTGAGTTTTATTAGAGTCCGTAAGCCTATTTGTGATTACACTTCTAACTCTTTTGAAGTCATTGTAAATAAGGATATCTTCTACACCAAGAAGATTGGTAAAAAGGTTAGAGGTAGAGAGAATTATGTTTGTAAAAATACGAGTCTTTATACTATTTTTGAAACAAATAGAGTTGTCATCCCCAAGTTTAAGACAAGTCTCGCGAGATTTCTGCTAGAGAAAGGACTCTTCAGTGTGACTGAAGAAGATGTAGGTTTTTCATGCATTAATTTTAGCCTTGATGAAATTAAAATTGATGGGGTCATGTACGAGGGCCTCTTGATCAGAATAGAGGGTGGAATGAGCTGTATCGGCCTGATCATTTATGTGATTGAACTTCTTTTTATTAAGGTTGAAGAGGGAGCTTTGTATAAGATTGAGCTTAGACGAGATGATGAACATAAATGAGCCATCAAAAGGAAGGTTCCACCTATCGATAATGCTGGATTTCTAATGAGGGTGGGATTGCCACGTGGTGAAGTAGCGCAAATGTTTCTTCGGGTAGCGGCGCAAAATATGGGGGTTGTTAAGAATGATAGTGATTAGGGTGTAGGGACAATCGTAATGGGCGAATAATTTATAAAATCGATTTTGCGAATGACTATTGAATATGACTCTATCAATTTTTAGGAGATAAGGTTGGTTGGTTTTTTGTGCGACCAAAAATAATGGAATCGAGTTGTATAGAGGTCAATGAACTTGCTATCAACATGGTCATTATTGTGTTTATGGTATGTGTAACTATGACTAATCTTCAAATTCATCATTCTATAAGTTGATGGGTCGTGAGAGTGCATAACACAAATTAAGAGGAGCAAAAATTTATTTTGTATTTTCTAATTATAATCCTCCCAAATAAGCTGGAAAAAGGGCAATCCACCAATGGGTGATTAGTGGATTCTGGAGAACGGTTGCAGAGAAAACAATCATGGACAATTTTGTAACCTAATATAATGAGCATGTGACGCGTGGTGAGCTTTTCCTTAATGGCAAGACGTATAATAAAGATATTTCTTGGGATGTTGTACTTGTTCCAAACAAAATTGGCGCAAGGGACTTTACGCCATGATGTCCTAATATACTGCTAGGTTTTGTTTATTGTAAAATAATTACAGTATTGATTAGGAATCTAGATTTTGACATTTGTATTTCTCGAAAGGGGCATAATGAGATTTAGCATTACCAATTTTGAGCAAGTAAGCTTGGTGAGACCGTCTACCATAGCAGATGTGGTTGGGTCATTTTCAATAACTGTTGTTTATGATGTCATAGACGATATTTTTGGTATCCATTCTTGCATAACAAATGATAATAGGACCGTAAAAGTCAACGAGAGAGTTAGAGAAGAGACAGTAGTCATACCAGAGAGATATGGATTGTTCATTTACAACCATAACCTCATAAATCTTAGAGACAAGAGAAATAAGATTAATAATTTTTTTCCATCCATAATTATAAGAGGATCTAGAAGGAAAATTTGATATGCTTTTATCTTTTACCTTATGGGTAAAGATCTAGTTACACATGATTGATGAGGAGTTATCACTCAAAATGGACCATAAATGCTTGAGGGCGGTTTCGCGATTCCAGACCCTAAGGTCTAGAATTCTAAGGCCACCTCATATGAGGGCAAGATAATATTGGACCAAGTGACTTTCAAACTCCAAATTTTCAAGTCAAGACCCAACCAAAAAATGTATTAAAAAATGAGATACGTCTTTAATAGTGCGAACCAGAAGAATCAAAATCGAGGAGCCGTATACTTGACCCACATATATGTCAAATTTGATGAGTTAAAGCCTATATGCAGAAGACATGTGCTTATAGGTCCATAAATTAGTCCCTCTAGATAATTTATTCGAGAGAGGACTACAATATTTATAAATCAAACAACAGTGAGGAGAGGAAGGCCTATGTGTCTCATAGGAAAAATACATTCCTCGAAGTCGAGGATGAGGTGTACCGGTGGATGTGGTTGGTAACATCCAAAAGAAACAACTAACTCTTGGTAGGGTTAAAATGTAGGCCTGAGTGAATCAAAAATTCTTTAATGCTTTATTTAATGAGGTTAATGGAATCGGTATTTGCGGGGAAAATGATCATAAGGTCGTCCACAAAACAAAGATTAAGGATCTTGAGCTTCTGGAATTTCAAGCAAAATGAGGGTTTGAGGCATTTTTCATTGAGAATACAAGTAAGAACTTGTATTATCAACACAAAGAGTAAGTTTCAAAGATGCTCGCTTTGAAAAGGTCCTCTATTTCCACGGAAAGAGCCTACCAAGATCTTATTAATGTTTATAGGGTACGTGGGGGTGTAGATACATTGAATGATATAACTGATCATTTTGGTAGGGAATTTGATGATGTAAGGAACTTCAACAAGAAGACACCATCGAAAGTGATCAAAGTCCTTCGTAAGATCGATATTTGAGGCTGCTCTGGCCTTTCCTATGGGTATGGTAACCATATAGCATTTCTTGAGAGAGGAAATTTACGTAAAATGTTGTGACCCAATATAAAGGTCGATTATATCGGGGCGACAAAGGAGAAGAGAGATTTATTGATCCTATTGGTAAGGATTTTGGAGATAATTTTGTGGATAACATTGTAGCAAGAAAATGGTATTATCCAACTTAGGCATGATGGAAATAACTTTTTTTATCCCATTTGGGTGCATATGAGAGTGGTGCAAGAAGTGGTTGACAACCTTGTAAATTTCAGGGCTAATTATCGGTCAATTTTTTTTAAAGTAGATACTGAATCCATCAAAGTCATGCGTTTTATTGCTTTCAATATCGAAGAAGGAATCTATAATCTCATTGTTGGTGTTTGTGGTGCATCATATGAGATTTATCAGAGTCTGTAAGCCTAATTTTTATTACACTTCTAACTCTTTTGAGATCATTGTAAATAAAGATAATTCTTACACCAAGAAGATTGGTAAAACGCTTAGAAATGGAGAGAATCTTGTTCCTAGAGATAAGAGTCTTTATACTATTTTGGAAACAAATAAAGTTGTGATCCCTAAGTTTAAGTCAAGTCTCGCGATATTTTTCAGTGTGACTGAAGATGAAGATGCTGTAGGTTTTTCATGCATTAATTTCATCCTTGATGAAATTAAAATTAATGGGGTCATGTACGAGGGCCTCTTGATCAGAATGGAGGGTGGAATGAGATTTATCGGCCTGATCATTTATGTGATTGAACTTTTTTTATTAAGGTTAAAGAAGGAGGTTTGTGGAAGATTGAGCTTAGACGAGATAATGAACATAAACGAGACATCATGAGGAAGGTTCCACCTATCGAAAATGATATGTTGGTAATCAGGGTGGGATTGCCACCTGGTGAAGTATCGCAATATTTTTTAGGGTAGCAGTGCAGGAGGGAGGGTTATTAATAATTATAGTGATTAGAGTATGTGAATAATCGTAATGACCGAATGATTTATGAAATCGATTATCCAAGTGGGTATTGAAAATGACTCTATAAATTTCAAGAATATAAGGTTGGGTGGTTGTTTGTTCAACCAAGAAAATTGGAATCAATTTGCACAAAGGTCAGTGTTCTTGCTATTATAACAAAAATAATTGAAGTTACTTACTGAAGGATTCCATAGGTTTGAATCGCTCGTTTGATCCTCTCGCTTTCGTATATTATTGAAACTACCAAAAGCAATCCAGAGAATGTATTGGTATAAAAAAGAGAGGGTAGTGATCCCATGCTAGAGAGGCATGCGATTAGAAACATCGTTAAACCCATAAATAGCATCGAAAGAGAAGTTAGTGTTATTAAAAATATTATTGATAATGCAATTAACAATTTGAGCAAATATACAATCAAAAGATCGACTTTATACATTAGCGTTTCATGCCAACAAAATACGACATAGAGGATGGACACAATGATTAGCCTTATAATGCAAAAAAAAGAAGCATAGTTTTTATAATATGACCAAAGTTACATTCATTAACTTTGGTTTCTTAGAGACAGATAAATGTACTATGATTTGAGAAGACGTACTTAGTAACATCATTTTTTATGATTGGTTTATTTAGACCGCTTACATTCCAGACATATATAATCATAAAATATTAGATGGATGTATATCCGAAATGGTGAGGTTAATTTATGTCTGAGGGTAATTTGGTAATTTGTTTTAGAGTTTGTGAAAGTTGGTATGTGTTTAATATTTTGAGTAGAGAGTAGAGGGAGAATTAAGCAGCCTGATTGTAGTTAATTTCCATTACCCATATTTAATGCAGGTGGTTGGGTATTTATACCCTTTCATTTGGGCTTTATGGGTTTTCGGGTCATGTTTAATGGACCCGGGTCATGTTTAAAGACCCATGAGCTCTTAGTAGGAGAGAAAGCAGCTTAGTCAAAAAGTGTTTAGGTTTTTTAGTACTTTTGTCATAATTCGAACAGTTCAATAGGCTAAGTGTTCGAAGTGGCCTGTCCGGTCTGGTGGCCTTGGTCCGATCTGTCCCTGTCCGGAGAGGAAGCAATATTCGGACTCATCAGGAGCCCCTTTTTTAGGTGTTTGTTCAAATACCTTGCCAAAAACCTGAAAAACAGTCCGATGTCAGGGGCAGTTTCAATCCGGACAGGTCTGTTGACTTGTGTTATGGATTTATCCGAACTGATAAAGCTTTGTGAATCCAAATGGTTTTTTGCCAGAGTTTATGGGACACGTGTCACTTTTTAGTTGGTTTCTTCAGCCGTTTTTTCACCTTGAATCTCGCACCCACCTTCTTCGAAAATCAACCTCTTCATTAAAGAGGGTGACATCATCGCCGTCTTTTAATCATTACCAATCTTTTCGAATTCTCCTAGGAATCAAACTCCTTTTTCAGATTTACTATAAATTAAAATACTTTCTACTGTTTCACCATCACTCTCGATTTTACTCTGCAAATTCTCAAAGTTTTTTCTCTCCAAAACAAATTTTTACCAGTTTGTTTATGTTCACGGCTCGGAATTCTTTGATCAAAGGCGGATGACTCAACCTCTCTGAACTAGAAAAAGCGCAAAAGGTTGAAAGGGAAAGGCGCATTGCAGCAGGCTTACCCACCTTCCCCATTGACAAACCAGTGGCTACAGCCACAGAGTCAGACCAGGGTTCTTCTTCTTCAAAAGGCATCAAACCAAAAAGGTTATTTCAAACCAATCTCTCACCCATTATCTCAGGTTCTTCGGTTCAAGAATCGGAACCTGTTGTTGAGCCAGGTGTAACTGTTACCAGCTTTAAAAAACCCTCCCCTTTCCTAGCTATGGGGTGAGACGCTGAAACCTCTCCTCAGAAATTAGTTGACCGAAGAAAAGGCCGGCTGGTCAAGGGTCTAGCTTCTAAGGGCACCCCTTCGAAATCGGGTGCCAAAGACAGCACTGCGGGGACCCGGGTCATGTTTAAAGACCCATGAGCTCTTAGTAGGAGAGCAAGCAGCTTAGTCAAAAAGTGTTTAGGTTTTTAAGTACTTTTGTCATAATTCGAACAGTTCAATGGGCTAAGTGTTCGAAGTGGCCTGTCCGGTCTGGTGGCCTTGGTCCGATCTGTCCCTGTCCGGAGAGGAAGCAATATTCGGACTCATCAGGAGCCCCTTTTTTAGGTGTTTGTTCAAATACCTTGCCAAAAACCTGAAAAACAGTCCGATGTCAGGGGCAGTTTCAATCCGGACAGGTCTGTTGACTTGTGTTATGGATTTATCCGAACTGATAAAGCTTTGTGAATCCAAATGGTTTTTTGCCAGAGTTTATGGGACACGTGTCACTTTTTGGTTGGTTTCTTCAGCCGTTTTTTCACCTTGAATCTCGCACCCACCTTCTTCGAAAATCAACCTCTTCATTAAAGAGGGTGACATCAGCGCCGTCTTTTAATCATTACCAATCTTTTCGAATTCTCTTAGGAATCAAACTCCTTTTTCAGATTTACTATAAATTAAAATACTTTCTACTGTTTCACCATCACTCTCGATTTTACTCTGCAAATTCTCAAAGCTTTTTCTCTCCAAAACAAATTTTTACCAGTTTGTTTATGTTCACGGCTCAGAATGCTTTGATCAAAGGCGGATGGCTCAACCTCTCTAAACTAGAAAAAACGCAAAAGGTTGAAAGGGAAAGGCGCATTGCAGCAGGCTTACCCACCTCCCCCATTGACAAACTAGTAGCTGCAGCCACAGAGTCGGACCAGGGTTCTTCTTCTTCAAAAGGCATCAAACCAAAAAGGTTATTTCAAACCAATCTCTCACCCATTATCTCAGGTTCTTCGGTTCAAGAATCGGAACCTGTTGTTGAGCCAGGTGTAACTGTTACCAGCTTTAAAAAACCCTCCCCTTTCCTAGCTATGGGGTCAGACGCTGAAACCTCTCCTCAGAAATTAGTTGACCGAAGAAAAGGCCGGCTGGTCAAGGGTCTAGCTTCTAAGGGCACCCCTTCGAAATCGGGTGCCAAAGACAGCACTGCAGGGTCAGAAGTGCCGAAACTCCCATGGATTGCAAGTTGAGTGAGATAGTCATCTTCACGGAGCTGTTTAACTGGGGGCTCAGATTCCCCTTGGACCCGGAGATCGTCAGATACTTTCATCTGATAAAGCTTTGCCCAAGCCAGCTGAGTCCCAATGCCTGGTACACCCTTATGGCCTGCATTATGGCCTCTAGGCTCTCCGGGATCCCTCTGCCAACGGAGGAATTTGCTGTTGTGGCCAGCCTCTATAGAAACCACCACATCCCCTTTTGTCACTTCAACACGGGGGATGACTTCAATGCAGTGGATGACTTGCTAGAGTCGGAGAGGAATTGGAGGACTCAATTCCTCTTCGTAAGTGGTGCTTGGGAGAACGGGACGAAAATCAAGGCAGGAGTCAACCCCAGTCTCCTCACCAGCAGATGAAGGAGTGATGGTAAGGCCCTTACCTTATATTTTTATCTCTTCTTTTATCAAATTTGTTTAAACTAATTAACTTTATCTTCTTCTTATCAGTACTGCCAAAGGACTTCAATGACTACGTAAAGTCCGCGCAAACCACTTGCTCCAAGATCAATGCTTGGGCTGCTGAAAAGTGGGGAAATCGGTTCCACGATGCCTTCACGGCGGGCAACTTAGCAAGATCTCATATTTAGAACACCACAGGTCGGAGAGACTTGACTTGGGAAGAGCTCACCACCCAGCCTCCTCCGGATGTAGTGCTCAAAAGGGCGTATGAACCGGATGGGACACTATACTTGCCAGGACGGGCCAAGGCCCCCAGTAAAATGAAAGGCAAAAAGAAGGGCAAGAAAGTGGTGGGTGGAGCTAACCCTGCTGAGGTGGAGGATGATGTTCCAATGCACCCGGAGGGGCCAGCCCCCAGCCAAATTGATGCTGCTCTCTTGAAAACGGTAGAGTAGGAGAGTGTTAGGCAAGAGGTTCACTCCCCAAATCCTCCAAGGGCTTCCAAAAGAGACCGTAAACGGGGAGCTGAAAGCAAAGACCGGGAGGCCAAGAAGAAAAAGACCTCTAAGGGTGACGAACTTTCTCTCCGACCTCCGGAGCCTCTCCCCCAAGCTGACCCCACTGACCCAACACAAGCAGAGGAGATACATGGTGACTTCCAAACCGATGAGGTCGAAGGGGGAGGTCTTAGTATTGATGGGGTAGACATCACTAGTCTTGGTGGGCTTGGTGAGTACTTTATCAATATCCCCAGAGATAATTTTGTTGGGCTTTATCTCCCTCCGAGCACTTCAAACACAATCACTTTTAATGGTAAGACCTTTACTATTTCAAGTGAAAGGGATGTTATAGCTCACTCTTTATTAAGCAATGTTCAGCCGGTGCTTGCGTTGGAGAAACAAGTTCGAAGTCAGGCAGATCTTATCAAAGACCTCAAGTCTGACAAAGAGAGGCTGTCCGATGACTTTCTTACTGCCACTTCAAATGCTGCCATTCTAAAGGGAGAAAACGAAGAGCTGAAGAAAAGCCAGGAGGTGAGTACCACAAAAGTTTCCACTCTAGAAGACACTATCAGGGAGCTCCGGGAAAAGTTGTCCGGACTGGAGAAAGACCTAAACTCTTCAAAAGAGGAGACCAAGGCCAAAGATCAAGTTATCCACAACTTGACCAGTGACAAGATTGCTC
The DNA here is from genome assembly GCA_036936605.1 of Limnanthes douglasii subsp. nivea. Lineage (NCBI taxonomy): Eukaryota > Viridiplantae > Streptophyta > Magnoliopsida > Brassicales > Limnanthaceae > Limnanthes > Limnanthes douglasii. The sequence continues at coordinate 91,040,824 of JAUPFV010000001.1, read as the reverse complement.
TTGAAAACGCAGCGTCCTAAGCTGCAGGGGAGAAAACTGATCTGCTAAGGGAGCATGAGGCCAAAATCCAGGCCAAGATCAATTCTTATGCCAACAACGTGATAGACACTCAAGAGAAAATGTACGCCAAGGTGAGATCGGACATGGTCCTGCTCTTTCATGAGAAGTTCCCGCAAAGGAACTTGGGGGATTTATGGCTTCACGTAGAGCCTGAAAACCTCCCATATCACACAATGGCCGAAGGCGACATGTATGGCTTCTCCAGTGCATCCTCATCTGATGACGAAGGGAACACCGGGGAGAGCCCAAACGAAGATAAAGATGATCCCAAAGGGAAGAAGAAGATAGATGAAGCTGAGCCATCTTCAAAGGCTCAGCCTTAAATTATGAATTACTTTTTACTTCTCATGTTATCTAAACTAAAGTCCTGGGAAGGCCAAGGCACTCTTTTTGTAAGTGTGCCCAGTATCTGACCGGATAGATCTTTTACTCTTTTTGACAATTTGAAAGTCCTTGGAAGGCCAAAGAACTTCAATTATTTCAATGAATATCCTTGTTTTGCACAATTGGCACATTCTTTCATAGTCTATTTCAATTTTGGTGGCTAGTGTTTAAATAGCCCTTAGTTATTTCATAGTGAGAGTGTTTAAATTCTCCGATGACGAATGTTTAAGTGGTCATCACTCTTTTATTTCGATCCGGATGGTGTGACAAAAGACAAAGTAAGAACACTTCGGAAATTTTTTAAGAAGGCATCAAATTTTATTAAAAACCCGGACACCTCACTAAAACCTCCCCGCGCCACCAGGGTAGGAAAGAGTATTCCCCCAAATATTTACATGGATGTTTAAACAAGTAAATATTTACACAAATGCTACTCCAAGTACATCCGGAGATGTTCGATATTCCAAGGGTGGGTCAAAACTCTTCCATCCTTGTCTTCTAGCCAATATGTTCCAGGTTTAAACCTTTCAACAACCATATAAGGTCCTTCCCAAGTCGGGGCTAATTTGCCAAACAGCTTCTCTTTAGTGTGTAAGAAGACTTTCCTCAATACCTTGTCCCCCGGCTGGAAATCTTTTCTTTTAACTCTAGAAGCAAATCTGCTTCTTATCAAACCCTGATAGTGTGCAACTCTATGGTGAGCTTTAACTCGTCTTTGTTCTACTAGGTCGAGCTGACTTCTGATTCCCACTTCGTTAGCGCATTCGGAGAAGTTGTGAACATGAAATGATGGAAGAGTTGCTTCTATGGGGGTTATTGCATCCATCCCATAGACCAAAGCAAAGGGTGACTCCTGTGTTGCAGCCCCAGGTGTTGTCCGGTAGGCCCACAAAACTTCTTGTAAATAGCTAGGCCACTTCCTAGCAGCCCCTTTCAAATTCTTCTTTAAACCGAACAATATAGTTCTGTTAGCCACTTCAACCTGATCATTTGCTTCTGGGTGGAAAGGTGAAGAGAAACAATGTTGTATACCCCTTGAGGCACAGAAACTCTCTATTTCCCTATTGTCGAACTGTGGCCCATTATCTGTCGTTATCTTTTGTGCAACACCAAATCTGCAACAAATATTGGATAGAATGAATTTTATAACGGCTTTTGAGGTTGTTTTCGCCAGAGGGGCTGCTTCAATCCACTTCGAAAAGTAATCGATTGCAACAATTATAGTTTTGCGCCCTCCGGACACCATATGAAGAGGCCCCACTAAATCCAACCCCCATCGAGCAAAAGGTATAGGTTCAGAAATTGACTCTAGAGGAATGGCAGGGACATGAATTTCATTGCTGTATCTCTGGCATGGGTCACACCTTCTTACCAGCTCTCTAGCATCCTGCATGATAGATGGCCAATAGTAGCCAGCCAGTAAAACTCTCCTTGTTAGAGCCCTGAATCCAAAATGAGCTGATCCCTCGCCATCATGCAATTCAGAGAGGACTACTTGAGATTCATCATCCCCTAAACAGCGCAGAAGAGGTTTACTGTAAGATTTTTTATACAGAATGTCTCTCAGTATGATAAACCACGAGCCGTGTGTTTCAGTTTTCTTGCGAGTGATTTATCCAGAGGCACGATGCCGTCGAAGAGGTATTGCAGGAGAGGAAATCTCCAATCCTGGGGTTGTTTCACTTGTACTTCAAAAATTTCTTCTTCTTTTCCCATATTAAGTTGAATGGAGGGGCTCTCCAGCACATGGATCCATGGATACGACTCTGTGTATGCTATGGTTGCCAATGAATCTGCCAACTCATTTTCTGCCCGGGGTATATGTTCATAAATAATGCTTTTAAATTTGAGTGCTTCATTTTTAAGAAGAAGTAAATACTTCACTAACTGCTCCCTTTTAACCCCAGATTGACCTTGGGTATGGTGGATAAGAAGGTGGGAGTCACTCAATAGCTTGACCCTCTTAGCCCTACAAATAAAAGCTAACTTCAAACCAGCTATAGCTGCCTCGTACTCAGACTCATTATTGGAAGCCCTGAAAGCAAAACATATAGCCTGGTAAATTTTGTCACCATATGAAGAAGTCAAGCACACCCCTGCTCCACATCCCATAGTGCTGGATCCACCATCCGTTTGAACGACCCGGACCTTTTTGTCTTTCTTCTCAGTAGCCTGCTCTGAATCTCTATCAGAGTGGAATTCAACTAAAAAATCAGCCACAACTTGGGCTTTGATTGTTGTTCGGGAAGCAAAATCTATATCGAAATCCCCCAATTCTACCGACCACTTAGTCATCCTACTTGAAATGTCTGCCTTTTGGAGAACATTCTTCAAAGAAAAAGATGTTCGGACGATAATAGGATGAGCCTGGAAATAAGGCCTCATCTTTCTTGCAGCTATCACCAAGGCCAATGCTAATGTTTCAAGTTTCAAATAGCGCCTTTCTGCATCTATCAAGATTTTGGAGATGTAGTACACTGGATGGGGGTAATTATCCACCTCTCTCACTAACACAGCACTGATGGCACAACTTGAATCTGCCAAATATACGAAGAGTGTCTCTCCATCAACTGGTTTAAATAATGTTTTGGGGGAGGACAGATGCTTCTTGATTTCATTGAAAGCCTCATCACACTATGAGGTCCAGTTATATCCCTTCGCACCCTTCAAGGTTTGAAAAAACGGGGCGCATCTGTCCGAAGACCTTGAGATAAATCTTTTAAAGCAGCTAACCTCCCTATTAATCGTTGTACTTCTTTAATATTCCGAGGAGGCTCCATTTGAAATAGAGCATTAAGTTGGTCCGGATCGGGCTGTATCCCTTGCTCACTTATTATATAACCTAGGAACTTCCCGGATTGCACTCCGAACACACATTTTTCTGGATTTAGCTTTAAATTCACCTTTACCAAGTTGGTAAAAGTTTCTTAAGGTCTGCCAAGTGCAATTGCTCATCCACACTTTTCACCATCATGTCATCGATGTATACTTCCATATTCCTTCCAATCTGATCAACAAAGGCTTTGTTCACTAATCTCTGATAAGTAGCCCCAGCATTTTTAATCCAAACGGCATTATTTTGTAGCAATGGAGACCCCTGTCAGTGACAAATGTGGTATGCTCTTGATCCTTCGGATCTACTTGGATCTGATTGTATCCGGAGAAAGCATCCATAAATGATAGCAGCTTATTCCCAGAGGTGGAGTCTACTAGCTGGTAAATCCGGGGAACTGGATACAGATCTTTTGGGCAAGCCCTATTGAGGTCTGTAAAGTCAATGGACATGCGCCACTTGCCATTTTTCTTTTTTACCATGACCGGATTGGCAGTCCACAAAGGATATTGAGACTCCTTGATATGTCCCATCTTTGTGAGTCTGTCAACCTCTTGCACAATAACATCAGCCTTTTCCTTGGAAAAAGCCCTTCTCTTTTGAACTACCGGTGCTACGTCTTTCGGGACAGATAGGTGATGTAATATCACATCCGATGGAACCCCGGTAACATCAGTATTGCACCAAGCAAAAACATGCTGATGGCTCTTCAAAAAATTTAACATCTCACTTTTCAGATCGGGTGGCATTCTAGACCCTATCTTGACACTCTTTTCCTTCTTCTAAACAATGTGTTTCTACCTCTTCGACTGGTATTAATACTCCAGGGGCCTCTCTGGGGTCATCAATTTCACCCTCACCCCCAGAAAGCCCCTCAAATTGCTATTGCTCGTTGATACGAACTGCCCCCAACGTCCGGGGCGACAAGGCTGTAGCATAACATTCCCTTGCAACGTTTTGGCTGCTTCGTACAACTCCCACCTGTCCTTGAACAGCATATTTCAAACATTGGTGGACTGTCGAAGCCACTGCATGCATCCTAGAGAGCCAAGACCTCCATGGAATAGCATTATAGCAGGTGGGACAATCTACCACAATAAAAAGTATCTTGACGATCTTCTTGAAAGGGCCCTTGCCCAATAGAACTTCCTCTTCGAACTCCCCGATCACATCTGCTGAGCTGTCAGTAAAGCCCACAATTGATCTGTCCGAAGTCTGAATTACGGCTGGATTTTTCATTCTCTTGTAAGTGGTTAAGAAAAGGATATTGGCTGAGCTTCCAGTATCCACCAAAATTCGTCTTATGTCATTGCCCCCAATGGATGCTCCTATGACAACAACATCTTCATGAGGGCCAGCTATATCTCTTAAATCATCTTCATAAAAAACAATGAAGGGGAATGGAATTTGAGATTGATAGGAAGTCATGCCTCCTTCTAGATGGGTAGCTAAAGTATGAACGTGCCTCTTCCTCGAAGAAGCAGTAGGAGCTGTCATAGTATCTCCTCCGAAAATTGTAAGTGACTCAAAAAACTTGATGAGCCCAGAGACCGTCCTAGAACATTCCTCAATGGAACCTACTCTATTTCGAGTTTGATCAAGATCCAAGTATTCAGATACCACATCAAACCTTTCGATTATAACCATGGCTCCCTCCAGAGCAGCATTACTTGGACCAACCCGGTGAGTATTGTCAGGACTGTTACCTCCTCTTCTTTTGACATAAGCCCCTAACTTTCCCATCTCAATCAAGTTTTGAACTTCTTGTTTTAAAGCTATACAATCATCGGTGGTATGGCCAGTATCATTGTGATACTGGCATAAAGAGTTATTGCGGTGTTCTCTAGGAGATTGGAGTGTGGCCGGTCTTCTATAGTGCACCTCTTCCTTTGTTTTATCATAAATGGTGGCCACACTTTCTTTCAATTCTGCGAACCACTCCGGTTGAACCCAAGGCCCTCTCTTATTTCTGGATTGCTGACTTTAAGCAGGTGCAGCTGGCTGAGATTGAGCTTTAGCCCTGTCATGCCCCTGTCCGGTCTCCTTTGCCTTGTTCCCGGACTGATTCTGATTGGGGTTTGGTGCCACCGGGGTAGACCTCACCTGCCTGTGCACCCTAGTTTTCTTTGTTTCATCAACGTTAATCGGTTTTCCAACCTCATTCAGCAACCCTCCCCAAATCATGGCCTTCTTCCTGGTCAGTGAATCAGCCAAATTCCCAAGGTTCAAGCCCTGCCTTAAGGATGTTATTGCCACTTGCTCGAAGCAATCAGCCAACCCATTCTTGGTGTACACAAAAGGACTTATAAATTCTTTTAAGGACTCGTTCGGTTCCTGGGCAATCAGCCAACCCATTCTTGTCATAATTCGAACAGTTCAATGGGCTAAGTGTTCGAAGTGGCCTGTCCGGTGGTGGCCTTGGTCCGATCTGTCCCTGTCCGGAGAGGAAGCACTATTCGGACTCATCACGAACTACTAATTGAGGACCATATGATCAGCCTGAATAACCAAAATGCCAGGGTCAGCAAACAAAACCTTTACCAACTTCTCGAATGGTCTGTTTCCTAACAATACTTCTCCTTCAAACTCCCCCAATGACATCAACTGAATTGCTAGTGAATCCCACTATGGTTCTATTCGAATGCTGGATTACTAAAGGATTTTTTTTATTTCCTTATAAGTTGATAAAACAAAATGTTTTTTGAATTTCCAGTATCAATCAAAATTCTTCGAATTTTATTTCCTTCAATAATTTCTCCTATTACTACACCATCTTCATTCTTCATGGGGATCCGCAATTTCTCTTAGGTCATATTTATCGAAGATAATAAAAGGGGTCATGCCTCTGGCAGAGAAGTGTGGATATTTTCGCTTCTAGTTGAGTGGTTATACTGTTCAGATGTCTTTTCCTAGAAACACTTGAGGGTGCAGTCACAGTATCTCCCCAGATATTGCCAAAGATTCAAAGTAGCTGAATAAATCGGATATTATCGTTGCTAGTTCAACTATTACCCCAACTTGATTGCGATCTGGATCGGGGTCTAATTATTCCAAATCTATGTCAAACCGCTCCAAAATAACCATTGCATTCTCTTGTTTGGACATTTTCATACTTTGTCTTTGAAAATTTGGTGATGTAGCCTGTGTTGTACTTACATTATGTTTGGCACGATATTAACTTACATGTTTCCCCTTCATTTTTAATAAAACCAGACAATTTTCCATTTTTAATCAGGGTTTGTACTTCTTGTTTTAAGGCAATGCAATTTTGGATGTCATGGCCCACATCATTGTGGTATCTATAAAAACGATTGTTCTGATATTCTCTTGGAGATTTAATTTGTAAAGGCCTTCGGAAATGCACATCATTTTTAGTTTTGTCATAAATAGTGGCCATATTTTCATTCAATTCAGCAAACCATTCAGGTTGGGCCCACTAAGTCCTTCATGATCTAGACGGTTGGCCCTTATTTGACTGACTTTGTTTAGGCCGATGTGAACCTTGCCAAAAATATTTAAGGTAGTAATTGACTATGGCTTGGGACTGATTACTGGCTTATGGGATATAAATTGTTGCAACAGGTCTATTCTGGCGCAGTACTCTAGACTTTTTGGTTTCCTTCAGCGTGATTTACTTTCCGACCTGATTCAATAATCCTCCCCAAGTCATGGATTTTTTCCGATTTACCAAATCAGCCAACTCACCCGACATTAAACCTTGTGGTTACAAAACGGATGATGTTTTGTCTTTTAAGGATCCATTCGGTTCTTGCGCACAATGAATGATAGTATCACTATTCCATTTAAGCTCTTTACGTCCCACAAACTTCTATACAATTTTAATGCACTCCCTTTGAAAGCCCGTGAGAAGGCATGACATAATAGCTTATCATCATCGAAGTTCACTATGAATTTTTTGAACTGTTCAAGGTGATTATCAGGATCTTTGCTTTCATCGTATTTCTCCATTTTAGAGCTATCAAATCGCATGACTAGATGTCCATATAGAATCTTTGAAGAAAAAGATGATGGACTCCGGTTACAACTTCAGCTAAACATATGATCATCATTTGACAAAGATTCCTGGTTCGGACATGACAGCAAACTGATCACTTAAAAATGATCAATGCCTTGATCTGATGATCCCTTTACTTTCATTTGATATTTCTTATTTTTCCCTTTACCCTTTCTATCCATTTTCTTTGAATGTTTTTAATGTGATTTCTCTTTTCTCTTCTGACGACCATGGTCACTACTTGATGAGAAAGAAGAAATACCCGAGTCAAAGTATGTGGTTGAATTTCCAATAGAATTTGATGTAATCATTAACTACTTAGTCTGATATCCCTTTTTAAACCCTGTGTGAGTCTTTGGGGATTAATCACTTTTATCTTGTTTGTGTTGTTACCAGGCTCATTTGTAACAATACATCCTGCATTGAACTTCCCTTTTAATTCTTTTTCAGCTTATCTTTGGGCCCTCAAAGCTTCAATCTCAGCTCCCAACTGATCATGCTCCTCTTGCATGGTTTGTCTTTTCTCTGTATTATGATTAACATATGATATAGTATCATGCTCATTATCACCTCGTATCCTCTCATTGTAAAGAGGGGGAGCTTCTTGCATGTTGAGATCAATACCTTAAAAAACTGTTAAGTACGATCCACAAGTATGGTTTTGAATAGAGTTATTCAGGCACTTTACCCTCCTACTATTATCGCCAATCTGGTGATGATGAAATTTATTCAAGGGGTAGTCCGGGAAGATCTTTAGTTCATATGATATTAAATTCTTATCGATAGTAGAGAGAGTGAAGATTATTGTAGTTATTATCGAGATAAAAGTACAACCCATTTAATGTTGAGTTAAGATATTTATACTCTTTTTGGATTCATGGGCCTTTCAGGTTGGGTCATAGGTTCGACACTATCTCATGAGCCCCAAAGCCCATAAGCAAATATACTAGGCACCTAGGTGAGTCACTAAACATTCTACTTACACATCGAATTTAACTTTGGAGTCTGAACTGCCACTCTAAATAGTATCTGATCCACTTTATTGCATGTGCCCTCCAACATAATCCGACCATACCAAACGAAAAACTAAAAAACCAAATTATTAAACAATTCAGAAAAAGACAAAGGAAGAAATGTGTGTTTATTTGTTTTTTGAAGAAAAAATGAAAGATTTAGTTGAGAAGATGGTATTCTTTAAGTTGGTATTCTTGAAATGTTAGAGGAAGAATATGAACTTTAAAAATGAATTAGGCTAGATTAAATTTAGGCTGACTTAAAACTTAATTCGAAAGTATTTTTAAAATGATGTCGAACAACTTATAATTTTTTAAATGAGCTTAATTTAGAAGAATATATACTTCCAATAAGTATAGTTTAGCAGAACCCTATAAGAACTTACACGATACGATATAGTGTGAGTTATAATAAAGATGTTAAATGAACAAAACGAAACAAACTCCCAAACTAGTAAGGTATTGCTCACTTTCAGCTCGAAGACCTTTTCATAGTTGAGGTAGGTTCACACTTATATACATTATATATTATTATCAATCTTAGCAATGTGAGATTAGGGTTCTTCTATGGGATGAAGTTTATTCTTTACTTTGTCTCTTAAAATTTAGCCTAATAATTCACTAGGCCTCTCACTAGTTGAGGTGAGTTCACACTTATATAGACAATATTATTTTCAATCTTAGCAATGTGAGATTGAGGTTCCTCTGGGATAAAATTTATTCTTCACACTTTCAATGAAATATTTCTAACGCCTACCAGTGATATCCAAAAAATTGTTAGAAAGAAAAAACCCCAAGTGACACTTTTATAGCCGCCGATTTTTCCATGAAAAACAATATATGTATGAGGGAGGAAAGATGTGCACTTCCATTTACGTGATTGGAGTTACAAATGTAGGGCATCAATTAATCGTTTCGAGATGATATGAATCCTTAGTTCAAAAAAATGTAACCTTTTAGGAACGACACTCAAGAATCAAAACCCCGGAAGGACCCATTGATCCCCACTCGTCAAGGGGTCCAATAAGAGGCCAAAACGAGGTATTATGCTTCTCATTAAAAACGATTATCGGCACCACACAGGCTCAAACAGAAGAAGCATGTGCTTCGAACAGACCAGATGAGTATATGAAAGTTTGTGAATGCCAAGAAAAAATAGATTATGGGTATTCTTAGCAATTGTTGTGTAGTTTTCGAGAGATTTTTTCTGTTTGAACTGGTAAGTTGGAACATTGTGAGTGTTGTGCAGGTCAACAACAATAACGATGTATGGAAACTGTGCCTTAAACGACTAAAAAGGCTAGCAGCCCAGCCAAATTAGTAGTGGAAGACCTCGTAACACGTAGTGCTATATGTCAAGAGTAGTTATCCGTCAGCTCTAGTGACTCTTGCCGGCGAAAGAGGAGGTCTCCACCGGCAGCAATTGGAAGAGAAACAAAAGGTAAAGTCGGCTAGGGTTTCAAGTAACTCTTTGTTGACTTACTGATCGAACTCAAAACAACAATTGGAGAAACTGTTTTGATTAAATGGATCTCCCTTTAGTATCATCCGGGTCGAGCCATTAGTGCAACCCATTGACCCATGTCTCTCAACTTGGATCAGCCCTATCACACATTCTGATGTTGTAAATCGAAATTGGACTATATTTACATTCATGTACAAAATCAGAATGTAACAAACTGTACCTCCTCTACAATATCTCTCATGTAACAATAAAATATTCCACTCACACATGTACAAACTACCTATACATATGGTAGTGATGTGAGTGGTCTGGTTTCAGGAATCAAAAGGAATAAAAATTAAAAGAACAAAATGCTTCTCTTGTGTCTCAATTTTTTACTTGGTATCAGAGCCAAATCAGTGCCTTCAATGGCCAATCCTGAATCAACTTCCTTGAGCAGTGACTCTCTTGGGACTGTTCTCCCTAGCAACTTCACCAACAGCAGCAAAATCTTGCACCTACACACAATCAACAACATCAGACTACACATAGATAATTATTTTTTACGGAAGACTATGGTTCTTCCTATGGTGAAGGGAAACAAGCTAGGTGGTTATATCACAGGAGACAAGCTACGTCCTGCTAAGTTTGTCACTAACTCTGAAGGAAACATTACAGATAACCCTGAATACGAAGAATGGGTGTCTAAAGATCAACTTTTTATGGGCTGGCTTTACTCAACTATGAGCCTAGAAGTAGCTACCCAACCAATGGAGGAAGAGACCTCGAAAGGTCTCTGGGAAGCTGCCAACAAGCTTTCTGCCTCACAAACCAGAGCTAGGATAACCTATTTTAAGTCAGAGTTCTAAAGAACTCGTAAAGGTAACACTACTATTGTGATTACCTAAGCAAAATGAAAAACATTTCTGATAACTTGCTTCTTGCTAGTTGTGGTGTGTCTATGGATGACTTAGTCACCCAAGTTCTACCTAGTTTAGACTCTGAATACACTCCTATTGTGGTGAGCTTGACAGACAAAGAAAACCTTAGCTGGTTAGATCTGCAAACAAGTCTGCTCACATTTGAGAGCAGACTTGAACAACTACTCAACTTACAAAACCATGTGTCAAACCTAAATCTAGCGCCTGCCAACTTCACTCAGAAAATAGACTTCAAACAACAACAGAAAAATAGCAATTCTAGAGGCTTCTATGGTGGTTCTAGAGGCCAAAACAAGAACTACAGAGGCAGGGCTAGTTACTCAAACTACAATAGAGGATGGAATGGTTATTATCGTGGCAGAGGTGGAAGGTACTCACAGAACAAGCCAATCTTCCAGATATGTAGCAGGTATGGCCATTATTCTCTTGTTTGTTATTACAGAGACGATCCCTCTGTTATGGGAAGCTCACCAACAGATCAAGGAAAGAGTGAGGGAGATCAGGCTGCCTATGTAACTACTCAAGATGGTACAAGTGACAATGCCTGGTTTGCTGACAGTGGTGCTAGTTACCATGTCACAGGCCATAGTGGTCTGTTAACTCAGAAGACTGAGTACTCAGGTAACAAGAGTGTGCTGGTTGGTAGTGGCCAAAGGTTACCCATCATAAATATTGGTTGTACTCAGTTATATACACGTACTAAAACACCCATACCACTTACAAATGTCCTACATGTTCTATTTTTTAACAAGAATCTAGTGTTTGTTTCTCAATTAACTAATCATAATAATGTCATTGTTGAATTTCATGGTGGTTTTTGTTTTGTGAAGGAGAAGCGAACATGGATTACTCTTCTCAGAGGGATATCTGAGAATGGGCTTTATAGGTTGGAGAGCTATCCTAAGTCACAAACAGCAAGGCAATTTATGTTTCACCTCAAGCAATTGTTTCTAGTTTTTAGTTTATTGCTTCTATTTCCCTAAAAGATGGATGTCATATGAAGCTTGGGCATCCATCTCTCAACATTCTCAATTTTGTTTTGAAATCCTGTAATTTGGCTACTATTGACAATAATGAAATGACTTTATGTGAGGCTTGCTAGTTAGGCAAGTCTCACAACCTATCCTATTCTGTGTATAGTTCCTATGCCAACAATGTTTTGGACCTCACACACACTGATGTATGGGATCCCTCTCCTACTCCATCAACATAAGGGTACAGGTTCTATATCATATTTCTTGATGACCACTCAAGGTATACCTGGCTTTACCCTATCAAAGATAAAAGTCAGGTCTTCACTACATTTAAACACTTCAAAAGCCTAGTAGAGAAGTAGTTTGAAAGATCAATCAAAATTGTTCAGAGTGAATGGGGTGGGGAGTTTAGACCACTATTATCCTTTTCTAAAGAACAAGGGTTCATTCTTAGATGTTTTTGTCCACAAACCTCGGCCCAGAATGCCAGGGCTGAGAACATAGGCACTTAGTGGAAACTGGTTTGACACTTCTTTCCCATGCCTCTTTGCCTTACAAGTTATGGGTTCATGCTTTTGACACTGCCATATATCTCATAAATAGACTTTCTACACTTGTGATAATGAATAAATCTCCCTATGGAGTTCTATTTCACAAAACACCAAACTATTTGACTCTTAAAACCTTTGGGTCTGCTTGCTATCCATGTCTAAGGGCATATCAGTCTCACAAATTTTAGTATCACTCCATTAAATGTGTATTCCTTGGGTATAGCCAACACCACAAGGGATACATTTATCTAATTCCTAGTGGCAGAATCTACGTGTCTAGGAATGTTGTTTTCAATGAAAAGGAATTTCCATTTTCTCAAGGGTTTTATACTGATCAACAATCTACATCCCTTCCATCTTACTCTCCTAGTTCTTGGCTTCCTAATCTGCCTTACAGTCTTGTGAAAAATGGTGACCTATCTTCTTATTCAACTCATCCTCATGTCACCACTGATGAGGCAGTTCGTCTGCCCCCTGGCTCGTCTCAAGGTAAGAACTCTCTTGACAATGTCTCTCTACCTAAACACTACCCAACCCAACCTCAACCTAACACACACTCATCCAGTACTAAAAACCTTGCCTATCAGACTACTCACTCACACACAGTGTCCTCCAAATTAGCTCATTAGCACCATCTGTCTTTATCTAGTCCTACATCTACTGATATCCACCCACAAACTGTTTTCAGGCACTCAATCCTACATTGACAGGTGACCTACCACTTCCTCACCCTAAACCTTCACAACTCTTATCCACAACTCTTAAAGCTCACACTATGCAAACTAGGTCACAGGATGGTACCCTTAAACCTAAGTCTCCCTATATTGGGTCCTTAACCACTACTACCTTGTCCACTTCTAAACCTACAAAGTACTCTAAAGTTGTGTATAATCCTAAGTGGTTTGGTGCTATGGACAGTGAATACAGGGCTTTAATGGTAAACAACACATGGACATTGGTCCCATGGTCTCCTACATTGAATGTCGTTGGGTGTAAGTGGGTGTTTAAACTCAAGCACAACATGGATGGGTCAATACAACGCTATAAAGCAATACTGGTGGCCAAGGGGTTTCATCAAACCCATGACATTGATTTTTTAAAGACTTTCAGTCCAGTTATTAAGGCCTCTACTTTCAGACCGGTATTGACTCTTGTTGTGTCTAAGGACTGGGAAATAAGACAGCTTGACATAAACAACGCTTTTTTAATGGCTACCTAACTGAGAATGTCTACATGACTTAGCCTGAGGGGTTTCAGGACTCTATGCATCCCACACATGTATGCAGGCTGTACAAAGCCGTGTATGGACTTAAACAGGCTCCAAGAGCGTGGTACTCCAGACTCAGAGACATTCTCCTTAGTTGGGGGTTCCGCAACTCTAGAGTAGACTGCTCTTTCTTCTACTATGTCTCTTACACTACTGTGGTTTTAATTTTAGTCTACGTTGATGACATACTGGTTACAGGGATACAAATTGAGTGCTTGACTCAGTTTGTTCACAGGTTGAATGCATTTGTTTTTCATTAAAGGACATGGGGCCACTTCACATCTTTCTTGGAATCGAGGCTCATTATAACCCCACTGGTATTTACCTTACTCAGCATCAATACATTACTAACCTGTTTGCTGCTCAAGGATTATCATTGTCTAAACCGTGTCCCACGCCAATGGCTGCTGGTCTTCATCTGTCAAGCACCTATGGTACACCTCTTCAGGACCCTACACCATATAAAATCTTGTTAGGTGCGCTTCCATACTTGTCCCACACGAGATTAGACATTGCATTTGCTGTTAACAAACTTAGCTAATATCAACAAAGTCCTACTACAACTCACTCGTAGTGTTTAAAAAGATTCTTGATGTACTTATCTGGTTCTCGGTGGCTTGGACTCCATATCAAACCGTGTGACAATCTCAGCTTCATGGCTTCTCAGACGATGACTGGGCTTCTTCCCCTGATGATAGACGCAGCGTTGGAGCTTACTGTGTCTACCTGGGGGATTCACTTGTCTCTTGGTCTTCTAAGAAGCAGCAAGTCGTCGCTCACTCCTCCACTGGGTCAGAATATCGCGCACTAGTAAATATTTCTGCTGAACTGATGTGGTTACGGTCCATCCTCTCTGAAATTAAACTCCATATTGCTCCACTGTCGGTTATCTGGTCCGGCAACCTAGGGGCCAGCTCGTTAGCTTCTAACCCAGTGTTTTATGCACGAACAAAGCACATCGAGCTTGATGTGCACTTTGTCATGATAAGGTTCTTCAGGGAGCTCTTCATATCAGATACGTTCCATCTCAAGACCAGTTGGCCGACTCTCTCACCAAACCGTTGACACATGCACGTTTTTGTTTCTTTGGGACAAACTCGGACTCATCGATTCGCCCCTTCGTTTGCGCTGTGAGTGGTCTGGTTTAAGGCATAAAAAAGAATAAAAATTAAAAGAACAAAATTCTTCTCCTCTGTCTCTATTTTTGACTCTATCCAACATGCTCAAAATGATGATGGACCCGGAGGCGCAACCATGTAAAGATAAGGAGATGAAATGAAATGATGCCAAGTCGTACTAAATTTAATGAAAAACAGTTGTACTGGATTAAATGAAAAACATTTTACAAAAACTAAAAAAGAAACTTCATTCTCAAGCCCTAAGGCTTAAGAATGACGGATTAAAGTAAGAAGTATAGTAAAAATCAAAATTAAGATGGCAAATCAAGTAAAAAATTTAGGTTGAAATCTAAAGAGAATAGAGAGTTTATCTCTATAACGGATGAGTCGAATAATGTTGACAATATGTAATGTTGTAAGGTATCCGCTGGAACTGTGTTGTGTCATTAGCAGTGTATCTTGTGTTATAGTTTTTTTTGTCTATGAGCCTATTAGGTGCATTTTCTCGTAAGTATATTGATTCTCTATAAATATATTATTATGACTACCGAAAATAACATCTGGAAATCTGTGACCAATATTATCATAGTGAATTTTTTGTTTCTGGCTACACATGTAGACGAAGACAATTGTCGAACCAGGTTAGAATTATGTATTCTTTTTTCATATTTGTTACTTTGTTCTGTGTTTGAGCCATTTGTAATATATTGCATATTGATTCACCACACATTGGTATAACAACTTTAGGTTGTGAAATTAGGTTTTGCAGTTAGGGTTTATAATGGAATCTACATCAACAAAATACAAAATTGAAAGATTTGATGGGAGATTCAGCTTTCTATTATGGAAGTTTAAGTTGAAATCTTCATTGGAACTGCAAAGACTGTGGAAGTTTGTGGAATGTAAAATGAGGAGATTCAAGATCTTCAAGAAAGGGCTTTATTTTGGATTCTAATGAGTGTAAATGATAACGTTCTTCGCGAGATTAGAGGTGAGAAGACTGATGTTTGCGCATAAAATCAACCATGAACCGGATATATTTGAATAAACACTTGTAAGATTTCATATTGAAAGAAGGTTTTGTTTGTTTGGAGCTCGTTACCGGTTTCCTATGAGAGCTTCCTCAATACTATAAAATATGGTAAGGATAAGTTATCTCTAGAAGATGCCAAAAGAACGTTGAAATCGAAGGAGTTGAGGCAGTTTTAGCTAAAAAATTGAGGCAGAAGAGAATATGACTGTCGGAAGATCTATCAACAAGGAAATTTCTTGAAAGAATAAGAGATGGAGGACTAAATCAATAGCCAAGAAATTAAATTGTTACGAATTCGGTATGCAGGGTGATTATAGGATAAACTCTTTGAAATTAAAAGGTAAAAAAAGAAATCAAAAGGAAAATGTTACGAATCTAGCGGAAGGTATGAATGATTTTGAAGACAGTGGAAAGAGTGGTAGAGAAGATGTATTGTCTATAAGTTCAAATTACGGGAGAAAAAATTTGTTACTCGATACTTGCACTACGTATCACATGTGTCAGTTTAAGCAATGGTTTGATAATTAAAAATCAATGCATAATTTTGTTTATTTAGGGAACAATCATTTGTTTCCTATTGGTGGTACTGGTAACATCATGATCAAAATGTTTGATGAGGGTTTTTAGAATCATAACGTATTGGCAGGTTGAAGAGAAACCTAATATATCTTGCAATACTCAACACTTTAGGTTACAAGTATAGTGCAGGAGATGGTATGAATAAAGTGACACTGGGCTCAATGGTGTATATGAAAGGTAGTTTGCACAAGAAGCTTTATATTCTCCATGAGAGTGTTGTAATAGGAGATACTACAGTAGCATCATCATTTGTAAGAAAGAGAAAGGATTATCTATTTTGGGAAATAGAGATTTTTCTCAATCACATGAGTGAAAGATGAAATCTATTTTGAGAAACAAAGATTTGTTAAAACGGTATAAAGCAGAATCATTGGGATTTTGTGATTATTGTGTGTTTGCTAAACAAACTATAGTCAAATTCAGAAATTCGTCTATAAGAAAGACTAAAGGGATAATGGATTACATTCACTCATATCTTTGGGGCCCAAACTGAATTCCATCAAAGAGTGGAGGCAAACACTACATGAGTTTGAAATTATTCAAAGATGGTGTGGGTTTATTTTGTAATAGCGAAATATTTTTTTCACCTTTGTCAAATGGAAGGTGATGATTGTGAAGCAGACATGAAGAAAGATCAAGCGTCTTAAGACATATAATAGGTTAGAATTTTAAATTCGTGAGTTCAATGAGTTCTACGAAGCTGAGGGAATAGTGTGTCGCCTCACTTGTTCTAGAGTACCATAACAGAATGTGATCATAGAAAGAATGAACACAATTTTTTGTTACAAGGCACGAAGCATTCTCTCACAATCCGGTGTGGGATAACCAGAGGTATTTATCGCACCTAATTTGGAGGACAAAGTTTATCTGCTGAAAACATTATTGTATTATGTGAAATAGTCACCTAGGAAATAGAACAAACGTTTTGATACATTCATGGTGTCAACAGGGTTCACGATGAGTCCATATAATAGTTGTGTGTATCATCAAAATATTTCAAAAGATTCTTACGTTTACTTGTTTTAGTATGTGTTTGATATGCTTATTGTTGGTTATAGTATGTCACACATTGCGTAGATAAAGAAACAGCTAAGTACCGAGTTTGAGATGAAGGATCTTACTAGAGGAAAAAATATTTTTGGTATTGATATTATCAGGAACACAAGTGTATGATCATTACATTTGTCTCACTAAACCTACATTTAGAAAGTGTTATTCAATTTTTTGATGCTAAAGTAGTTAGAATCCCATTAGCCCCAGTTT
Organism: Limnanthes douglasii subsp. nivea; assembly: GCA_036936605.1. NCBI lineage: Eukaryota > Viridiplantae > Streptophyta > Magnoliopsida > Brassicales > Limnanthaceae > Limnanthes > Limnanthes douglasii. The sequence goes on along the minus strand of JAUPFV010000001.1, from coordinate 91,023,349 downwards.
GAAGTTGTCTGCAGCCAATCAGCCAAGGACGAATAAAAGTTGGAACAAGAGGTTCAATATCCAAGTACAGCTGGTGGTATCATGTAGGCTATGACATGCATACGTCCTAATATTTTGTATGCGTTTAGTGTAGTCACCATGTATATGGGATGCCTTGGGAAAGAACACTGGTAAGTAATGTAATGGATACTTTGGTATTTTAAGAGTACTGCGAATGTGAGCTTTGATGAGTCCGAATACTGCTTCCTCTCCGGACAGGGACAGATCGGACCAAGGCCACCAGACCGGATAGGCCACTTCGAACACTTAGCCCATTGGACTGTTCGAACTATGACAAAAGTACTAAAAAACCTAAACACTTCTTGACTAAGCTGCTTTCTCTCCTACTAAGAGCTCATGGGTCTTTAAACATGACCCGTGTCCATTAAACGTGACCCGAAAACCCATAAAGCCCAGATGTAAGGGTATAAATACCCAACCACCTGCATTTAATATGGGTAATGAAAATTAACTGCAACCAGGCTGCTTAATTCTCCCTCTACTCTCTACTCAAAATATTAAACACATACCAACCTTCACAAACTCTAAAAAAAATTACCAAATTACCCTCAGACATAAATTAACCACACCAAATTGGCGACCAGAGTGGGAGCACGAAAGTGCCTGAATCAAGCATTCGAAACCAACAAGAAAAGTCAGTCCGAATGAATCCGGACGCCCCGGAAGTGCCACCAGCTTTGCTCGAAGTGGTGGGTGAAAACGATGAATACACTATCGAGGAGCGCGATAGGCTAAAGGCGAGATAGAAGCTCTGAGGGCAGAAAAGGCTAAGATGGGCATGAAAGAAAAATCGAAAGCGCCAGTTGCTCATCACACCGATAACCCCAGAGAGCATGAGCTTTCAAGGACTCATGTGAGTACCAAAAAGACTCATGCCAGCTTCAAAAAGTCTCACCGGTCTAAGCCAGTGGAGAGTTCTGACTCAGGCTCAGAGTCTTCTGATAGCTCTTCGGATGACGAGGGAGTTGAAGAATCCTTATCCTCTAGCAGCGATGAGGGTCGAACTAAAAAGAAGCAAAAGCTGATAAAAAATATTCAAGGAAAAGAGATAGACATGGAAAGTTGAAGAAGAATATTGGCAAAGGGTCATCTCACAGCCGGAGGCATGTAGATAAGATGCTGATGGATCCTTTTGCCTTCCACGATGAACCAAGTATCTTTGCGACTCCCAATGAAGATACTGTGTTCAGCCGTGGCCGAAATTGGAGGCAATCTCCATTGTCTTCCAAAATTTTGTCCGGAAACCTCCCTAAGAGGTTTGATAGCACCAAAATGGAAAAGTACGATGGCAGTACTGATCCGGACAACCATTTGGAACAATTTAAAAACTTCATGATGAACTTTGATGATGATGACAAGCTACTGTGCAGAGCCTTCTCCCAATCATTTATGGGGAGTGCTCTAAAATGGTATAACAGCCTACCACAAGGTTGTATCAAGAATTTCGATACTTTTTGGGTGGCCTTTCGAAGGCAGTTCATTGGGAGTAAATAATTAAAAGGCAATGGAGACACAATAATCCATTGTGCCCAAGAACCGAACGAATCATTGAAAGAATACATAAGTCGTTTTGTGAACACCAAGAATGGTTTGGCTGATTGTTTCGAGCAAGTTGCAATATCATCTTTGATTCATGGCTTAAACCCTGGGAATTGGCTGATTTGGTGACCAGAAAGAAAGCCATGACTTGGGGAGGGTTGCTGAATCAGGTTGGAAAGCAAATTAACGTCGAAGAAACAAAGAAAACTAGGGTACACTGACAAGTGAGATCTACCCCGGTGGCACCAAACCCCAATCAGAATCAGTCCGGGAACAAGGCAAATGAGACCGGACAGGGCATGGCAGGGCTAAAGCTCAATCTCAGCCAGCTGCACCTGCTCAGAGTCAGCAATCCAGAAATAAGAGAGGGGCTTGGGTTCAACCGGAATGGTTTGCAGAATTGAAAGAAAGTGTGGCCACTATTTATGATAAAACAAAGGAAGAGGTGCACTATAGAAGACCGGCCACACTACAATATCCTAGAGAACATCACAATAACTCTTTCTGCCAATATCACAATAATATTGGCCATACCACCGATGATTGTATAGCTTTGAAACAAGAAGTTCATAACTTGATTGAAAGGGGAAAGCTGGGGGATTATGTCAAAAGAAGAGGAGGTAATAGGCCTGACAATACTCACCGGGTTGGTCCAAGTAATGTTGTTCCGGAGGAAGCCATGGTTATAATCGAAACGTTTGATGTGGAATCTGAATACTTGGATCTTGATCCAACTCGAAATAGAGTGGGTGCAATTGAGGAATGTTCTAGGACGGTCTCCGAGCACATCAAGTTTTTTGAGTCACTTACAATTTTCGGAGGAGATAATATAACAACTCCTACTGCTTCTTCGAGCAAGAGGGACGTTCATACTTTAACTACCCAGCTAGAAGGAGGCATCACCTCCTATTAATCGCAAATTCCGTTCCCCTTCATTGTTTTTGATGAACATGACTTAAGAGATATAGCTGGCCCTCATGAAGATGCTATTGTCACAGGAGCATCTATTGGAGGCAATGACATAAGACGAATCTTGGTGGATACTGGAAGCTCAGCCAATATCCTTTTCTTAACCACTTACAAGAGAATGAAAAATCCTGCCATAATTCAGAGTTCGGACAGATCAATTGTAGGCTTAATGGCAGCTCAGCAGATGTGATCGGGGAGTTCGAAGAAGAAGTTTTGTTGGGCAAGGGCCCTTTCAAGAAGATGGTCAGGATACTTTTTATTGTGGTAGATTGTCCCACTTGCTATAATACTATTCTAGGGAGGTCTTGGCTCTCTAGGATGCATGCAGTGGCTTCGACAGTCCACCAATGTTTGAAATATGTTGTTCAAGGATAGGTGGGAGTTGTCCGAAGCAGTCAAAAAGTTGCAAGCGAATGTTATGCTACAGCCCTGGCTCCCCGGACATTAGGGGCAGTTCGTATCAACGAGCAATAGCAATTTGAGGGGCTTTCTGGAGGTGAGGGTGAAATTGATGACCCCAGAGAGACCCCTGGAGTATTAATACCAGACGAAGAGGTAGAAACACATTGTTTAGAAGAAGGGAAGAGTGTCAAAATAGGGTCCAGAATGCCACCCGATCTGAAAAGAGAGATGCTACAGTTTTTGAAAAGCCATCAGCATGTTTTTGCTTGGTGCAATGCTGATGTTACTGGGGTTCCAGCAGATGTGATATCACACCACCTATCTGTCCGGAAAGATGTAGCACTAGTGGTTCAAAAGAGAAGGGCTTTTTCCAAGGAAAAGGCTGATGTTATTGTACAAGTGGTTGACGGGCTCACAAAGATGGGGCATATCAAGGAGTCTCAATATCCTTTGTGGACTGCAAATCCGGTCCTGGTGAAAAAGAAAAATGGCAAGTGGCCTATGTGCATTGACTTCACAGACCTCAATAGGGCTTGCCCAAAAGATCTGTATCCAGTTCCCCGGATTGACCAGCTAGTAGACTCCACCTCTAGGAATAAGCTGCTATCCTTTATGGATGCTTTCTCCGGATACAATCAGATCCAAGTAGATCCGAAGGATCAAGAGCATACCACATTTGTCACTGACAGAGGTCTTCATTGCTACAAGGTAATGCCGTTTGGATTGAAAAATGGTGGGGCTACTTATCAGAGATTGGTGAATAAAGCCTTTGCTGATCAGATTGGAAGGAATATGGAAGTATACATCGATGACATGATGGTGAAAAGTGTAGATGAGCAATTGCACTTGGCAGACCTCTAAGAAACCTTTACAAACTTGGTAAAGGTGAATTTGAAGTTAAATCCAGAAAAATGTGTGTTCGGAGTGCAATCAGGGAAGTTCCTAGGTTATATAATAAGTGAGCAAGGGATACAGCCCGATCCGGACCAGCTTAATGCTCTATTTCAAATGGAGCCTCCTCGGAATATTAAAGAAGTACAACGATTAACGGGGAGGTTAGCTGCTTTAAACAGATTTATCTCAAGGTCTTCGGACAGATGCGCCCCGTTTTTTCAAACCTTGAAGGGTGCGAAGGGATTTGACTGGACCTCACAGTGTGATGAGGCTTTCAATGAAATCAAGAAGCATCTATCCTCTCCCAAAACCTTATTTAAACAAGTTGATGGAGAGACACTCTTCGTATATTTGGCAGTTTAAAGTTGTGCCATCAATGATGTGTTAGTGAGAGAAGTAGATAATTACCCCCATCTAGTGTACTACATCAGCAAAAGCTTGATAGATGCAGAAAGGCGTTATTTGAAACTTGAAAAATTAGCATTGGCCCTGGTGATAGCTGCAAGAAAGATGAGGCCTTATTTCCAGGCTCATCATATTATCGTCCGAACGTCTTTTCCTTTGAAGAATGTTTTCCAAAAGGCAGACATTTCAAGTAGGATTACTAAGTGGTCGGTAGAATTGGGGGATTTTGATATGGATTTTGCTCCCCGAACAGTAGTCAAAGCCCAAATTGTGGCGGATTTTTTAGTTGAATTCCACTCAGATAGAGATTTAGAGCAGACTACTGAGGTGAAAGACAAAAAGGTCTGGGTCGTCCGGACGGATGGTGGATCCAGCACTATGGGATGTGGTGTAGGGGTGTGCTTGACTTCTCCATATGGTGACAAAATGTGCCAGGCTATATGCTTTGCTTTCAGGGCTTCCAATAATGATTCCGAGTACGAGGCAGCTATAGATGGTTTGAAGTTAACTTTTATTTGTGGGGCTAAGAGGGTCAAGCTATTGAGTGACTCCCAGCTTCTTATCCACCATGCCCAAGGTTAATCTGAGGCTAAAAAGGATCAGCTAGTGAAGTATTTACTTCTTCTTAAAAATGAAGCACTCAAGTTTAAAAGCATTATTTATGAACATATACCCCGGACAGATAATGAGTCGACAGATTCATTGGCAACCATAACGTACACAGAGTCGTATCCATGGATCCATATGCTGGAGAGCCCCTCCATTCAACTTAATATGGATAAAGAAGAAGAAATTTTTGAAGTATAAGTGAAACAACTTCAGGATTGGAGAATTCCTCTCCTGCAACACCTCTCTGATGGCATCGTGCCTCCGGATAAATCAATGTCAAGAAAACTAAAACACAAGGCTCATGGTTTTATCATACTGAGAGACATTCTATATAAAAAGTCTTACAGTAAACCTTTTCTGCGCTGTTTGGGGATGATGAATCTCAAGTAGTCCTCTCCGAGTTGCATGATGGTGAGGGATCACCTCATTGTGGATTCAGGGCTCTAACAAGAAGAGTTTTACTGGCTGGCTACTATTGGCCATCTATCATGCAGGATGCTAAAGAGCTGGTGAGAAGGTGTGACCCATGCCAGAGATACAACAATGAAATTCATGTCCCAGCCATTCCTTTAGAGTCAATCTCTGAGCCTATACCTTTTGTTTGATGGGGGTTGGATTTAGTGGGGCCTCTCCCTATGGCGTCCGGAGGGCGCAAAACTATAATTGTTGCAATCGATTACTTTTCGAAGTGGATTGAAGCAGCCCCTTTGGCGGGAACAACATCAAAAGTCGTTCTAAAATTCATTATATCCAACATTTGTTGCAGATTTGGTGTTCCACAAAAGATAACGACAGATAATGGGCCACAGTTCGACAATAGGGAAATGGAGAGTTTATGTGCCTGAAGGGGTATACAACATTGTTTCTCTTCACCTTTCCACCCACAAGCAAATGGTCAGGTTGAAGTGGCTAACAGAACTATACTGTCCGGTTTAAAGGAGAATTTGGAAGGGGCTGCTGGGAAGTGGCCTAGCTATTTACAAGAAGTTTTGTAGGCCTACCGGACAACACATGGGGCTGCAACACAGGAGTCACCCTGTGCTTTGGTTTTTGGGATGGATGCAATAGCTCCCATAGAAGAAATTCTCCCATCATTTCGTGTTCACAACTTCTCCGAATGCGCTAACGAAGTGGCAATCAGAAGTCAGCTCGACCTAGTAGAAGAAAGACGAGTTAAAGCTCACCTTAGAGCTGCACACTATCAGGGTTTGATGAGAAGCAGATTTGCTTCTAGAGTTAAAAGAAAAGATTTCCAGCCGGGGGACAAGGTATTGAGGAAAGTCTTCTTACACACTAAAGAGAAGCTGCTCGGCAAATTGGCCCCGACTTGGGAAGGACCTTATATGGTTGTTGAAAGGCTTAAACCTGGAACATATTGGCTAGAAGACAAGGATGGAAGAGTTCTGACCCACCCTTGGAATATCTAACATCTCCGGATGTACTTGAAGTAGCATTTGTGTAAATATTTACTTGTTTAAACATCCATGTAAATATTTGGGGGCATACTCTTTCCTACCCTGGTGGCGCGGGGAGGTTTTAATGAGGTGTTCGGGTTTTAAATGAAATTTGATGCCTTCTTAAAAAATTTCTGAAGTGTTCTTACTTTGTCTTTTGTCACACCATCCGAATTGAAATAAAAGAGTGATGACCACTTAAACATTCATCATCGGAGAATTTAAACACTCTCACTATGAAAAAACTAAGGGCTATTTAAACACTAGCCACCAAAACTGAAACAGACTATGAAAGAATGTGAGAATTGTGGAAAACAAGGATATTCATTGACATAACTTAAGTGCCTTTGCCTTCCAAGGACTTTCAAATTGTCAAGCAGAGTAAAAGATCTATCCGGTCAGATACCGGATACACTTACAAAAAGAGTGCCTTGTCCTTCCAAGGACTTTAGTTTAGATAACATGAAAAGTAAAAAGTAATTCATAATTTAAGGCTGAGCCTTTGAAGATGGCTCAGCTTCATCTATCTTCTTCTTCCCCTTGGGATCATCTTTCTCTTCGTTTGGGCTCTCCCCGGTGTTCTTTTCGTCATCAGATGAGGATGCACTGGAGAAGCCATACCTGTCGCCTTTGGCCATTGTGTGATATGGGAGGTCTTCAGACTCTACGTGAAGCCATAAATCCCCCAGGTTCCTCTTCGGGAACTTCTCATGAAAGAGCTGGGCCATGTCCGATCTCACCTTGGCATACATTTGCTCTTGAGTGTCTATCACGTTGTTGGCATAAGCATCGATCTAGGCCTGGATTTTGGCCTCCTACTCCCTTAGCATATCAGCTTTCTCCCCTGCAACATGGGACACTGCGTTTTCAAGAGCAATCTTGTCACTGGTCAAGTTGTGGATAACATGATCTTTGGCCTTGGTCTCCTCTTTTGAAGAGTTGAGGTCTTTCTCCAGTCCGGAAAACTTCTCCCGGAGCTCCCTGATAGTGTCTTCTAGAGTGGAAACTTTTTTGGTACTCACCTCTTGGCTTTTCTTCAGCTCTTCGTTTTCTCCCTTTAGAGTGGCAGCATTTGAAGTGGCAGTAAGAAGGTCATCGGACATCCTCTCTTTGTCAGACTTGAGGTCTTTGATAAGATCTGCCTGACTTCGAACTTGTTTCTCTAACGCAAGCACTGGCTGAACATTGCTTAATAAAGAGTGAGCTATAACATCCCTTTCACTTGAAACAGTCAAAGTCTTACCATTAAAAGTGACGGTGTTTGAAGTGCTCGGAGGGAGATAAGGCCCAGCAAAATCATCTCTGGGGAGATTGATAAAGTACTTACCAAGCCCACCAAGACCAGTGATGTCTACCCCATCAATGGTAAGACCTCCCCCTTCGACCTCATCGGTTTGAAAGTCACCAGGTATCTCCTCTGCTTGTGTTGGGTCAGTGGGGTCAACTTGGGGGAGAGGCTCCGGAGGTCGGAGAGAAAGTTCATCACCCTTAGAGGTCTTTATCTTCTTGGCCTCCTTGTCTTTGCTTTCAACTCCCCGTTTACGGTCTCTTTTGGAAGCCCTTGGAGAAATTGGGGAGTGAACTTCTTGCCTAACACTCTCCTGCTCTACCGCTTCCAAAAGAGCAGCATCAATCTGGCTTGGAGCTGGCCCCTCCGGATTAGTTAAAGCAGCTTCCTCCACCTCGGCAGGGTCCGCTCCACCTACCACTTTCTTGCCTTTCTTCTTTTTGCTTTCATTTTGCTCGGGGCCTTGGCCCGGCCTAGCAAGTAAAGTGTTCCATCTGGTTCGTGTGTTCTCTTGAGCACTACGTCCGGAGTGGGTTGAGTGGTGAGCTCTTCCCAAGTTAAATCCCTCCGGCCAGTAGTATTCCACAGGTGGGATCTTGCTAAGTTTCCCTCCGTGAAGGCATCGTGGAACCGGTTTCCCCACCGTTCAGTAGCCCAACCATTGATCTTGGTGCAAGTAGTCTGCCCGGACTTTATATAGTCATTGAAGTGCTTGGGAAATTCTGCTAAGAAGAAGACAAAGTCAATTAGTTTAAACAAATGTGATAAAAGAAGAAATAAAAATATGAAGTAGGAGACTTACGATCACTCCTCCATCTGCTGGTGAGGATACTTGGGTTGACTCCAGCCTTGATCTTCTTCCCGTTCTCCCAAGCACCACTCACGAACATGAATTGAGTCCTCCAATTCCTCTCCGACTCTAGCAGGTCATCAACAGCTTTGAAGTTATCCCCCATATTGAAGTGGTAGAAGGGGATGTGGTGGTTTCTGCAGAGACTGACCACAGCAGCAAACTCCTCCATCGGTAGAGGAATCCCGAAGAGCCTAGAAGCCATAATGCAGGCCATGAGGGTGTACCAAGCATTGGGGCTCAGCTGGCTCGGACAGAGCTTTATCAGATGAAAGTATCTGACAATTTCTGGGTCCAAGGGGAATCTGAGCCCCTAGTTGAACAACTCCGTGAAGATGACTACCTCGCTCAATTTACAGCCCATGGGAGTTTCAGGGTTTATAGGGATTCTTATCTTCACGTTCTCCGGAATTCCCCACTTCGTACGCATCCGGCCTAGCTCCGCTCTATGGATGAAAGCGTAGTTAATCTTTTGCAGGGCAAGGAGGTACTTGACATTGACCTTGTGAAAACAAGGCCCCACCCTTCCTTCAAGACACTCCTTGCCCTTATCCTTTTGGGCAACAACGGCACCACTAGTCTGTCCGGAAGGCTCAGACTCGAACGGAGCCTCTTCAATAGAGTCCTCTATTATTTCCTCCATAATTGAGGAGGGGGTTTCAGTTGTAGTGGTGAGAGGGAGGTTTAGATTTGGCTCAGCCTGGCTTCCGGACTGCTGCGCTTTAGTGTTCTCTTGGCTTCTGGCCTCCGGTTGGGGCTCTGGTATAGATATTTCTCTTCGAGGGCTTGAGCCACTGCCCTCCGGACTGGACAGCCTGTCCTTGGGAGCTCTAATGGGCACTTCTGACCCCGTACTACTGTCTTTGGCACCCGATTTCGAAGGGGTGCCCTTAGAAGCTTGACCCTTGACGAGCCGGCCTTTTCTTCGGTCAAATAATTTCTGAGGAGAGGTTTCAGCGTCTGACTCCATAGCTAAGAAAGGGGAGGGTTTTTTAAAGCTTGTAACTGTTAAACCTGGTTCAACGATGGGTTCTGACTCTTGAACCGAGGAGCCTGAGATAATAGGTGAAAGATTGGTGTGAAATAACTTCTTCGTTTTGATGCCCCCCTTATGGAGGAAGAACCTTGGTCTGATTCTGTGGGTGAAGTTGCTGGTTTGTCGATGGGCGAAGCGGGTAAGCCTGCTGCAATGCGCCTTTCCCTTTCAACCTTTTGCGCCTTTTCTAATTCAGAGAGATTGAGCCACCCGCCTTTGATCAAAGCGTTCCTCGCTATGAACATAAACGACCTGAGCAATAGTTTGATTTTGAGAGAGAAAACTTTAAGGATTTGCAGAGTAAAAACAAGAGTGATGGTGAAACAGTAGAAAGTATTTCAATTTATAGTAAATCTAAAAAAGGAGTTTGATTCCTAGGAGAATTCGAAAAGATTGGTAATGATTAAAATACGACGCTGATGTCACCTCTTTAATGAAGAGGTTGCTTTTCGAAGAAGGTGGGTGCAAGATTCAAGGTGAAAAAACGGCTGAAACAACCAACCAGAAAGTAACACGTATCCCATAAACTTTGGCGAAAAACTGTTTGGATTCACAGAGTTTTATCAGTCCGGATAAAGCCATAGCATAAGTCGAAAGACCTGTCCGGGAAAAGCTACCCCTGATATCGGACTGTTTTTCAGGTTTTTGACAAAGGCATTTGAACAAACACCTAAAAAAGGGGATCCTGATGAGTCCGAATACTGCTTCCTCTTCGGACAGGGACAGATCGGACCAAGGCCACCAGACCGGACAGGCCACTTCGAACGCTTAGCCCATTGGACTGTTTGAACTATGACAAAAGTACTAAAAAACCTAAACACTTCTTGACTAAGCTGTTTGCTCTCCTACTAAGAGCTCATGGGTCTTTAAACATGACCCGGGTCCATTAAACGTGACCCGAAAACCCATAAAGCCCAGATGTAAGGGTATAAATACCCAACCACCTGCATTAAATATGGGTAATGAAAATTAACTGCAACCAGACTGCTTAATTCTCCCTCTACTCTCTACTCAAAATATTAAACACATACCAACCTTCACAAACTCTAAAACAAATTACCAAATTACCCTCAGACATAAATTAACCACACCAAGCTTAATTTCCAATAAGAACAATATTGATGGATCGGTGAACAATATTGTAAGATCAATGGTTGGTTTTATTAAATATGATTTTTCCGTTAATATAGATAAAAGGAGATAGATGAGAGCATGTGTATTTATTCTAGCTGGGAGTGCGATCAGTTGGAAATCACAATTGAAAGCTATTATAGCTTTGTCTACAACAGAGGCAGAGTACATGGCGGTAACATAAGCTATTAAGGAGGAAATATGTTTGCAAGGTTTGGTCATTGATTTAGGGTTGGATAGGACTACGATAAACGTGTTTTGTCGCAGTCAGAGCACCATACACCTGATAGGGAACAAGATGTATTACAAGCGTTTAAAGTACATAGATGTTAGGTATCATTTTATTCGTGATATAATATCAAAAGGAATTATTAATTTGAAGAAATTATCTACATACGATAATCCAACATATATAATGACTAAGGCAATATTCGTTCGAAACTTTAGGGAGTGCCTAAAGTGTATTGATGTTCGCAACATCAAGTGAATGCCTTAGGGACATTTGGTGAGTCACAAGAAGATAAGTTTCTTTGTTTATAGTGAATAAAAGATATTCGCGTCATGGGAAAAAAATTGAGGATGATTCGAATAATATTGACAATGTATAATGTTGCAAGGTGTTCGCTCGTACAGTATTGTATCATTGAGAGTGTAACTGGTGTTATAGCTTATAGTATTTTATATATGATTCTATTAAAATCAGTATGCTAACATTCTTGTTTATTTATTCTGTTTTGCTTTCTCTATCTATCTAATCTCGTGTCTTTTATGTATATTCTATCGAAGCCTGTTCTTTTTATAAAATCAAAGTTACCTCGTACAATCTAAAAGGATAATATGTTGAGAGAATAAAACTCAATGTATTAAACTATAGCACAAAATGACTTAAATAGCATACAAGAAGTAGTAGAGCATTTCGTATTCCGGCTAATAAATGATAGCTTTTATTGACCGGAATATTAGCAACTATATACTAATTAATATAATGTGTAAAATATTAATTCATATAACATCTAATTTTTTAGAGAAATTTATAATTAAAACAATTCCAACAAATCCCTCAATTAAACTGAAAAATTTCTCGAAAACAAACCAGTTTAATCTTCCAGTCATTGCACTCCAAGTGAACTTCTCAATTTCAATACGCTTTATGCACCTATACATTATTGAATTATTTGATAATTTAGTTGAGGAAATGTTTTCGCAATAGATTTCCAAACACTCGAATTGTTTATACATGATTTGTTCCAGAATTACCTTGAGCCAGACACAATGACAAACACAACATGTTGCAGCTATATAATCTACTTCGGTTGTAGATGGAGTAACTACCTCTTGTTTTCTTGAACTCCAGCATATTGCAGCTTCATTAAACATAAAAACATAACCTGAAGTGAGTTTTTTATCATCGAGATCAAGACATAATTATTCTTTATGTATGCCTTTATCTTCATCTATGATTATCTATTATAAAAAAAATACAAATTCCATTGTACCTTTTAAGTATCGCAGAACTCTCTTAGTTTCCTGCATAGGACCGTCCATTGGTTTGGCGATGAAATGAGACAATAAGTAGACTACATACATCATGTCAGGCCTTGTAACTGTGAGGTACATTAGACAACCCACTAACTTCTTGTATAAAGTAGCATCGACTTCTTTTCCCGCTTCTTCCTTTAAGAGTCTATGACCTGGGATAATGCGAGTTTTTACTGAATTACAGTTTTCCATATCAAACCTTTTCGGCGCCTCATGAGTATACGTTTTTTTGTCTTAAGTGAATCCCATATTGGATTTGATGATTTTCAACATCAAGAAATAACCTTATCAAACAACGATAAGTCATCTCAAATTCTCGTGTAATTGATAACTTAAACTCTTCAAGTACATGTTCATCATTTCTAGTTAAAATTAAATCATCTACACAGAGACTTACCATGATATACTTCACTCATTCCCTTTTAATGAATAAAGTCTGATCATGACTACTTCTTACAAATCCTTCTTGCTTTAAATATTTATCTACCCGACAAAACCAAACTCTATGAGCTTGTTTTAAACCATATAAAGCTTTTTTGGGTCGATTTACTTTATCGTCTTCACCTATTTTGAAAAAACCCTCTAGTTGATACAGATACACCACTTCTTTCAATTCCCCGTATCAGAAGGAACTTTTTAAATCTAATTGTTAAACTTTCAAGCTTTTGTGTGCAGCAACAACGAATATTAATAATTGTATCTTATCGGGAAACCGGTACAGAGACTTCATCATAGTCAATGCCTTATTCTTGTGGATATTCTTTCACCACCATTCTTGCTTTGTATTTATCTAGTTCTCCATCTTCATTTAATTTAGTCTTGAAAACCAATTTACCTGATTTTCTCTACATTAGTATGAAGAGATACAAGTTCCCATGTGTTGTTTTTCTCAATGTCTTCTATTATACATTTTATTGCTTCAATCCATTTTATTTTCTTAGGAACTTCTTTAAATAGCATCGGATTAGCATAAGACATAAATAGTGACAAATTCATTTTTACTTCAGCCTCTTCATCTGAAATCTTTTCTCCACTTTCATAATCTTGCATCTATATTAGTGATCTACGACTTATTTTCTAATGTGTTTCAGATTAAGAGACATGACACTATTTTCACCAATTATATCTTTCTCAACTGGTTCGATCTCTTTATCATTCTTCCCTCCAGTAGTATCTTATTCTCTCCATTCAAGAGTATCATCGGAATTTTTCATAAAAATTTGAAAAAAGAGATCTAATCGGTAGTTGATTATAAATAATATTTAAATTTTTATCGATAAACGAGAAGGCCATATATTATGGGACAAAAAATATTTCGTAGAACGAAAAACATTTTGGGACAGAGGGAGTAGTTGATTTGTTATTTCCGCTGTCGAATGGTCTTTTTTCATAGTAATTTGTTTCTATTGTTGGTCGAATCGTATCTCGCTTTACTATTGAACTTAGTATCAGAATTTGTGCTTCATCTAATTAGCCTTAAATATAAAAAAAAATATCATCGGAATTTTTATATTAGCATTCCAATCCCACTTCTCCACCTCTTAAAATATTACATCTCGACTAATGACAATTTTCTTTAAAATTGGATCATAAAGTCGGTATACATTTGAATGGTCGCTTAGTTTAAGTAAAACACACGTATGGCTCATGTTATCTAGTTTTATTCAACGATGTCTAGTGATGTGCACATGACCTATGGAACTAAAAATTCTCAAATACCCCACACTTGGTTTAGTTCCACTCTAGCACTATTCTTGAACCATATCAGTTATAACACGTCACACTGTTGTTCAACATATAACATGTCCACTTTGCTTCTTCAGCCCAAAGATTCTTTGGCATGCTCTTTTCTAGGAGTAGACATCAAACCATGTTCATAATTTTGCGATTTCTTCTCTCGACTACTCCATTTTGCTGAGGAGTGTAGGTAGTAGTTAGTTTTCTTCTCATTTTATTCATGCAATTTGTTGAAGCTAGTTGATGTTAGTTCTTCTCCTCTATCCGTTCTCACATCATTTAAATTTTCCAGCTTCCTTGATATAGTTAAACCCCTTTCTTGAAGTTCCTGAACACTCACTATATTATTAGTCAATTGTGGAACAAAAAATACGTTTGTTATTATTTAGGTTAGCACTTCGACTTTAAACTTCACATTTCTTTTTCCCATCACATCTATTAGTGGGTTATTCCATAACTTTACTCTATGTCTACAAATTTCATTGAGTTCAACAAACTGATCTTTGTTACATATCATATGATTTGAGCAACCGAAATCGATAAACCAAATCCTCTTATCTTCAACCTCTTTAATATTCATATGAACCAATAAAATTAATTTTTCTCCTACATCGAACTCGACGTAGTGTTCTCCTTTTTTACCATTTGGGCACTCGTATTGATAGTGTCCTAGCTCGTACTACGTGAAGCACTCAGTGTGAGCTCTGTTAACAATCCATCATCTTCCACCTCTTCCCCTGCCTCTCGAGAAATTACTTCCCCATCTGCCAAAATTACTAATTCCACTCCCTTGTCCATAGCTACGATCACCCTCCACTTTCAGTACTTGTTCTTCAAATACCTTGTGTAGTAGCTTTTGTTCATGAACAAGTAATGAGCTTTGCAACTCATCGACTGTCATTTGATCAATATCTTTCGAGTTCTCAATTGAACATACAATATTTGAAATTTTCCGTCACCGGGCGCAGGATTTTCTCAACAATCTTTACATCTTTCAAGTTTTTTCCATAGTTTCTCATGTCATTTTCTATGACCATGACTCTGTCAAGATAATTTGTCACCGTTGCTATCCATGAGTAGACTCTGGTAATCTCCATCATATTTGGGCACACATGGAGCACCAAAAAATTTCAAAGCATATGTCATTTCTCACATTTTCCTCACTATTGTTTCTCACTTTTCCTCACTCTTTTTTTCATTCAAACACTCTTGTTTCACACAAACAGTTCCCTCTTGATAAGGACCTAATATAAATTCAAAAAATAGTAAGCATAAAAAATAAAACGAATGTATTAAACTACGAGAAGCAATAAAGTGTTACGCATTCCTTCTAATAAATAGTAATAACTTTTATTGATCGGAATAATAATATCTAAAATATTAATTTTTATTGTGAAGAACAGTAAGCCCTTAAAGCACCATGACAAGCATGGAGAGGGTGAAGCTTCAAGGGCTTCTCCAATGGCTGCTGAGGCAATGGAGAAGGAAGAGAGAAAGAGAAAGTTGGTTTAGGGTTTCAGAGATTAACCCTAGTTCGAGTATATATTTGGTGTTGTGGGTTTTGATATGGGTCGAAGACGGGTCGGACTTTGGTTCTCTTAAGTCCAATAGAAGGGTCAAGCCTGGCGGTGGGTCATAACACCCATATTGGACCTCATCACGCGTTAATAATGTTTACTAGTCTAAATGTTACACTAATGAATAAATGTGTGTAACAAGAATTATAACTGATGTAACAAATATCCACTAGTAACTACCTAACAAGAATTTGTTTGGTAAACTACATATAAATATGTATCTGGTCACACTTTTATGAAATAAGAAATTCTATTCCTAAACTCTCTTTATTCTTCTCTTCTATCTTGGTATCAGAGCTACTTTAAGACTTCAATGGCGAATCCAGAATCACCTACTCAAAGTAATGAGTCGCTAGGCTCAGTGTTCCCTTACAGCTTCTCTGGTGTTACAAAAAAATATGCACCTGCAAACAATCAACAACAACACTCAGATCAGACTTGACAGAAATAATTACTTGCGATGGAGAACTATGGTATTGCCTATTATTAAAGGCAATAAGCTAGGAGGTTTTGTCACAGGGGACAAGCCATGTCCTCCTAAATTTGTCAGTAATTCTGAAGGAAATGCTGCTGACAATCCTGAGTTTGAGGATTGGACTACAAAGGATGAGTTACTTCTTGGATGGTTGTACTCTAATATGAGTTCAGAGGTTGCTGCTCAGTTAATGGAAGAAGGCACCTTAAAAGAGCTGTGGGATGCAGCTAGTAAGCTTTCTGGCTCACACACAAGAGCCATAACAACTTACTACAAATTTGAGTTTCAGAGGAAAAGGAAAGGTAATTCTACTATGACTGAATACTTAAGCAAGATGAAAAATATTACTAACAATCTGGTGTTAGCTCGCTGTGGTGTATCAATTGATGACCTAATTACTGAAGTTTTTGCTGGTTTGGACTCAGAGTATACACCTATTGTTGTTAGTCTAACTGAAAAAAATTCTATGAAATGGTTAGATCTTAAAACTAGCCTACTTACATTTGAGAGTAGGTTGGATCAGCTGGTGAATCTTCAAAGCAATGTCTCTAATCTAAGCCTAGAAACAGCTAATCTTACTTATAAACAGACTATAAGTCACAAAACAACAACACGAATCAGAGAAAATATTCTGGTCAATACATGGGTTCATACAAAAACAACAGAGGAAGAAATAATTCATCAAGCTATTCAAGAGGAAGAAACAGTTTTTATTGAGGGAGAGGTGGACGCTTTTCTCAAAATAAGCCTACATGCCAGATTTGTAATCGATATGGGTACACAGCTCCAGTGTGTTACTACAGGGATGATCCATCGGTTATGGGATCATCTTCTTCTGAACAACCTAAGGGTGATGGTGATCGTACAGCCTATTTGGCAACTCAAGACTCTACTGGAGACTCTGCCTGGTATGCTGACAGTGGTGCTAGTCACCATGTCACATGCAACACTAATATGCTGACTCAAAAGACAGAATATACAGGTAACAAAAGTATTCTTGTTGGTAATGGTCACATGTTGCATATTCATAATATTGGGTACTCTAGCTTACAGTCTTTCGACAATACTCCTATTTCTCTCAAAAATATACTACATGTACCCTTGATTAACAAGAACCTCTTATCTGTCTCTCAGCTCGCTAGTCACAATACTGTTTTTATTGAATTTTATAATGGTTTTTGTCTTGTGAAGGACAATGTAACAGGGACAGTGCTTCTCAAAGGGACTACTGAGGGTAGACTGTACAGGTTAAGAATGTTTTTAAGTCACAAGCTACAGGGGGTTATTCTGTCAATGTAAAACAAAATCCTCTAGTTTCCAATGTTTTGCTTCCTAAAGTCATGTTTCTTTTTTTATCTAATTCCCTAAAAGATGGATGGCATATAAAGATTGGCCATCCATCCTTACATGTTCTCAATTCAGTTCTTAAACTGTGTAATCTCAATTCTATTATGAAAGAAAAATGTACATTTTCTGAAGGGTGTCAGTATGGGAAATCTCACTTGTTGCCATCTTCTTTGTCTCACTCTCATGCCAGCAATGTCTTAGACCTCATACATACAAATGTATGGGGTCCCTCTCCCGTGGCATCCACTGAAGGTCACAAGTATTATGTGATCTTTGTGGATGACCATACCAGGTTTACTTGACTGTATCCTGTCAAACACAAAAGTCAAGTGGTTAGTGCCTTTAAATAGTTCAAATGTCTTGTGGAAAAACAGTTTGAAAGAGCTATCAAAATTATTCAGTGTGATGGTGGAGGAGAGTTTCTGCCTATATCTACTATGGCTCAGGAACAAGGGTTCAATGTAAGGAAATCTTGTCCCCACACCTCAGCTCAGAATGGCAGAGCTGAGCGTAAACATAGGCACTTAGTGGAGACAGGGTTAACTCTCTTATCTCAAGCTAATCTATCTTATAGGTTTTGGTTTCAAGCTTTTGAAATGCTTGTTTATCTTATCAATAGGTTGCCTACCCCAGTTCTATCCAATAAGTCACCATTTGAAGTCTTGTTTCACAAAAAAACCTATTACTTAGCCTTGAAAACATTTGGGTGTGCCTATTTTCTATGTCTCAGGTCTTATTAATCACATAAATTTCAGTTTCATACCACTAAATGTGTCTTTCTGGGGTTTAGTCAGTTTCATAAGGGTTATGTTTGTCTTAGCTCTAAAGGCAGAGTTTATATTTCTAGAAACGTTGTATTTAATGAAACTGATTTCCCTTTTCAGGGTCAGTTTCTGCATACTTTATTATCTGAGTCTCCTAGAAAAGGTTCCTTAGAGTCATGGTTACCTAATCTACTACCAGCACTGTGAACACTGAACATTCCTCAACATCTACTGCTACTCTGAAGGTTCCTCAAGAGGCTACTTCTCTGCAGCTTATATCCACACAAGGTAACACTCTTACTCCCTCTGGTAATGATTCTACTTAGTGTTTTGTGCCTTCCATTCCTGTTGAACCTAATATTTCTAGCTCACATCAAACACAGTCAGAGTCGCCTGTTTCAATTTATGATCCTACACTTGTTTCTAGTCAGACTCCTATCCAGATAAATACTGCTGATAACTCCCTAAATCAATTTGTCCAGTCTAATCCAAAGATTTCTATTTGTCTTCCCTTTGTATCTAATGATGAGTCAACCAGTCCACCTTCTAGCCTAACTCGCATCCTATGATAACTAGAACCCAAGATGGAACTAGGGTACCCAAACTTCCATATATTGGCTCTGTGGTTACAACTGACTTGGATACTAATGAGCCTACTACCTATTCAAAGGTAGTGTTGAGTTCTCATTGGGTCACTGCTATGGAGACTGAGTATAAGGTACTCATGTCAAACAGGACTTGGTCCTTGGTTCCTTGGACTCCTAATCTAAATGTTGTGGGTTGCAGATGGGTGTACAAAGTGAAGTATAATCGAGATGGCTCTGTTCAAAGATACAAGGAAAGACTTGTAGCCTAGGGGTTTCATCAGAACCTTGGCATTAATTTTTTCAGAAACATTTAGTCCAGTGGTTAAACCTTCTACAGTTAGACTTGTTCTAACCCTAACTGTGTCTAAAGATTGGGAAGTCAGACAATTGGACATTAAAAATGCTTTCCTCAATGGTTATCTCACTGAGGACGCTTATATGGTTCAACCACAAGGGTTTTAAGACCCTCAGAAGTCTACACATGTATGTAAACTTTATAGAGCCTTGTATGGTCTTAAACAGGCTCCATGGGCCTGGTACTCTAGGTTGAAGGACACACTTCTTCAGTGGGGTTTCAAGAATTCTAAGTGTGACTGTTCTTCGTTCTATCTTGTGTCTAAGGCCACTGTTATGCTAATCCTAGTTTATATAGACGATATCATTGTTACAGGTAATCAAACAGGGTGTTTAAGGGAGTTTATTCATAAACTCAATGTTATTTTCTCACTCAAAGATATTGGACCACTCCATCTATTCCTTAGAATAGAAGTTCATCATGATTCCATAGGTTTTTATCTAACACAGCAGCAATATATAAAAAACTTACTGAGTTCTCAAGGTTTCTCTCTAGCTAAGCCTTGTCTTACGCCCATAGCTGCTGGTGTGCATATCTCCAGTGACTTTGGGACTCCCCTTGCTGATCCTACACAATATTGAAGTTTATTAGGCATCTTACAATACTTAACGCATGCGAGGCCTGATATTGCCTTTGCTGTTAACAAGCTCAGTTAATATCAGCAAGCCCCTACTACTATACACTGGTAAACTTTAAAGAGAATCTTGCGTTACTTATCTGGGTCTTGCTGGGTTTGGTTGCATCTCAAGCCAAGTTTCAGCTTCCAACTCCTGGGATTCTCTGATGGTGACTGGGCTTCGTCTCTTGATGAACGAATAAGTGTTGGCGCATATTGTGTGTACCTTAGGGACTCTCTCCTGGTCTTCGACGAAACAGAATGTAGTCGCCAGGTCTTCTACTGAGTCAGATTATCGAGCGTTAACAAATCTGTCAGCAGAGATGATATGGTTGCGTTCTCTCCTGACTGAAATTGCTTTTCCAGTTGCAACTCCATCTGTTATCTGGTGCGATAACTTGGGTGCGAGTTAGTTAGCATCGAACCCATTTTTTCAAGCCTGGACAAAGCACATCAAGATCGATATACACTTTGTCTGTGTTCAAGTCTTGCAAGGGCTTCTTCAGGTCCGATTCGTACGGTCTCACGATCAACTGGCTGATTTCCTTACTAAGCCACTCACTCACCACCGCTTTCTGTTTCTCAGAGACAAACTCGGTCTCATGATTTCTCCCTTTCGTTTGAGGGGGGGTGTGAAGAATAGTAAGCCCTTGAAGCACCATGACAAGCATGGAGAGGGTGAAGCTTCAAGGCCTTCTCCAATGGCTGCTGAGGAAATGGAGAAGGAATAGAGAAAGGGAAAGTTGGTTTAGGGTTTCAGACATTAACCCTAGTTCGAGTATATGTTTGGTGTTGTGGGTTTTGATATGGGTCGAAGACGGGTCGGACTTTGGTTCTCTTAAGTCCAATAGAAGGGTCAAGCCTGGCGGTGGGTCATAACACCCATATTGGACCTCATCACGCGTTAATAATGTTTACTAGTCTAAATGTTACACTAATGAATAAATGTGTGTAACAAGAATTATAACTGATGTAACAAGAATTATAACTGATGTAACAAATTTCCACTAGTAATTGCCTAACAAGAATTTGTTTGATAAACTACATATAAATATGTATCTGGTCACACTTTTATGAAATAAGAAATTCTATTCCTAAACTCTCTCCATTCTTCTCTTCTATCTTTTATAATATCTAATTTATTATAATAATTAATAATTAAACTTTTCCAATACCATCGTGGAACAAAAAATACGAAATGGTTTTTCCTGTTTTTCTCTTCTATACCTTTCAAAACATAAAAAAAAAAAATTTATTAATATGTCAAGGATTACTTATACTTACGACATAAAGCCATATTTATCTATTGGCAATCTGGATCACATACCCTTGTGGCAAGTGACTCCATACGGTGGTTGGAGTATAGTTTAGGCAAAAACAAGTTTAATCTGTCTCTCATTATTAGTAAAATTAGTTTTGCTTAGATGATAGCCTACGCGTTAATTAACAAACTAATTTACGTATTTATTTAATTAAAAAGAAAAATACAAGTGTGTGCCCTAATCTTTAGGTATACTAATACTTTCTTCACAACTAAGCGTCAACCCTTCTCCTTTCAGTCATACTATATAACACAAGTCCACCACCGTCCTATTTCACACCTAA
The DNA here is from genome assembly GCA_036936605.1 of Limnanthes douglasii subsp. nivea. Classification (NCBI taxonomy): domain Eukaryota; kingdom Viridiplantae; phylum Streptophyta; class Magnoliopsida; order Brassicales; family Limnanthaceae; genus Limnanthes; species Limnanthes douglasii. The sequence continues at coordinate 91,002,110 of JAUPFV010000001.1, read as the reverse complement.
GAACCAGTACTCTAAAAACAATCTCAAATATCTCTTTCCCTTTCAAGTTCATCATGGGGCTCATCAATGTACTCTTTACAATAGTTATAGCCTTGGGCACTATGATTGCTTTTACAAGTGCCCACGTCGTTCCAAACGAAATAGCGAACACTGACGAAACAATGATGCAGCAAAAGAGGAGTCGTTTCCTAGCACAAACAATTAACCTGAGAAACCCTAACGCAGCCGACGACTGTCACAAAGACGGAGAAATTTGTGTCAATGAAGAAGGAACTAACTCCACTTGCTGCAACAACAAGTGTGTTGATTTGGCTTTTGATAACAAAAACTGTGGTGCTTGCAAGAACAAATGCAAGTTTACGCAGTCTTGTTGTAGAGGAGAGTGTGTGTACTTATCCTTTGATAAGAGGCATTGTGGGCATTGCAACAGCCGTTGCCAACATGGTCACTATTGTGTTTATGGTATGTGTAACTATGCCTAATCTTCAAATTCATCGGTCTTGAGAGTACGAGACACACATAAAGAGAAACGTCATTTTCTTTGCTATGTAATTATTACGATATACATTCATATCATTTATTTTATCTGATTAATTGTATAACAATTCTAAGAATAATTTATAAATTTGTTCTTCAGTAATTTATTAGTGTATGTGGCATGTTGTGATGATAATGAACAAATTAACTTTTTGGTGGACTTTTACTATGATTGTATTTTTAATATTTAAAGATATTGATAATGAACAAATTAACTTTTTGGTGGACTTTTACTATGATTGTATTTTTAATATTTAAAGATATTGATATAATGCACCGCAATGTTTAGATACAACTTTTTTGATCTTTTAATTATATAAAGCTGTAGACTATTGATTTCAGTGACAGTTGGTTGTTGAATTTTCAAAAGATCGTTATGAACTGTTGGTAGTTCATGTACTATCAATTTAAGTAAATTTAGTTATTTGTATATATTGATTAATATAAAGTTGTTACGTGGCACCATACTCAATAGAAACCTGTAACATCAATTGTCCATCCATTTTAAGTTTGACTAAATTTGAACTTCGGACTAAAATCGAGGGAACATCGGTGACACGTTTCTGTTGAATATGATGTCACATGACAGCTTTACATTAATCAATCAACAGATGCGGAAGCTATTTTTGTCCAAAATTGATAGTGCAAAAACTATCGGTGGATTTTTTAAAGTCTAAGAACTATCTATCACTAATATCCATAGTGTAAGGACGACTATTCATAACCTCTAAACCTACTTATTTTGGTTGCGAATAGAATTTTATTTTTTGAAATGGGATTAAAGAAATAAGGTTTGTGAATAAATATTATCAAGGTAGAAAATATATTTAGAAAATTTAACCTTTCATAATTTTTATTATAATTAATCGGAATACAATGCGAACACATTCTTTTTTTTTGGTGTAAATAAAACATTAAATTAAAATAGAAATGGGTTCATACATTATTCATGGGGCATACCCCGAGGCGATACTGCATAAGTAGGAGAAAGGACGATAATAAAATGCCATGGTATAGGGATATGGCCTACTAATCAGAACAAAAGAAAAGCGATAAATAAATGTCGGCGACTAGATGACTGTGAGCTGGCTCCACGTCCTGTGAACTGACTCCGCGTCCTATGAGTCCTAAGTCCTGCTCCAGTCCATACGATAGATACCTGAGAAAGAAAGTAGATTAGTTAGCTATAAGACAAGAAAGACTATGGGGGCGAGACAATCTTGGTACCCTTGAATCTATATCAAAGGTCCGATAAGATATGGTAGGATATAGAGGAGGCCATAGCTGGGACGGATCCAAAGATTCTTGAATTCCGTTCTTTCCAAGCGTGGTAAATAATTGCGTTGAAGCAAGATCGCCAAATACAATGGTCTAGTATGTTAGACCAACTGGAAGCCTCAATAATCCAAGATTGCCAATTAGAGGAATGGACTGTAAATTCAAGCTTACGGCTTGTGTGGGACCATATACTCTGAATGAAACTACATTTAAAGAAAACATGAGTTGTAGTTTCAGGTACAGAGTTACAAAAAGGGCACTCAGTCGGGGTATTGATGCCCAAATTGAGGAGCTTATCTCTGGTGGCAAGCTTACCCTTTATTGCTAACCAAGAAATGATAGAGTGACGTGGAATATTGTATTTGTTCCATACTAACCCTGCCCAACCCATCTTTCGGTTAGGCACACGAATGGCATTATAAGTGTCTTTTATAAGTGTCTTTGATTGTGAATTTGGAACGCCCTCCCTTTGTAATCCATAACGGAACATCGTTCATGAGAATATTTCGTTGGGGAAGAGAGAGGATCAGGCTTTTAATATCTTCAAGACTTCAAGATTAGCGCGACTTCGGGCCCGAACCGGTCTTAGATTTGCCGACCAGTTCCACTCTCCATAATTGATGATGTCAGAGACTATTAGATCATTTCCCAATCGAGAATTAGTAATGATATCTGAGCCAAAGTGGTGAGCTAATGACGGCGAGATAAGCCATGAATCATGCCAGAACGAAGTGTTTTGACCATTTCCAATAGCTACCCTGTAAAAATTAATCGCCAAAGGACGAAGACGAAAGATTTTCCTCCAAAATCCAGGAAGGAGAGGATCTCATAGGGACATTCCAGAAAGTTTTGTTTTTGAGCTTTTCAGATTTAATCCAATCACACCAAATGGATTTATGCTTATTACTAACAATTGACCAAAGATGTTTTAGGACGGCCGCCTGATTCCAGACTTTTAAATCTAGAATCCCAAGCCGCCCTCATCGTAAGGAGTGACAATAGTGGACCAGGCCACTTTGGCCCCGTCGATTTTCATTACAGACCCGGACCATAGGAATCTCCTAAGATATTGGCTCAATTCTTTAATGATTCTAGAAGGAAGAATAAAGATCGAAGACCAGTAAACATGTCCCGCAAAAAGGACCGATTTAATTAATTGGAGTCTTCCCGCATAAGAGAGATGTTAAGATGTCCATGAGTCGATACCGAACATATTCTCCCGTACTGAATTAAGCACGCAAATTTGAAAGGAATATATAAAAAAAGATTGTTTATTTATACGATGTATATATATATATATGTATTAATTAGATTTAGTAATATTTTTGCATCTTTCTAAACGTCCGACCTATTTCAAGTCTCCTTTTAGAACGGTTCGTATTATTATTATTATTTTCAAACGAATTCTTAGGCCTTTTACTAGAATTTTGAACAGATGCGTACAGATCCAATGGACTTATTTCCCACCTTATATACATTTGGAGGGAAACTTGAATTTTTCCTAAATACAAGGCGGTAAAACATTTTCTTTCTCCACAAAGAATTACGCTATTCGACTCAAACAAATCTTTCAAGTTTTTTATCCAGCTTCATCAACGATTTCAAAAACCTAAACCAGGAACTTGACGATTTCGGATGATTAGAGAATCAACGAAGAACCAGAAGCAGAAGAAATTCAAATCTTTGGAGCAGATCTAATCGAGAACCAAGATGCTCAAGCAGTAAACTTGAGCTGATTTAAATTAACAAGTAACAAGTCTTTTCTAAACAATAAAGAACTACTCGTTATTTTCAGTTTTTAGTTCTAATGTAACCGGTCCCAAGGCTCTCAAGAAGAACTATAACCCTTAGATCATTAGGAATAATCTCTAGATTATAATCAACATTCTTACCATTTGTCAAGGTGTTCTAAGATATCCATTTTGTCGCGACATTTTGTAAACAAAATATGTGATGAAGAATCATAGTTGAGGTAATTAAACCCCTACAACACCTTGCTAATGGTTCGAGATACCATGGAGTCTTACCTTTTAGGATCGTTTCTGTTAAGATAATGGAATCAGTTTCCTTTTCTAGCGAGTTATTGCAATTAGCCTTGCACATTAACAGCTTGTCAAGAAGTGTTATACTTTCAGCCACAATAGGAGATTGATTCCCATAAATTCTACAAAAACTAGCAACCATTTCACCATTTTGGTCTCTAATAAGCCCTACTCAACTAGCTTCACACTTATAATTGCAAGTCCTGTATGTGTTGAGATTGAATCTTCTTTTCTCTGGGAGATTCCACTTAAGAGAAAGGGCGATTATGGGTTTATCCAAATGATAAACACAATCAAACTGAAACGCAACTTGTGTATCCTTCCCCTAGGCAGTTCTATTCTGTAATTTCTATTTATCCATCGTTGATAATGTCCAGTTGACAAAGTTAATCGTAGCTTTGGAGTTAATAGATATGCCATTATGTTTTTTTGTTTCTAGTAGACCAAATAACCCATGTGATTATCACCAGAATTATTGTCCTGATGTGCACGTCCTTTGTAGTTGACCAAAACCCCAACATATGTGTGAAGGACATGTTTCTGTTAATGGAAATCCTGAAATTAGCAGTAAAGTAAGACAAAGTAGGCCATTCCATAGGACACTGAATGAAAACATGAGAGGTAGAATCTGAATTCTCACAATGCTGGCACGTTGATGCCAAATGAAACCCCTTCCTTTGTAGAATGAAGTATATAGGAAGAAAGTTTTGAATAACCCTTCAAGACAAGAAAGATTAGTGTTTGGGGTAGATTAAATTCCAGATCTTCTTATACATGTTAGATTTCTTGTTTTTCATTCTTATAAAATTACAAGTATCTCTTGTGTTGTATTCACCAGACTTTGACAACGCCCATTTCATAGAATCCTTGGTGTTAGTCAAAGTAATATTACTTATTTTCTTTATAGCTGTAGAAGAGAAACAAGTTCTTAATCCATCCATATTCCAACCACCATTTTCCCAGTAAGATCTAACCTCTTTAGGCTGATATCATGTTCTATCAACTTCAGAGTCTAGAATGGTAAAAGGATTTAGAGAACACCACCTTTCAAGCCAGAACTCCATTATATCTTTCCCACTTCCCAATATATCACTCTTTCAGCCTTGTCTCTAATTTTAACCAATATGTTCCACACATTGGATCTTTTTCTTGGATTTGGAGCCGTTAAAGAATGATAGTTATAATTGTATATAAAATTCATGATTTTAGACCATAGAGAGTTTTGCTCTCTAAATTCAAACCAAAGCTTATATGAGAAAGACTTTTGAATATCCTCCAACTTCCTGATATTAAGGCTTCATTCATCATAAGGTTTGCAAAGTTTATACCAGGAAGATCATGTAATTACTTTGCTACTCTTTTTTTAACCCCATAGGAATTTATTACAGATGACTTCGATTCTCTAGATGATGGTCTTTGGGATTAAATAAGATTGCATAATGTATATTGGGATTGTGTTGAGCACATTCTTCTCAAGAATAATCCGTCCTCCAAAAGAAAGAAAAATACTATCCCATTCCAGAATTTTTTTATATGACCTTACATACCAAATCTTCATTGTTAGAGAGCTTGTTATTAGGACAGATAGTGACTCATTGGTATTTCATAGATAACCTTCTATACTTGAACCCCATAATTTTCTCCAAACGACTAATCCTTGCACTTGTCATTATAGAAGGAACATATAATTTCGAGTTTTCTTTATTTATTTCCTGCCCTGATCTTTCCTAATAATGCTCCAGAACTCTGTAGATATTACTGACAAAATTGGATGATCCATTACTGAACACTATGAAATCATATGCAATGGCAAGAAAAATTAATTTCCATTCCCCTCTGCTCTTGTATCTTGTTGAGATGTGATGTGTAGTAAGATGTTTCATCTATCGAATCAAATAATCCAAAAAGGCTTGGAGAGAAGGGATCTCCCTACCTTAAGCCTTTGGTGGATTTAAAATAACCATTTAGCTCCCCATTTAAAATGATTTAGAAGTAATTGTAGCTGATATCCTTGTTGATTAAGTCCGAAAAAGAGTTACCAAAACCAAAGACGACTAAAATCCTTAACAAAAACTTATGTGACAGTTTATTGAATGCTTTTGAAATGTCTATCTTCACCATTAAGTTACCTCTCTTAGTCTTGTAGTTGAGATCACATCTGAGTTCTTTTGTGATTAAGATGTTCTCGTGGATGTTTCTTTTCTTAACAAATGCAGAGTGTTGTTCATATACTATGTTAGGTAGAATAGAGGCTAGTCTCTGGTTTATAAGTTTTGAGACAACCCTGCTGAATATAGTTGTTAGGCTTTTAAGCCTGAAGTCCTTCAATATTGTTGGTGAATCTGTCTTTGAGATTAAGAAAATTGAGGTGGGATAAAAACCAGTAGGAATAGAGTAGCCTTTGAAGATGTCCCTAACTACTTCACAAATTTCACTAGCTATAATTTTCCAGTATGATTTGAAGAACATCACAATGGAACCATCAGGACCTGCAACACCATTAGAATTAAGAATGTTAATTAGGATCTCAGCATCATCAGGACTAATCATTAACATTTTTTGTCTTTATTAGTAACAAGTTTATGAATCAGATTTAAAAGCTCTCCATCTTTGTTAGGATTGATCTTTTCAGTCATAATGCTTTTAAAATAGGCCTCAGTAGAGTCTTCAATCAGATTCTGGTTATCAAACAAGGTAGTACCATCCTATACTCTATGAATCTTGTTTATTTTCCTTCATTTTTAACAAAGTTATGGAAGGTAGTTATGTTTTTATCACCTTCTTTTAACAAATTCGAATGCGCTTTTTGGCTCCAGTAGCTCTCTTCTTTTATCTAGTAGCTTCATATGAGTAGATTTAGCTTTTTCAAGTAGAAGTTTATCTTTAGTAAAGTTAGAGTTCTCGTAATTTGTTTCTATGTATAAAAATCCATCTTTAATTTGTTTCAAGGAGTTAAACACATTCCCAAATACCGTTTTGTTCCAACTTTTCACAACTGATTTGAATATTTTAAGCTTCCCTCAAAAGCAATGAATAGATTTACCATTTATATCTTCAGTACAGCTTTTGTTAACCATGTTCATAAAATCTTGATGTCTAATCCACATATTCAGATATCTTGATTATTAAATATTATTGGTTTTAAATAAATAATTATAAAAATCTAAAACAATTATGTAACGTGTTTAAATAATCTAGAACAGTTAGAAGTGCCAAATTGAAAATTATGAAAGATAATTAATGCAGTTTAATCCGCGTCGGATATCCAGCTGTACGTAAGAAGTTCATATCGTCGAACAATATACATTCAAATAGAGTTAGCAAACGGGATCTGACACGACAAAATTTACGGAATATACGAACGTAACTACATGTCTATCATATAATAATGTCACACGTTTGTCACACGCGGATTTGTACATCAAGATTAATGTAACACCCGTAAGGTTAATCAATTTCGTATTTTGTTTGTTTTTATTGTTTTTAATTAAACCTGTTTATTGTTAGAACAATAATCCAATTAAGAGTTTCAAAAACAGGCCCAATAAAAAGCCTTTTAAAAATGAAACAAAGCTGACCCCAAATTTAATCAAAGAACAAGCCTAAGTTATAAAGAAATTGAAAAAGTATGCCAATAAGGATGCCAGCTAGACTAAGAAGAGTGAGGCAAAGTTCCATAAGACTGTAATTGAGCTAATCAAAAGACAATCGAGAAACAGAGAAGGGTAGCTTTAACATCAAAGAAGATAAGAAACCCTCTACAACTACTAACTGCTATCGAGATGTGGAAGAATGAAGAGGATATGCCTAGAAGGTGTTTTAGAAAATTCAAAGACTAAGTACGACATCAAGCAATAGACTTTAATATCAAGATATAAAACTTAGAGCGATTTCGAAACCGTGATAGCCTTCTTGATGAGACCAGACATGAACAGAGGAGTAGTAAAGTAAAAAACTGATCATCTGCTTACAATTGACCACTAGTTAGTATAGACTGAAATGATTTTGAGATTATCAAGACACATTACAATTGACCACTAGTTAGTATAGACTGAAATGATTTTGAGATTATCAAGACACATGCAAAACATTAGAGAAAGAAATCTAAGCATATGCTTGTTAGAGAGTTTTACATTTGCCACAAATTCTTAGAGAAGGAAAAATAGTACGAGAGAATTAAGAATTGTTTCTAATGTAACGGAGGTCTATAATTTTGAGGAAAGTAATGACTTTCAGTTGGTTGGGAGTATGGCAAGAATTAAATACGATTTTCATTTTTCATTTTGTTGTCCATTTAGCTAGCTAATCGGTAGCTTTGTTTTGGACACAACTTATGTGATTGATCATCATTGAAGAGTTAATAAGCTCTCTACAAACTTTATGTATAGGATACAGTGGCCAATGATATTCACCTGTTGAGAGAAGATTGACAAGGATTTGTGAATCAAACTCGATGTTTACATTGACAAAGCCCTTTTTTCTTGCAGAATTTGATGCCAACAAGGAGAGCATGAGCTTCTTTCATTATTTGAGAGAGCTTGCCATAAATGTTGCCAAGTCCAGTGATGATATGACCATTGGATTCTCTAATTAAGATGTCTTCACTAGCTTTTCTGTTCGCAAGACGGGAGCCATCAGTGTTGAGCTTGACTCTGTTGCGGGAAGGAGGAATCCATGTATGATAGGAAGGCTTTTTATTTCTTCTAATGTGATTAAAGCAACCCAGATTGCAGTGTTAGTGTTAGACCAGTGCTTATCCTTGAGAAAGGAAGCATGATCTAAACCAGATAGAATATGTTTGATATAGTTGATGGTTGTTGTAGAAGAGGTGGTGAGACCTTTGACCTTTGATTTGTTTCTAGCATATCAAATAACCCAACAAATAATTAGAGGCATAATAGAGTGCATATGGATTTATTTACCAGATTTCCGGAACCAACACCTAAGCACATGAGGATTAGTTATATATTTTTTGATGTTAATCTTAAGAATGTTAGAGAAGTAAAGCCAAATAGCCTAAGAGAAGTTACATTCCACAAATAAGTGCTTGGCAGATTTAATGTTGTCGCAAAATTATCATTTGAAGCCATGAGTGTGTGTCTCTTCTGCAAAATAATGTCTATACGTGGATAGCTGTTGATTAATCTCCAGGTGAGGAAAGAGCACTTCCTATGGGTGATAGAATTCCATAGGTTTCTATAGATGTTAGATTTATTGTGATGATTACGGAGCAGATTCCAAGTTTCTTTAGTGTTGTAGTTCTTATATTTAGAACCTAGTTATCTCATTGAGTCTTTTTATTTAATATTTACAGTGATGTTGTCTATAGCTTCCATGTCTTTAAAAGATAAATTCTAGATAGCTTGTGTTTATTCCACCTGTTGTTTTCCCATAAATTAGATACTTTGTCTCTCTTATACCAACTGTAATCCCGGTTATCATCTAGCTTAATAAGAGGGTATATTTTGAAACCAATTCTCCAACCAAAAATCAATATTCCTACACCAAACTTTCTATTTCATATAAGGCTCAACTGTATTTTTAATGGTAGTAATTCTTTTCCAGACTTGGAGACCACTTTTAGTAGAGAAGTTAGCTTGCAAATGATGAATATTATTATAGTATATACTGTGAATATATCTAGCCCAAAGAGACTTTTCTTTCCTGAATCGGATCCAAAGCTTGCATAAGAAGGTGTCATGAATATCTTTACGGTTTCTCACATTCAAGCCATCTTCATTGAATGGCTTACAAACTTTTGACCACCTAGACTAGTGTATTTTGTTAGAAGCTTGACTAATACCCCATCGAAACTTATTGAATACCTTTTCAATTCTAATAATGATGTCCTTAGAAAGTGGAAAATATTGAAGCCAGTGGGAAGGAATAGCCTGGAGAAGAGAAGAAATCAGTATAAGTTTTCCACCGTATGAAAGATTTTTCTCATCTCAATCAAAGATTCTCTAACTAAATTTACTAAGTAGAGGCTCAAAATTTGAAGCTTTGTTGTTGTTGCTGAGAGTGATCCCTGAGTAGAAAGTAAGGAGAGAGCCTGAAGTAAAACCAGTCATACTCGAGATAATATTAATTTTGGTTGAAGGAGAGTTGTTAGATGCAATGATCTTAGTCTTTTCTTTGTTAATAGTTTGTACTGAGAAACTTTGGTGGTCCTGCAAAAAGTTACTAAGAGTAGATATGGTAGAAAAGAGGTTGTTAATAAATATAAGGATGCCATCAGTAAAATCTAAATAAGCTATAGTGATGGAGCCCCTAGTAGTATATTTCAATGTCTTGTTTTGATAAAAAAGACTGTTGAGACCTCTAAAAAAACTTTCTCAACAATAATGAAAGGACTCAGGGACAAATGATCCCCTTGTCTTAAACTTTTCTTAGTTTTAAAGTAACCAATAGCTTCTCCATTTATGAGGATAGAAACATGAATATTTATATTCATACTCTCAATCAGTTAAACAAATTTATAAACAATACCAAAAGTGAACAAAATTTTAACTATGAAGTTATAAAGTAGTATAAATTTATTATAAATTTATTTTTTAATTTTGATGATTAATTTGGTTTGATTATAAATACTACAAGTGCTGTTACCTTTTGATATTATTTACCAGTACAAATGTGAAATGTTATTATTGTTTGATAATCTAATTGTTATATAGTTGCTACATTATTATTTTTATTAATAGTTGATTATTATTATCATGATTTGATGCTAAATACTACAATTATTGTTATATTTTGATATTATTTAATAGTAAAATTGTTGTTATTGTTTAATAAACAAATTGTTACATAGTTTGTATATTATTATTTAAAAGTAGTATAGTTATTATAGTTTTTTATTAGACTTTAATTATTATTATTATTATGGTTTGATTAGAAATAGTACAAGTGTTGTTATATTTTGATATTATTTATTGTGCAAATGTTGTTACAATATTGCAAGTTAAAGGTAAATTTTATTGAATTAAGTCGTCCACAATCTATACTTTTGCGGGCTAGAAGTTGTAAAAATGTTCACAAATTGATCTACATATATTACAAATGTCATTCATCTTGAGTTTTCCTTGTTTCGTCTTTTAAATCAAGATCTTCATACTCACTTTCCGAAGCTTTATCTTCAACTTCATCTATAATTTCTTGTTCAAGTGCATCTTTACTATTGTCTAGAAATTTATCGAAGACGTCCCGTGGATTCTCTTCATCTTCAAATTATTTGTCTTGCATCCTTTTATCGGCCGTAGTCCAGTCCTTGTTTGCATCAAGCACTCTTAGTGTTTTTCCTATTAATCTTGTTCGTTTAATCGTGCATTACAACCCAACCTAACTAAAATCACATTCACTTCCAACTATAGACATAGGTATTACAAAAATATATTTGGATACCTGGCAAAGAATATGAATTTCGTATTCTTTGGTACTCCACCACATGAAGATATCAAAAGGGTTTTCGGAGTCATACTGAAATAACACAAAATGAATGTTCAAATATCTAGCCACTATATTATCAGCTTGAGGGGTTTCTCCTACATCCCCTATCTAGAATTTCCATTTGTACATAGTTATGATGATTTCTGCCTCTACCCTTATGAATCATATTACTTACTATAGTTAAAGATCTAACATTTGTATTTTTCATCTACTTTTGATATACCCATTATACATTATATATACTTCTCAATATATACTTTAGGGTTATAGGTTACATCTTCAGAAAATTGTAAGTCTTGATAAAAACAATTAACTAAAAAAGGATAAAAATGCACCCAATAATATATGCGACTTGGAGTGGATGAAAATATTTTATTAATTTTGTTTCCATATTGGACACCATTTCTAGACATACATTATTATCCTTATACATATGCATGGTAGGATTAGTAATTTCATATACAACTAAATGAATTTTTTAATTATATTACATCGAAATATTTCTAGTTCCATCTATAAAAATTCTTAATAACCTTAACATTATAGCCCAATAAACCCAATTTTGATTTCAAGAAATTTATTAGAAAAATGTGTATTATAAATCATAGGTATTCTCTTTTTTATATGCATAAACACATAAAAGAAGATAATATGTACAACTTCATCTAATTTTGACATCTAAAATAAGTTTTTAATGGTTTTCCACTAGTCCTAACAGGTTATTTCGAATAATTATTTATAGCAACCGAGGTCGAGTGTAGTAGACATATAATTTAATAGGATTGATAACATCATTCTCTATAATACTTATTCTATATTTTACAATCAAATGAAGTATATGACATAAATATCTAGTGTAAAACATTTTAAGAAATAAAGAGTTGCAAACATTTTTAAGATACTTAATAGTTTTTCCGTTTGTAGATACATTATTAAAAGAAATAGACATAACTTTATTTTTAATTAGAAAATCATTTATACATTCGAACATACCCTATCTAATTATAGCACATCCTGTTTGCCAACTTATGTAAACCTCATAATTGTTTTTTGAAGAATCCATTAAGGATTCATCTAATGAATAGTAACACACAACATATGAAACTCAGTAAATGTAACAATATCAGTAGTAAGAAAAACATTGCATAACAAAACTAACATCTCGACAAGCCCAACAATTATTAAAAGCCTGACAATATTTGTCCTGAAATATAAACCTCAAATTCTACTATTTAGGGTCTGAAAACCTAGTTTTACTATTTTTGATATTTTATTTTAGGAAAATATTTTAATTAGTGAATCAAACATGCTTGCGTTAATATCTTTTTTTTTATTTTTTAGAATATTTGATTATGGGTTTGGATACCTCATATATAAAGTATTATATACCCTAATAATAAGACGATACTTGTTTTTTAAAGTGGATAAAAATGCAGACTCTGAGTTTAAGAGAAGCCATGTGTTCTAGAAATCTTAGGTTTTGTTTATTCATTTATTCTTCGTTTCATTCGGCTACATCAGTTTGGTATCAGAGCTCCAACAATTATTGTTACGCAGATTTAGAAATCATGTTTCTTGAACCTGATTTTTCTGATTTGATGAATAGAATGGAGAACAAACTGATTTAGTCTACTTGCACAATTGGGGGAAGAATTTTCAAGTTCATAATCAATTCGAATAAGTACAAGAATCTGATTTGCGAAGAAGCTGTTTGGAAACTGGTTTAGAAGACTAAAACTCTTCCAAACAGTTTCATACTATTAGGACTGATAGGGTACAATGAGGTAACAGTTTCAAGATGTTGTCTAACTGAATTTTATGTTGGTAATTAAAACATATAGCATATTGTGGCATAGTTACTATGGACGTTTACCATCTAGTATTAGGATTTCTATTAAATTTTAAAAAGAATTATACTTATAATGGTAGAACGAATCAATACAATTTTGTGATGGATGGCCGCAATATTACGTTGGTGTAATCTAAACCACCACCAATTAAGTATTCTCATGTTCATACTGCACAAGTTACCGATCTTAGTTTTGACGCTAAAGCTGTATATGAGCTCGAATTTGACAAGTTATTCAATGATAAGGATATCTTTGAAGATGTGTATGGGCTCGTATTTGATAAACCAGTATACAATGATTCTGACATTGAGCTCGATGAGAAGAAAACTGGTGAATAAGAATTAGCAACACTAGAAAAGTTAAAGATTTCGAAACAAAGTTTAATATTACCTGTTGATAGAAAAAAACTATTGAGGAGAAAGAAATTGGTATGGAAGAAGATAAAATTGATACGAGTTGAGGTAATTTGCAGATAATAGAGGTTTTGTTGAAGAAGGATTACATCGCTCCAGAGGTTCTGTTGAAGAAGGATTGTGAAGCAGTAGCTTCTGTCATACAACTGTGTTTTTCATGTATTTTCTGTTATTCTAAAATAGAACCATTATTTCAGTTCTCAATGGATGCATGTTTTTGTGTTGGGAAAATGGAATATAATATTTTTTTTTTTGAGATTATCAAGAGATTGATAGAGGAAAAGAGTAGTGTTTTGATGGATAAAAGTTTAAGGTTTGTAATATAACCTAGAGGAGAATCAGGTGATGATTGGGGAAATCGAACGAGAAAGAAAAAGTTAAAAGTGTAAGATTACAGTGTTTTGAATTTTTTGGCATAAATATACTATTATGAGGAGATGATCCTAGAGATGTGTAATTTTAAATTGGGAATACGTGGATGAGGGTTCTTATTATTCATAGTTTGAAGAAACAAAAACCACCACCTCGCATATCGCCATAGTAGTTTGACACACATTCTCCTTCGATCACTGTAAAAGAATCAATTGTTTACTCTCTCTGGCTATGTTTACCATAAGAAATTAATAGCCAAACAAGAACAAAATTAGTGAAGAATTTCAAAAGTCGGTTAATGGCGATCACATTTAGAATTCAAGGGTCATTTCTTCATAACCTGGAGAGGATGATGTAGACCAGACGGCGCACAACTATGTAGCTATGTTAGACATATACAAATGGACCTTATTTGTCACTGGTTATCAGAATTGGGAAAAATTGATACTCAAATTGAATATCTCGACGAGTCCAACAATTATAAAAAACGTGATCATTAAGGGAACAATGGAAATAAGACCCTATAATACAATTACAGGTTGATCATGGTTAAGGAAAATAAAAGATGCTACATCAACGTGTCATCAATATCTTAAGTATCTTGTTGGAAATTCTTTTGGGATAATTAGAGGAAGTTAAAAAGAAGAAAGGGATTGTTATATACTTACTTTGGATCTTCATAATCATCATCCTCCAATTAAAGGATCATCAATTGGGTAAAGATGTTGATTGTGGAAATGAGGTTATTGACCCTTTGGAACGGGGGCAGTGAGATAGTTGTTTGGATAAATTTGATGAAATTGAAGCGTCAAATGAGCAAGTGGTTGAAGTTGGAATTCATTTGAGTCGGATTTGTAATGATAGATTGTAAGGTTTTTGGGAGATAACAGTGATGTAGTTGTTTGGATTCTTGATGATGAACGATGGTAAATTCATCACTTATCTGTCATAATTGGCTATTAATGGGAGAATAAGACCAATTCGTTATAAGGAAAGAGTTTTTCGTAATAAGAAATAGAGGTTTTTGTTAAGGAAGTCGAGAAATTTATAAATCTATGTCATATACAAGAATCAAAGTCTCGACCTGGTTAACTAATCAATTGTTGGTTAAGAACAATGGTCACTAACGAATGTGCGTGGATTTTATAAATCTAAATAAGACATGTGCCGAAGATGTCTATCTTTTGTCTTGAATTGAACAATTAATTGATGCAGCTTCTAGTTATGATTTTTATCATTTATGGATGCATATTCATGTATAATCAATTTCAAATGCATTCAAATAACGAGGAGCATATGACTTTTAAAACGAATAGAGAATTGTATTGTTATCGAGTAATGAAAATGCTGGATCATTTTATTAAATATTGATTAATCGAATTTTCGAAAAACATTTAGAAAAGAATATGGAAGCTTATACAGTGATATCACTGTTAAAAATAATTCAAAAGTTTGGTATGTGGAAGTCATGAGTGAGAATTTTCAAAATTTAAAAAAATTAATCTAAAGCTGAATTCTTTAAACTACTACTAGTTGACAATTGTTTTGGACAAAACATATAAAACTAACTCTATTGACTGTTCATAAATTTCGTGATATGTTTAATTCTTTTTTTTTCGGAGGGAACCCGCAGCCGCTACTCAGAGTGCAATGAGTGCGCACAGGGTAAACCCTCAGTCTGACGCGATAGCCTGCAAACCAACGTCAGAAGGTAAACCACACAAGGTGACAGGCTCAGCCGAGAAAGCGTATGTAGAGGGACTCGAACTCATGACCTTTTTGGTCATAAGAATGCCATACTCAACCAACTCGGCTACCCCCTTGGGGGCGTGATATGTTTAATTCTATCACATGTCCCGAAGATAGATGGTTTAATTTATTTAAGTTTAATTTAGATTTTTAGAAAAATAGAATTAGCTTAAAAATGTTAATATTTTTGTTAGTAAATATTGGTAAAGGAAATTTGCGTAAATAAAATAAAAGAAAAACTAAAGATAAAATACGTATTTTAAAACTAAAGAGAGTAACAAAAGATAAACCATTTTATGAGGGCTATGATCTTACCTAGGAATAATATTTTAGTATAAACTAAATAAACCATTTTCATATATACCACGTACCCCTATTCCCATGTTAAGTCCATACATCCTCCTATGATGATTAGAAGGTTATACTTCCTCCAAATAGCGGTTAATGTACCACTTTCATTAAAAAAAATACATACATGTATGATGTACCGAATTGGTCAGGCACAAATATTTTATATTCATTCCTTTGTTTTTAATGATACAATTGAATTTGAGTGAACTTCAAATATATATTAAAACGACATCATTATAACTCAGCTTAAGAAAACCAACCATTAAGAATTGATACAAAATAAAATAAAACTTAAATGATAATTTTACTCAACCGGATTCTTATAGTAAAGCCTACGTGTAAAAGAAGTGATCTCCATACCTTACCTACGCTAACAAAATAACTAACTTGTTTGTGTCCTTAATTAAAAAGAAAAAGTAAGTGTCTGCCCTAATCTTCAAATATATTAGTATTTTCTTCAAACCTAAATGTCAACCCTAATCTTTTAATTCCACTATATATTTCAATTTCACCACCCTAGCAATTCCCACCTTAAAATCACTCAGCTAAGAATTTAAGGCTTTCTCTACTAAGTTCTTCATGGGGCTCATCAAAAAGATTTTGGCTATAGCTATTACAATGGCTATAACATTTGCTTTCACCATGAGAAGCAACACCCAGGTGACCAAACAAAACGTTATTGCTCAAAAAAAGGTTATAAGGAGCTCGGAGGAAACAAGGCTACTGATGCCTCATGAGAAAACAAGTCGTTTCCTAGCGCAAACATCTAACCCGAGAAGCCCTAATGCAGCTGACCACTGCAACAAAGACGGAGAAATTTGTATCAACCAAGGAGGAACAAACTCCACTTGCTGCAACAACAAGTGTGTTGATTTGGGTTTTGATAATAAAAACTGCGGTGTTTGCAAGAACAAGTGCAAGTTTACGCAGTCTTGCTGTAGAGGAGAGTGTGTGTACTTATCTTTTGATAAGAGGCACTGTGGGAGCTGCAACAACCGTTGCCAACATGGTCACTATTGTGTCTATGGTATGTGTAACTATGCCTGACAAGAATATAGCACTATGCCTATTATATTGGTTGGACAGTTCATGAAGGGTACGTATATAGAATAAGATAACCATTCTAGTGGTTAGTTGTTTGTAGCACACTATAGACAACTTAAGTTTTATTTAATGAATTCATAAGGTATTCATACTGTAAATTTCTATGGAGTTTAACGAATATATATGATTATTTATTCATATGGTTGGGAGATTGGATGCACGAGTCATACCAGAAACAGAGGCAGCTTGGGTCATACGATTAATGTCGAACTTGAACAAAACACCAAATATAAGGAAACAAAAAAACAAACTACAGCTTCTTATCTTTCTTTATCAAGACTACATGAAATGTGGCTAACAATTAAAGTTACTTTTCGTGACGAATGTTAACATGCATGATTTTTTTTTAAACTTATTATTCACTATTATATTAACTCTAATAGTTGGTACTTAGCTTTTATATACATTAAAAATTAACTTTGTCTAAATCAATTCTTTCTAACATTTTATTTAATTTTTTCAAAATATTGATTTGAGATAGGAACCATAGGGAGAATATTAGATCGGATCCAATATCCTGGAAAACTTATTTTAATTATGAATTCCAAATAAATTTGTTTTAGTACTTATAAAAATAGTTATTATATTAGACTAGGGTAGATCACCACAATTTGTTGCAAATGTAATCCGAATGAACCGGCTCAAAAAAAATAATAATAAATAAATATTATAAATTATATTTGTACAATCTTACGAATCTAATATGGTTTTAGTAAATTGTTAATTAGCTAAACAATCAATAATTTTATTTATATATCAAGTATGGTATTATGGACAACTCAGGATGATTGGAATTATTTCCATTTGGTTTGCCGAAGATGTCGATCCAATTCTTTTGGTCGTCCATTTGGTAGTGTTCGACTATGTATGAATTCAATTTTATTCTCCTAAAATATATTATTTTGATTATCATGAATTAATTAAGATTAATATATATAATTTTTATGCATATCACATAAACCTCTCGATTTAACATAAATATAATTCATATGTAAGAGAAAACCACCACCGTTCCACCGAGACAAAAACCGATGTATCGAGTAACAACATTTTCAAAAAAACTATTTATATCATGTTCCACACAAGCAACAAATAAAAGAAAATGTAATAAAACTAAGCACACGAGACATTATATTTAATGATTTAGATTATGTAGAAATCCTACATCCACGGTGAACATACGCTATTTTATAAACAAGTATGTTACATAAAGACTATCAAATACAAATTACTCAATCACTTTTTGTTACAAAAGATGATTTGATTCATAACCAATTTTTAGTGTTTATTTCTGATCTCATTTACCTCTTAAAATATTGATGTAGTGGAAATTAGAAGACGAAACAACGATACATAAATCTTAACCTTAATGCAAGAGAAAAGAGACGTAACATTAATCTAAGAGAAACAAAAACTAAAAAGTTCAATAGACAAAGTGTCCAAATTTAATTTTAAAAAAAAACCTAATTGTTCAAGCTAAGATTTATAACGCCTCAAAATCCTAATAAAAAAATAAGAAAATTAAGAAAACATAATAAAATAAAATCATATCAAATATGAACGTAATCGGAATCGATTTATTGTTTTAGTTAGATACTTAAAAAATTTAAAAACGGTAAAATGCATTAAAACAAAGTTTTGGATCTCTAAAATTTAGAAGTTCGGGCCCAAATTTGTAACTAGGTCACGTTCTCGACAGTTTTTGGGCTCTTCAATACGCTTGATTTAAGTACTCGTGGCTCCCAAATCCGATACCCAATCACCAAGAAGGCTCATTGTCGTCTGTCCAAAACAACTACATAGTTGTGGGTTCTTTGGCCTACATCAAATACCCAGAGTTATTTCACTCACAAATGGAATATGGTATTTATGTCATTATAATGCTACGGTCACACCACACCACAATTAACTTAACAATATCTTCTTGTATTTAATAAGAAACCATAGTTCTTCATCATATGCTCCAGTTTAAATCCCATCGATCAACATCTAAAATAACTCATAATTTTTTAATAAAAAAACCTCTTAAAGAAACCTAATTAATATTATATCTAATAAATATACGAATACCAAAATAAGATACCTAAATAATATAAGAGACCTATGAAAATAAAAGACTCTGTTTCGGTCAAGCTCTGGGGTAGTCCAACTCATTTCAAATCGGAATTCCTCATATGAATTTTCTTCGTATCAGCGTACCTCGTCTCAACATATATCTCATTCGAATTAATACAACACTAGTCTTGTTAGCTTGTCTTAAACCTTGGGATCTAGCAGACGTCTGTACCACTAAATTGCTAAGAGAGTTTCAATAGTTCTTGTCTAATACATGTTATGGTAGATCCAACTATGCCCATGTAGTCCTTCAGCAATACCTTTGTTGATGAGTTACTTTTAGCCTACACCTAAAAATTCTCATCATAGGCTTATATTAACTCAAGTATATGTTGCACTTAGTGTTATAACCTTTTCTACCAACTCACCTACATCCTACACTAGCAATCGTCTCATGTAGTTCATGAGCTTTGAAATCACCAATACATTGGTAATAGCATATCAATATTTTCATCGTTAGAGATCTTAGTCACCTTGAATTCCTCAATCGCCAACCCGTCTCGAATGAAGTGAAACCTAAGTTTTATATCTTTAGTTAGCTCATAGAACTTCATATTCTTGCTTAAATGAAGAGAACTAGTGTCATCACAATAGATACCCATTCCAATATGACCATGGAACATGCCAATCGACATTTTTCTCCACACCAATCAGTTCACTCAATGATCATTTTAGGAAAATAGCTTCATTAATGGATTGCATAGAATCTATATACTCGTTTTTGGTCGAAGAAAACCTAACAAGCTCTTGTATATAAGACCTATAACTAACCATTTTCCAACTGTAATAAATAGATAACCTGAAGTAGATTTCATTATGTCGAGGTAGCCTGCATAATTGGATTCCATATAACCTCTTAATGTTATATCCCTCATATAATTCTGATTCAAACACAACCCTACACCAATTAATCCTCAAGTATCTTATGAACCACTTGAATGAATGCCAATGCGGCTTCACTGGGTTCAATATGAATTTTCTCAAAATAGTTACGATTTAGGAAAAATTAAGTCTCTTGCAAATCATAACATTTATATTGTTACCAATAATATTGGACTAACCTATCTCTAATATATACTTCGTATTTATTGCTTTAGTTGGTTACTGAGTTCCAATAGGTTTTTCTTCAAACATAGCAAATCTCACGAGGATCTTCTTGTAGGGAATATTGGGTCCGTATATTCCGCCTTTGTATATAAGTAAGAATAGTCAGATCTCCACACTAGTGTGATATTGTCCGCTTTGGGCCCACTGGCCCGCACGGCTTTGCTTTTGTCCACTTCCAAAAGTCCTCACACTAATGGAGATGTATTCTTAACTTATATACTAATCTTTCTTCCCATGTCTAACCGATTTTGGATGTGGGACTTTGGTCACACCTAACAATCCTCGTCTCGAACAAAGTACCACTCTAGCCTCCTCTCAATTGACTTCCACCCGCCTACTCTAGTCAGGTGGAGAGAAACCTGAACTCTAGAGCTTTATGACGGATCTACCTGCTCACTATCAGATGACACTGTGCCGCTCCTTGATCAAGCCACCTGCTTGATGAGCTATCAGGCACGCACTCCATCTTTAGATGAATCTGCACCTCTCCTTGACCAAGCCACATGCGGGCTCCTGGCAAGATGTTTCGCATCCTGAGAATTTCACCTATATCATCACAACCCACCACATCGCGTTCTGTCTGGGCCTGGTGCTCTGATACCATTTGTAGGGAATATTGGGTCCGTATATTTAGCCTTTGTATATAAGTACAAATACTCAGATCTCCACACTAGTGTGATATTGTTCGCTTTGGGCCAATTCGCCCGCACGACTTTGCTTTTGGTCCACTTCCAAAAGGCCTTACACTAATGGAGATGTATTCTTAACTTATATACTGATATTTCTTCCCATGTTTAACCGATGTGGGATGTGGGACTTTGGTCGCACCTAACACTTCTGTACATATTATTGTCGAGATAAAAATAAATACCCCTCTCGTTTGTTCTTCTTGATTTTTAACACCGGGTATCTTTTTAGCATTTTCTATATGTTTTTAGTTGAGTATTTACTGCTTTAATTTTCCCACCATCACTATGCCATCCACAAACGACATCAATATGACTAGCCTATCTATATGTGTTTCTTCATTATAATATGCACAATTATCGCAGTAGTTAAAGACATATTTATTGGATCCAATAAAAGAATTGAATCTTTAATTATAGTGCCTCAAAGACTCTTTCAGCCCATAGAGAGGTATTTTCAACAAACATACGTCATCATCCTTCCATTATTCAAACCCTTTTGGTTTTGAAATATAGAAGTTGTCTATTCTAATTTCCATGTAGGAAGTTAGTATTAATATCTATTTTTTTAGGTTAATCTCAAATCTAGCCACAATTGACAGTACAACTCTTGTGAAGGTTTGTTTCACAATCGACGATAATATCTCATTAACATCGATTTTTTTTTATAAAACCCTTAGCTACTAGCCTATAATTATATATAGGTAACTCAAAACTAAGAATACATATTTATTTTCAATATGCCTTTATTCTAAATAAAATTCTAACCATGTGCTTACTTCACAAAAATCCAAGTGCTCATATTCTTAGAGATTGAGTTTCTTTTTCATATCATGGGGCACTTTTCTTTATCACTACTTTTGATAGGATAGTGATATGATTGGGGTTAAAGAAGATCTTTATGTAACTCAATAAATTAAACATAACCAATTACATTGGCAAAAACAATACCTTAACTATTTTGCTTAGTCTTCCTTCCTTATGTATTGCCAATTAATAACTGTCAAGATATTCTTGCTCATAAATCTAATCATTCGAAGTCCTTGTAATACCATATCCCGTTTTCGTTGATTCTAGCGAAATCACGTAATATAAAAAGTACTAAATTTCAGACGATTGATTCTTTTGAAAATAATAGCGATATACCCATTGATATTTATGTTCCAACTTATAAGAGATCTACGACAGTTGATACTTCACCTTATTTATTACAAACATACATGATTTATATGAACCTCAGTCGTTTAAATAGACTATTTGTGATCCTCATTGGAACAATACAATAATCAAAGAGCTTACTTATCTTTATCTTACTCATACATATGATATAGTTAAAACTTCATCTGGTAATCATATAATCGGTTCTCGATGAGTTTTTAAAATTAAAACAAAGTCGGATGGATCTGTTGAAAGATATAAGGGTCGTCTTATAGCAAAAGGGTATTCGCAGAATTATGGTATAGGTTATGATGATACATTTGCCCCATTGTAAAAAATGACGATAGTTAGTACTATTATTGTCGTTGCATCCATTCGCCACTCGAAGATCTTCCAACTAGATTTCAAAAATGTATTTTTAAATGATAATCTTCATGAGAAATTTTACATGACTCCTCCTCCAAGTGTTTCTTACCAACCAGTTGAAGTTTGTCAACTTAGGAAAGCGTTATATGGTCTCAAATAAACTTCCCATGCTTGGTTTGAGAAATTCTCTAACCAACCATTTTTCGTGGCTTTTTCGTTTCGAGGTGCTATATGTTTCTCCAAGCTTCAAATCTTTGATCGACCTAGTTTTTATTTTGATTCTTTATAATCACAGCACCACCTTTTAGAAAATAAAATTTGCATTGAAAGAAACTTCACGTTCAATGGAAACAACAAAATAAAAAAAAATGTTAAATAAAAAACCATACGTAGAAAAACAATATTTAGCATGGATTGGATTGTGGAAACAATTAGACGTCCACGGGAAATAAATACTTTGTTTTTAATAAAAAAATAAGATTACAAAAAGAATCTTAAAATACAAATGGCTTAATCACTTATCGTTATAAAAATATCACAGTTTACAAATATAACATGATTCATGGAACTCTTTATTCAGTTTTTATATCTTACCTCACTTCTCTTTTTAAAAGACTAAAGTTTTTTCTTACTAGAAAGAATGCATACTTGTCTCACAAGGGACTCACCATATCTTTCACATCGTTGCAGCTTCGGTCACGTCACGGAGCTCTAGCTTTATATTTATTTTATAAAATTAAGGAAACCTTAATTCTACAACAAAAGCTCCAAATTAAATCGCATTGATCAACAACCGTAATAAAGCGACAATCTAATAATATAAAACCTTATAAATAAGAAATCAACTTTAATAGGAATCTGAATACTATAGGAAACCTAATTGAATGAGAAGTTTAATTGAATAAAGAATTTAAAAAAAATATAAGAATCCTAGTTCGATTATGAACTTAAGACCAATAATACTGAAGTTTCGGCCCATGTAGCATTTGGCAAACAACTTCAGATCAAGTCGTTGGTATCATTCCTTCGACTTTGTCTCTATACCTTCGACTCTTTCTTTCGGCCCACTAGAAAACAATCAACATGAGTTTGGCCAAACTTTCCTTTACATTCCAGTAAATGTTTTTGAACCTAAATCTTGGCCAAATATGTCTTAAGAGAATCCAACAGTTTCGACTTATACATGTTTTTGGCTTATGCATCTTGTGCTTGTGTAGTCCTTCCGTAGTACCTATGTTGTCGAGTTACTTATAGACTATGCCTACAACTTCTTTCACCGCGTCTTTCTATTTTTTCTCTTGGAAAGGTTCTAGAAATGTCATTCATTCAAAATGAGAAAAGTGAAAAAATATCATTTATTATGATATAGTATACAAATCTTTAAGGCTTCTTGTATATTTTTTAGCTCTTTCACTTTGAATACCACTTGAAAAGGTTAAAGGCGACGTGTCTTCATGTGTAGTTGATATGGTAAAGCAAGTACAGTTCTAACTATTCTGATTGTTGGTTCGGTGTATACTCATCTTCATCAAATTGTGGAAATAAATTGAAACCAATTGAGACCTAAACTCTCATTCACCCTCTTCATAAATTATCATGTCTCGACTTATAAAAAACTTCTTAGTTTTCATATTTTATAACTTGTAGCCTTTTGAACTTAATTCATAACTGATGAAGATGAAATTATTTATTTTTTCATCCAGCTTGGTTCATTGTTGGTAGGAGATTTTGGGCTTTCTTCCACTACATGCTTCTTTTGGTTTCTTTTGACAAACCGCTTATTTTTTAAGATTCTTGGATCAATCATGCCAGTAATTTCGCCAAAAACTCCTTAGGTATCTTCTTCGTTTTGAGCATGATTTGTGCCATATCGAGGATTGTTTTGTTATTACTTTCTACTGCACCATTTTGCTGAAGAGATCTAGGAATTATCAAAGGGCTAAAAATTACATTTGGTTTGTAAAACTCTTAGAATTATTTGGATGTAATTTCTCCTCCTCGCAAAGATTCCATGGATATAATATTTTGTTAATTCTTATTTTGTATGGTTTTTATGAACTGTTAGAATACTCAAAAGACTTTTGATTTCTATTTCAAGAAATATATCTATGTTCTTTGTTGAAATATTAGCAATAAATTAAAGAAAATAATTACCATTTCCTAAACATCTCGGCTTGATTTGACCATACACTTCAGAAAGAATAACATCAAAATAAATCTTTGTTATTGATTCTGAATCCTTTGGAAAAAAGCTTCTTAATCAATTCTTATTAAATATTCTTCGCATAAGTTTCCAAAATTATTGATTCAAGGTAATCATTTCACCATTTTCTTCTTGGAAAACAATTTAAATCCTATAAAAGTTTAGATTCCCAAATTGGATATGTTACAACTTATTATCTAGTTTTACATCTCATAACATGATGAAACTAATGGGAGATTAGATAATATGTAGTTTTATAAGTTGGTTACTCTTTTGTTGTGAGTATATTCAGTTCTTGTACACTTTTTGTTCAGAATACTCGAAATAGTGATATTAGACAATGTTATTTTCACACATGTTGTAAGTGGGAAGGAATGGCCGTTGTTGTCATGATTTGTGTTCAATATTAGAATCAATATGATAAAAATAGATATGCCAAAATAGAAAAAAGATATATGGTGCACAAATCATAGAGTCCCATGTTTCAATGTAATGAAGTCAAAACATGCTTGGGTTCCTTTTTGGAATGGATTAATTAGAAAAATCAAAGAGCACTAAAGAAGAGAACCTATCTCAAGATATTCTCTAACGATGTTTAGAAACAATGAAAATGTTATAAGGAAAATGGTATTTGAATACGTATAATCCCACTAAACCCGATTTAAAATCTACGATGTTGTATTTATTTGTTTTGTATCCGAAAAAAGAATATTTTTTTTAGTTTCAAATCCAATTTCAATCTCTTTGAATTTGTGCTAATATGGAATATAATTCTATAGTTTGAAGTAACCAATATATAATTTCTATAACTCATATTGACATATTTCATGTTTTTTAAAGGAACATAAATAACAATATGACATGTTATTAAATGTTATCACCACAAAATTTAATATACTATTTATATTTAACTAACATGGCATTGCACATGTAAGTTAAGATTTTATTTTCCGTTAAAAAACAATTTTGTTATGGCGTAAAATGCATAGAATATAATGAAGTATTTCGTGCTGTTTGCTCAAAACAATTCATTTAGGAAGTACTACATAATACTTTCTTCTTAGTTACAAATTTTTTCAATATGGGCTTTCAAAATATTAAGGTATTCAATATCATATTATCATGATAAGAAAAACTGAAAGCTCGTACTAGTCAATTTTGAAAGTTATAAAATATTTTTATCCCCACAAACTAAAACATCATTCAATTCACATAAATTAGTATATATCGAAACTAATAACTCTATATCTTCTTATGTTTTTATAAAACTTTATAATCATTCATTATTAAACATAGAACTTTTATTTCCCATATAAACCTAATCAAAATTTATATATTTGGTTTGAATATTCTTTTAATCATGTATGCTATATATGTGTAACTATCTCTACTATAATAATAGATATGTTTCCCGCAAACCCAAATAAAATTAATTATGTTATTAATAATAATAATAAAAGATTGGCGAGTAAAGACTTTTATTACTTAAATGAACAAATTATAGAGATTAAGGTTTAATTTGAAGGAAAGTACAAATAAGAGGACTAAATGAAAGTTTTTCAAAAAGAAGGGCCCAAAACTCCCTTCAA
The DNA here is from genome assembly GCA_036936605.1 of Limnanthes douglasii subsp. nivea. Classification (NCBI taxonomy): domain Eukaryota; kingdom Viridiplantae; phylum Streptophyta; class Magnoliopsida; order Brassicales; family Limnanthaceae; genus Limnanthes; species Limnanthes douglasii. Next base: position 90,975,744 of record JAUPFV010000001.1, on the reverse strand, counting down.
AAATTCAAACTGAAATCTTCAATCCTTCCAAGCAAAAGCAGTTTCAACACCACCGCAACTTAGGTTACGAATCCCAATCCAAGGCTTTCAAGAAGCGCAATATTTTTAATTCATTAGGAGTATCAGCACTAGAAAAGTAAATATTTTTCTTGCTACTAAGGACTTTCTTAGCAATCCAATCAGAGCAATGATTTTGGATTCGAGAGATGTAACGAATGGTCATCTTAGGGTGAATCAGATTTTTGCACATGTTCATTGAAGACTGAATGTACCAAGCTTCATTTCTGTTAGCGATAAGGTTAACTAGAATCAGGCTGTCTGATTCAACGTCAACATCACTTTAATTTTTTTCCTTGCAAATGATCAAACCGTCAACAAGGGCACTAATTTCAGCAAAGAGAGGGTTGAGCTTGCCCATAAGCGTTCCAGTACCAAGCATAATATCTCCATCAGAGTTTCTGATCACAACCCCTTCACTAGCTTCTCCAAAGTAGTTTCACGCTCCGTTCACGTTAAGCTTCATTCTGCCTGGGTTTGGAGCCATCCATTTAAGGTATCTTTGAGCTTTTCTGTTGTTCTCAATCGAGTTACAGACTAAAATAACACCAGCACGATAGGCATTAGACCATAGTTTATACGATAGTATATTAGACATGTCCATACTTTTAATAATGTAAATGATTCTATCAATAGCTCTCTCTACAGTATCAGGAGAACCCGAAAACTTTGACAACTTTATGTTTCTCTAGATAACCCAGCAGATGAATTGGGAATGATGTGAGTGATGTGACTTTTGTTATTTTTGAACCAGAACCAGGAGTGCAAAACATGGGAAAGGACCATAAACCTTCCAATTTTGATTTTGAAAATGCAGCTGAAATAGTTCCAAAGTTGCCAAGCAAAACAACAGCTAACTAAGAGGTAGTTTTTCTCTTTGCAACTGTTGCAGAATTGTCACTTGGAAGCCATTTGAGTATGCCTTTTCTTAAGATTGCTATCAATGGGAAGAAAATCCTTTAAAAGTTTCCAGCAAAAGAATGAAATTTTTTTAGGTATAGAAGGGCTCCAAATCTTGTAGAAAAGACGAGACTTAATATAGTTAGTTCCAGTACTTTCCCAAGTAGTTTTAGTATCAAAGTCCTTGTGGTTTGAGATTTTCCAAATAATTTTGTCAGGTTTATCAGGATCAATTCTATACTTTGATAAATAAATGATTCCATCACTGGGCAGAAAATTTTTAAGAGCATTGTAGTTTCAGTTGTTGTTTTTCCAAAACGTTTTTACACAAACATTGAGATACCAACTGTGAGAGTTTGAATCACTTATCAGAGGGGGTTTTTCATGCCAATCTTCCAACCAGAATTTCATGCAAGCTTGGCCAAGCTTCCACTTTATATTTCTCTCAGCTGTATGTTTAATAGTAGAAAGTCTTCTCCACACCATTGAGTCAGTGTTTTTGCAGCTGGCTTTTATGGAATGAGTGTCTGAGCAATAGGTCTTATGCATTATAGTAGACCAAAGACTATTGTTCTTCCTGAAAATGAACCACAGTTTTTGTGAAAATGTTAATTGGATATCATTCAAATTCTTTATGTTCAAACCACCTTCAGTAAACGGTTTGCAAAGATGATTCCAGGAGGACCAATGAATAACATTTTCATTAAAGTTAGACCTCCATAAGAATTTGTTGAAGTAAGACTCTATTTTCTTAATGATGTTATTAGGTATAAGGTTATTATGCATCCAATAATATATTATTGGCAATAAAATATAGTTTATAAGGGTCATTCTACCCCCAAAAGACAGGTTATTAAGATCCCATTCAATAATTTTATCATGAATCTTATCAAGAAGAGAAGATAAATTATTCCCTTTATTGTTACGAGCAATAATTGTTATTTCTTTCTCAACTTATCTGCATTTCCAATGAAGCCAGTGCTTGCCATCACTTGATAGAAGAGATGCTAGATGAAAAGACAGTGGAAGACAGTGGAGATGAGGCAAGTGTTAAACACATTAAAGAGAACTGGAGTGAATTGAAAAGACAGTGTAATTTTAGGGGGTTATAAATTACACATTAAGGACTGTAATATTTTTCCTTTTTTAAGTGTTATACTCTCTCCAAAACCTAGAGCTAGGGTTTTTTGTGTATTCACTAGAAACGGCAGAGTCACTGTGTTCTTCCTAATAAAATCGATCTGCAGCAGGTCCGGAGACGTAGGCATAATTTGCTGAACTCCGTTAACAATTGTGTCTTTGATTTCACTTTTGTTTTTGTGCTTTCCTTTTTCTTTTTTTCTTTTTGATCTCATTTCACAGGAAATTAGCATATTTCCCTTAGAACTGGTATCAGAGCCAGACTGGTAGCGATCCAAAGGAAATCAGATTTGAGTGGGAGCAATGGCTACAAACGAAGGAAAGGTGAGACTCGAAAAATTCGATGGTGTAGATTTTGGGTTCTGGAAGATGCAGATTGAAGATTATATGTACCAGAAAAAACTTTATCAACCCCTTTCAGAAAAGAAACCAGAAGGTATGAAAGATGAAGAATGGACCCTTCTTGATAGACAAGCTCTTGGAGTCATCCGATTGACGCTATCCCGTAATGTTGCTTTTAACATCATAAAGGAAACAACCACGGCGGGTCTTATGAAGGCTCTCTCCAGTATGTATGAGAAGCCATCAGCGTCTAACAAAGTTTACTTGATGAGGCGTTTATTCAATTTGCGAATGATGGAAGGTGCTTCGGTAGCTGAACACCTCAATGAACTTAATACAATCACAAGCCAGTTGAGTTCATTTGAAATTGATTTTGATGAAGAAATACGAGCATTGATACTGTTGTCTTCACTACCAGATAGTTGGAATGCTACTGTCACTGGGGTGAGTAGCTCGTCAGGAAGCAATAAGTTGAAATTTGATGATGTTCGTGACCTAGTTCTCAGTGAAGATATTCGAATGAGAGAATCAGGTGAGTCATCAATCTCCTCAGTCTTACATACAGAATCGAGTGGAAGAAATTCAACCAGAGTATATTGACGCGGTAAATCGAACTACCGAGGCAAATCAAGAGACTGGAGGTCCAAGTCTAGGAATCCTAAAAATTCCCAGGGGTTGAGAAACATCGAGTGTTGGAATTGTGGGAAGATCGGGCACTTTAAATTTCAGTGCAAGAGAGAACCAAAGGAACAAGAGAATAAAACAGAGGCAAATATCACTTCAGAAGGAGACGATGCGTTAATATGCTCCTTAGAAAGCAGGGAAGAGTCTTGGGTATTAGACTCCGGAGCATCGTTTCACGCGACTTCAAAGAAAGAATTCTTCGAGAGGTATGTCCTTGGTAACCTTGGAAAAGTATATCTTGGTGATGATCAACCTTGTGATATTATTGGTAATGGTACTGTGAAGATTAAGTTGAATGGGTCTGTATGGGAACTGAAAGATGTCAGACATATCCCCAGTCTGAGAAAGAACTTAATCTCAGTAGGGCAGTTGGCTAGCGAAGGCTATAGTACGATCTTCTATTGTGACAATTGGAAAATTTCAAAGGTAGCAATGACGATTGCTCGCGGAAAGAAGAGTGGTACTCTTTACAAGACAGTAGAGACAAGTTGTTCAATTGCAATAGCAGCAGGAAACGAAAATCCAAATGTTTGGCACCAGAGGCTTGGCCATATGAGTGTGAAGGGTATGAAAATTATGTACTCGAATGGGAAGCTTCCAGGTCTAAAGTCAGTCGATATAGACATGTGTGAAGATTGCATACTTGGAAAACAGAAAAGGGTCAGTTTTCAGACGAGTGGTAGAACCCCCAAAGAAAGAAAGGCTGGAGCTTGTTCACTCTGACGTTTGGGGGCCAACAACTGTTTCATCTATAGGAGGGAAACACTATTTCGTGACCTTTATCGATGATCATTCTCGAAAGGTATGGGTTTATTTTCTGAAGCATAAATCTGAAGTGTTTGATGTTTTTAGGAGATGGAAATCTATGGTTGAGAATGAGACAGGTCTGAAGATTAAAAAGCTGAGAACTGATAATGGTGGTGAATATGAGGACACCAAATTCAAGAACTTTTGCTATGAGCATGGTATCAGGATGGAGAGAACCGTTCCAGGTACGCCTTAACACAATGGTATTGCCGAACGTATGAATAGAACGTTGACAGAAAGAGCCAGAAGCATTCGAATACAGTCTGGTTTACCAAAGCAGTTCTGGGCAGAAGCAATCAACACATCGGCTTACCTGGTTAACCGAGGCCCGTCGGTTCCCTTAGAACATCGAATACCCGAGGAGGTATGGAGTGGTAAGGATATAAAATTATCACATCTAATATTTTTTGGTTGTACGACATATGTTCATATAAGTGACCAAGGCAGGAACAAGTTTGATCCGAAATCGAAAAAATGTTTTCTGATCGGCTATGGCGAAGATGAGTTCGGTTATCGTGTTTGGGATGAGGAGAATAAGAAGATGATACGAAGCAGAGATGTGATCTTCAATGAAACAGTGATGTACAAGGACAAACATAAAAGTGAAGCAAATGACTCAAAGCCGTATGAATCAATATTTGCAGATATCGAGGGAGTCCCAGATAGTCAAGAAATATAGTCGATCAGATTAACCCCTCAAGAAGGAGATTCTGTTGGACAGATCGATCGACAGCAATCCGATACCCTACAGCCGACCGAGGCAGTTCCTGTTTTGCGAAGATCTTCCCGACCCCATGTACCCAACATGAGATACTTGAACTATCTGTTACTTACCGATGAAGGAGAACCTGAATGCTATGATGAAGCTTGCCAGACCAGTGATGCTAGTAAGTGGGAGTTTGCTATGAAAAATGAGATGAAGTCTTTAATCTCAAATGATACATGGGACCTAACTGAGTTACCAATGGGTAAGAAGGCACTTCATAACAAATGGGTGTATCGGGTGAAAGATGAGCATGATGGCTCTAAGAGATACAAAGCACGACTAGTTGTCAAAGGTTTCCAGCAAAAGGAAGGAATTGATTACACCGATATTTTTGCTCCAGTTGTGAAGCTCAATACTATTAGATCAGTGTTGAGTATTGTTGCCATTGAAGACCTTTATCTTGAACAGTTAGATGTGAAGACTGCATTTCTTCACGGGGACTTGGATGAGGAGATATACATGTATCAACCATAAGGTTTCTTAAAAGAAGGGAAAGAAAACATGGTATGCACATTTAAGAAAAGTTTGTATGGTTTAAAACAAGCTCCAAGACAGTGGTACAAGAAATTCGACTGTTTTATGCACAAAGAGAGTTTTCGGAAGTGTAATGCGGACCACTGTTGCTATTTTAAAAAATGTAAGTCCAGTTATATCATTATGCTACTCTGTGTTGATGATATGTTAGTAGCAAGTTCAGATATGGATAATATTAGAAGATTGAAGCTACAATTGTCAAAAGAATTTGACATGAAGGACTTGGGTCCGGGGAAGAAGATTCTTGGAATGCAAATCATAAGAGATAAGCATAGAAAAGTTTTGCAGTTATCTCAGTCAGAGTACATCGATCGCGTTGTGAAGAGATTTAATATGTGTGATGCAAAGCCAGTTAGTACATCATGGGCAGGTCACTTTCGTTTATCCAAGGATCAATCCCCTAAGACGGATGAAGAAAAAGACTTCATGGCTAAGGTTCCTTACGCCTCAACTATTGGAAGTTTGATGTATGCAATGGTCTGTACGAGACCAGACATTAGTTATGCAGTGGGAGTTGTGAGTAGGTTTATGTCAAACCCAGGGAAAATTCATTGGGGAAGCTGTCAAATGGATTTTGAGGTACCTACTAGGTACCATAGAAAAGTGTTTGTACTTTGGTAAGGGTGAGTTAAAGGTACAAGGATACGTAGACGCAGATTTTAGAGGTGAAGTTGATCACCGGAAAAGCACTACCGGTTATATATTTACTGTTGGAACTACAACTGTTAGTTGGATGTCAAAATTACAGAAAATTGTAACTTTATCAACTACAGAAGCTGAGTATGTAGCAGTGACCGAAGCCAGTAAAGAGATGATATGGCTTCAAGGTTTGTTAACTGAGTTGGGATTCAAACAAAAGAACAACGTTCTGCATACTGATAGTCAAAGTGCAATTCAATTGGCGAAGAATTCAACATTTTATTCAAGAACCAAGCACATCAGTCTTCGTTATCATTTCATTAGATCTTTATTGGAAGATGAGGTGCTAATACCGGAAAAGATCCAAGGAAGCAAGAATCCAGCTGATATGTTGACAAAGACAGTAGCCATTGAAAAACTGAAGTTGTGTTCAGCTTCAGTTGGTCTGCAAGAGTAATAAGACCAGAAAGATCTGCTGCATAGATCAAGGTGTGAAGACAGGTTGAAACCAGTCTTCAAGTGGGAGATTGTTATTTCTTTCTGAACTTATCTGCATTTCCAATGAAGCCAGTGCTTGCCATCACTTGATAGAAGAGATGCTAGATGAAAAGACAGTGGAAGATAGTGGAGATGAGGCAAGTGCTAAACACATTAAAGAGAACTGGAGTGAATTGAAAAGACAGTGTAATTTTTAGGAGGTTATAAATTACACATTAAGGACTGTAATATTTTTCCCTTTTTAAGTGTTACAGTCTCTACAAAACCTAGAGCTAGGGTTTTTTGTGTATTCACTAGAAACGACAGAGTCACTGTGTTCTTCCTAATAAAATCGATCTGCAGCAGGTCCAAAGACGTAGGCATAATTTGCTGAACTCCGTTAACAATTGTGTCTTTGATTTCACTTTTGTTTTTGTGGTTTCCTTTTTTTTTTTTTCTTTTTGATCTGATTTGACAGGAAATTAGCATATTTCCCTTAGAATAGTGATCCCTAGATAGTTGAAAGGAAGCGTATCAGTGTTGAAACCAGAGTTGATCTTTATGTTGTTGGTGTTAGAATGATTAGCTTTGTTGGAAATAATCAGCTTCGTTTTTCTTTTTGTTGACAGCTTGACCAGAGATCAGTTGATACTTATCCAGAAACTTGCACAATACGTCAATAGAATTAGGCTTGCAATTGGTGAAGATCAAAACATCAGCAGTGAAGGCCAGTCAAATCACCAAGTAGTTTGATCTGGAGGCATAATGAAGGTTTTTGTTATTGTTGAAAAGGTTGTAAAGCCCTCTGAGGAGGACCTCCTCAACAAGGATAAAAAGGTTAGGAGACAAAGGGTCTCCTTGCCTTAATCTTTTCTTCTAGTGAAAGTAACCTATGAGTGAACCATTAATTAGAACATAAATATGAACATTTGTAATCATATTCTTAATTAAGGAGACACGGTTATCAGAAAATTCAAAGCAAGAGAGAACTTTAAGAACAAAGACATGGGACATCTTGTCGAACGCTTTGGACATGTCGAGTTGAATCATAGCATTTCCAGTGTTTGGCTTTCTGTTTATGTCATGGATCATCTCCTTTGTAATTAATATGTTCTCATGGATGAGCCTGCCTTTAACAAAGGCCCCATTCATCTTAGAAACAATGTTAGGCAAGATGTTAACTAATCTAGAATTGATTAAGTTTGAAATAATTCTATTGAATATAGAACAAAGGCTAATCGGTCTGAAGTTGTTCCAACTAGTTGGATTAGGACTCTTGGGAATCAAGCAAATACATGTGGCAAAGACACCACAGGGAATTTTGTTGCCAAAAAGATAGAAGTTAAAGGCCTTACAGAGGTCATCACTGATTATAGTCCAACAAGTTTTAAAGAAAAAGATATTAAACCCGTTAAGACCCACAACACTATCATTGCTCATATTTAACAATGATATTCCAAATTTCTTCTTTGTTGGTTTACCTGATAATTGATATATTATCTTGCTCCTTCACAAGGTTGGGAATGTTGTTAAAGATGGCATCCTGCATTAATAACACTTCCTTCTCTTTATTAGTATAAGTGTTATAAGATAAAGAACATTTAAAGAAAGATTGAGCAAATTTAGCAAGATCAGAAGGATTCTGAATCGAGACATCATCCTCTTTGATCCCCTTGATAGTGTTACGCCTTCTTTTCTTGGTAACATAAGAATGGTAAAGCTTAGTGTTACCATCACCCTCTTTAAGCCAACCATTTTAAGACTTTTGTTGCCAGAAACTCTCCTCATTTTTTAGGGCTTTAGTATACATGCTATTAGCCTTCGAGAGCTCAGCCTTAGAAATATTGTTGTTGATATTAAGATGAGTGTTTTTCATTTACCTCCTCAGCAGCTTCTTTGACCTTACTGAAAATGTTACCAAACGTATTAACTTGTACCAAAAAACTTGGTTAGAGTTCCTCTTGCAATTCATGCTCCAATTCTGTCTAACAGTGCTAAGAAAACTATCCTCATGAGTCCGGGCGTTGATAAATTTTAAACGTTTCTTGCTATTGATAAATATAGAATTATAGTTAGAATGAATTAAGAGAGGGGCATAGTCAGAACAAGTTCTGACCATGTGAAAAACCTGGGTCTCTTTGAAGTTACTGATCCACTTTTCATTAGTCATAGTTTTGTCCAATCTTTTCCAACGAGTACTTCTGTTCCAAGTGTATCTTGAACCCACAAATCTTGCGTCCTCAAGCTTGCAATGCCTAATAGCATCATTAAAATCACTAGTGCTAGCATAGTCATAGGAAGTACAACCCACTTGATCATCAGAACAAGTAATGGCATTAAAATCACCAGCTATGATCCAAAGAGTATCAGTAGAAGCAATAGAGATCATCGGAGCCCAAAGGTCCATTCTAAGCAAGCGCTGACTCTTGGCATAAATAGCAGTAAATTTGAAATTGAAATCACAACCAGGGTAAGTCACCACCATCTGTAATAACTGATCATGGTCCTTAACAATATTAATCTCCACATCCTCATCCCAAAGAATCCACACCTTATTGGAGCAGTTTGCAGCAAACGTTTTGAATCCAAGAGCAACAGAAACATCCTTCATCTTACCCATATCAGCCATAGGTTCCTGAATAGACAATATCTTAATTTTGTTTTCTTTAACCATAAAAATGAGCCTTCTCAAGGTAGGCTTATTGCTCACACCTCTAGCATTCCAACTAGTTCTCCTTATCATTGTCTGATAGGGATTTTTGTTTCAATTTTTCTCATTTTCTGGTTAGAGAATCCACAGTAATCATTTTGGATTTTCTCCTTTTCGTTTCAAACTTTAATTTGCTGCTGGTGATGGTGCCAAAATCACTGGTGTGGGATGATTTTCCAGGAGAATCATCACAACTGCCGACGTTTTCACAAACTGGTGTCATATTGTTTTCTTCAATCTGAAGATTGCTTTGAGCAAAATCTTGGTCAAGTCTGTGCAAAGCTTCTATAACTTCCATGTTATTTTTTGCGGATTCAGTATTCTGACTATTGTAATCTTGTTTTGTATCTTCATTACAATCTTTTTAGTCTTCAAATCTTTATCCTTTCTTGTGATAACAGATTTCAGTTTTCTTCTGTAGACTTTAATGAAAGTTTCGACGTTGCTTGAAACATTTTGAGATGTTCTTAACTCTTGATTATCCTTTTCTTTAGCATTTTGGGATTTTTTCATCTCTTGATTGGTACTATCTTTTACATTTTTAGTATGTTCATCAACCTTTTCAACTTCTTTATCTTGATGACGAGCCTTTTCAGTTCTTTTACAATCCTCATCTTTATGACCAATGTGGTAACACACGTTACAATAGGATGACACATTCTTATAGCTTAAGTTGATCCAACAGCCGTCATTGGACCCAAAGCCTATCTGTAGTCTATATTTAAGGCTTCCTGAGACGTCAAGATCGACATGAGCAAAGCACGCGTTCATGGCAGCTTTATTACTGGCAGGGACGATTATTTTGTAGGGAGTTCCAATTGTTGAAGGCAATTCTTTTATTACAGATTCATTGTACATGAACTCGAGAACTCTTTCAAAGCCAACCCACACCAGAGTCTTTGGATTTTCGAAACGTTTACTGAATTCTCATGATCTTTCCATCGACGTTCCAAACGTTCTTGGAACAGATATTGCTAACGTCCTGTTTTAGGTGAAATTCTATAAAGGCGTGTCTCGAATCATAACTGATAAAAATGTAGGCTCATTTGAATTTAAAAGACTGAAGAAAATATTTTAAAACAGATTTTCTCGGGATTCCTTCGCTAAACTTTCCAACAATCCTAATGGTAGATTTCTGGAGAAGAAACTCTTTAGTATCTTTAGTGTATTGGATAGTACAATGATCTATTGTTTCCTTGCAAAATTCTGGCTTGATATCCAGTTTGAGTTCAGATGAACTTTGTCTAACAGTTTCAGCATAAGATTTCTTGGATCTGGTGAGCATATTTTATTGATGAAGAGAATGAAACTCTTCAATGTTAATGGGAGAATTCGTAGAAGAATCCATGGTAAGAAACCAGAAATTCAAAGAGAGAATAAAGAGCATATCATTCTTGAATCAATCTTGGAGCACTCTTCATTCTTTCTTTCATTGGAGAAATCCGTTTTAATTATTACTTTCAATTTGCGAATGTATCATGTATCTTTCTAAACTCATTAATAAAAATATTTAATACATAGATTAACCATTATGTCACAAAAAAAATGTTTTTTTAACAAAAATATTGTTTTTTAACAAATATACCCACACTAGATAGAATTTGTTTGTTAGATACTAACAAATTTGTTGAGTAAAAAATCATTTGAGGCTATATTCTTGTTCATATCTTGAACATACAAAATATGAATAAAAAATTACATATATTTGCTTACAAGCATTGACTCAACTCAACGTCTATGCATACAATTCAAATCGCCTTGTGTCGGCTTTCTGAGTAAAATAAAAATACTACTTATAAGAGCTGAAAAACCGAGATATACATGTAAGAGCTTAAATTCTAAATATTAAATCAGCTCTGATAAGGCCAAGAAATCTACAAGGTTGGGTCTGGTATTTATTCGATCAATAAAATACGAAAAGATCTTTGTAATTGAAATAATGTGTATAATGGGTATTGCTAAGGGCACCGGTCCAATAAAGCTCTAAGTCTCCATCTTGTAACACTATAAGTTTCTGCTTTACCGCTAATCATTAAGAGATCTAGAACCTCTAACACCATTTCTGCATTTTTTTTTCTCCACCATGTACTCACACTCCATTTTTTACTCATCTCTCCTTCCATCGCTAAAAATTTAGAACCTTATGCTCTTTTTAGTTAGCAAAACTAATTATTTGATACATTGGAAAAGGCGTTTCACCATCAAAGTCAAACAGTCCTGATAATTAAAACTTATATAGATAACCAAAAGCAAAATGACAAAAAGAAGCAAGTTTAGTAGTCATGTCTTCATAGAATCAATAACAAAACAAAAATAAAACTAGTTAAATCAATAACAAAACAAAAACAAAACTAGTTAAATATTTCTCTCAGTTTTATCTCCATTGTTTCTTGAAGCAGCACTAACACCATCTCCATCGTTGACTTGATTAAGAAGTGAAACAATGGACCTCACCAGTCCTGCTCTGAAATCAGGGTCCGTTGTGATTGCGGCTTGTGCTGCAATCATAGTCTCATTCGTTGAAATCACATTCTTATTCGTTGAGTTTGTTAATGTCTCAACTCCACCAAAACCATTATTGTCTTGGCTAAAATTAAGGCCAACAAAGCTATCCATCTGACCTAGCTGTGCCTGTCTATGGAAGGGTAGAGTTTCTGAACCAGGGGGACGAGTGAGGTCCATTGTAATGGTAGGGAAAGGCGCCGAAGCAGAAAGTGTTGCGAAACGTGAAGAGGAAAAAGGAAATATTGATCTTGGAAGGATGTTTGTGTTTATATTTAGTGATTCGGCACTTTGCATTGATCCCGAGAGTAACGTTGATGCCGCCGCTGTTGTTGCTGATGCCATTGCCATGGCCGCTGGCGGAAGTGGGTGGTTGTGACGGCCTTCATAGGTTGTTACAAGGATCGTTTGATCTTCCGGGCACCTTTGTACCTATTCAATATTAATTGAAATAATCAAAATAGAAAATAAATATATATATAATATCATAATAAATCTGAGAATATAATTTGAATATAAATATCCTCTAATTTGAAAATAAAGAATTAGACCAAGGGCAGGTTGACCCAACGAGATATCATGTCGCCACCCAACTATTCAAACTTATTACTGCAGGGGGAAAACTATTTTCTTCGTGGGTTTATTACTTTTTTTAAAAAAAACTTACACAAATAATTAAAAAATTCAAAACCTGCGGTCATGTTTTTTTTTTTTTTTTTTTTAATTTATGTTTTTACGTTTTTCTATTTTTATTCCCTACAAACACATAATATCCTAGTATTAAATCCAATATCCAATATTTATTCTAACATTCTCTTATTTTCATCTTTATTTCATACAAACACCTGCTTTCTTTATATTCAACCTAACTTATATTCATAAACTACTAAAATTAAAACCCCAAAATCCAAATTTATTAAAACCTCAGTCAAACAATATTAAGTTAATGAAAGAAAAAGAGAAAAATGAATCAACACCGAAAAATATCTGATAAACCATTTACAGGACCTAATATCTTGAGTTTAAATCTTAGATTCATTAAACCTCAAAAATCCAATTTTCAAAAAAACAATTAAGACAATTCGCAAAAGTTGAGTTGTTTATAAAAGTAACTAATTCTAAGGGCTCGTCTCAAAATTAGGTATTTTTTTTAATCTAATTATGATTGTTGGTCTCAAAACTAGGTGTTATTTTCCTGGAAAAAACAAAAAATTTATATGAACATGTTTGGATTTTTTTATGGAGGAAATAACAAAGTGGCAGATACCCGCGATACACGGAGGAGATAAAAACCATAGAGGAAATAACATTTTCCTTATTGGAATAATTAACGTTAGTTTTTTTTCAAAAGAATTTCTTGTTGTGGTTGTGGTTTATAAATCGATGGGATGTGGTCCGCTTGTTGAGGTTGTAAGTTGAGAAATTGTAACTACTTGATATATTATTGGATGTTACATTGCAGCGAGTGATACAGGTTCTTAATATTTTACCAACATTCATTAAAACTTGTGTGTCCCAATGTTTACTATCGTACAATTCCACCGTTTATCATATACTAACTTAAAAGTTTGTCTCATGTTTAATTATTAAGTTTGCAAAGTCTCAATAAATTGAATTGGTACACTGATAGGACGGGTTATCACTATAACATATATTGAGGCCGATATGATTCAATCTTCAGAAAATTAACTAACGTATTCATGTATAAAACTAATATGTTTATATTTTTTATTGCGTATGTCATTTTAGGTCATACCAACAATGTTTGACTATTAAGATGAATTTGTATTGTCATTTTGTCCTTTGAAGTGAATGATATTTATAGTAATAGATAACACGACCCTTCTAATTCCTTTCCAGTTATGAGTAACTTTATGAACTCGGACCTCGTATGTGATTTTTTGAACATAAAAAAATAAACCAATTGAAAAAGTAAACACTCATTGTAAAGTTGATTTGTTAGGACTCATGTTGGTGATCCAACTAGTATTTGTGTACCCCTCAAGTATTTTTAGAAAATTGAAATATTGAAAACATATAATCTTCAAAATTTCTAAGTCTTAAAATATCTTTCTAATAGTGTTAAAATGTTTCATATTTATATTACTAATTGATTGACTAATGTTACTAACCACGAGTGCAATAACAACTCTAGTGCATAAAGTTTCATGCATAAAACTTTCAATGTCACAAGCTTATTCTAATTGATCTATTGATGGTCTTACACAATTTCCGAGTAGAACTCGCACTATTTCAAAACACTTATACATTGAGACAAACTATTTAAACTTAGAAAATTTATCATAAGGGTTGATGGTGGTCACTCTAAAAATAAGACAATATTTCCAGAGCATGTGATCCTGGTACGCACGTCTTTCCCCCTCGAAATTTTATTACAAAAGTATGATATTTCGAGAAGGCTCTCTTGATGGTGAGTTGAGTTGTGACAATATGAGATTGTGTACAAACCTCTTACAATGATCAAAGGCCAAACCATCGCAGAATTTATCAACGAATTCGTAAGAGATAGACTCGGAGATGAAGAGACTTAATAATCCATCGATGAACCACACATGGACTGGATAGTTGAAGCTGATGGAGGTTCAAACCTTACTGGAGGAGAAGTCGGCATGCTTTTGGAAACACCATTCGGGGAGAAGATCAGGAAATCGATCAAATTTTATTTCAATGTCACTAATAATGTGGTTAAGTACCGTGTCGAGAGGTATGAAGTTCTTTTCTATTCGTCCAGCGAATGTTATTCGTGTATGGTCGGATTTCCAGTTATTGATAAGTCATGAAAAGGGTCTCTACTAGCCAAAACAAGAGAGTATACATGAGGGGGTACTTAAGGGCACTCCAAACAGTGGAATAAAAATTCAAATGCGTAAAATACGAATAAGTACCTCACCTCGATAACTCAACCACGGACTCCTTAGAAAAAGTAGCACTTTCTAGTGATCATCCACTCATCATTTTACAAGAACGAGTGACTGTAGGCAATAACACAACAATGGCCAAATTCATGACTACAAACATTGTTCACACTTTCTATTGCATACACTTGTGTGCTTAAAACTTTCAATGCCACTAGCTTATTCCAATTTACCGACTAATGGTCTTGCACCCTTTTCGAGTTTAAAACTTACAAATATATTTTTTAATGAAATAAATTTGACAAAAGGTAAAATCCTCATTTTGTTTAAAAATATTTGTATATCGATAATAGTATTTAGTTTTTTAATATGTTTAATATGAGAGACAGAAGACATAAACCTCTTCATTTATAAAACCTATCATGTATCATTACTTAATATTAGCAAGTCACTACGTATAGACACGTTATGATCAATGTGTTACACAAATCTTATTGTGTAAACATTTTTCCAACCTATCGTGTAAAACTTTATTTGGTACTATGAAATGGTCAAACTTTTATATCATTTTTGAAATGCTTAAGACATGTAATTATTTTACCAGCATCTACGCTGACAAATATTTGTGATTTTTTCATATATACATTTTCATCGCAATTTATAATCATTGATTACTTTAATTATTGGACTTTCTTAAAAGAATGGTTGATCTACGAAACCTTCGTCTTCATCAACTACTAGTCCTTGAACAAATACTTTAAATTTAATCAATGATTGAGATAAGGGCATATGATACACGACCTAAATATTTATAAAAAGGATTACAAATTAAATGAAAAAAAGTATATAAGCCAAACAATATGTATATATTTCTTTTAAATAGAGTTTATAAATGACATAAAAGCTATAAACCAAATGATCTTTAAATGTTCTTTAAAATAGAGTTTATAAATTACATAAAAGCTATAAACCACACGATCTTCCGATATTATGGGAACAACCTCTAAAATTGCCAATAAACAAAATGATCTGCGGATGTTCCCTGAATAACGTCTATAAACAATAAAAATGCCAAATAATCTCCACCTACGACACAAAACCGAAGAACAGCCTAGGATGTTGTACTTATTTGTTTAGTTTTTAATTAGTTTTCAACATTGGGTTTGAAGATCTTAAAGTATTGAATATTATATATGCATGGTTAAGAAAATCAATGAGTGATACTACTCATACTGTAAAAGTTATAAAATATTGTTTATCTTTATCGGTTAAGACATCGTTCAATTCACATAATTTAGCATGTACCAAGTTTAATAATTTTTATCTTATAATACTTTTGTATGACTTTCAAACCACTGATTATTTTACGCACTTGTATTCTTTTAGAAACCTATAATAAAATTCATAACTTCGGTTTTAAATATTTTGTAATAATGTTAATAATTTTCTTTCTAGCAGTTATTAATAAATACATTTAATACATAGTTTAATCATTATTTTCTAGAAAAAAACATCACCCAAAATTATTTTGAAGATACATTCTTGTTCTTATTCGCAACATACAAAATATTAGCAAAAAATATATTTTACTGGCTTCTAAATATATTAGGTCTATAACTTTTCATGTTAGATTCGTTGGTATTGTCCATAGACAACTCTATTATGACATTTTCTTTAAATTAACTTAAAATAATGTTTGGCGATTTACCGCATTGATTTTTAACACAATAATATAAAGGCTTACTTGTTTTCGGACACAGCAACCAGCTGCCATGGTACAACGGTAGTAGGCCCGAGGAAAAGGGTTTCCTTTCGCCATCTTCTGCCCGTACTTTCTCCATTGACATCCATCCGAGATCTATCATAAATTGAAGAAGAATTTATGTATATCAAGAATTGTTAAGATATAAATCACAATATATTATAACTTATAAGAGTACATACCGTGGCATTCTCTGATCTAGCTCGAACAGAAACACGAGCTTTTCTAATCATCGCCATTGTCTCTGGTTGTTGCTCAACTTCCCTTGGAGTGTTTAAAGGAACATTATCTCTTCTCTCACCACCGTCACAATTCTCTTGAGCAATGTGATTAGCATGTCGCCTATTATCAGCAGTTAATGGTTGCTGTAGTATCGGAAAATTACCGACCCTAGGCTCCAGAGAAGATTGCGAATTAATAATCTCATTTCTTCTCATACTTGAACTTTCACCGTTATTCAGTAAGTGTCTTGCAGCCATTTCCTCCATCATTGGTCCATTTAGTATCTGAGCAATACAATGAATAACTTCAAACTAAAAAACATAAACTATAATTTAACTTTAAGATATGTAGCTCAACATGAACTATATAACATACACTTTTATTCAATGACAGTAAAATTCGTATATTGCACAAGAATTTGAAAAATCATTTACAACTTTAAAATCAATTGTTTTGAATGAGTTAGTGTTCAAAGTAAGATCGTCTGTTTTAGATATGGAAGTTTGGGCAAACTTCACATTGATTTATATTAGTTGACAGGGCTTCTTACTTATATATGCGAGCCATGTCATAGGTATTATATCTAACCCTTTCGATTTCTCCAACAATATACCTCATTAATTTCTGTACTTTGATTTTTTTGGCTTTGTAACTCTTGGATCAATGAAAGAAGCTGGAGTTGTAAGGCATTACGTTTTCCGTTTAGTTCATTAAACATCCTTCTTAACCTTTCATTGGTTCCTCTCAAGTGGTGTAATTCATCTCTTAAAACATTTTCCTGCACAGAACCATAAGTCGAAATTCGTTATTGAAAAATAAATAGCATCACTTGCAAACTTATATTTAAATAAGATTTATAATTTGCATAGTAATATGAGAGAAAGAAAGAGGCTGACTTTTTCTCTTGAATTTAGAACTAATCTAGCATCTCCTGAGCTGGTTGTTAGAAGATTCAAAACAGTCTACAGAAAGAGCAAGAAGTTAGTCCAGATCAATTCATATTACAAAGAAAAAAGTAAAAATATAAATGAAGAATTTACGTTAACATGATGCGGCGGTGTTTCGAGATCGAGAGAGATCTTGTCGGAATCGTCTCGTAAAGATGTTTCACGGGCGAAGAAGTTGACAACTGTAGGTTCAATATCAGTATCACGATCCAGCATGTTTTGATCATTAACGTTACTAGTGAAGCCTATCATAGGTTTTGTTTTTACTAAGTTTCGAAGTGTTAACAGGTTTGTAGTGGAGAAACAAAGTGTCTTTTGTGGATTATCAAGGAAAAGAGACAGAGAGAGAGTGTGTAGTCTTGATGTAGAAACTTTGGACTCGGCACTAAAGAGGGTTTTAGACTGAAGACTCGATGTAAAACCCGTGATGTTTTAACTAAATGTAAGTTAGGCAAATCGAATACAACAATAAAATATTCCGTGTCAGATTACATAAATAAATTGTAACCGATAAAAATAGTTTAGTCGATTTTCATTTCATTTCATTATTCATGTCCGATTCCAATTCTAATATGAACAGTTAGATAAAAGTTTTAAATAAAAATAATAATAAATTATAGCAAGTTATTATAAAAATGTTAGTAAATTTTTGTTAAATTTTTTGTAGATTTCTGTTTTTAGATTAAAATCACAAGTCTGATAAAAATCAATCCATTTTACCATCTGATTTTTGTTGGTCCAATCTCGATCTGATTTTTTGTTTTCTAAAACTGTTAAAATACTAAATGTAGAATTTGAAATAAGTATATAATAAAAAAAAATAGGTTTATATAATATTAATCCTTATATAAATTCCTATTTTCTTCTGAGTTGTGAATCTAATAAATAAATAAAGAACAAAGATGGTCAAATTTTTTACTTAGTAAAACAATTGAGATGACGAGGTAAAGTGGTGCGTCAAGTAGACGCGCGGCGTCAATCGATCAAGATGGGATAGTCTTATTGCTGTGTTGTCATGAAGAGCATGACTTAAGTTGTAAAATCAGATCCTCAATTATTTTTTAGAAAGCAAACGGGTCCTCGTATAATTGGAGTAGAATTTTCTTGTTTTTACTTTTGTCTGGCTGAAAATTAAACAATTTGTATATTTATTTAGAAAACCTTTTAAATTTGTAACTGAAGTGGCTAAGATTTAGTAAAAAGGGTTGTCCAACTTTTTCACCATTCACTTTGTTATTATTTTTCTTGTTTTCCTTTTATGTGTGGTTTGAGCTTGCATGTAGGAAGTTAATTAGGTTTGAATTATTCTTAGAAATCTACTAACTTCATAAGCTGGACTTATGACATCTTGGAGGAAAGATAGTGGGATAGTCAACGAAATGAACGGTCAGAGTGGCAGACCGATTGGATTTAGATGCGTCCGGTTTCGATAAATTCCGAACAAATCGCGAAGTTTATCGGTTTAGATCCGGTTGTACCGTTAATTTTTCTTTTGTTTGTTTATAAAAAAGGATTGGACGGTTTGGTTTATTTTTTGGTTCGATCGGATCCGATTTGAGTTGGTTTTGTTTTGATTCCAGTTCGTTTTCGGTTCTAATTCAGTTTTGTTCGATTTGATTTCAATTCAATTCAGGTTTAGTCCACTCAGCGTCGGTTCGATCCGGTTTTAATTCCGTCCAAATCGGTTTAATTTTGGTCCATCTCGGTCTATTATTAAAAAAATATTATATTCAATTATAAGTTGATTTTCAATTTTTTTTAACCGAAATAAACACCAAGTGTCTTCATAACATATTCCATATCTTGGGTAAGACTCTCATTTTAATTGAGTCTAACGTGTTTGCTTCCTATTTTTTTCCGGTTATTATTAAAAGCAATATGATTTGTCTATTTATTTGTGTTTATGCTTATTCTAATAGACACGGTTATCATAGAAGTCATGGATGAACCATATGGATCTCATAAAAATATAAAACCAATGATTATTGAAAGTTATATCGGTTCCTTTTGACATCACAAGATTCGTCATTGCCGACAATGATCATTTCACCATCAAGAATTCTCATGTCTTCAAACCAATGATTATTGGAAGTTATATGGAATGATGCACCCAAATTCAACATCTATTTATCATTGTACCTCCAATAATAAAATTTATTAACCCATCAACGTAGTCAATGCCATCATACACCATTGAAACATCTTCGACTTTTGTCTTCTAATAATTGTTGTCATTTCAATTCTCTAGCCAGTTCATACTGATATATCATTTCTTCTTGCATATCCAATACATTACGTTTGAACCATTTGTAAGCCCTTTGAATATAGACCGAGAGTCTCCTCTCTTATTATTTGAATATCTCTTTCCTAGCCTTCCCCTAGCATTGACTAAGTGTCATTCGCATTCACTCTTTAGAGAAATATTATTTTGAAGATCTTTGGAGTTCAATGTGCTTTTCACTTTGGTCATCGTAAGGGAATATATTTTTAGAGAATGGTGTCCACAAAGTGTTTGCATATTTTCGGTAGAGACTTCTACAAGATGGTTACTTCATTCTCTTCCTCTACATTTACACCAACTACGTTGAAGTGGAGTATGATTCTGTTTTAATCATCTAGGTTCCTTCCTATCTCTGTGATATTATTTATATACAACGTACAAATTTATTTCTTAAGATATAATGTAGTAGCGAAGGAATTATTTATGTAAATATACTACAACCGATTTTATATCACCGACGTAGTGGTTTCTTTCAAAATCTCACGCAACACTTCATCTCCCAAACTCACTTTGAGGGCAGTATAAGATTTAGACAATACTATAACATTAAACTGTGTAGATTTCTCATCAATAGGAGCAGCTTATTCATTATGTATTATGAAGTCTTAACCTTAATTATTCAGACATTAAAGTCATTCCATACATCGAATTTTCTAGGCTAAATTTCATGACACTTATATTTCCTCACTTTTTTATTTCTAGGTGCTACATGTTTATCCAATCTTAAATTTTTTGATCGGTCTAGTTCTTCTTTTGTTTCTTCACAATCACCGCACTAGTTATAGAATATACAATTTTAAAAGATAAAAACTTCATATTTTATGGAAACAACAAAATGAAAGAAATCTTAAATAAAAACTGAACGTACAAAAAAATATTTAGCATAGGCTGGATTGTGGAAATAATCTCACGTCCAGGAGAAATGGATACTTTGTATTTATTAAACAATGAGGTTACATAAAAAATCTTATAATAAAAATTGCTCAATTAATTATTGTTACAAAACTATCGAAGTTTACAAACATAACATGATTCACAAAATTCTCTATTAAGTGTTTATATCTCATACCGCACTCGTCATATCTTTCACGTCGTTGCAGTTTTGGTTACATTACAAAGCCCTAGCTTTAGGGTTTCTTTTTTTATTTATAGACTTAAGGAAAACCTTAATTCTTCATGAAACGCTCCAAATTAAATCTCATTGATCAACGACCATAATAAAGCGCTAATCTCATAATTGAAAACTTTATAAATATGAAATAAAGTTAATAAAACACTCAATTTAATAGGAATCTGAATACCATAGGAAACCCAATTAAATATAAAGTTTTATTAAATAAAGAATTTAAACAAATCGAATAACCCTAGTTCGATTAGGAACTTAAGACCAACAATATTGAAGCTTCGGCTAATGTAGCATTTGGCATACAACTTCAGATCAAGTCATCAACACCATCTCTTCGACTCAGTCTTTATACCTTCGGCTCTGGTTTTCTGCCTAGTAGAAAACAAGGAACATGTATTTGGCCAAACTTTCCATTAGGTTCCTGTAAACGTTCTTGCACCTAAATCTTGGCCAAATCTATGTTTTAAGAGAATCCACCACTCTATACCTATAAATGTCTTCGGCTAATGTATTTTTTTCTCGTGCAGTCCTTCAGTAGTACCTATGTTGACGAGTTACTTCTAAACTATGCCTAAAACTGCGTTCACCAAATATTTCTGTTTTTTTTATATTGTAAAGCTTCTTAAAATTTCATCGATTCAAAATAAGAAACGATAAAAGATACCGTAAGTTTATCTAGTTATTTGGATACAATATTGATGAGGTGAAACTCAATCAAACACAAATAATTTTTTTGAAAGAGATAAGAATACTAAAAATATAAGAAATAATGAAGAGAATAATATATTTCATAAATTGTTTTTATACCCAAAGCATCTCATATTTATATTAGTCACAAAGACTATTTATCCAGCCTATTAACTCCATATTCTTTACAAAATTAACATAAACAATGAAGAATTATGTTCTTAGTAACTTACAACATATTATGCTTAATTAAATACATTTATCGTGTATTATTATCATCTCGATATTATGTATGGAATATAGCCTTACCAGGTATACAGATCTCTAAGGCTTATTGTACATTCTATAGCTCTTTCATTTTGACTACCACTTAAAGATGTTGATGGTGATGTGTCTCCATTAGTAGTTTATATTGGTAAAGCAAATACAATTCTAACTCTTTTGATTGTTGAGTCAATGTATACTCATCTTCTTTAATTCGTGGAAAGAAATTGAAATCATTTGAGACCTAACCTCTCATTCACCTTCTTCATGAAATATCATGTCTCGACTTATCACAACCTTATTATTGTTTTTATTATATAACTTGTAGTATTATGAACTTGATTCATAATCGATGAAGATGAAAGTCTTTTTTTATCATCCAGGTTAGTTCGTTGTTCTTCAGGTGGGGGATTACGGGCTTTCTTCCGCTTCTTGCTTATTTTGGTTTCTTTTCAAAAATTCTTATTGTTGAATATTGTTGGATAATTAGACTCTACATGACACTACTTCTACCAAACACTCCTTAGGAATTTTCTTCCTTTTGAGCATGATTCGCTCCATATCAAGGATTTTTTTTTTCTATTCATTTCTACTAGACCATTTTGTAGAAGAGATCTAGGAATTATCAAAGGGATAAAAATTACATTTTGTTCACAAAACCATTGGAATTATGTGGATGTAATTTCTCCTTAGTGAGATTTCATGGACTTTCTTAATAATCTCTTGTTTTTTCTCAATAACAATTCCGAGATTTCACAAAACTCCTTAAGAATTTTTAATTTGAGGAATTTCTCAATAGTCTCTTGTTTTTTATTATATTTTTCTTCATAGACTTGCAACGATCCTTGGGGTTCTCCACATTTTTTAAATCTTTAGTGTCTTCAATGCTTAAAACAATGTCGTCAAATTTAGGATCCAACAAACGAAATATTTTGTATATTATTCTCACATCTTCTAACTTATCACCATTTATTTTTAATCAATGAGAAACAACTGCTACTCTTCAGAAATAATATAAAATATACTCAAACACTTTCATGTATAAGTATTCAAACTCACCTCTTATTGTTTAGGAACATAATTTCTTCATTTTTTTACTTATTTGTAAGGGATTTTAATTTGTTTCATACTTCTTTGGTGAAAATTCTACTTAAAATTCAAAGTCATCTAATGTTTGAAAGGTAATGAGAACTTTCTTGTCTCTCTTTCTGGAATTCTTTAATTGAGTAAGAGAAGTTTCATTTTCTGGCTCTTTAAAACCTTTTTATATGACATCACACACGTCATGTACTCTACTGAGATTCTCAATCTTGATACTCAAATTATCAGAATTGATGTTGTTAAGTGTTGGAACTTGAAAGTATCATACACCATTTATCATATCGCTCAAGTCGTTGAGAGTTTTGGAAAAAAAAAACTTCAAACTGAACTCGGGGTTCTGATACCCCTATGTTGGAAATAAAACACTCACTCAAGAAAATTTTATTTGAATTGAAAGAGAAATATTACAAAATCCATTTCGCTACAACTAACTCTTTTTATTGGGTTTTATTTTTTCTGTCTCTCTTTCTCTCTTTACCAGTATAGACTCATCAAGAACTAACACACCTATAATCCTATAGGTTTTACAAAACAACATGAGAGCCTTCAAGACCCTAAGTATGCCATCTCCAACCCTACAAGTAAACACTTCTTCATCTAACATCCCAATAAAAAATAAGGTTACATTTAACTTCGATTACATACCTTAGTCTTAATCACTCTCCCAAATTCTATAGGAAACTTGAGTCAGACAATTCCTACCCCTTTGACAACATATGATTTATCGTTTCCGAGGATGATCCTTCCGCTTTTTAACAGTTCTAGATTTTCAAACCAATATTTATTACAACTTATGTGGAATGATGCGCCATAAATCAACACTTAATTATCATTGTACTTGCAATAGTAAAAAATAATTAACCCATTACTGTACTCAGAGTCATTAGACGTAATTGCAACATCTCTAAATTTGGTTTTGTGATCGTTGTTTCTATGTCCCTTTATTTGGGAAGTTACTACTGATATTTCATTAACGTACTCACAATCATTAGTCGCAAGCTCATTGAACTTATATTGAGAGTTTCCTATCATCTTACTTGAATCTCTCCTTCTTGGACTTCTCCTTACATTCAGTCCCTATCTTTTGAAGTTACCCTTCCAAAAAATATTCCTTTGAATATATTTGGAGTTCAATGCGCTTTTCACTTTAGCTATCATAAGGGACTTTTTTCGTAGAGCATGGTGTCCACAAAATGTTCGTATACTTTTGACAAATAGCTTAGGATGATGATTGTTTGATCATCTTCCTCCATTTTTACACGAACTGCATTCACGTCAAGTATGATTTTGTTATAACCACCAATGTGCCTTTAGATCTTATTTGTATTATACATGGACATCATGCACAAGTGTTTCTTGATATATAATATATTTGCCACAAATTTCTCTATGTAAATCACCCTCAGTCAATTCCAAACCCTAGTGTAGTGCTTTTTTCAGAAACCTTAAACTACACTCCATTTATTAAACTCAATATGAAGGCGCTATAAGCTTTTGATAGTACCGCAATATTAACCGTGTATATGTTTTTCGATAACAACAACGAATCAATTTTGTATTAAATAATCTTTAAACTAAAATCTCTAGATGTTAAATCGATTTGATCCGTCCAATTTATCTAGGTTAAGCTTCATGTAACTCATCTTTCATGGATTTTTGATTTCCCTCTAAGATATTACTCTCAAACCTGCTCGATCGAAACTATAAAATAAAATAGGTCGTAAAAGAAATCAAAATGGACAAGACAATATTTATCGTGATTCAGATTGAGGAGATAATCCCACATCCACAGACAACAAATGCTTTATTTTTATTATCAATAAGATTATATAAAGACTCTACAAACACAAATGGTTCAAGCACTCTATGTTACAAAAATCTCACAATTTACAAAGATAACATGATTCACAAAGCTCTAACTTTAGTATTTATCTATCACGTCACCTCTCTTTTTCTATAAGACCAGCCTATGCCCTTCTATCCTCAATAGCTTTTTTTTTCATATTCTTCTTCATCCATTTTTCTTTATCTTCTTTTTTTTCTTTTTCTTTTTGTTATCTTTTTCGTCTTCTTCTTCCATCTTTTTCTCTTTCTTCTTATTATTCTCCTTGTTTTGCATTTTTTTCTCTTCCTCTTTTTTTTTTCTTTCTTGTTCTTGTTCTTTCTTATTTTCTTCTTTTCTTCTTTTTTTTTCATCTTTTTCGTCGTATTCTTCTCACTTTTTTTCGTCGGACAACTCTTTTCTTCTTTTTTTTCCTTATAGACAGTGCTCTTCTTCTTTTCTTCTCCGGCGGACAACAAAAACGCTTTGTCTTCTCACTTTTTTTTCTCGTGCATACAATGTTGGCAGATTCTATTTATTGTGGGTTTTTTTTTCCGCTTCTTTTGCCTTTTTCGGTGGAGAGCAAATTGTTGTTTCTCACTTTTTTTTTTAGCGAACAAAGTTATTTTTTTTCTCCGGTTGACAGCACTCTTCTTTTTTTTCTTCCACCGATGGATTCTGCTTCTTGTACCTTTTTTTCATATGCTCTACTCTCTTTTTTTGTCTTATTTTTAATTCACATTTTTTTCTCCAACGGATAGCAAATCACTGTCGACCGGGACAACGGAACACTCTTCTTTTGCCCTCTTAGCTCTCATACCAATTGTAGATAATAAAAGAGATGGAGAAAAAGAAATTTTTATTAAAGCTTTTCTAATGTTGTTGTTCATTGATACATTGTATATCCTATATTTCTATATTTATATTAGTATAATGAGAATAATATTTTTAAAGAATATAATATTTTCGATAAAATACAAAATCAAATTTCTAAAAGAATATGAATAATCACTAAATCTTTGAACAATATATTAATTTATTTATTTAATTAATCTATCTCTTTCTACTTTAATTTCATAATGGATGTTTTAGCCAGGTTCTTTTCATAAAATATAATAAATCAAATGAGGCTGACTATTGATAATTAAAGCACATACAAATAACAAAAGAACAAAATGAAATGGATAGCTAGAAGGAAATTTAGTAGTAATGTTCGGAAACAAACAGAAACAAAATCAGTTATATAAATTATGGAATTTTGTGGCCATCAGTGTTATCTCCATTGTTTCTTAAACCAGCGTTAGCACCATTTCCATCGTTGCCTTTGTGAAGAAATGAAGCAATGGCACTCAACAGCGTTGCTCTGAAATCCGTGTCCGTTGTGATTGCCGTTCGTGCTGCCATTATAGTCTCACTCATTGAGTTTATTAATGTTTCACCTCCACCGGAATTATTATGGTTTTGGCTAAAATTATGGCCAAGAAAGCTATTCATCTGACCTAGCTGTGCCTGTATATGAGAGGGGAGAGCATCTGAACCTGGGGGACGAGTGAGGTCCAATGTAATGGTAGGGAATGGCGCGGAAGCAGAAAGTGTTGCTAAGTTTGTAGAGGAAGAAGGAAATATTGATCTTGAAAGCATGTTTGTGTTGATACTCAGTGATTCCGCACTTTGCATTGATCCCGAGAGTAAGGATGATGCTGCTGCTGATGTTGTTGATGCCATTGCCATGGCCGCTGGTGGAAGTGGGTGGCTGTGACTGCCTTCGTAGGTCGTTATAAGAATCGTTCGGTCTTCGGCACACCTTTGTACCTATTCAATATTAAACGAAATAGAAAAATAAGAAAATGAAAACATATTTATAATATTAAAGGTACCAAACACCAGTGTTTTTGCATGTTCTATAAAATTCAAAGTTTGTCAATGTTTCTTGGATTTTCCGATGTATTGAGCATAGAATAACGTTTTTACTCATTGAAGGAACCGAAAACCTAATTAGGTGAGTCATAGGGTAGGATAAAGCATAAAAATGGAAGTCCTTTGATTCAAAATATTTAGTAGCATAATTATATAAAATGCTTACTTGTTTTCGGACCGGACAGCCATTTGACATGGTGCAACGATAGTAGGCCCGAGGACAAGGATTTCCTTTGGCCATCTTCTGCCCATATTTTCTCCACTGACATCCATCGGAGATCTACCATAAATTGAGAAGGAATAGATGTATATTAAGCCATGTTAAGATACAAATCACAATATATTATAACTCATAAGAGTACATACCGTGGCATTCTCTGATCTAGCTCGAACAGAAACACGAGCTTTTCTAATCATTGCCATTGTCTCTTGCTGTTGCTCAACTTCCCTTGGAGAGTTTAAAGTATTATCTCTTTTTTCACCACTGTCTTTGCTGGTGTCACTATTCTCTTGAGGAATGTGATGATCATGTCGCCTATTATCAGCCACTAATTCTTGTTGTAGTATAGGAAAATCCCTGAACCTAGCTTCCAGAGAAGATTGCGATTTAATAATCTCATTTCTTCTGGCAATTGAACCTTCACCAGGATCCATAAATTGCCTTGAAACTATCTCTTCCATCATATTACCATTCACTATCTGAATCTGAAGAACAAATTAATTAGTTTAAACCGACACAAATGATTTGTTTGACCGAATCATGATTGCATAAATAAATAAATAAATATACCTGATTATTTTGTGTGTTTGGAGTTCTTTGACCTGGCAATGAAAGAAGATGCAGTTGTAAGGCATAATAATTTGTCTTTATCTCACTAATCTTACTTTTTAACCTTTCATTTTCTACTGTGATCTTGTGTAATTCATCTCTCAAAACATCTTCCTGCTCAGAACATAAACCATATCACTTCCAATCTTATCTTTATATAAGATTTATAATTTGAATAATATATGACTGAAAGAAAGAAGCTGACTTTTTCTTTTGAATCTAAAACTAAATTGTTATCTCCTGAGCTGGTTGTAAGAAGATTCAAAACAGTCTACAGAAAAGAGCATGAGTTAGTCCAAATCAATTCATATTACAAAGAAAAAAAAGTAAGAATATAAATGAACAATTTACATTAACATGATGTTGCGTTGTTTCGAGATCAAGAGAGATCTTGTCCGAAACGTCTCTTAAAGATTTTTCATGGGCGAAGAAGTTCATCTCATGGACAACCGGAAGATCGAGATCAGTATCAGAATCGAGCATGTTTTGATCATCACGGTGATCAGTAGTGGAGCCTATCATAGGTTTTGTTTCTATTAATTAAGTTTTGAAATGTTAACAGGCTTTTTGTGGAAGGAGAAAGTATTTGGGTCAGTATCAAAGAAGAGTCTCTTTTCCACCATGTATGTCTGTACTAGGAGAGAGAGAGGCTAGTCTTTATGTAGAAACTGTGCATTGGACTCGGCACTAAAGAGGGTTTTAGACTGAAGACTAAATGTAAAAACCATGATGTCCTTATATTTATTGGTAATTTCCTTCCAGTCAAAAATTCTATAATATATATATATATATATATATATATAGATATATCCAAATACTACATTGTAGATCTCATCACGTTTCCGTTGCATCTTATAATGCTTCTTTTGACGTTTCTTATTTTTCTTTTCTTAAAAAAAACATCTATAAAAGCTATTTCTTGTTAGATCTTTTATCACAATCTACTTTTTTTCCGTTATTTATTCAATGTGTTCAAACATTGTCAAATATATTATTCTCCAAAGTTTGTTCGTCTTTTTCAAAACTCACTTGAGTTAAAGTATTCATTACAAGCTTGATGATATATTTGTCACAAATTAAGGTATTCATTTACTCCTATAATTCAAGTTACAAAAAACAGACAGACTAAGGATCCGCAGACAGACCCGCAAAGAAGTATACAGTTCCAAATCAATTCTCAACTATTAAATGGTGAATTAGTATTAAGAAGTCTAAAAGTCTCAAATCATTAAGTGAAGTTAGTAGGTAGTGAGAATCATATTTTCTATAAGTACTAAACTCTTTTGTTTTCATTCTTCAAGTAATAAAATCAACTCTTTTGTGCTTATTGTTTGAGTTCCTGTGTCTGTTCAATTTGTTTCATGGTATCAGAGCGAGGTCTCTGCATATCAAGTGTTTGATTTTATGACCCAAAGAATTCCCGTCAAGTGTTATTGCTTTTAAATCAATATGAATGAAAGTAATTCCGCTTCTCTTATGTCTACAGAGAAGCCTGTTGAAACCAATTACCAATATTGCTGGTTGTGCATGGAGGCCTTCGTTCAAGGACAAGATTTATGGGATCTTGTTTCCGGTACCGAGATACTTCCTAGTGATTCTCCGGAAAACGCTGAGTTAAGGAGGAAATGGAAAGTAAGGTACGGAAAGGTTTTATTCGCGTTGAGAACTTCGATCGGTAAGGAATTTATTAATCATGTTCGTGCATTGGATTCTCCAAAGGGTATCTGGGATACTTTTGACACGTTATTTACCCAGAAAAATACTATGCGTCTTCAGTATATTGAGAATGAGCTTGCTTCATTAACCCAAGGTAATATGTCGATCTCTGATTACTTTTTTAAGGTTAAGAATGTATGTTCGGAAATTTCAGGTTTGGATAGTGATGAACCTATCAGTGATGCAAAGCTAAGACGTTATTTGATTCGTAGATTAAGATTTGACTTCATACTGTTTATATCATCAATATAAGGATGAGTTAACCATCCATCAATTGTTGAGTTACAGAACCTACTCTCTAACCAGGAAGCATTGGTTAAACAAGTGCTTGGTAAGTATTCAACTGATGTTGAAGATACACTGTTTACTAAAGACTGGTCAAGATGGAAAAACACAAAAAGTGACTTTCAAAATGGTGGTAAGCAGACAAAGAATGAGAGGGAGTCAGCAAACCATTTTAAACGGACATGTTTTAGATGCAGAAGGACTGGACACATGAAGTCAGATTGTCGTGCAGAGCTTATCTGCAGGAAGTAGAGCTGTCAATTTTGGACACGACCTGTAAACCCAACACGAACACGGCCCGAAATTTTAGGGTTAGAGACCCGATATTTCAGACCCGATGAAATTAAGACACGACACGAACCCGACTCGAAAAAAAACAGGTCGGGTTCGGGTTGGGTTCGTGTCACCCGAAACTGACCTGTAAAACCCGAAAAGACCTGTAAACCCGAAACTGAACTGTAAAACCCGAAAAGACCCGTAAACCCGAAACTGACCTGTAAAACCCGAAAAGACCTGTAAACCCGAAACTGACCTGTAAAACCCGAAAAGACTCGTAAACCCGAAACTGACCTGTAAAACCTGAAAAGACCCGTAAACCCGAAAAGACAGGTGAAACCCGAAAAGACATGTAAACCCGAAACAGACATGTAAAACCCAAAAGACATGTACACTTGTAAAATAAAATACTGAAAACACTTAATAAAATAATATTATTTTAAAAATTTGACTTATAAATTAGAATACCAAAAATACTTATAAAATTTTATTAATAAAATAATTTTATTTTTGATTTAAAATATATAAAATAAATATTATACTTAAATAAGTATATGAGGGAGGATAAATGATGCTTCACATGTTTGCGATAAAGTTTTGAATTTTATTCTTCTTTCACGTATATTAATAAAGTTTTGAATCTTTCATCTTCTGTGTATATAGATTATAATATTAAGAATAAAAAATGGAAATAATTTATTATTTAACAATTTTTTTATTTGATTCGTGTGAGTTTGCTAGATTTATTAATAAATATTGAATGCATTCAATCTTGTTTTGTGGGATGAATCGATTTACAATTCTAGTGTTTATTTGATAAGAAGTGACAACTTAGTGGTTATTTGATATTTTCTAAAATTTATTTAATTTATCTCATGTATTTTTTTTCATGTTTAGATGAGATGGCAAACCCATCATCACCATATATTTTACGGTAAGATAACTTCACCGGTGATAGTAAAGCCGGTGTAAATATATCAAGTAAGCGTATCTTGACTTTATATAAATATAGTGGACCAATAAAATTTCAAAATGGGATGTAGCTCAAATGGTAGAGCGCCCACTTTGCATGCGGGAGGTCATGGGTTCGATCCCTTGCATCTACATTTATTAAGTTTTGTCTTTTCCCAAAATTCGTGTCAAACAGGTCGGGTTCGTGTCAGACGGGTGTTTCATGTTGGATACAATTTCGTGTCAAACAGGTCGGGTTCGGGTCCAACGGGTGTTTCGTGTTGGATACGGGTTCGTGTCAGACGGGTGTTTCGTGTTGGATACAATTTCGTGTCAAACAGGTCGGGTTCGGGTCCAACGGGTGTTTCGTGTTGGATACGGGTTCGTGTCAGACGGGTGTTTCGTGTTGGATACAATTTCGTGTCAAACAGTTCGGGTCCAACGGGTGTTTCGTGTTGGATACAATTTCGTGTCAAACAGGTCGGGTTCGGGTCCAACAGGTTTTTAACAGGTCGGGTTCGGGTCTTTGAACCTGACACGAATTTCGGGTTCGGGTCGGGTTCGTGTCACAGGTTCTAAAATTTTGAGTTGGTCAAACCCGACACGAACACGACCCGAAACCCGAAATTGACAGCCCTAGCAGGAAGTGTGGAAAACCAGGCCACATCAAACCAAATTGTTATTCGGAAATCATCGAATCAGATAAAAATGTTACACATGATGTTGAAGAGAGCAATGATCGACTGTGGGAAAGTTTTTTCTCGATTGAGGTTGTTAATGAACCGGACAACATGACTTCTGTTATTAATCAACCAGTTACCTTTGGTGCGTCAGCTGTCTGCGGTGCACCGATTCCTATCCTCGGTCCTTTTCTACCGACAAACCTCACACCAAAGAAGGTACAACATGGTTCAGTTATCTTTCTCGGTGGTAATAATAAGGTAGAGAAGCCACAGAGTGGTATTACAACTGAAAATGGTCTGCATAAGAGCAAAAACAAATCGTCCAAGGTTATGTTGAAGGTTTAGCAGGGATTTTCTAAAACCTGTATTAGTACGACAACATACCATGATGGTCAAGTTGAAGCGGGTTTATCTGATTAGAATGTTGTATAGGCTCGTAAGCAGATAACATAGATGGTTGTTC
This sequence comes from Limnanthes douglasii subsp. nivea, assembly GCA_036936605.1. Classification (NCBI taxonomy): domain Eukaryota; kingdom Viridiplantae; phylum Streptophyta; class Magnoliopsida; order Brassicales; family Limnanthaceae; genus Limnanthes; species Limnanthes douglasii. The sequence continues at coordinate 90,943,978 of JAUPFV010000001.1, read as the reverse complement.
AAATCAAGTGGAGAAAATTGAAGTTTGTTTATGGGCATGATATAAGGTTTGTTTATGGGCATGATATAAGGCTTGGTCAAATTGAGGGAGATTTTGAGTACAAGATTTCCTTTTTTAAAGTCGGTTTTGATCAAGTATAAGGATAATGATGGAGATTTTATGACAATAACGTGTACGGACGAGCTCATATTGGCAGATTTGTCTGTTGACCGTAAACTTGAATCAAATGTAGCCAAGTCAGTTGCTATGTTGAGGCTGCATATCGTTGAGGTTGATCCAGAACAAGAAAATCCCTTAGTGGAGGAAGAAGAGAAGAAGCCTCCTGAGATTCTAGAAGTCAAAGTGGATGAAAGTGGATCATCTTCTCTCGGTGGTTCTATTTCGGAATCTGAGATTATATATTTCGATAAACTAGACAAAATGTTTAGAAAGAATCAGAAGAACCAAGCAAAGAAATTTTATGGCCATCATCTGTTGTTTTTGGTATCTTCGTGTGCTTAATTATATATAAGTTAATAGGTGTCATAAGTCGTTTTTGCTTCAAAGCGTATGGAAACCTTAACATGCAGCAACAAATCGAATAGAACAACAGGGGGTTTTCGACTTCCCATGCAGTTTTCATGACATTGGCTTAGCTATACTTATTGCTTTTAACAGACCAGTTCGAAGAGAATTATGATGTTGATCTAATAATCAATAGAACATTAACTACATTAGAGACAATACTTACGGCTTCAATTGGTTATTTCCTGTCTAATATGAAAATGATCTTTTGGAATTATCCAGCTTTAGGCGGTTGGGAATATGTTCTACATCACAAGCTGATGTATCAAAGGAATACAAAGTTCCGCTTACGTGGGTTTGTTGATGCTGATTGGGCAGGCAATGTGAATGACAGATGGTCCACTTCAGGCTATTGTTTTAATACTGGTTCAACAACTTTCTCTCGGTCTAACTAATCGAAAGAATGCACTAAGGGGGACTGTCACAAATTAGTTCATTCATTTATCCCTATAGTTCAAGTTACAAGAATAAGACAGACTAAGGACCCGCAAATAATCTGCAGAGAGACTAAGGACCCGCAAAAGACCCACAAAAAAGTAGACAGCTACAAATCAATTATCAACTATTAAATGACTTAGTGAAGTAGTATTAAGAAGTCTAAAAGTCTCAAATGATTAAGTGATGTTAGTGGGTAGTGAGAATCATATTTAATATAAGTACTGAACTCTTTTGTTTTCATTCTTCAAGTAATAAAATCAACTCGTGTGTGCTTATTGTTTGAGTTCCTAAATCTATTCAAATTGTTTCAACATTTGGTTATGTAATTTTTGTTTTTTACTTATTTAAGGGTTAGTTTTCTAAAATAAAATAAAAATATAATGTGTGTATTTTTAATTGCGTGTTAGGTGTTTAGTTAGTTATATAGTGTAGCGTAGTTTTTTTATCGATGTTTGGATATATCAATATTAATTTTGGAGTTGTTTTGAATGATTTAGATCAAGATGTGTATGTTATTTTTATGGATATTGTTGCGCGTTGAGCATTATCATTGTTGCACACTGGTTGCGACAATAATGAATTTCATTATGATACGTACGTGGTAACAATGAGTTCTGACTATTTTGTGTGAATCAAAATGTTTACCGCGCTCAGTCATTACTCGCACGTTTGCGTGAAAACAAAAAAAATATTCATATTTAAATTTTATAATATAATAAATATAATTTTTTTTCTCATTTCAATATGTGATGTGATAGTTTTATACAATTTTGATATTCGGTTATTTTAAGTAGCCTATAATTTGCATATTATAATTAATTTTACGGTTGCGGTTGAAAATTGAATGACTAAAATGTTACGAATCTAATTTTGGTTTATTTTTGCTGGATATTTGTCCGTAAGAACCCGAGTCGGGCTAAGTTTCAAAAATTAATCGTATGTGGTTAAATTGTTTGCAGTGTGTATGTTCATACGAAGATCTGTAGCATAATATTTTTCCCAGTATGATCCGTTTTGAAGGCTTAAGAATGTCAAACAGTGCCGCACATGACGATCCTATAAAGTCGACCTGAAACATGATGTTTCTTAACATTCCACCTCATTTTTTCTACTTTATACTTGGATACGAGGAGCACGAGACGTATAAATTATTCAATGATGACATATTTTTTTGAACCTATGTTGTTTTATTTTGTACGGGACTATTCGTATATAAAATCTATGTCGTCAGACATGAGCCGCAATAAAGATTTATAGGACCCTGTTTGTCCTCTAACTGGTTGTCTGATATGTTGGAGTCTAAATTTCCATGACATTCCAAAAAAAATCTTTTCATTTTCATTTTGGTGAGATAATGGTGATACTGAAGGACGTCCATGCGATTACGGGTTTACATTTTATAGATATGTGGTTTGATCTTAACAAATAATTATTTTTACAAATTACCAAGTTAACGACCTTGATAGGATGGATAATAGGAGTTGTAGATGTGTTTTTCAGATATGGTTGAGGAAGACCTTCACGAATAATATTTGTCGGTATAGTGACGTCACAGAGCAATACGTTATCCATACTACACAAACATATTTGATGTATATAATTTTTGTTGTAACATATTCTTGACTAGATTGTGAACGTTGCTTACCTTTATTATCTACAATTAACACAAATTATAATATTTTGGGACTGTTTAACTAGGGTGATTTAAAGCATATGTTTGGGTAGAGTTCGTTTCTTAATACCTGTTATGTTTATGAGTTCTTCGATATGTTGAAGGCATGAATATTAGATCATATTTATAGGATACTGGCTATGTTATATAATGCATATGTTATAACTTCACGATATTGGTGTAACTACCGTAGAATATTTGCTCAAACCTATTATACATATGTTTTGAGAGACCTATATATTGAAAATTTAATTTTTTTTTTAATTTTGTTATGAATAAATTTATCCTAAACTTTTGTGTATTTGCAGGTTAAAATCTTACCATATGTGTATTTATGACCGATTCGATCATTTTGTAAGAATTTATGGATATATAATACATTAAAGTCATGGGACATTGTCGTACTATACTATCAACCTCACGTGCCTTGAAATTTTAGTCATACTTAGATGATAGCATGCCCAAAAAATATGTTTGGACGAAACTTATCGCAAACACATATGCGGCCAACAGAAACAAGGGTTGGTATTATATTCTCAAGATGAAGCCATGTGATGATACTACAACGGGGGATGAGAAACTAGATAAGTGATATTGTCGTGCGCACTTCTAGATTCACTGAGTTTGTATTTGGTTATGAATTTATTTTAGTTTTTTGTTATTATCTTTTAAATATCATGTCATGAATTTGTTTTATATTTTTATAAGGACTATATTTTATGATCGTATTATAATTTTATCTATACATTCTGGTTATGGTATTGTAATTATCATCTATAAATATTTACTATTTATTATAATTATTGTTTTAGTTGTATGTTATATTAGGTAATGGTTAAGTTTGAGATTATATGTATTTTTTTTAATTACTAAAACAATTTTGAATACCTCATGACCAATGTACTAAGATAATTTTGTGTAACAATGACACAAATCAGTCACAACATACCACAAATGTCAATTACACCGGTGGTTGTGCACAAAGAAAGTTTTATGTTTATAGCAAAAATGTTAGTCTTCCTTCGCACCCAATTCGCAAGAAATTACACCTATGTTCCTAGATGTACTTAGAAAAATGTATATATTCAATCTTTAGAGAGCCTTCATTCATGCATAGCTCGCAACAAACTCTACCTATGTCGCGAGCTATAAACAAGAATAAATTTTTGGTTTGAGTTTAAAGGTAAAATATTTTCGCACTTTTCTTTAAAAAATTACTAAGATATCACATGTGAAAATAAACATTGTATCTAAATTGTTGTGAATGAGTCGAATAGTGCCTTGACAGTGTACTGTGTCCGGCAGTACAGTTTTGTGTTGTGATAGTGATATTGTCCAATTACTTGAGTTAGTCTTGTGGTATGAGCCCATTAGGCCCATAGTCTAGTAAGTCTATTAATTCCCTATAAATAGATTACTTGGGCGACACAAAACACAATCTGAAATCTGTAACCTTTTCTATCATAATGAAACTCTTTTCTCTGGCGGCGCCCGTGGACGTAGACAATTGTCGAACCACGTTACATCCTGTGTTTCATTTAAATCTTTCATTCGCATATATTCTGTGCTTGAGCCATTTTGTGATAATTGCATAGTATTTATAACAAAATTGGTATCAGAGCCACGTGGTGAAATTAGGGATTTTGCAATTAGGGTTTCACAATGGCGTCTACAGCAACAAAATACATGATTGAAAAAATTGATGGGGGGTCCAGCTTTGCGTTGTGGAAGATTAAACTGAAATCTTAATTGGTACTGCAAGGGCTGTGGAAGGCTGTGGAGAATAAGTTACCAGAAGAGATGAAAGAAGAGGAGAAACAAGATCTTCAAGAAAGGGCTTTGTGCTGGATTTTAATGAGTGTGAAAGACAATGTGCTTCGAGAGATTAGTGGTGAGAAGACTGCTGCCTGCGCATGGAGAAAGCTAGGAGATATTTACTCAGAGAAATCAGTAGTAAACCGATTATATTTGAAGAAATGTTTGTATGATTTCAGATTGAAAGAAGGTGTGTCCATAACAGAGCACCTAGATAATTTTAAATCAATTATAATGGACTTGGAGAACATAGATATCAATATTGAGGATGAGGATCAAGCTTTGTTTGTATTGAGATCGTTACCAGCTCCCTATGAAAACATTGTAGATACCATTATGTATGGTAAGGATAAGTTATCACTAGCAGATGTCAAAGGGGCACTGAAATCAAAAGAGATGAGACAGTTGCAGCCAGACAATCAAGCTGAAGGGGAAGGTCTTATGACTAAGGGGAAGATCTAAAAGCAAAGCGAGTTCTTTAAGAAGGAAGAACTTGAGGTCCAAGTCAAGGGTGAAGCACTCAAACTGTTATGAATGCGGTGAGCAGGGTCATTATAGGAGAGATTGTCCGAAACTGAATGGTAAGAAGGGAAATCAAAAGGAAAATGCAGCAAACATTGTTGAAGGTGTGAACGATTCCGACGATAGTGAAAACAGTGGTAAAGGAGATGTAATGTCCGTGAGTTCAGACTTTGGGCAAAACTCTTGGGTACTTGATACTGGCGCTACATATCACATGTGTCAGTTCAAGCAGTGGTTTGATACGCATAAGCCAATGCAGGGAACTGTCTATTTAGGGAACAATCATTCGTTGACTGTTGGTGGTATTGGTAACGTCAGAATCAGAATGTTTGACGAGGTTTTTAGAATCTTGACGTGCTGGCATGTTCCTGGGTTAAAAAGAAACCTGATTTCTCTTGGGACTCTAGACTCTCGGGGTTACAAGTACCATGCAGAAAATGGTGTAATCAAGGTGACAAAAGGCTCAATGGTATGCATGAAAGGTAGTTTGCAAAAGAGTCTTTACATTATCCAGGGGAGTGTTGTTATGGGCGATGCTGCAGTAGCATCATCAGGGAGTAATAGCCAAAGTAGGCAGGATCAAAATAAGTTGTGGCATTGGCGTCTTGGTCACATGAGTGACAGAGGATTAGCTGTTTTGGGAAAGAGAGATTTGTTGAAAGGGTATAAAGCAGAATCATTGGGATTTTGTGAGCACTGTGTGTTTGGTAAACAAACTAGAGTCAAATTCAGCAAATCGGCTGTAAGAAAGACTAAAGGCACAGTGGAATACATTCACTCAGATCTTTGGGGTCCAAACAGAATTCCATCCAAGAGCGGAGCCAGATACTACATGAGTTTGATTGATGATTATTCAAAGATGGTGTGGGTTTACTTTGTGAAAACGAAAGATGAGGCATATTCCACATTTGTCAAATGGAAGACGATGATTGAGAAGCAAACAGGAAGAAAAATCAAACGTCTTAGGAAAGATAATGGGTTAGAATATTGCAGTCGTGAGTTCAACGAGTTTTGCGAAGCTGAGGGAATAGTGCGCCATCGCACTTGTTCTAGAACACCACAACAGAATGGAGTCGCAGAAATAATGAACAGAACACTTTGTGACAAGGCACGAAGTATGCTCTCACATTCCGGTGTGGGAAAGGATTTTTGGGCTGAAGCTATCAATACAACGTGTTACTTGGTAAATCGGTCTCCATCAACGGCTATTGATTGTAAAACTCCTTTTGAGATTTGGTCTAGATCGTCGGCTGATTATGAACATTTGAGGGTGTTCGGTTGTCCTGCGTATGCTCATGTGAGAGATGGTAAGCTTGAGCCGAGGGCAAAGAGATGCATATTTCTAGGATATGCTACTGGAGTGAAGGGATATAGGTTATGGTGTACCTCTCCAAAGTCTCCAGGTTTTCTCATCAGTAGGGACGTTACTTTTAATGAGTTTGCTTCGATAGACAGTCAGAAGGAAGTAGGAGAAATGGTCGAATCAGGATCGTTTGTGAGTAAACAGGTGGAGCTTGAAGTCGAATCAGTTCCTAGCAAGTCCAATAATTCAAGTGGTTCTGAGGTGGATCCAGAATCAGGAGGTGAAGCGTCAGCATCGGATGATAGTGACGATGATGTGCCCGAACCAGAGCAACAACCTTATAGCATAGCATTGGGCAGAGAAAGAAGAGATATTAGACTTCGAAAAAGGTATGTGAATCTAGTTGCATATGCTCTGTCAGTTGCAGAAGAAGTTGAGATGCACGAACCTAGTAGCTACAAAGAAGCTATAGCAAGTTCAGAGGCAGATCGATGGATTGGTGCTATGGGAGAAGAGATTGAATCTCTTCATAAGAATCAAACATGGAAGCTTGTTGACTTTCCTAAAGGAGAGAATATAGTAGGCAGTAAATGGGTGTTCAAGAAAAAGGAAGGTAATCCAGGGGTTGAGGCATCTCGATTCAAAGCAAGACTGGTCGCTAAGGGTTTTACTCAAAGGGAAGGAATCGACTTCAATGAAGTGTTTTCTCCAATGGTGAATCATAGTTTGATTCGAGTTTTGTTAGCCATAGTAGTTTTGCAAGATTTAGAGCTTGAGCAGTTGGATGTGAAGACTGCGTTTCTACATGGTGAATTGGAGGAGCAAATCTACATGAGACAACCAGAGGGATTTATCAAACCTAATATGGAGGACAAAGTTTGTCTGCTGAAAAAGTCACTGTATGGTTTGAAACAGTCACCTAGGCAATGGTACAAACGTTTTGATACATTCATGGTGTCAAAAGGGTTCACGAGGAGTCCATATGATAGTTGTGTGTATCATCAAAAGATGTGAGATAATTCTTATGTTTACTTGTTGTTTTATGTGGATGATATGCTTATTGCTTCTTGTAGTATGTCACACATTGAGTAGTTAAAGAAGCAGCTTAGTGCCGAGTTTGAGATAAAGGATCTGGGTAGAGCAAAGAAAATTCTTGGTATGGAGATTATCAGGAACAGAAATTTAGGAACATTACACTTGCCTCAACGAAGCTATATTAAGAAAGTGTTAAAACGATTCAACATGTTTGATGCTAAAGTAGTTAACATTCCTTTTGCTACTCATTTCAAGTTGTCAGCAGTAGAAGCGGCCAAGGACGATACTGGGTTGGAACAAATGTCGAAGGTTCCATTTGCAAGTGCAGTTGGTAGTATCATGTATGCTATGGTATGCACACGTCCTGATATTTCACATGCAGTTAGTGTAGTTAGCAGGTACATGGGATATCCTGGGAAAGAACACTAGCATGCAGTGAAATGGATACTTCGGTATCTGAAGAATACTGTGAATGTTGGCTTAACTTTTAACAAAACCGATATTGGTGAATCGCTGAATGATGTTGCAGGATCATTGGTTGGTTTTGTTGATTCTCATTTTGCAGGTGATATGGATAAAAGAAGATCTCTGACAGGATATGTATTTACTCTAGCTGGGAGTGCGATCAGTTGGAAAGCACAGTTGCAAGCTACTGTAGTTTTGTCTACAACAGAGGCAGAGTACATGGCGGTAACAGAAGCAGTTAAAGAGGCAATATGGTTGCAAGGTTTGGTGGCAGATTTGGGCTGGGATAGGACTACTAAACAAGTGTTTTGTGACAATCAAAGCGCCATACACCTTACAGGGAACCAGATGTACCATGAGCGTACAAAGCACATAGATGTCAGGTATCATTTTATTCGTGATATAATATCAAAAGGAATTGTTGATGTGAAGAAAGTGTCTACACACGATAATCCAGCAGATATAATGACCAAGGCAGTATCAGTTCGAAAGTTTAGGGAATGCCTAAACTTGATCGGTGTTCGCAGTATAGAGTGAATGCCTTAAGGGAATTTGGTGAGTCAGAAGAAGAGAAGATTCTTTGTTGATAGTGAAGAAAGGATATTCGCCTCAAGGGGAAGATTTGTTGTGAATGAGTCGAATAGTGCCTTGACAGTGTACTGTGTCCGGCAGTACAGTTTTGTGTTGTGATAGTGATATTGTCCAATTACTTGAGTTAGTCTTGTGGTATGAGCCCATTAGGCCCATAGTCTAGTAAGTATATTAATTCCCTATAAATAGATTACTAGGGCGACACACAACACAATCTGAAATCTGTAACCTTTTCTATCATAGTGAAACTCTTTTCTCTGGCGGCGCCCGTGGACGTAGACAATTGTCGAACCACGTTAAATCATGTGTTTCATTTAAATCTTTCATTCGCATATATTTTGTGCTTGAGCTATTTTGTGATAATTGCATAATATTTTATAACATAAATAATAATACTTATTAAATTAATAATCTAAATAACTTCTCATTATAACAGATAATCACAACAAAATGATATAATAATATAAAAAAATGAGATTAAAAACAAAGATAACATAGTAAAGTTGAAATAGAACACAACAATAACATAAAAGTGCCAAACTTGAAAACAATATAAATTAAAAAAGTTAATGAATAAAACTAGACGACGGATATTTTTTTACGCGTCAAATTTCATCTTCCGTTCATTCTATTTATATGATCTTCGGTTAATGTGTGAGGGAAGAAATCTTGTACAACTCAAACATAACTAGGTGTTATACGTATTCGAGGTAACAAACATTTATATTCTTAAGGTCTATAAATATTTCCACCTTTTTTTTACGTGTTACCGATTGCATGAGAATTCGGTGGAACGAAACAATCCACGATGTAGAAGTAGTACAACTTTTATATAATTGCATCTCAATACCATTTATAATTATCTCACACCACATCCAAGACCAACACAGATAATAAACATTCCAAATCTTAAAATATTTAACACTAAAATTAATTATCTTTAATGATTCAAAAATATTAGGATATTAAAGATAAATTACTTTGTAAATTTTACTTCAGAAAAGTTCAAATGTTAATTTGACTCGAAGCGATATAACAATCTAGGCTCGTGTGAGCGTTTTCGAACATATAAAATATAAATAAAATAGTATGAATATAACATCATTATTTTTTAAAAAACTATTTATGAAACCAATTATCGATTGGTTATTTTTCTTCAAATGTTGTAAATCATTAGCTAAGTAAGTGTTACCCAATTAATCATAACATAATCTACAACGTTTCGGAAGAAAATGAATACTTCATTCATAGAAACTCTTCGATGTTATTGGATTCGACTATGATGCTATGAAAATACATAAACTCATTTGTATCATCCATTTTAACTATCGTCATTTTTTGTTTGCATTAATGTTTTTTTATGTGTCATTTCGATAACACGTGGGTTGCATCCAAAGATACATCTCTAATAGTTCACATCAATGTTAACTCCTACTAAATCACAACAATACTCATAAATACACAAATTATTCATCTTTACTATATATAGAACACTGAAATTCCACGTGTATTTTTCTTGTTTCTCCGAACACATAAAGATTAAACCAACGCACATTTTCAATTTTGTTGAAGTTACACCAACAATTTCAAGCAATGATTTTCTGTACCTCGTCATGTTGTAACTACTATCCATTAAAGTTATTCTTTGTAATGTTCATAATAAATCAATACTTTTATGATGCGTAAAAAATATTCGGTGATTACGTCTATTCCTACAGTTTTGGTACCTAATAAAGAAATTTTGTTTAGTCATTTTCATAACTAGTATTGCATTAGTGTTAGATTGTTTTTAAAAATATCGATGTTTTATAAAAAATTATAGATGTTACGCATGATAGATATATTTTTAGGGTTTCAATCCCACACATATATCTTTAGGACAATAACTCATTAACAATAAGTTAGAAATTAATTTATCTTTGTGAGGTGTAAGTTTTGTGGCTTGTGAATGACTTTCAAAAATGTGATTGATGAGTGGTTGTGTTTTCTGCTTATAATGATATATCACACATTACCACCTAGTCTATCAAGTGGAACGGAGGATAGTTTGAATGAACAATTATATTTTTTTACAATTTATTTTCTTCACAACATCTGCACTAGCTGTTAGTTTAAAATTGATCTATCTTTCCACTTCTATAATATAATCTAGGAGCTTTCTCACACTTAGAATCATCGTATATGGTAACGATGATGAGTAATATTATATTTCTACATTCTCTCACAACCCATACGTACAAAACTGATTTTAAAATAAAACTTGTGAGTGGTAAACGGGGGTGTGTAATCATTCGTCAATTATGTTGATTCCTGTGATTATAACAACATCCAATCATCATTCCAAATAAAAAGATAACACAACCCCAAGTAAGATGTTATATGTAATATAAATGTCAGCTTTTTAACATAGACGTAATGTTATAAAATAAAATTTTTGTAATCAATGAGTGATCTTGGCACATAATTTCACACCTAGGGTGCGATGATAACACATAGTTTCGCATCCAGATGTTGATGATCGTTTGTACTATCACGACAATGGAGAAATATTCTCATGATTATTTGGATGTTGGGTGCAAAATTGTATTGTATCATCCCATTATGGTGCGGATATATGAAGGTTCACTACATTCGTTTATCGTGCAAAAACATGAATTACAAAATCAAAATTTGGACCTTACGTTCATTATTGTTTGGTGGGTCTCTAAGAAGTACGGCATGTCACAACTAAAATATATTCTTCTGAATTGGAATGGGGTGTAGGTATACTATAACAAGTTGCTTAAAAATATATATTATGTTTTCATATTTATGGTGTTAGAGATTTTTTGTTTTATTAAACTCAATAACAGTTAGGTTAGTTTGAGGTATTTTAGATTATTCAGCTTAAAAAATGAAAAGAGAATCCAATAAAATCAAAACGATGCATAACATAGCTTTATATCAAATTATGAAGTTAATTAAGCTAACTACTAAAAATTGAGATGATGAGATAAATTGTTGTATCAATTAAGCACGTGGTGTCAAACTATCAACTATATCGAGAGGGAATAGTATTATTGCAAGTTAACTAGAAGCATTTTAGAGAGAGAAATACTTCCCTTTGAAAAAATTACAAGGTGATTCATTTCTTTAAAAACATATTTTGAACTATTAGTTTTACTTATTCAAATCATGTCAGAAGTCATCCAATTTGGTTTAGACTATAGGTTATTTAAAACTTTTATTATTCTGCTTCGGATCTCATCAAAATCCACCATTTTTGTTAAGCTTAAAGTTATTCACAAGATTTTACTTATTCAAGTTGGGTAAAAAGTTGTCTATTTTGTTGAGTTTATAAGTTATTGAAATTTCCATTGTTTTTTTTTCAATTTTGACAAAATCCACCATTTTTCTTGAATTTTAAGATTATTCGCGTAACTTTAAAGTTGTTGTAATATAAATATTTGCTTGCTTTTGTAGTTTGTCTTTTAATACAAGTTGGTTTTTTAATCACCTCTTTTGATCATGTTTGATCAATTTGATGCGTAAAAAGAATAAATATCCACCTAGTATTTAGGATTTTATTGATGCTTTAGAAATTTAATGTACCAAGCTTAAAACATTTAGATATTTTGTTATAAAACAAACCAAACCCCCTCCAAAACACGCTAAAAACTGAAGCTTATTGTTACTGGAACGGTAAATAATATGAAGGATGGGTCAATAAAAATATGGAGCTCTACCATGAGAGTTCTAAAGTTACCCAAAATGATGAAGAATATACCTTTGTTAACTTTTCAGCCCCAAAACGGCCCTTGAACAGAAATAATTGGTTGTAGATATGACATAACTTTTTGTTCATATGTTTGCAAAGAAGAAGGATGAATGGCCTAAAAGAAGTTGTTTTTGGCTATGTTTACCCTGGTTCCAAACACCGAGCTTTTAAATAGAATGAAAATGAGTTCACAACGCTTTCTAAGCCATAAAAACAACATAAAATTGATTATATATATATATATATATATATATATATATGTTTATTATACTAATGTTTATTTTTTCTACAAACTTAGGGAATATGATACAAAGGGATCATTGGGAATAAAGATCCAAACAAAATGTACACAATATGTTCAATAAAAAATTTAACCCATAAAAAAACTTCACACCATTAAATTTGTGCAACTTTTTCTAAATATAACAACTCATTCACAAGCCTTCGAAGGCAATCAAATACACTAGGAACCATTAATAGGAGAAAAAATGTGTCTAAACTTTCTTACCATCTACGAAGATCTATTGTTACAATATTAAGGGTTTTAACAGACCTCCAAAACATAATGGATTATGAAACCTTATACATAGGAATAATATGGATATCATATCTATTGTCGAATACAAATGCACTAGGCGTCATATACAAAAGTTTATGCATGCAAAACTACAAGATTGGAAGTATTGTGAGAAATTTGATAAAATGGTAAGTGACCGTATTTTTGTGGTTTAGAACACGTAGAAATTTAAATCGATATTCTACAAAATCATTCTCAAGTTATAAAATTTGCATCAAAGTTCAAGGTTTGTACCTCCCTTATCTATATTAGCTTTGTTACTGCACTTAATATTATGTTTGGCAGAAGAAATTTATTAGAAGACTTTGTACAATATGGCCAGTAACTTAATAATCCATAGATTGTTATGGGTGACTTTAATATTATGCTAGATTTTGATAAATGTTGTAATTGAAAGGATCTTACGTTTTATTAGATACATGACATTTTATGTACAAGCGAGACTTATCGATCTATCATTCATGGGTAATTTCTACATTTAGACTAACGATAATTTTTTTAGTAAGTTGGATATAACAATAATAAATATCCATCGGCACACATCGATCATCCATTGCTCGGTAAGTTGTTTATATGTATTTTGTATTTCTGATCATTCTCTGTACATTGTGGATATATTTGCTCATGTATATCTGATAAAAACATCGTTCAAGTTCTTTAACATACGGGATTATTTTGAAGTGGAAGCTTGGTATTGCTGAAATCCAGTTCAAACATGGTCTTACGAATATATTGCTATTTAGTGAGATTGTGGATCTTCCAAAAAATGCTTTACTTCTTAGCAATGTATAATTGAGTTTTTCAACAAAATCCAAAGTTACGTAATTTGATGAAGAGGGATAAGTGCACCAATTTTTTCTATACATTAGTTAAACAAAGTGCAAAGAAAAATTATGTTACAGGGTGTCCTTATGAATTGGTACTTTGTATGTGTCTGAAGATTAAGTGTTGAATATTTTTTTTAAAATTTACTTGAAACCCGAATATATAATGAACTGTTGTACATTAAAGTCTTTAGGTATGGTCCTTGTATTAGATAAATGATAACTAATATGTGCCAGCATTACCAAATATGAGATTCGGATGGCTCTTATCGTTATTAGGAGAGATAAGTCTCACGACCCGATGCTGTTTTGAATTTCTTTTAAGTCTGATTAGGATGTTATTGGTGTGCAATTTATTTCTTATGTTAGGTTTTTTTCGTACGATCATTCCTCTTAAAGTAACTTTACCAATCAGTGATGCTTTAATCACAAAGTCAAATGACATTAGTTCAACGATGGACGATAAGCCGATCACATTGTGGAATGTATTGTATAATATAATCACAACGATATTGACTATAAGGATAGAACCACTTATGAATTTATAAGTGGATAAAACTCATTTTGCTTTTGTGTCAGGATAGTTGATGACAGACAACATACATCGCATGCAAGAGTTGATGCGTATGATTAAGATCGACTTTCGTAAAGCATATGAAATAATATCTAGGAATTTATTAGAAAAGGTGTTCAAGAGGCTGGAATTCTTGATTAGTGTATTAGGTGGGTTATGATGTGTGTAACGCCTCTTTATTTGATTTTTATCACTCATAACATTCATGTCGTTTTTTGAAAAAGAAAGAGATCACGATAAGGTGATCTTCTATCTTCATATATTTTTATTTTTTGTATTAAGTATCTATCTAAACTTCTCAAGAATGAATTATACAATCTAGCCTTTTAAGTTCCATCTGAATCATGATAGCCTCAAACTTAAGCACTTGATTTTGCGGATGACTTGATGTTACTAGCAAGAGGGGATGATTTCTTGATGAAGATTCTTTTGAGTTCTCTTAATTAATTTTGTTCAAAGTCGGGGTGCATTTAAATATCTTCATATATAATATCTATAAAACGAAGCACACGTATAGTGCAAAGACCTATGCAATTTTGATAACTTGTCATTTCATTATCTTGTGCATCTTTAAATGGTATCTACCTTGGTCCTTTCTTGACAATCATAGTTCAACAATTTCCACATGGATTTAATTATCATTATTCTACACTGGTAAAGTTCAGGTAATTTGATCAGTTTTCCAAGGTATCAAGGCCTTTTGTTTGTCCATTTCTCTCGTCCTGACATGGTAAGGACACGCATTATTAAATTGTTTTGAACTTCACTTTAGGGTTCACACAAGTATTTGGTTTCTCAAGATGAAGTCTATTTACCAAAATTTAAAGGTGGGCTTGACATTAGACATTTGAAATCATGGAATTGTTCCCTCCTTTATATGTTTCTTTGGAAGATTGTTTGCAATGACGAAAATTTATGGATCCAATGTGTTAACTAAGTTTATATAAGAGGAGTGTGTGTTTGGGATTGAGCGGTGCATAATGACGACTCATCGTTATTCATGAACATCTTTCCATTAACGACAAGCTTCAAAACCATCATTATGATAACCAAACATATCATGGAAAAGTATAAGTGTGACATTGAAAACATTCACGACAACATAAGAGTATATATTAGTAGACCATGAAGTGTTCTTAAATTTTGAAAACTAACATATGAAGCTCTTATATCACATCAAATATCAATTTTGTTTTGTGGCTTGTCATGACATGTAGGAGTCAAATAATGATCAAAATCACCTACGTTATGATTTACCAAACGTGTCTCATGTGTAGAGATTATATCAAAACAATTTAACATCAATTTTTCGCTTCCTCTTCTAACAATAAGATTTGGAATGAGAAATAAAACTGAATGAATATTATAACATTTGTGACTACGTCAAAAAATACATTCAACATACTTAAAATGATGTCAGTGGAGTTTCGGCAGGAACATTGGCAAAATGTGACATTTATTTTGACAGTTTATCATGTATGAACCTCCAGAACCGACTGATTTTTTATGAAATAAATCATTTACAGAAAAATATTATTTATTCTATCAAAACACATGTGATAAAACTATTTGCACCTATAAACCATAATTTATCTTCTTCTTTTTTTAAATTTAAAAATTTATTTGGTTTTTAACGATCGATTACGAATAGTTTGTTGCAGTAATTTTATAGTGATATTCATTTTTTTTTTGTCCGGTAAGCTCAGATAGGTGAATGACAATTTTTATTATTTTCAATTTTTTTTTTATTACGGCTGATGTCATGGAGACCGTTAATTAAGTTTTAAAATCATTAATTATTTTAAAAACAAACGAATTCTTGTAGATTTATAAGGTGCTTTGAAATAGAATCTACGAATTATAATTGGATTTACAATTGACTTACTAATTTGCAGTTTTCTTATTTTCACCTTTATCCAGTGAGTGATATAGAAGTGAGTGATAGAAGAAAAGTGATTATTGGTACAGGATCAGTTAAGTGTGAAAATTTTAGTAAAAAATGTTGTACCACTTTTTGACCATTCAATCATTTTTTTCTTGGTTTCTTTTTGTGTGTGGTTGGAATTTGGAGCAAAATGTAACAAGTTTAGCTCTTTTGACTTATTCTTAAAAACCTTACTAAATTTATTGGCTGAACTTATGACACTTGGAGGAAGTAGCATAGTCAAAGAAATTGAAGGCCGGACTGCAGGCCGACTACATCTACATGGGCTACAAACTCTTTGACTCGAAGCCGTTTGACTTCAGTTTTGTCTTTTTATTTCTTTGATACATGGTGAGAAAATCATTGTCGACGAGGTGTAGTGTGGGCTGAAAACTATAATTATATACTCCTTCTGTTCCGTTATATAGGTCGTTTTAAAAATTTGTTAGTATTCCATTTTAATCGTCGTCCACAAAATTCGGATAGTATTTAATTTGTTGACCAATCAATTGTTGTTGTTTTCTGCCATTAAAACGAAAGAGAAAACCATTAATTATGTTAGCCCAAGCTTTTTTGCTTTTTACAAGAAACAAAAATCATTATTGCTTTTATTAATATCCGTGTATAATCCTTAAACGACTTATATTAAGGAACGGAGGGAGTAGTAGATAATTTTGAGTTGAAGGTGAACCATAAAATTAGGATTAAATGTCAAAGAGTATAACTAAAGATAGACATTTGAATAAGTTGTTGACATTAGAAGTAGGGGTCAATAGCTAAAATTAAGTTTGTAGTTCGATAAATGTGATTTAGCGGTTTAATTCGAATGGTTCATTTTTTATTTTTGTACGTGAACTCGATGCTCACCCGAATTTAGGTGTAAAATTGTATAATAAAATCTAAAATTTTAGCATAGGATATATGTTGGTCCAAGTAGACGAGGCTTAAATATACTGGTTTGAAATGAGTCGGTCCAAAAAAATTATCGATGCTATTAAAACTTATGTTTTAACATGATGAAGTTGGATTTAAATTCTTAATCGAACTGGTTTTTTCTATTTGCTCGAAGTTTCTTCTTTAATTGGGTATCTTATTTTGATTTTTTTTATATTAATTGGATTTACTATTAATTATAAATTTTGTTAGCTAACTATAACTATTTTATATTGATTGGTTTTTCTATTAGTTTTGATTTCTTATTTATTAACTTTTCTATATTATAATTAGGACTCTATTACATTTGTTAATTAATGTGATTGAATATGGAGCTTTTGTTAGAGAATTATGGATTTACTTCAAGGCTAAAAATAAAACAAAACATAACGTATGGTAAAAGTATGGTGAGACAAGACAATTGACGAATAATGGTACTTAGCAGATCGACGAGTCTCTTTTATATAGTGTCGTGAGGTAGAAGATAAACACTTGAATAGACATTATAAGATTAAGAGATTCTTTGTAAACGAAAAATATAGTTTTGTAACAATGAGTAACTGAGAATGTTTATTGTTTGCGAGTCTTCTTGTAATCTTCTACAAATATATTGTGTTTGCTATTTGTAGATGTAGGATTTATTCATGATCCAAACCACGTTAAATAAAGTATTATGCGATTGATTTAATGTTTGTTCTTTCTTGTTAACTTTGTTCTTGAAATAAGGTAAGAGCCAAAACTCTGATTACCTCATCTAACCTCTTGGGTAGGTGTTCACCAACTATCGGCCACTATTTTTGCTGTGTAGTTAAGATATGGCCTAAAGAGTCTTGTTAGGGCTTGGTCCGACTTTATTCATATATTTTTCATTTTCCTTACAAGTGGTGCAATGAACATAAAGATCTGATATCAATATTTGCGGCTGGTGATGTAGATAAAGTAAAATGACAAATATCGTGAATCTTGGAGTATAGTCGAGCGTAGTCATTATGATGGATTCTATGAAGTTAACCTTCAAAATTTCACAATAGATAATACTTTTAATATTTGGAGGATCAAGGTTAAAATCATTACTTGTAAAAATGGAATATTTTTATGCTTTTGAAAAGAAGGGTATAAAGGAGATTGATGTCGAGGTGTGGTCTAACGCCTACGATGTGTTGATTTTGAGCCCGGGGGACGAGGTGCTTCGAGAAATATCTGAAGAATCTTCGGTAATAAGAATAGGGAATAAGATGGAAGATATTTATATGGGGAAATCATTGGCGAACAGGTTGTACCTGAAGAAACAACTTTGCACGTTGCATATGAAATCATAGGAGGAAGATCCAAAGACACTTAAACGGTTTAATAGAATCATTCTTCATTTGAATGTCGCTGGTGTCAAGCTCGAAGAGGAGGATCAAACAATTATCCTTTTGAGTTTTCTGTAAGAAATGTATGAGCATTTTATTGATATCATGTTATATGTAAAAGATCCCATGACGATGGTCGAGGTGAATAGTACTTTAAACTCGAAGGTTCTTCAAAGAAAGTAGGTTCTCAAGAGAGAATATAACAGTATTTTCCCGAGTTTAAGTGGAGATTATGGATAAAAAAATTAAATCAAGAAATATGTTTGGTATTAAGATAAAATATTTGATATTCGAGAAGGATTGTCATATGCGTAGAAAGTTCCCCGAGAGGAAGAAGGAAAATAGTTATTCGAATGACAAAGCTGGAGATACTTGGAACGTCAAAGATGACTATGAAAATATCGATGGATTAGTGGTTTTATCTTGTAGGCATACGAACAAGTGGGCTCTCGATTATAGAGCTTCATTCTGTATGACTTCCAACAAACATTAGTTTGAAAACCTGGAAGGGTTTAAAGGCTGTAAGGTCATGTTAGGGAATGATATGTGGTGTAATGTGAAAGGAATGAAAAGTATTAGATTCAAGATATTTTGGACTAGAAAAATCTTTAACAAATGTGAGGTGTCCGTTAAGCTTAAACGTAATATTTTGTATATAAGTATGTTAGATAAAGAAGAGTTTAAGTATAAATGTGAAGATGGTAGATTTCGAGTATTGCAAGACTCACATATTATTATAGAGGCTAGCCGAACTGATGGTGTTTTAATTATAGATGGCCTCATAGTAGAAGGAGCATCGAATGTTGGGAATAGGTCATTTGGGATTCAGATGAAGTCCTTTGAGGGATTTTCGAAGCATGTGAAGATCCAATCCGGGATTATCAGAAGCGGTTTAGGACTAATTATGATGTGGTAATTGTGAACCAATCATTCAGTTGTTATTATTCTAAACTTGGTATGTCTAGGCGCATAATCTTGAAGAGTATCACAAAGCATGGAATCACTAAGAAAATGAGATAAAGTTTACTTGAAGAAGGTTATGCTTCTTAAAGTTGGACAGAATAATAGGCTTAATGAAGGATTAGTTGGGACAATTCTAATCATCAATAAGATCCTTTGGACTTTCGCTGGTCATGGTGATGTAATAGGTGTCGAAGGTGGAGCTAGAGTTGAGATTTAGTTTGAAAATAAGGATGGCGATGAGTATGCCTTTGCGGAAGTTATTTTAAAGTTGGGTTCGAGTTCGAAATTTACAAAAGAAGTTCAACCATCGTTGGGATGGAAACAAATATTACTTGCCGTAAAGCTGTATGGGTCAAAGGTTTTGGATGTTCAAACTATTGAGCATCTATCAATTTTTTTCTCAATTTGATCTTGGAATAATTTAGATGGATGTTATTACCGTGTTCTTAGATGTAAGAGTTTGAGACCCTGGTCTGTTGGGGAGGATTCTCTCGATAAAGTTCATAGACTGCGTGAGAATTGATCACTCTAAACGTACAGGTGAACATTTTATCTTTGGTGAGTTGTTGGAACATGGAGCTAAGAAATATTGGTGTCACTATGAGCCTAGGTGGAGAATATTTAAGTACAAGCTCATAATGATGGCGACAATATCATTCTTCAATGACTGACTTAGTGTCAAAAGCAATAACTTCGTGTGGAATTTGAAACTAAGTACCGGATGCTGAAATTAAATGCTAAAACTAGAATTGAGTGCTGAAACTAGAACTAGGTGTCGATGGCTACAACTAAGTGTTGTAGCTGGAGAAATATGATCGGAGCAGTCCAGTTGGAATTTTTAACTCTCTTTGTAACTGGACACTCAACATGACTTAGGTGTTTAAGAGTCTACTAGAACCTAAGAATTAAGTATAGCTAAAGAAAGTTGGACTGAAACATATGTGTTGGAGCAAAACAAACTGGTTTGAAGCAAACGGGTCCGAAGTAGACTAGTTTGAAGAAGACTGGTTTGAAGCGAGCTGGTCCGAAGTAGTTTGACGATACCTCAATCTATTTTTAAAAATAGTTATATATTTGGTGGGATTGAATTATATATGAACATAAATCATAATTTTGGTTAATAAAAATATGATATTTCATGGTTTGAGATTATGTTTAGTGTTTTAATATTACATAATTTTTTACAAATTGATGGAGATAAATTTAGTGATAGTTGGTTTTCCGGAGTTTTATAGATGTTTTGGTTCTTCAGAGCAGTGAAAAATGCTCCTACTATAAAAAGAACTGACCTCCCAAAATTTATATTTAGGATTAGCTTGAAGAATAAAATTAGAAAGAGAAGTAAAACCCATTCAAATAATAATAAAAATTAAGATCTCCTTCAAAGTAAGGCGATATGTGCCATTTATAGTGATGTTTTTGGGCCTTCGTGGCTCTGTTGGCCAAAAACGTATACAAATATTTTTTTGTGGACTTCTTCTCATGTTAATATATATAAAGTGGACCAGTTCACGAACTGACCCATAACATATCGAAAACGTTCCGCCGATGTGTGGGAGTGGTTCAGAGAATGACGCTTCAGATAAAGTGTAGTGCAACACATAGTGGTGAACAAATTAGCTCTTTCCCATCCAATAGAAAGCCATCCATCTTACTTCAGTTATATTAACTTCAATATCCTTCACGAGGATCGAGTTTATTTGTGATATGGAAAAGGTATCCTAACAATCACTGAAAAGTTCAGGATTAGTCAACAAAATGTTTATCCTAATGCAACGGTTACCCAACAAGAATGTTTGCTTTAAAGCATATTAGATATATTATTCGTCGGTATATCGTTGAAGTAATTAAAAGATATCTTTAAGTTGACTTGACACCTATTGAGTTGGTGGGAAGAAAGTTGAGATTGAGGAACAAAGTAAGTCCCAAAGCAATATCATTTACTATGGTTAATCTTGACTTGACGATGAAGTTTTCTTATATAATATGTAATATCAAAACATATTGAACATACTGATGTTACAGTAAGTAGATATGATTTACGCCAACGTCGTATATGATCTTTGTCCAGTACTAGAAGGCGAAAGTGAGCCCTTTTGTGAAGAGTTCATTCTCAAATTTATATTACAAACATAAAAATAATATATGAATAAGTTACAAATTTATTATGAGAATAATCAAGCTGTCATGGTATAGTTAAGGCAAAGATGACAAAACAAGGTGAGTTAATCCGATTGTATGGATGAGAATAGACAATTTGTAACTACTAACATGGAGAAAAATAAAACCAAGCACGAGAAGTGGCTAATTTTAAGATGGAGATGTCGAAGGTTGTTAAAATATCTGGTAGGATTACAGAAAGATACATATTCTTCTCATGCATCATAAATATCTCGTTCTTAGTTTAGATTTATTATGGAGTTTCGTTCCAATGCCCAAAAGGTGCTCGACATGTAACTGGAGCATCCCTATGGAAGAAAAACTAATTGTTATGGTGAACATGGGTAGCCAACATGTGTATGTATAATCACCTAAAATTGACGAGAACGACTTACGTCGATGAATGGAAGATATAAAAAATAGTGACGATATCATGAAGTCTTTTGTGATATATCCTGATGTCATTATGTTACTACCACCCCATATCGAGACTGATGAGATACCTCTAATAAGTGATGTTTTCGGACCCACTGGTTTTGAAGGCTGGACTCATTTCTGTCATGATGTGATTGTGTGATGGAAGGTGTTTCGGGTGTTGAAGGTGATGCTCAACTATCCAATTAAAGCCATGTTCATCCATAAGGTTGTTATTATATTGTTATGTTTTTGTAAGATAACTCTTTGGCATACGTCCCCTTTGTTGGGACACGTTCTTGTTACTTTGTACCTTGAAAATCTGTGATGAACAAATTTGTTGTTCGTTTAGACATTACCTATTTAATCAATGCAATATGTTATTTTTACATTTTTATGTTATTGTTATAATTACCAATATTTGTATTGTAACTACCATTACATAATAGGTACTATGATGATCCAATTAGAGTGATTGAATTCGAGTTGGAAGAGGACATTGGGATGAACAAGTTGGATTTTACAGTTTTAATGTGTAGAAATAACTAAATTCAATATGTGTAATATATGTAAGGGTGCATGAGTCCTTTGTAGGTTATTTATTAAAGATCAACGTAACCTATTGCACGTCATTGGAAATTTTCCATAGCATTGAGAATATTTGGAGATGTATCGAACATAACTTGTACATCAAATATGTAGCTAATGTGCTTCGGTTGTAGTGTTATACTGTCCTAATATAACATGGAGTGTTTGTCTTTAACCTTGTAGGGGATTCATAAAGCTCGCATGTTCCATATGTAGCCTTATGTTGGACAAATAAAACCTAGAATGTCTCGGCCGAATCATTGTGTTGGCTGTTTTGATCTAAAAAGGTTTGTATCCAAACTTGCGGTTTTCCCAATATGGTTGGAAATTTTTGGCCAAAGGTTTATATAAGCTGAATAGGGGTATAAAGTATCATCGTAAGACATGTATAAGCCTAATAGAGTTGTTAAGTATTGGTCGAAGCCTTTTATAGTCTCAATATGCCATTAAGTCTTGGTCAAAATCTAATGTGAGTGTGATTCTACGTAAATCTCAAAATAAGTACCCATAAATATATGAAGCTCCTGTAATGGCAGAAATAAATATTTATAAAAGATAAATGCATATTGAAAATATTCTCGTGCCACTTGGATGTGTAGGTATAACCATATATAATACATCGTTTACAAATAGTATAGATATAACCATATATAATACATCGTTTACAAATAGTGTAGGTATAACCAACATTTGGATACATAGGTATAAAGTTAAGCGTTCGATGTTTCATGGATGTTGAACTCAGTTGCCGCTAAGACCCATGAGGTTGTATGTCCCCAATTTGACATTGGCTTAAAGATTACAATGTTTTTTTACAGTTTGGTACTAGCTTTCTAAGATGCTTTTATTTGGTTTATAAGAATATGATTCGTAATATTTTATCATTAGTTTTGAAGCTTCGTAAATAGACTACATATTAGAGTCTTAACCCGCTTGTTTCGACCACAATAAGCTTCTTACTTCTAGTTGTCGAGTTTATCTTTCATCATACATGGATATGTTATTGAAGTATAGTTGAGCTTCTAATACAACCACCACTTTCATACCATATAATATTGCGATCGATGTTTCACTCTTAGATGATCTTTGGAAAGTTATATATTACTACAATACTTCTCTTAAACTATATGCACCCTTTGCGCCACTCTCTTTATTAATTTTTTGATTCAATCCGAAATTGTATGATTGATAACGTCTACTTTGCCATTTACTTGTGGGTAAAATGTTAAGGATAAATTTCACTTGATCCCGTGAGTCGCATGAAACCTTGTGATGATGTCATCCTCGAATTATGTTCCATTATTGTTGGTGATAACTTATAATACCTCTGAAACATATCTTGGAGTTGACGAAGTGATTGACAGATAAACAAAATATATTCTAAAAACAATGTTGATTAAACTAATATAAGTATGAAAATTTAAATAAGAAAATATCGAAATTTTATTGATGTAATAAATGTTATTTATAGGGAATTGCATATCATATATCTTATTTATATGGAATTAAATAACTCTTGCAACTAATTTTTAAGAATTAAATGCAGACATTTAATTTCATTCTCACGTATTAGTAAGTGATGTGGATCATTTTGTTGCACGATTTACTATAAATATGTTTTATACATTTGATTTATTTAACTCTCACTACTGAATAAAATAGGCCTTGAAGCTATTTGTGTTGTTGAGTTTTTTTTAATGGATTTGGACTTTATCAGCAACCCTCTCTAATCTTTACAAATATGTTTAGAAATGATTATATTCATTGCAATGGTCGATGTGTTTTGCTAAGATCTATTTATATGTAATGATCAAAAGGAGACGAGTAATTATATGTCCCTCGAGTAGATCATTTATTATGTATCTTTGTTGATGTTCATTGCTAATACAACTTGATTGTTTGAATTTCTATAGACCTAGTGAGTAGCCTTCAATGTTCATTTAGAGATGAAATATGTGTTCCTGACAATAATTTTGGTAGAGACTTTCAATCTAATTATGACCGCAACCGAACTGTAATGAAATTTTTTTTCAACTCGAGTAGCTCCACAAATATTTTTGCAATTTCAAAAAAGAATTTTGGAATCTAAAAAAATGATAGGAACCAAAAGCGTACACGTTGGTAGTTCTTCTCCAGATCTTGTAGAAAATCTATGTTGCGGAGGGTGTTAGCCAAGTGGCTACTCTCGAAACATGGCGCATTTGGCTATGCATGTTGCACAACCGAAGATTATAGATTTCTCCGTGCTACGACGAACCTTCATATGTAATTTCATTTGAATTTGAAGCTTCTTTACTGATCCATTTGCAGGGCCAAAATAAATATTCTTGGCCGCGATATAGACTTATATGCATATTGATAAAAATAATGTAATTAGGTTCATAATTTCTCCCTAAAAATAGATTTTCAAATTAGTAATATAGTACATTGTTGACTAACGCGTGGAATTAATTTGGGGAGTTTTTTTATCCCACTTAAAACGTTTAGACTCGTCAAGATAATAATTTTAGTTTGTCATTATTTTGTTTTTTGGTGTGAATTCGACAATTTTATGTCAAATTGAAAATCTTCACGATTATTATTGTTGTGGTTGCTTGAGATATTTTGAATTTTTTTGCTAGTCCTCAATCATTATTTCATCATATTCCGTGTTTACTCGATCTCGAGAAATATTCCTCCACCAATTCCAAGATGATCGAGCACCACAGAGGAGATTACTTTTATAACGAGTTCTATGATTATACTTGTTCTTTTAGGACAGAGTCCCCACGTGGGTCTGGTGAGGTGGGTTACAATACCTAAAATAAATTAGAAAAAAATGCGCAAAATTTTAAAGTGATGACTGTGAAGAATGTTTAAGCTAGTGGATCCATGGCTGCTGGGTCTTTTGGTATGAACAAGAGGAAGAGAAGAAAGAAGGGTGTCTAGGGTTTCTTCAGACAACCCTCAAGTGTTGTCGAATTGGTCTCAAGGGAGTTGTTGGTTTTGGGCCTTGGATCGGGTCGGTCTGATTGGCTCACTTATGCCCAATTCGAGTCCAGCATACCATGTACTTCATCACACGTCTTAATGCTATGTTGGACTAGTCACTCTTATTAAAACACCAATTGATTAAAATAGAGAGTGTAACCGAATGTAACAAATTCTCCTAGCTGGCAAAACAGACTAACTAATTAGATTCCCTACTCTACTATAAAGATGTACTGCTGGTTACAATTTGAATTAAGAAAATAGTTACACAAATTTCAGATCTTATCTTTTCTTCAATCTTCAACTTGGTATCAGAGCCTTCAAGGCCTTCAATGGCGAATCCTGATTCACCAACGCTAAGCAATGAGTCATTAGGCTCAGTTCTTCCTGGTTGTCTCTCCACTGCAACCAAGAATGTTCACCTGCAAACAATCAGCAACAACATCAATCAAATTAGACTTGATAGAAATAATTGTCTACTATGGAGAACAATGGTTCTACCTATTGTCAAAGGGAACAAACTAGGAGGCTTCATCACAGGGGACAAGCCCTATCCTCCTAAGTTTACTAATGATCCTGAAGGGAACATGGTTGAAAATAATGACTATGAAGACTGGATCGCTAAGGATCAGCTTCTACTTGGATGGCTGTATTCTACTATGACTTCTAAGATGGCTACTCAACTTATGCAAGAAGGTACTTCTAAGGAGTTATGGGATGCTGCCAGCAAACTTTCTGGCTCACAAACAAGAGCCAGAATCACCTACTACAAGTCAGAGTTTCAGAGGACACGTAAAGGTACTTCTACCATGAATGATTATGTAAGTAAAATGAAGAGTATAGCTGATAATCTTGTGTTGGCTGGTTGTGGTGTATCTGTTGATGGTTTGGACTCTGAGTACACCCCTATTGTTGTGAGTCTAGCAGATAAGGAGTCTGTTGGTTGACTAGATCTACAAACTAGTCTACTCACTTTTGAGAGTAGACTAGATCAGCTATTGAGTTTGCAGAATAATGTTTCTAATCTAAATTTGGCTTCTGCTAACTTCACTCAAAAGGCAGAATATAAACCAGAAAGCAACATCAACAATCAAAGAGTTTCTTATGGACAATACAGGGGCAATTACAGAAACAATAGAGGAAGGAGTAATTACTATAACAATGGAAGAGGTAGGAACAATTTCTTTAGAGGGAGAGGGGGACGTTTCTCCCAAAACTAACCTACTTGTCAAATTTGTAATAGGTTTGGACATTCAGCTCCAGTATGTTACTATAGAGACGATCCATCATTTATGGGGTCTACCTCATCTGAACAACCTAAAGGAGATGGAGATCATTCTGCCTATCTAACCACTCAAGACTCAACTGGAGACTCTTCTTGGTATGCTGACTCTGGTGCTAGTCACCATGTAATTGGGAATTCAGCTGTGTTGACACAGAAGACTGAGTGTGCAGGTAACAAGGGCATTATGGTTGGTAGTGGTCACAGGTTGCCAATACATTACATTGGGAATTCTAGTTTGCAATCCTTCACTAAAACACCTATTTACCTAAAAGATGTCCTACATGTGCCTAAAATAAATAAGAACTTGTTATCTGTCTCACAACTTACTAATCATAACAGGGTTTTTGTTGAATTTCATGATGGTTTTTGTCTTGTGAAGGACAAGGTGTCAGGGACAGTGCTTCTCAGAGGGACTACTGAGAATGGGCTGTACAGAATGGAGAGCTTTCCTAAGTCACAAGCATTGAAGGGTCATCCTATCTTTACAAAGCCTAGGTCTCAAGTCACTGATGTATTTTCTTCTACTGCTTTGTCTGTTGGTCTTTTTAATTCCCTAAAAGATGGATGGCATATGAAGCTTGACCATCCATTACAGCATTTTCTAAACACTGTTCTTAAGGCTTGTAATCTTTCTTCTATTTTAAAAGATGAGTGTAGCTTTTGTGAAGCTTGTCAGTTTGGTAAATCTCATGTTCTACCCTATCCTATGTCTTACTCTTATGCTAACAGTGCTAGATCTCATACATACAGATGTATGGGGTCCATCTTCTATTCAGTCTACTCAGGGTCGCAGATACTATGTTATTTTCCTAGATGACCACACTAGATTCACCTGGTTCTATCCTATCAAGCATAAAAGTCAAGTTGTTGGGGTTTTCAAAATGTTCAAATGTCTAGTTGAGAAGCAGTTTGATAAGTCTATAAAGGTGGTTCAATGTGATGGTGGAGGGGAATACTTACCCCTGTCCACTAAGGCTCAGGAACATGGTTTTATTCTGAGAAAGTACTGTCCCTATACATCAGCACAGAATGGCAGGGCTGAAAGAAAACATCGACATCTTGTAGAGACATGACTGACTCTCTTAGCTCAAGCCAGTCTGCCCTACAAGTTTTGGGTTCAAGCTTTTGAAACTGTTATCTACCTTATAAACAGACTTCCTACACCAGTCTTGCCTAACAAGTCACCATATGAGTTGTTATTTCACAAAATTCCAAACTATCTAGTTCTAAAAACTTTTGGGTGTGGATGTTTCCTTTGTCTCAGGTCCTATCAGAGTTATAAGTTTCAGTTTCACACTACAAAGTGTGTCTTTTTGGGGTTTAGTCAGTCTCACAAAGCGTATATCTGTCTCAGTTCTATGGGCAAGGTCTATATTTCTTGAAATGTGGTCTTTAATGAGGTTAATTTCCCTTTTCAAGGGGATTTTCTAAACAATTCACACTCTGAGTCTCTAACTAGCTGTCCCCTAGAGATGTGGCTTCCTGGTTTACCTACAGGGCTTGTGATTAAGGACAACTCTTCTACTTCTACTACCTCTCTTGGTGTCTCTCATAAAGTCAGTCATCTACATCAATCTCCCTCACAAGGTAATACTCTAAATTCATCTAATCCTGATATTGATACTTGTTCTGAACCTGTCACTCACACTAGCCCTATCTCACCTCTTACTCAGCCAATTTCTTCTCCCTACACGCACACCTCTAGCCCTATTTTATCTACTCACAAACATGACTCAAATGCTCTAAACCTTGATTGTTCTAACTTTATAATCTCTATTTTCCTGCCCTTTTCTAATCCTTCTCTCAAACCACTGTCTGTTTCCCACACTCATCATATGCAAACTAGGTCCCAAAATGGGACTCGTATCCCTAAAGTCCCTTATGTGGGCTCTCTCACTACTACTAAACTATCTACCTTGGAACCTACTACCTACTCTAAGGCTGTTCTTAGTCCACATTGGGTCACTGCTATGGAGGCTGAGTATCAGGCCCTTATGTCTAATGAAAGTTGGTCTTTGGTTCCATGGACTCCTACTCAGAATGTTGTAGGTTGCAGATGGGTTTACAAGGTAAAACATCACATGGATGGTTCTATTCAGAGGTACAAGGCTAGACTTGTTGCCAAGGGGTTTCATCAAACCCCTAGCATCGATTTTTCAGAAACATTCAGTCCTGTAATTAAACCATCTACAGTCAGACTAGCTCTTACTTTGGCAGTGTCTAAAGAATGGGAGGTCAGAAAGCTAGACATTAACAATGCATTCCTAAATGGTTTTCTCACTGAGGATGTATACATGGCACAACCAGAAGGGTTTCAGGATCCTGCAAAGCCTACATATGTGTGCAAGCTTCACAAGGCCCTGTATGGTCTCAAGCAGGCTCCAAGAGCCTGGTATTCTAGATTGAAGGATACATTACTTCAGTGGGGTTTCAAAAACTCTAGGGCTGACTGTTCTCTATTATATTTCGTCTCTAAGTCTACTATGATTCTAATCTTGGTCTATGTTGATGACATTCTTGACACAGGCACACAGTCAGCTTGTTTGCAGGGCTTTGTTCACAAACTCAATGCTATGTTTTCTCTTAAAGACATGGGGCCACTCCATCTATTCCTTGGAATAGAGGTTCATCGTGACCCCTCAGGCATCTATCTAACTCAGCATCAGTATATTAGAAACTTACTGATTTCGCAGGGTCTTTCTCAAGCCAAGCCATGTCCAACCCCCATTGCTGCTGGTGTCCATCTCTCGAGCACATCAGGAACTCCTCTTGCTGACCCTACACCATACATAAGTTTATTAGGTACTTTACACTATTTAACACACTCTCGACATGATATTGCCTTTGCTGTCAATAAGCTAAGCCAATATCAACAAGCACCTACTACTCTACATCTACAAAGCCTAAAGAGGGTGCTTCGTTACTTATCTGGATCGAGTTGGGTTGGCCTTCATATCAAACCCAGCTGTAGTCTTCAACTCCAGGGTTTCTCTGATGCCGATTGGGCGTCTTCTCTAGATGATAGACGAAGTATTGGTGCGTACTGCATTTATATTCTGGAGATTCTCTGGTTTCGTGGTCCTCCAAGAAGCAGAACGTCGTTGCTAGGTCGTCGTCTGAGTCTGAATACAGGGCATTGGCGAATTTGTCGGCTGAATTGATGTGGCTGCAATCTATTCTCACTGAAATCGACTTCCCAGTCACACCTCCCTCCGTCATCTGGTGTGACAACTTGGGAGCGAGTTCGCTTGCATGTAATAATGTCTTCCACGCGAGGACGAAGCATATCGAACTCGATATCCACTTCGTCCGTGATCAGGTTCTGCAGGGCTCACTTCAGGTTCAATTTGTCCCTTCTCACGATAAAATTGATGACTGCCTCACGAAGCTACTAGCTCACCACCGGTTTTCTTTCCTCCGGGACAAACTCGGGCTTACTGAATCGCCCCTTCGTTTGAGGGGGGATGTGAAGAATGTTTAAGCCAGTGGATTCATGGCTGTTGGGTCTTTTGGTATGAACAAGAGAAAGAGAAGAAAGAAGGGTGTCTAGGGTTTCTTCAGACAACCCTCAAGTGTTGTCGAATTGGTCTCAAGGGAGTTGTTGGTTTTGGGCCTTGGATCGGGTCGGTCTGATTGGCTCACTTAGGCCCATGTCGAGTCCAGCATACCATGGACTTCATCACACGTCTTAATGTTATGTTGGACTAGTCATTCTTATTAAAACACCAATTGATTAAAATAGAGAGTGTAACAGAATGTAACAAATTCTGGCAAAACAAACTAACTAATTAGATTCCCTACTCTACTATAAAGATGTACTATTGGTTACAATTTGAATTAAGAAAACAGTTACACAAATTTCAGATCTTATATTTTCTTCAATCTTCAACTTTGACTGGTGATATTGTTTTGTTGGAGGTTGTTTCTATGAATGTGCTTGAGGTCGACCTTTCCCTACCAATCGCAACTGAAGGTGGGATAATGTGTGTTCCTCTAAATGTTTCACATGTTTACTCATCTAATGTGTTGTTATTTATTGTGAAATCATCTAGCATTAGAAGGGAGGTTTGTGCTGACTATGTCGAGACTCATGTATAAAAAAAGACGAGGAGTGTACGATATTTATTAATCGTCGGATAATCTAGTCAAGAAAAAGTGGAGGTATGAGATTATACCGTCTAGTACACATATCGTTTTACATGGCCGAAGTGAGACAACACTAATTCCCTTTGAGGATGAGACCATTTTTCACATACAACCTTGACTACAAATTGTGGTTTTCTTTTGGTCCAGCCCCGATGACATTTTTTACGAGCACTCAGTTGTATACGAGTCAATTGGTGTTGAATTTATATAGAGTCTCATGCTTCCATAATCATGTCTCATGGAGTTCACAATTGATTCAACATGACTCAATTATTTTCGATAAACACGATCATTAGACGGTCTAATATCCTATATGTGTATATTACTATGAGTGATGAAACCAAAATCTTGAATTATCTTAATGACTATAATATGATATGAAAATATCTTGAATTATCTTAGAGACTACTATCATGGTAGACTGTTGTACAAGGAGAGAAATAATATTGTCCTTGTGCTTAGATGTTGCATAGTAAGTGTTACTTTGTTTCATTGTCTTAGTTTGAGAATCATATAAAACTCGATAAACGTTTGTTATGATACACTCGGGTATTATTACCGTTAAGATGAACTCGTGATGTAGGAAAATTATGCGATGTTGAAGAGTCATCTTATAATGTTTTTATAGGATTTTATGGTGCCGAAGTACTTTGTCTCCCACTGGTTTTGGTCTATTGTAGACGCTGATGGTGGGTATTTCGTGCTTAATAGTCTTTTGGAGACTGAAACATTGAATTGGAAAACACCTTTGTATAAGTGTTCAAAAGAAGGGAAACTAGTCGGTTCGGTAGGTGGAATATGCAATCAATAGATTTTTTGGGGTTTCTAAATGCTTTTCATCAAAAAATATGAAGGTGTCATTTTAGTGTTGTAGGAGGAAGCAAAAAGTAACATTATATTGCTCATGGGTTTATTTGGAGCCGGAGATAGTTTGGCTGAAGCTGAGACTATTAAGGCCAATGTGTGTGGACTTCTAAAAGACCCTCATAAACCTAGTGAAGATACGTCGATGTTTTGACATTAAGGTTCATAATTAGAGAGAAGGCTTTAGAACAGTCTGAGCCTGAAGTTCCTGAAATACATGTTATTAGAAGAAATATAAGCATGAAGCCGGCCTATTGGCAGTTTATGAATTTTTAAAACATGTTTCCTTGTCTGCATCAGAGAAAGATGCTATGTGACCGGATCTATTGTAGGGAAATATAATCCCACGAATGCGGAAATAAGAACAAACAAGAGAAAAAGAATTTAACGTGGTTCAGCTAATTTGCCTACGTCCACGGGAGAAAAATAAGAATCACTATAACTCAAAAATATTACAAATATTAGAGTCTCACTCCATACACTCAAGAGTTATACACTCACCTTTCTCACCCCAAATATTATACTCCAAAAGAGAATAGTAATCTCACAGATCACTCAAACAAATTCTCCTAGACACTACCCGTATTTCTCTCTCACTCAAAGTGTTTCTCTCTAAATTATGTCACATACAATATTACAAACAATGTTACACTCTAGTGAAGTGTTTCAAGTGATTCAAGTGATACTATCCAAGACCAACTCATGGTCCTATTTATAGCAAAACAAAGCTACAAAGGAAGCCACTTATGCTTCCAAATGAAGCTAATGGTTACTTGCAAGAAACCCATTTGCATTAAATGAAAGGAGGTTGCTTGTAAGTTACCTTTCATTTAATGCTTAGTTGTTTCTTATAAGAAACCAAAAGGTAGGGCCCACACTAATAAATGAGAGAGAGAAGTGAGCAGGCCCTACAAATCTCCCCCGCCTGCTCAGGAGGAGAGTGTTACCAGTCCGGCAACCTCTATGCACACATCAAGCTTTTGTTTCGGCAGTGACTTTGTCATCATATCTGATCCATTGTCATCGGTATGAATCTTCTCAATACTCAGCTTCTTTGACACTAAGGTTTCACGAATCCAATGGTATCGAACATCAATATGTTTCGATCTCGAATGCAAACTTGGATTTTTACTAAGATGAATGGCCCTTTGACTATCGCAGTGGAGAGTATAGTTTTCTTGATTGAGGCCCAACTCTATAAGAAACTTCTTTAACCATAAAAGTTCTTTACTAGCTTAACTAATGGCAATATATTCAGCCTCGGTAGTGGATAATGCAACGCATTTTAGTAATCTTGATTGCCACGAAATTGCTCCCCCTCAAAACGTCATTAAATATCCCGAAATAGATTTCCTACTATCAACATCACCAGCCATATCTGAATCCGTGTAGCCTTCAAGAATAGGTTTACCATTCCCAAAACATAAACATAATTTAGATGTTCCTCGAAGATACCTGAATATCCATTTTACAGCTTCCCAATGCTCTTTTCCAGGATTAGATAAAAATCGGCTGACTACTCCGACAGCATGAGCAATATCAGGTCTTGTACAAACCATGGCGTACATCAAACTACCAACAGCTGAAGAGTAAGGTATTTTATTCATTTCTTCCATCTCGCTTTCTTTTGTAGGTGATTGCTTTGAAGAAAGTTTAAAATGCCCTGCAAGTGGGGAAGTAACAGGTTTCGCTTTGCTAATGCTGAATCTTTCTAAAACCTTCTCAATATATTTTTCCTGGGACAACCATAATTTGTTGTTCACCCTATCTCGAGTGATTTTTATCCCAAGAATTTGCTTTGCGGGACCCAAATTCTTCATTGCGAAAGATTTGCTGAGCTCCATCTTCAACTTCTCTATCTTTCCAATATCACGACCAACAATCAACATATCATCCACGTAGAGCATAAGGATGATCAAATTATTTTCAGAAAATATCTCAATGAAAACTTAATGGTCAAATGAAGTCTTACTATACCCGTGTTCCACCATGAAGGAATCGAACCTTTTATACCACTGTCGTGGGGCTTGTTTGAGACCGTACAAACTCTTCTTTAGTTTGCAGACCAGTTTCTCTTTATCTTTAGTCTCAAACCCTTCAGGTTGCTTCATGTAAATTTCTTCTTCCAAATCACCATGGAGAAAGGCAGTTTTCACATCAAGTTGTTCAACTTCCAAATTCAAGCTAGCAGCTATTCCAAGAACAACACGAATAGATGACATTTTTACTACAGGTGAAAATATTTCTTCAAAATCCATACCTTTGCTCTGACCAAATCCTTTGACAACCAGCCGCGCCTT
The DNA here is from genome assembly GCA_036936605.1 of Limnanthes douglasii subsp. nivea. Taxonomy (NCBI): domain Eukaryota; kingdom Viridiplantae; phylum Streptophyta; class Magnoliopsida; order Brassicales; family Limnanthaceae; genus Limnanthes; species Limnanthes douglasii. Next base: position 90,909,939 of record JAUPFV010000001.1, on the reverse strand, counting down.
GTATCTTGGTTGTGGATTTCCTTCTTCAGTCTTCAGCTTAAACACCCATTTATTTTTGAGTGCTTTCTTTCCTTTCGGTAACTCTACCAAATCGTATGTGTGGTTCTCATGCAATGACTTCATCTCTTCTTGCATGGCTTTCCACCACTCCTTCTTTTGAATGTGCTGCACAGCTTCTTCAAAACATTCAGGTTCTCCCCCGTCAGTAAGTAACACGTACTCATTTGTTGGGTATCTAGTCGAAGGCCGACGATCTCTAATGGATCTTCTCAAATAGGGTTCTTCAATATGATTTCCTTCAACATCAGCTGTCTCTTCATGGTCGGGAGCCTCGCCATGATCCTCATACTCAACTGGAAATGGTGCATCTGGAACTAAGTCAATTTTAGTATTGACATCTGATTTTGTATTCTCGTCGTTCTTCATATCTCTAAGAGTTTGGTCTTCGAAGAACACAACATCTCTACTTCGAACGACTTTTCTACTTCTTGGATTCCGAATTCTATAACCAAACTCATCATGTCCGTAACGAAGAAATATGCATTCTTCGGTTTTCTCATCCAGCTTGGATCTTTCATCTCGAGGGACATGTACGAACGCCTTACAACCAAACACCTTTAAGTGTTTTTAACTTATGTCTTTCCCGGTCCATATTCTTTCGGGAATTGCACCATCTAAAGGAACTGAAGGGGATAAGTTGACAAGATCTACCGCCGTCATCAATGCTTCACCCCAAAAGGACTTTGACAATCTTGAATGAGAGAGCATGCACACGATCTTGTTACAAATAGTTCTATTCATTCTTTCTGCAACACCATTATGTTGCGGGGTCTTGGGCACCGATCTCTCAAGCCTGATACCATGAACTCTGCAATATTCTTCAAATGGTCCAATGTATTCACCACCATTGTGGGAGCGGATACATTTCAAAAGTTTTCCAGTTTGCCTTTCAACGTTGGCATGAAACTTCTTGAATACTTCTAACACTTGATCTTTGGTCTTCAAAGGATAAGCCCACACCTTTCTGGAATGATCGTCAATGAATGTGACAAAGTATAATGATCCGCTGATACTTCTGTCACCCATAGAACATACATCTGTATGTATTAGATCAAGAATATTATTCTTTCTATGTGGTCGTCCTGCTCGAAATGCAACTCTGTGTTGTTTTCCTGCCAAACAATGAGTGCATTGCTTTAAAGGAATATTTGGAAAATTCGGTAGAAGATTTTCTTTCGTGAGAATTTTAAGTCCCTTCTCACTCATATGACCAAGTCTGGCGTGCCATAAATTCGTCGAGTCTTTATACTTGATCGCATTCGCTTCTACTCCACTTGATTGTTTTGTTTGCATATAATACAGACGATCAATCTTCTTACCTCTGGCCACGACCAGATTTCCTTTCTTAAGCTTCCAAACTCCATTGCCAAATGTGTTTTCGTATCCCATATCGTCAAGTTGACCAGTAGAGATCAAATTGATACGGATGTCTGGAACATGTCGAACATCTTTTAATAACAGCTTGCAACCGCTGCTAGTTTCCAGTGTTGCATCACCTCGACCAACAATTTCACATCTTTCCTCATTTCCCATCTTAACAGAACCAAACTCACCACTTGTGTAAGTGGTCAAAAGGCTTCTATCGGCTGTTACATGGAATGATGCTCCAGAATCAATCATCCATGTGTCTTGGCATGCGAGGTTGCATGTCCATCGTCAAAAAGTAGGTATGTTTCACCATCGTTGGATATGACAGCTGCATTTCCTCTATTGTCTTTATTATTTTCCTTAGCCTCCTTTTCTCTCAGCTTCCAACAATCCTTTTTGAAATGTCCAGGTTTATGACAGTAGTTGCAAGTGAAGTCGCCTCTTGACTTTGATCTGCCTCTTAACTTGCTTTTGTTTCTCGTGTCTCTGGAGAAATTTTTGTTTCTAGTTCTTCCTCTCTCTGTGACTAGTGCTTGTCCTTGAGGGTGGCTGAAAGAGCTTTGCTCCGCTCTTCTTTTGCCTTCTCTGTTGATACTTTCTTTTACCATGCTTAACGTCACCTTTCCTTGTGTTGCTTAATTTCTAAGAGCTACCACAAGTGTTTCCCAGCTATCCGGCAAAGAACTTAACAAAATCAACGCTTGAATTTCTTCAGCTAGGGCCAGCTCAATGTTTGTCAAATTGTCGAGAATCTCGTCAAATTTCGCCAAGTGGTCAGATACACTTTTCCCATCATAAAGTTTCAGGTTCACAAGTCTCTTTATGATGAAAGCTTTATTTTGAGAATTTTTGGGCTCATACATTTCTTCTAAATGCTTCCATAATTTGAAAGCATCAGTTTCTTTTGCGGTGTCGCGAATCGCCCTTGTTTCAACCCACTGTCGAATCACACTAACAACTTTACGGTTGAGTTTCTTCCAATCTGCTTCACTTGTTGCACCTTGTTTGACCCCTTTTGGTTCAATGGGATCAAACAAGTCTTTACAGTACAACAAATCCTCCATCATGGTTTTCCAAATGGAATAATTTGTTTCCGTGAGCATGATCATGGAATTGCCACCAATATTCGTACGTTCCTTCATTTTTGTACAAAGAAGAAGGATATGGAATTGCAAGTTGGCTCTGATACCAGTTGTAGGGAAAAATAATCCCACGAATGCGGAAATAAGAACAAACAAGAGAAAAAGAATTTAACGCGGTTCGGCTAATTTGCCTACGTCTACGGGAGAAAAATAAGAATCACTATAACTCAAAAATATTACAAATATTGGAGTCTCACAGATCACTCAAACAAATTCTCCTAGACACTACCCGTATTTCTCTCTCATGCAAAGTGTTTCTCTCTAAATTGTGTCACACACAATATTACAAACAATGTTACACTCTAGTGAAGTGTTTCAAGTGATTCAAGTGATACTATCTAAGACCAACTCATGGTCTTATTTATAACAAAACAAAGCTTACAAAGGAAGCCACTTATGCTTCCAAATGAAGCTAATGGTTACTTGCAAGAAACCCATTTGCATTAAATGAAAGGAGGTTGCTTGTAAGTTACCTTTCATTTAATGCTTAGTTGTTTCGTGTAAGAAACCAAAAGGTAGGGCCCACACTAATAAATGAGAGAGAGAGAAGTGAGCATGCCCTACATCTATTAGTGGGGATGATAATGTTATTGATAGTCTTTCATATTGTATGTATCCTTTTATGGGTCGTACAATTGCGTTTGATGATTATTTTTTTATTTCAGATGTTGAACCTATGATGCCTACTAAAAGTGTAGTGATTGGAGATAGAGGGTCGCGAATAACGGAGGAAGTCTCGATCCTGGTCAAAGAATGGAAATATCATATTCACGAGGCTTAAATCGTTGCTTCGTCCTTCCACTATCACGTTTTGTGTCATTTAGTCCCTCGACAAAAAAATTACGGGTGAGGGTCCTTCGACTATCAAAAATCTATCATTTCAGTTCGCGCGCGTGGTTTTTGCTGTAATGCTGCCACGTGTCGCTATAGTTAAATGGTTTGTGTTCCACATATAGTCCCTTGACTTTTAATTCCATTTTTACCCTCTGAATTTGATATTTTTTTAATATTATTTTTTATTTTTATTTTTATTTTTTCTCAAAACAGAGTATATCAAAATTTTCTATACTCTGATTTCATTTTCTTTCCTCTTCTACACTAATTCCACGTTCTTTTCTTTTTGATTTACCTCTAAAATCTACAAATCTAGGAACAATAGTAATTTCAGAGATGATAGAGACGGATAGCATTGATTATATATGCCCAGAGCAACAACTGTACATTAAGCCTATCATGATACGGTGAGCTGGCAACCACCAAATTAATGGCCAGAATTCACTGCCAGCAAGCCAATTCGAGGTGGATTATACCATCATGCACTTCACTACTTCTTTTAAGCCTCAATTATTGCTTTACTCTCTCTCTACACCTTCGCTCTCTACTGTTTAATAACAAGACAAACCCCAAAAACCGATTACTTTTTTCTTTCTTTTTGTACTACAAGATTTGGGTTTCTGTACAATCGTAGTTTTTTGCAGGTTAAATTTCAAAGAAAATTATAAGCAAAACAAGTTTTTTTTTGGGTTTTTAAAATGGTATTGTTTTGTGAGATGTTTTTTGGTGGAGAAGCGAAACTTGAAGAAAGAGAGTGGGAGAAAGAGAGATAAAAATCGGAAATTTACAAAACAAAAGAGACAAAAATATATTTTTTTCGTAAATTATTTAAAACAAGAGGAAACATATTGTGTTCTTGATCTACGTCGACTGGTAATAATTTTTTTTTTTAATTTTATGCTATTATTTTGTGTTCATTGCTATTGTCATCGAATTTTTGGTTTTAATTTTTAGAATATGGTTATGTTATATTATAATCAAAGTAAAAGCAAAAACAACTCCTTTTAGGAAAATTATATGATACAACTGCTCTTTCTCTTTCGAAAATAAAAAGTCAGCTTTTAATTTTAAAAAGTTAGATTCATTTCACATCCATGGTAATCGTACATTACTATTGTACACTTGTTGCTCTGGGCATATATAATCAATGCCATAATCAATGCCAGCAGCCTCTATCAGCCTCTATCATCTCTGAAATTACTATTATTCCTAGATTTGTAGATTTTAGAGGTAAATCGTAAGGAAAAGAAACCTCTATCATCTCTGAAATTACTATTATTCCTAGATTTGTAGATTTTAGAGGTAAATCGTAAGGAAAAGAAACCTCTATCATCTCTGAAATTACTATTATTCCTAGATTTGTAGATTTTAGAGGTAAATCGTAAGGAAAAGAACGTGAAATTAGTGTTTAAGAGGAAAGAAAATGAAAACAAAGTATAGAAAATGTTGATATAATCTGTTTTGAGAAAAAATAAAAATAAACATGATTATAAAATTAAAAAAATATTAAATTCAGAGGGTAAAAATTGAATTAAAAGTCAATGGACTATATGTGGAACGCAAACCATTTAACTATAGCGACATGTGGTAACATTACAACAAAAACCACGCGTGGGGATTGAAGTTATAGATTTTTGATAATCGAGGGACCCTCACCCGTGATGTTTTTGTCGAGGGACTAAATGACACAAAACGTGATATTCGAAGGACGAAACAATGATATAGCACCGAGACTATTGTGATACGTACTTTTATATAGAATGTTGATTGGGCTTCATGTGGTCGATGATAACGTGGATGATTACAACCCGTTCCAATTGGTCATGACAAGGACAAAATCATTTTGTAGGGTTATGACGCCTCTCAAGTCATCAAATGTGTCACGATATACTATAAACGTTATAATAAAGGTGTAGAGCTATATTCGTATGAAATAATATTTCCAGGTCGACCACATCTAAATACCTTTCCGGTTTTAATGACTGTGTTGTTGTCTAGGGTACTTGGCTTTATAGCCGCATGTTCAAATTATCTTTTGTGAATTAGAAGAGGCGCTCGAACAATTGGAGAACACCGTGGCTCATTATCATTCTTTTTTTCATAAATTTTGAGACTTTCTCAACGTCCACCAATTTCTGAATTCGGTTTTGAAAGGCCAACAATCCTTGCAATGTTTAAGATTATCATAGAATTAAAGTATTTGCTCTTGTCTATATGTTTTTAGAGTGCTCGTATTTTCTCCTGTCTACGATGGTGGACATCGTATTTGGTCCAATTATAGATTGTTTCCAGGATTTTGGTTAGCTCGGTAAATAGGTTGTGTGGTGGCTGTTCTGATTGTCGAATGTTTTAGTATTGTTATTCTATTGCCTTGTTATGTCCTTCAGTGGTTTTTTGTTTAACATTCTTGGTTCTGGTCTTTCTTCGATGTGGTTATGGAGAACCGCTTGTTGTTGTACGGTATTTGCATATACCAGCATCAGGTTGTTGCTTCTTACCAAAATAGGATGAGAATTGTAGGAACTTGAAGTGAAAGTGTTTCTTTTTGCTTTGACAATCACAATCTGCTCCACGAACATGTAAATCTCTAAAGTGGAAGGCTTTCTTCTTTACTATAGATTATGATAGGAGCCCCGGCAATACTCCATGTCTTTGCAATAGGTTAGGCATGATACTAGATCGTAACAATCTAGAAAGAAGTTTTATATATCAGCAAATCATCTAATGTATTCCTTGACGACCTCGTTCGATCACTGCTTGAAATGGAGGATATAATCCTTGTCATTTTTCATGACCTTCGACCGGAAAATTGTTTGTAAAACGGTGTGGGCAACATTTTATAGTTTTTTATAATTCTGGATGGTAGAATTTGAGCCTGTCTAAAGCATTCCCTCAAATTATCATTAGAGAGGCTATGAATTTCACTATATCATCCACCCTAAAACGTGTCATCTTGATGTTGAACTGTTTGATGTGATGCTCCTTATCTCCCTCAATATTGTATTTGTTTATAATATGGCTATCTTTGTTGGGTGATAAGTCTTCATACAAAGTTTTTGGGCCAATGAGGAGTTTTCACCTAATTGGGCATGGTCATCATGAAGTATTTAGTTATTATTGTCATAATTTGCATGTCTCGTGAGCGGATAAGCCTGGTGATGTCAAGGGCCTTGTGATCTGTTGGTCATGTTTTCATTATTCTGAGGGATGTATGATGACATATATCCTTGCATCCACTGATTGACATTCATACAGAACATGATTCCTTATTGTGATCCCCCAGTCTTCGATCGAAGTTGGTAATGTTGGCATTGAGATGCGCTCAGCTAATATCTGTTTTCTAGATTGTGGGTTTCAGAGAGGGTCAAGGTACGATGTTGCATATTATCTGAACTATATGTTATTTTTGGATATTCCGAGGGACTCTGAACTGTTGTCAGGGGTTTGGCAGGAGTTTAAAATTCTGTTGGAGGGTCGGCGAGGTTTCTCGTTATTCTTGGAAGTTTTTATGAGCTCATGGTCATTGTTATAGACCTCTAGGCTGAAGATAGATGCTTGGAAAGATCTCAGACTACTGGTGGAGGATTCCAAATGACATATAGATGCTTGGTTGGCGCCCATGATACTCAAGTAGGGCCTATACTATTGTTGGATACTCATTTGAGGTCTAGGATGAATTTGTAGACATTTTTATAGTCACTAAATGCGTTGTTGGTAAAGAACATGTATATGAGCACTCCAGTTTTGAAGTGCACTTGGATGCTCAGATGGGGCCTAAAGTGTTGTTTGGGACTTCATGACTGGAGTTGAATGCTCAACTAGATCAAGAATTGCAACTAGATGGTCAACTGTATGCTTGGGTTGGCTCCTTGAATAAAGAAAATATGTTGCACCCGAGGTGGGAAGATCTCTCTATGGCGGTCCTCCTACTATAATGATATTATTAATAAAATTTGAACCAAAATAATAGGCTGGAATGAAAAAACATTGTCATTTGGTGGGACACTGATTCTAATTAAATCAGTTCTCCTTTCAATCTCAGTCTATTATATGCAAAGTATACAACTACCAAACAATGTCGTATCAAGAATCAACAAATTACTAAACAGATTACTTTGGGGATACAAGGATGACAATAAAGCTAAGGAGAAAGTCTCACTCAAATGTACGCAATGAGCCATACTGAGCTCAACCTTGTAAGGATATTTTATAGCATAATATAATTTACAAACACACGTTTCCCCATCAAGATAGATCTCCAATCACAAAAGACACCGAAGAATAAACTTTGCCATATAAAAAAGCAAACGAGCATGCATAATTGTTTTCAGTTGACAGCGTGTAAAGTTGTTTCTTGTGTTACAATCTATTCACTAAGGATTTTTTCATGTAAATTTCCTCCAAGCAATTCCATATTCCAACGTCTTAGGCTCTTCAATCCCCTCACAGAGCACTTTATCTCCCAAACTCAATATGAGGGAACTATGAACTTTAACAATATTTATGTATCAACCTTATCTACAGAGTTCTCATAAAATGAAACAAATGAATCCCTTATGTACTAGAGAAGCTCCAACCTTAATTCTCCATAGGTTGAAATCATTATTTTTGTTGAATTTTATAGGTTGAACTTTATAGAACTCATATTGGTTGTTATTCTTGGTTTCTTCATAAGAACTTTCTCTCTCACCTCAAGATATGAAATGATCTTCGTATTTTGTTTTTTATTTCAATACTACCAACAGTGTTTGTCAAGATTATCCATTCTCATCGTACCACATGTTAGCTAAAACCCTCTTAAATAATACCTCTTCTTTATAATGTTAGCGGAAGCCTAATTACTCCAGCTGAAAACATGTTTGGTGATAATATTGAATCTGCAACAAGAAAAAATGAGCCATAAAAATTTGGCTCATATTCAAATCGTAGTTATACATCCAAAACAAAAAACTAAAAAAGAAAAAAGGATGCTAAACTTAAGTGTACACACAAGATAGATTAACGTGGTTTGGATTGTGAAAAAATCCTACATCCATCGGTAACAAACACAAGTTTTATATGTACGAGTTTAGAAGAAGACTCTCTAAAATAATAAAAACTCAATCACTCATCTTTATTAAAAACCGCACTCATCTTACAAAGGAACTATGGATCTTAGAATGTCGATTCAAATGTTTCTTTTTGAACCTCAATTATAACCGAAACTTCTAACTTTTCTCTCTTAAATCTCACATGTATTTATCTTAGTTAATAACCTAGTAGTAACTTCATACCATATATCGCACTATTTATAGAGGATCAATGATGCATAATATTTATTTTAGCTCACAAGCGCCTGACAGCCGATTACCTCTAATAAAGACCAAATTTTTCGAAGGGCATATTGGACCAATGAGTTAATTTTATAATGTTGATATAATGAAGTGTAATAATTATAAGTGTTTTCAAAATAATGGGCTTGTGTTGTATTTGGGCTTAGGTTACAAAAATGGGCCCATGGATCATGTAAGCCCAATGGACCCAATTCTCTATATATAGCTTTATTGCAATTAATGGAAGCTAAAAGATTATTTACTATCGAACTACCCTGTCAAAACTTATCTCTCTAAATTTATACCAATCAACTTAATTATTACTATACCCTTTATCCAAAATAGCTTAATTTATTTTTTCTTTTACGTCTATACCCTCCGGAAATCTCTTACACCATCATTTGCGACCATAGTAGGAGCTTAAATATGTACATTGATAACAGTATCTAAACCTTAGATGCTTAACAAAATCAAGAAAAATAAAAAAGAGGATGATCACACAAAGGCCACCATTCTTTGAAAAAGGAACACATGACTAGGTATTGTTATAGTCTTTCACAGTCTAGTGAATCATCTTTGTTTGAGTCCGAGGAATCTTCATCTTCTCGGAATAGGGATCATCATCACAAAAAGATAAGAAATCATTATGGTAAGCACTACTCAAAGAATAATTTATATCAGCATCAAAACGAAGAGTGAGAGAAAAGGTTAAATAAACATCATACCTTCTCGGGAAAGAAAATTAATGAGGTAAACGTTGAACGACAACAACTGATTTGTGATAATCCTATGTTACAATGAGCTCCTAGAAACCATACTGTTTATTGTCAAGTGAATAATCAATTTTCCATTCAGTCTAAATAAGGCATTTATGCGGCAACTAGATAGGGTCACCAATATAGTTAGGGACATAATTAGAAGCAGTCTTCCTTTTCCATAAAAATTCTCCCCATACATCTACCAAAGAGGTTTAACATATCCAAGATTAAAAATATCGATGGGATTAAATATTCGGATAACTAACTAGAGAATTTCAAGAACTTTCTGATAATTTATGACTACGATTATAAGTTGTTATGCCGATATTTCTCCTAAACTTTCAAACATAGCACTTTAAAATATTAAAATCGGCTTCAGTAGGGGATCTATGAAGAATTTTGATATGTTCAAGATTGCTTTCCGAAGGCAGTTTGTGGGAAGCAACGAAATAAGTGGAAATAGTGACACAATAATATAATATCTCAAATTGATTGGAGAAATTGGAAAGACTACACTAAGCGATTCGTACAAACTAAGAATAGTTTGGATGATTTTTATGAGCAAGTGATTATAGCCTATTTTAGGCAATGGTCTCTTCTGAAAGAATTAGCTGATAACTTGACCAAGAAAAAAACATTTTCTTTTGAGGTTTCGTTAAGAAGCAATTCAAGGTGGAAAAGTTGAAGAGATTTAAATTGATCGCTTTATAGAGACAAACCCACATTACGGTGGTTGATAAACCTAATGAGGAAAGTAAGGTGAAGATTTTGTGAATCACTAACTATCTTTGATGAGGATATAGTTTCGGAGAGTTTTGGTTACTCAGAAAAGATGCATGTTATAAGGTTGGAATTAAAGGAAGTGTAGCTTGAGTTGTGGGATGGACAATTCCCATACTAGTTTGTGTCTTCTTCTTTTTCTTCTTCCTTTTATTATCACTAATATGTTTCCCCCTTCTGTGCTCAGTGTTTTTTTTGAGTTGAGGGGTCTTTGAGTTTTTGCTAACTTCAACGTTATCCACAATAGTCTATTTTAATGCCTTATTGGATTGATTCGTGTCCACAACAACAACATTCAATTTTTTAAACCCAAGTTACTGTGCCATCCTTTTCTACCCTATGGCTTGGAGACCATTTCCTGTTCGGAAGTTAGACTTTTCCATAGCTTCCATTCGGTCAAGAATTATCGAGAGACATGGTCTGGTAGTGAATTTCTCTCATGAAAAGTTAAGTTTTGCTTGAGTCCACCAGAGGGGACTCTGAACAAAGTTTTTTGGAGTCAAACAATTATGAAAAGAAGTTGACCAGTTCTCTGCGACCCACTGGTCTAATTTTTTCAAGGTCACTTTTGGTAGCTTCCAAGTGCTTCTTTTGAAATTTCAGTATAATTGTGAAAATCATAAAATTAAGTTGCGAATGTTGAAGGATAAAAGAAGCTGAAGTCAAAAGTAACACTTAAGAAGTTACGTGATTTTTGCCACACCCTTCAAATGCTGCTCGAATTTCTCTTTGGGGAGATCTCTTAATCGTTATCTTAGGAGCCACTAGTAAATAAGAATTGCAGCTTTTACATTTTATCATCCTTCAAAGAATCCCTTAAGAATTTATACTCATTTCCAAGAGTAAAAAAGTATAAGGGAATCTGAGTATTCCTCGAAAGCACACAAATCACAACAAATTGCTTCATCGGTATTTACAGTTTTGATAACCTCGATGTCATTATAGACAACATCATAGTAAACCAAAAACTTTGGTTGGCTTGGATCAGACATAGGCTAACTAGATCAAAGTAACTAACTATTTTGGGGTCTCGGCAAAACTAAAGCCCCCAATTCTACACATCGCGGTAGGCGACTAGTTCTTTTAATTTATAATTTAATGGTATATCTTCTGTTTTTTAGCCTTATGTCTACCTCTTCTAGAATTCCCTACCTGGACCAAAGTGCTCCTAATTTATTCTTCGAATAATATATATGGGATGTTATGGAGAGAAATCAAGTATTTTTTTTCTGATATCCTGAAAATTGGGCCCTACACACCTGGTCATAGAAGAGGGTAACTTCATATCTACTCTTTTCTTTTGCCACCTTTGTCTTTTAGACCTTTCTCATTATTCTCCTTTAGGACTTCAGCATCCTCTTCAGATTTCTTTGTCACCTAATTAATGGCCTCATGTTTGTACGATATTCGATTTCGTTCACCAAATGCATCGGATTAGAACCAAATGGCATCAGTTTACTTTGGGGTTTTCACTTTTCAGGGTTAGCTAACCTATCAATGACATAAATGTGGCATTTAACAAACTACTTAAAAGATATTCTAAGAGATGGCTGAACATATTTTGCACGTTCCCTCTTTTTTGCTTTATGATCGAAATCTCGTTGGCCCTTTGTTACTCCCATGGGGGGTAGTTCTCTTTACAATTAACCTATTGTTAGTATATGAACCCATTGCTATGAAGTATGATCGGTGTTTGGTGTTGGTTACTCGTTAGGACCGTGTCGTCCTTAAAGAATGACTTCTCGAAGAAAAGCACCGAGTAGTAGAAGATGAAGGGTAAACTGAACGGATTATCCGTTATAAGGAAATGTGTTTTTGTAGTCAAAGTTTTGACTAATGATTGTTGGCCCTTCGCTTTCTCGTAACCCCACAGTCTTTTTGTGTGGTGGCTATAGGAATAAAAATTGAGTTTTTTTTGGCGGTGGAACTTTAAAGCTTCTCTATATGAAAATAATACTAAGAAATATGGAGAATTTAGAAAGAAATGTATAAGAGCCCGATAGATTTTTTTCACAGGCCCAATATGTATAAGCCTTGATTAGTTAAAGTCTCTCCTTCAATGTTTATTTTTTCTAGAGAAGTGAAATCGTTTCAAAATGTTATCACACTTCACCATACAGAGAGACGTTGGTGGGCTGAATATTTTTATGACATTTGTAATTAGATTATATTTCCAACAACCATCTCTGAAGCACGTATATAACTACGCCCATACAAATTCGTAAATCGATCCATATTATCTTTCCAAGTTATATACGGATCAACCCAAACCAATGAAAAGATTTAATTATTTATGTGAATTAATGTAAAGTGCCATGTGTATGTTTGATTTTAATCGAAAGTTGCTATAGGTCGGAGTCATCCCGAAGGATCTTTGTAATGACTACTTAAACAGACTTGATTTTCCGAAGGGAAAATTGGACCAATGAATTAATTTTATAATGCTGATGTAACAAAATGTAATAATTAGAGGTGTTTTACATAAGAATGGGTTTGGGTTATATTTGGGCTTGGGTTACCAAATTGGGCCCATGGACCATGTTAGCCCACTAGGCCCATTTTTTTTATATATAGCCTTATTGGAATTAATGAAAACTAAAAGAATTTTTATTGTCAAACTACCGTGTCATAATCTCTCTAATTTATACCTAGCCCTTTAATTATCTCTTTACCCTCTACTAATCTTTATCGAAATCTGATGTTGTCTATTCTGTTTGATGTTGATGATTTAAGAGATATTTGATAAGGAAAGATATTCCTCAGGGGCCTAAGTGCAATTGATAGGGACTAAATTGATAAGTTCTGTAAATATAGAGTTAAATTAGGCTTTAGGAGAAATGTAAGGGTTGAACTGTAAATATACCATTATGTAACCATTTCTCTAACTAACTCACTCAGTCTATTTAAAGAGGCTAAAGAAGTTAGTTATGCCTATGAAATATTCAGGAGTGAAATACAACTTTGACTATTTGGAATTCTCTCTGTGAAATCTAGTATTCTCTATTCAACATTAATTCTTACCAAATTGGCGCTAGAAGGAGGGGACGAAGATACCTTGATCAACAGATCAAAAATCGAGTCTCGAGTTTTCATTTTCTAAAGTTTTTCGTTCGAGTTTTTCTGAAGTATTTTGTTTAGTTCTTCGCTGATTGAAGATGGATGATCCAGAAGGTGACGATCCCTCCGTTCGAAAGGCTATGGAAACATTGAAATCCGATCTGCAAGAGGCAGGTAAATCGATTCCAACTCAATCAAATCAATTCGATTTCGAAGGAAAAATGAATGAGATGTTAAGGAAGGTGGCAGAGCTTGATGAATTTGTGAAAAAGAAGGAAAGTAATGATAGCACTAGACTTAGGTCTAAAATAGCAAGAGGCGATCAAGATGATCAGTCGGATCAGTCGATGGACGATGGTGATGTTCAGTATGAGCAGCGTAAAGCACGTTTTGAGCGAAAAAAGGAGTACAGTGGGATAAAAAGGAAAGGAAAACTGCAGAAGCGACAGTATGTGAACTTTAGTGATGAAGAGGATTCTGAAAATTCGGAGTCAGATGAAACACCGAGGTATGAATATTCTCGAGGCCATTCAAGAGGAGCAGAACGTGAACTCCGGACAGCTAAGGTGTATAAGGAAGGGAGGAAAAAGAAAGATAGGCTAGTATATTCTCCTCGGAAATATTCGCCTCGGAAATATTCGCCTCGGAAATATTCGCCTCGGAAATATTCGCCTCGAAAGTATGAAGGTGAGTCAAGTTTATATGCTACTGTGGGGATGAGAAACGAAGACCAATATGTTCAAGGAGTCGACTGGAGGGACTCACCATTGATCAGGGAGATCAGATCTGTGCCGCTTCCGAGGCGGTTTGATATTTCCAAAGTTGACAAGTTTGATGGGATTCAAGATCCCGATGATCATATAGAACAATTCAAAAACTATATGACTAATTTCGAGGACGACTATAAATTGGTGTGTAGAGCGTTCTCTCAAACATTCAAGGGAACTGCACCAAAGTGGTACAACAAGATTCCTAAGGAGTCAATTGCAAATTTTAGAGGCTTCTACACAGCATTCCGAAGACAGTTCGTGGGAAGCAAAGAAATGAGAGCTAATGGAGATACAATAATACAATGCAAGCAGGCTGTGGGAGAGAAGTTAAAGGATTACACTAAGAGATTTGTGTCAACAAAGGCTGAATTAGATGATTGTGAAGAAAGTGTGGCTATGGCAGCATTTAGACAAGGATTGTTGCCACGGGATTTAGCAGATGAGACTACAAGGCGTAGGGCGTTAACGTTTGGAGCTTGGCTCAGGTCGAGGACCAGATCAAGGTCGAAGAATCGATGCGGGTTCGAGGAAGTACTATTACTGTTCAGAAGGGAAATGGACAATCTAACACTTCGAATAACAACCCCTCGCGTCCGAGGAGTAATCAAAATGTTTCTAACCGAGGAGCTTCAAGCTCGTATCAAGGGGGATATAACCAACACAATTCTAATAATCAGCAACAGTTTAGATCCAGATCGAATGTATGGGTAAGGCCAGATTATTATGCGGATCTGACTGAAAGTGTGGCTTCGATATATGAGAAAACAAGGGGAACAATAAATTTTAGAAAGCCACCAGCGATTAACAGGCCAAGAGAGGAGCGCAATAATAAGTTCTGCAGGTATCATGATGATATTGGCCATGATACAAATGATTGCATTGCTCTAAAGAAGGAGATGCAGATTTTGATAGAAAATGGGAAGTTGCTGGAATATGTCAGGAAGAATGCTAAAGCTGCAGCTCCGAAAATTGGTAATCCTAATTCTAAGCAGGAAACTGCACTGATGATTTTAGATGCTGCAGGTGACGAGTTTGATGTGGCTTCGGAATATGTCGACCCAGACCCTAGTCGACTATTGTTAATGTCAATAGATGAGCCGATGCGTCAAGGACGTGTTCGAGATTTGTGTGCCTTCTTTGAATCACTGACAATATTTGGGGGAGATTCAATGACTAACAACACTAATAATTCGAGGAAGAGGCATATAGTGAATTTAATGCGTCAAGTTGAAGGAGGAGCATCGACACACCTAAGCAACAAAAAGGATGTGCCCTGTATAATTTTTGATGGGGATGATTTGAGGGGGATTACTGGGCCACATGAAGATGCAGTGGTCATAGGAGCAGAGGTGTGCGGGGTGGAGATTCGACGAGTATTGATTGATACCGGAAGCTCTGCCAATGTACTTTTCAAGTCAACTTATGATAGATTAACCGCTCCACCTCGAATAGAAAGGTCAGAGAGAACTATCATTGGGTTTACTCGCGCAGCAGCAAATGTGATAGGGGAGTTCGAGGGACAGATTTCTTTGGGAAAGGGGCCTTTCAAAAAGAAAGTACAAGTGCTTTTTGTGGTGGTGGATTGCCCATCGAGCTACAATGCTATTTTTGGAAGGTCGTGGCTGGCTAAAATGTATGCTGTAGTCTCTACGGTTCACCAATGTTTGAAGTATGTGATCGAGGATCGAGTCGGTGTAGTTCGAAGTGATCAAAAGGTGGCAAGAGAGTGTTACGCTGCTGCGTTTAGATTACGAGGTAAAAATACTGATGATCCGATGGAGAATTAGTAGTTTGGGGGGTTGTCTTCTGGTGGCACAGATGAGGGAATTGATGATCCGAGGTCAACCCCGAGTTCTGTGGTGGTAAATGAAGAAATAGAAGAATATGTTTTCAGTAATGGCAGGGTACTTCGAATCGGGACTCTGTTATCTTTATCAATGCGAGAAAAATTGTTGAAATTTTTGTCTGAGAATTTGGATGTATTTGCTTGGAGGTCCAAAGACGTAGTGGGGGTCCCAAGTGATATCATATGTCATAGCTTGGCGGTGGATCCGAAGATCAAGCCGATAATTCAAAAAAGAAGAGCTTTTTCGTTGGAAAAATCCGAGGCCATAGTTGCTGAGGTGGATCGACTATATAAGATGGGGCGTATCAGGGAAGCCAATTATCCGAGGTGGACGGCTAATACTGTGGTGGTGAAAAAGAAGAATGGAAAATGGCGAATGTACGTGGATTTCACAGATCTGAATAGAGCCTGTCCAAAAGATCCTTTTCCAGTGCCTCGAATCGATCAATTAGTGGATTCCACTTCGGGAAATAAAATCTTGACATTTATGGATGCATTTTCGGGGTATAATCAGATTCGAATGAATCCAGATGATGAAGAAAGCACGACTTTTATCACTGACAGAGGTTTGCACTGCTATAGAGTGATGCCGTTCGGATTAAAAAATGCTGGTTCAACATATCAGAGGCTAATAAATAAGGCGTTTGCTTCACAAATAGGGAGAAATATCGAAGTGTACATCGATGATATGCTTGTTAAAAGCAAAAGTGATGATGAACACATTGATGATTTAGAAGAGGCGTTTTTGAATCTCAGAGCCATACAATTGAAGTTGAACCTAGAAAAATGTACATTTGGAGTCCGGTCTGGTAAGTTTCTGGGGTACATGATTAGTGAAAGAGGAATCGAAGTGGATCCAGAACAATTGAAGGCTCTGATATCGATGTCTTCACCTCGGAATATCAAAGAAGTACAAATGTTAACGGGCAGGTTAGCAGCTTTGAACAGATTCATTTCTCGTTTTTCAGATAAGTGCTTGCCTTTTTTCCAGGTGCTGCGTAGACCTAATAATTTTGAGTGGACTTCGGATTGTGAAGAAGCTTTTATGAAGATCAAAAATCTTTTGTCCTCTCCTGAAATATTGACAAAGCCTCGAAAGGGTGAGCAGTTATTTTTATATATAGCAGTATCGGATTATGCAGTGAGTGCAGTTCTGGTCAGTGAAGATACGAAAATTTCGAAGCCTGTCTACTATGTCAGCAAAAGTTTGGTTGATGCTGAGAAACGCTATTTGAAGCTCGAAAAATTGGCACTGTGTATAGTAGTGGCAGCGAGAAAAATGCGCCCTTACTTTCAGGCACATACGATTGTGGTTCGAACTTCATATCCATTAAAAAATGTGTTGCAGAAGCCAGACATTTCAGGAAGGATGACTAAGTGGTCTGTAGAGTTAGGAGATTTCGATGTGTTATTTTCTCCTCGAACAGCTATCAAAGCTCAAGCCTTAGCAGAATTCTTGGTTGAGTTCCACTCGAGTAGATCCGAAGAGAAAGATGGCGAAAAAGTAAACGAGAATCCGACGTGGACGATACGAACTGATGGGGGGTCCAGTAATAAAGGGTCAAGTGCAGGAGTTGAATTAGTGGCACCAACAGGGGAGTTTATGTTTCAAGCTATAAAATTTGGATTTCATGCTTCGAACAATGAAGCTGAATATGAAGCTGTGCTAGCAGGATTACGGTTAGCAAAGATTTGTGGAGCAATATTTGTGCGCTTGGAAACAGATTCGCAGTTGGTAGTTAACCATGTTAAGGGAGTATCAGAAGCTAAAAAGGAACGTTTGATTTTATACTTACAAGAACTACGAGAAATGATGGCACAGTTTGAAAATGTCGAAGTGGAGCATATTCGAAGAGGTAGCAGCACAATGGCTGATTCTTTGGCAACAATGGCTTACTCTGAAGAATATCCATGGATCATAACACAACCATCGCCTTCGATCATATCGAATTCTGAGCAGTGTGAAGTTGTTAATGAGGTAGTAAATGATCTGATGTGCGCTCGAGGAGATTGGAGGTTTGACTTGTTAAACTTTATTTCGAAGGGAATATTACCTCTTGATAAACACTTGCTCAAGAAAATAAAGTATAAAGCTCTTGGCTATGTGGTATTGGACGGGGTATTGTACAAAAGGTCTGCGTCGAAACCTTTGCTACGATGTTTAAGCAAGCAAGAGTCTCAAAACATTCTATCCGAACTGCATGATGGGGATGGATCAGCTCATTGTGGATTCAAAGCTTTAACGCGTAGGGTATTGTTGGCAGGGTATTATTGGCCTACCATTTTGCAAGATGCCAAGTTTTTAGTTCGAAGCTGTGATACTTGCCAAAGGTATGCAAATTTAATACACAAACCAGCGGTACCGCTAATGACAATTTCAGAGGCGGTTCCTTTCGATAGGTGGGGGATTGATTTAGTAGGACCATTACCTATGGCTTCTGGTGGGAGACAGATGATTATTGTTGGGGTTGATTATTTTTCGAAGTGGGCAGAAGCAGAACCCTTAGCTGGGACAAAAGCTAAGGATGTAATCAAGTTTATTCAAAGTAACATCTGCTACCGTTTTGGAGTTCCTCGAAAAATAACAACGGACAATGGTCCTCAGTTTAATAACAAGGAAATGGACTCTTTTTGCTCTTCGAAAGGGATACAGCAATGCTTTTCTACTCCTTTCCACCCCCAAGCAAATGGGCAGGTGGAAGTTACAAATAGGTCTATTTTGGATGGCTTGAAGAAATATTTGGCAGGAGCA
Source organism: Limnanthes douglasii subsp. nivea (assembly GCA_036936605.1). Taxonomy (NCBI): domain Eukaryota; kingdom Viridiplantae; phylum Streptophyta; class Magnoliopsida; order Brassicales; family Limnanthaceae; genus Limnanthes; species Limnanthes douglasii. The sequence continues at coordinate 90,891,260 of JAUPFV010000001.1, read as the reverse complement.
GCAGGGAAATGGCCAAATTATCTTCAAGAGGTATTGTGGGCATATAGAACAACCCCAAGAGAGGCTACAAAGGAGACTCCTTTTTCTTTGGTATATAGAATGGACGCTGTGTGCCCTGCTGAATCTACATTGCCTTCCTACAGATTACTACAATATTCCGATGTGGATAACGATGAAGCTAGAAGGGTTGAGCTTGATTTGTTAGAGGAAAAAAGGGTCAAAGCACATTTGAATGTGATCCATTATCAAACATTAATGAGAAGCAGGTACGATGCTAAAGTTAAGAGGAGAGAATTTAAAATTGGCGATCGAGTGTTACGAAAAGTATTTCTTCATACTAGGGACAAGCACCTCGGGAAATTGGCTCCGAATTGGGAAGGTCCTTATGAAGTTAAAATGAAGGTCAAGTCAGGCTCCTACAGGTTGTCTGATCGAGAGGGGAGGATGCTCAAGCATCCTTGGAATATAGAGCATTTGAAATTGTACTGTGAGTAAAACCAAACTTCGAATTTTTGTAAAACAGACATACTCTTTCCTTATCTGTTGGCCCAGAAAGGTTTTAACGAGCTGTCTGGTTAATATTGAATTTTTTAATAAAATTTCTTTTGGCCATTGGTTGTTTACTATGATGGGTGATTTATTATTTTGGTGACTTGGCAAAGATTGATCATCTTTGAAAGTTAACCAAGAATAATTTTCCGAAGCAATAGCTTTGAAGAAACAACCAAATTTTTGAGGTGCCACGTCTTATGAGTGCATCTAATTTTCGAGGTGCCACGTCTTATGAGTGCATCTAATTTTCGAGGTGCCACGTCTTATGAGTGCATCTAATTCTCGAGGTGCCACGTCTTATGAGTGCATCTAATTTTCGAGGTGCCACGTCTTATGAGTGCATCTATTTTTCGAGGTGCCACGTTTTCTGAGTGCATCTAATTTTCGAAGTGCTACGATTTATAAATACATCTATTTTTCGAAACAACAAGTTTAAATAAGTACACCAGAATTTTAAACTATTAAAAAAGTTGCTTGATCGTCGAATAAAACATGAGGCTTACAAAAGGGATAAAACTACTTAACCAGATACACAGAAAACAAGTTTGACCTGCCTAGTCTATTAGGCATCTTTTTCTTCCGATGACCCGTCCGAAGCATCTTCTTCTTCTTCTGATGAGCTTGTTGGCACCTCGAATGCTTCCCTTGGGCGAATTTCTTCTGGAACTTGTTTCCAAAGGTCCGTTAAATCCAGCCTTGGACAGGCAGCATGAACCTCTCGAAGAAGTTGAATAGCTGTATCAGTTTGAGCTTTCTTGATACCTTCAAGCATTAAAGAACCAACAACGGCTTCGGCCTTTTTGACGGCAGCATTCTTTTCTTCCTCGAATCGTGTTCGAAGCGTGGTCAACTGAGTTTGGCAATTCTCCAGTTTCTCCTGAGTTTCTTTAACAAGTTTCTCAGCATCAGAAGATTTTTTCTTTGCCTCGGAGATAGCAGTGGAATGTTGAGAATTTAGGTCTTCAAGAGCTAGTCGATGAGAAGTCTTCAGAGCTTCGATTTTTTCTTTGTGTTCTTTAAGAAGCTTTTCTTTCTCAGCTTCGAATTTCTGAAGTGCCTCATTTTTCGAAGTCTTTTCAGACTCTGTTTCTTTTTTGCTCTTGATCAATTTTTGTGCAAGAAGCTCCAATTGTGCGTGTGAATTTTTTACTTCTTCACATAATTTATTGGCTGCAGCACTTAAATTATCAAAAGGATGAAGGATCGAAGCTACCTCATCGGATTTGTCTGAATTAGGAAAGATTGTTGGGTGGTGATGAACAGGAACGATGGCGTTAGATGTCGAAGCCATAGCAGCCCCAGTAGAAGCTGATGGAATAATATTGGTAGGTTGGGAGCCATTTCCAGTAAATGCAAAATCCCCGCTTGAATTGAAATCTTCGAGGTTAAGGTAATCGTCTACTTGATTATCTCCTAGTGTCAGTCCTCCTTCAGGGTTTTTTTCAATAAAAGTTTTCCCGTGCACCTCGGAAGCTAGTACCTCCTCTAGTATATCAACCTCGTTCTTTTTCTTTGGCGTGCTGGACTTGCTCTTTTTCTTCTTTGGAGAATTGTCTTTTTTCTTTTTCAGAACAGGTTCGTCTTCTTCGGATATGGGGGGAAGCTGAGATGCAGATGCTTTTCGCTTTCCTGCAGTCTTCGAATGGTTGGAAGGCTTAGGCTTGATTGTTTTGGGTTTTTTGAGGGTTTGCTTTCCCTTCTTTTTCAATGGTAGGTGGCTTTCACTTCGATTCCGGGTGGGAAGGTAGCATTTTCCATCTGGTGCAAGTATCCTCTGAACTGCTAGGATAGGATCCGGGTGGATCTAGAGTTAGGTAATAAAACGGCAAAACTGGCCCATTAGAAACTTTGGTTACTGAGATGAAGTCTTCGATTTCGAGGGGAATGCCTCCCAGCCTCGATACCATGATTGCTGAGAATAAAGTAAAAAGCTGGTTGGGAGTGACTTGTGTTGGACACAGTTTAAGGATTTCGAAGTACTTCACTATCATCGGATCGAGGGGAAACCGAAGTCCCTAGTTGAAGAGCTCAGGGTAGACTACCAACTCATCTTTCTGACAGTTCAGAGGTGTCTCTCCTTCTACTGGTAGTCGAAGAGTCATGTTATCGGTTAATCCCTATAGTTTTTTGAGCTTCTCTTTCTCTGACTCGAGGTAGTAAGTATAGGATACATTCTTTAAGGCAATAATGTATCGAGGAGAAAGTGGTTTAAGATTTTCTTGAACCAAGGCAGCAACGTCCTTGGGGAGTGTGATGAGAGGTTTCTTCCTTCGAATCTTCTTTGGAGGAACCACGCCGTCAGCCTCAGATTCTTCTTCAGCATCAGATTCAGTAGCTTCAGAATCGTCTTTGTTGTTATCTTCATCATTGACTACATTAGAATGACTTCGGATTTGAGTCTCCTGTTGAGTCACAAGAATTGGCTGACTACTCTCTGGTGTAACGTCACCCACTTCTTTTGGGGGAAGAGGAGAGGTCTCTGTATCATCGCCCATTGCTAGAAAGGTTGATTTTTTGCGTTGTTTAACTTTGACAGCTTCGAATTGAGGAGGAAGTGAATTGGGTTGAAGATTTTTGGTCGCTTCGAATTGAAGGACATGTGATTTGGGTTGTGCTTTTTTATCAGTTGGTGGTTTGTCTAAGGTAACACCTTTAGATTTTCGATGAGGTCTTAGTAGTGGAGAAGTAGGCTGATTTCGAGGAGGAAAAGTTTCTTGATTGGTTTCTGGGTTTGAAGCTAAGGATGAAGACGAAGTGGCAAGATTGGGGTCGAAGTTACCATATTTAAAGGTGGTAGAAGAAGAATGAGGACCGTTGTAGATCAGCCCAGCAGCCTTGTATTCTTTGGCTCTTTGTGAAATACAAAGACAATCGTAGGCACCAAATACTTGATTGCTAGAACCAGGAAAGAGAGGTTTCTTTGATTTTGCTGGTTTTCTGGGTTTAGATCTTTTGTATTTAGGATATCTTCTCATACAATGGGTATTGATCTGAGAGGTTGCTTTGGTGGATGAAAAGGATGAAGTGATTTAAAGGTTTATGAAGAACAGGTTGAAGATGGCTTGAGAACAGGATGAAGATGAAGAACAGGTTGAAGATGGTTTAGGAGTGATTTCTCTAAAAAGTTCTTAGTGAATGAAGAGCTGGGTATTTATAGGTTAAAGAAGTGACGTTGAGAATATGGAGAGGCAAAACTAGTGAGTTGCTCTCATTGGGTAGAATGTGGAACGAAAAGAAAACGTGTAGTGTCATAGGTCTGCCAATAAAGGTCTAATCAATCTATCAAGTAAGGATCAGAAATTTCAAAGTATCAGCAAAACTATGACTTTAGTAATAATATTCGAAGTTGAGGCAAGGTTATATCTCAAGTTGAAAGATTCGAAGTGAATAGGAAAGTTTATTCACACTTATTCTTTGCTTCGAAGAAAGATTGCAAGTCATCAAGCCTGATCGTAATGAAGAGGATGGATTCAAATGAAGAGTAATCTTCGAAGAATAGATAGTTCTTATAAATGTCTGTATAAGAACTAGGGGGGCTACTGATAAGGAAAGATATTCCTCAGGGGCCTAAGTGCAATTGATAGGTACTAAATTGATAAGTTCTGTAAATATAGAGTTAAATTAGGCTTTAGGAGAAATGTAAGGGTTGAACTTTAAATATACCATTATGTAACCATTTCTCTAACTAACTCACTCAGTCTATTTAAAGAGGCTGAAGAAGTTAGTTATGCCTATGAAATATTCAGGAGTGAAATACAACTTTGACTATTTGAAATTCTCTCTGTGAAATCTAGTATTCTCTATTCAACATTAATTCTTACCAATATTGATGGACCCAATGGGGATATTTTGGTAATTTGAGCGACGATTAAGGAATCTAAGATCCGAAGAATCATGTTTGATATAGGTAGTTCAACAAACAACTTGTTCATGTCCATGTACAAACTGATGAAAAGCCCTCTAGTTATTCTCTGATCAGACATAACAATAGTGAAATTTATTGGAATCACTAAGGATGTAATTATAGACTTTAAATGATATGTACTTTTCGAATAAGGTTCTTTCAAAAAGAACGTAAGAGTATTTTTTTATAGTCTTTAATGGCTCGACTTGGTATAATGTTATTTTTTATAGATCCTGGATATCAAGAATGCACATTATTTTCTTAATTGTCTATTAGTATTTGAAATATGATGTTGGGGTCAAGTTGGAGTTGTGCATAACAACCAGAGAGTGGCTAGAAAATTCTATGTTATTGTCTTGGCTTCTAAGACACTCTAGAATGGAGAAACCAAAAAATAATAGTGATCACCTTAGTCCATTTTGGAGTCATACATTGTAGATGATCCGAGGGAGATTCCCAGTTCAGTGATATCTAGTGATGATTTCGCGGTTTATAATTTTCCAAATGTAAAGCGTGAAGATTGGGGTTCGGTTACCGTCATTCATACAAGAACAGTTACTAACCTATTTTTTCTTAGAATTTGTACATGTTTCCCAACTGTACCAACAAGCGTCCATGTAAGCGTTATTTTCTATAAGAAAGAAATATGTCCCAATGTATCCCCCACTATCAAGAAGTGAAGAGCGTTTTCTGTTAAAAGGTCAGAAGAAATTATTGTATAGGTAGATCAGTTAACAAAAATAGGACATATCTGAGAATTTCAATACTCATTATAGATTTGGGACCCATGTACTTGCTAAAAAAATGAGAAGTCGTGCATGTGTGTTGACTTTATGTATTTAAATAGAGCTTATCTGAAGGATCCATTCCCTGTCACTAGAATTGAATAATTGATAGACTCGAATTTGAATTATAAAGTCTTATCATTCATGGACACTTTTGTGAGGTACCACCAGATGCAGATGAACTGAGATACCAAGACAGCACCACAGTTATAACAGGTATGAGCCTCCATTTCTACAAAGTGATGCCATTTGGTTTAATTAATGTTGGCGCTACTTATCAGCACTTGGTAAATAAGGCATTAGTTAGCCAGATCGAAAGATATGTTGAAGTTTATATTGATGGTATGTTGGCTAAACTTATGAGAGATGTGGATTATTTCACCAAGTTGGATGAAAAATTTCTAATCAGAACCCCATCAACTTAAAATTAAACCCAAAATAGTGTACATTTAGTGTGCAATTCAGAAAAAAAAGGCATACAAGCCGACTCGGTACAACTGAATGTTTTAACTGCTATAGATCCCCTAAGGTCTATCAAAGAATTAAAAATTTTAAGTAGACGATTAGTAGCTTTAAATATGTTTATATCGAGATTTTTGGATAAGTCTGCACCATTTTTCAAGTATTAAGTAAAACATTTTAATTGGACTTTGAAGTGTGATGAAGCGTTTACGAAGATAGAGAAACATTTATTCTCTCTGGAGACTTTAACCAAACGAACTATGAGAGAAAATTTGTTTCTCTACATAGTAGTGTTAGATTGTGCTGTAAGCGTAATTTTGATCAGATAAGTTCAAGATTATCTATACCTTGTTATTATATAAGTAAACGTTTACTAGATGTTGAAAACGATATTGGAAACTAGAAAAGTTAGCTTTGGGTTTAGTATTTGCAACTCAAAAAATAAGTTCATATTTCCAAGCCCGTTCTATTACGGTTCGAACTTCATTTCCAATTAAGAATGTATTACAAACACCAGACGTATCGGGGCAGAAGATGAAATGGTTAGTGGAATTAGGAGATTTTAACACTGAATTTTCTCCTCAAACAAAAATGAAGGCACAAGCTTTGGCAGACTTTCTAGTTGAGTTCCATTCGAAGCGACCAGATCATCGACCACGTTGGCCGAGCCAAAACTTAGATGGCGGACTTTTTAGTTACAATTTCATATACCGAAGGTTAACTGTAGATTATGATACTAGATCACCCTTCGATAATGACATGTTCTAAGCACAAGTTAGGCACCAAAAATGAATTCCGGATGTCGACCACTATAAGGAAGGATTTGAGGTAAGAAATTAAAGAATTTATAAGTAAATGAACTCTTCCATTTGAAAACATATTGGCTAAAAGATTAAGGTTCAAAGCGCATGATTTCACGGTCCTAATGGATGTACTTTGTAAAAAAGTCTTTTAGTCGACCATTATTAGAATGCCTTGAAGCTCATGAATCAAAAATAAAGTTATTTGAATTACACAATAGGAAGGGATTTGTTCATTGTGGGTATATGAAATTAACAAGAAAATTATTATCGGTTGGGTATTACTGGCCATTTATGATATTTGATTCCAAAAATTAGTCCAAAAATGTGATATTTGCCAACGATTTGCAAATATATGTACCAGTTGTACTACTTGTGTCAATATCTGAAGCATTGTATTTTGATAGATTGATGCTAGATTTGGTTGAATCCTTATTATGGTTGTCGGTGGCTATTAGACAATTATTAGGGAAGTTGATTATTTTTTTAAATGGGTGGAAACAGAGCTTCTATCTGGAACCCCATCAAACATTCTTATTAGATTTATCATATCTAATATATGTTGTAATTTTAGAATCATAAGAACCATTATAACAGATAATGACCCTCAATTTGAAAACAAAGACATGAAACTATTTTGTTCCTTTTGAGAATTAAACAGTATTTTTCATCACCTTTTCATCATCAAGCTAACGGGAACGTATAAGTGACAAATTGAACCATCTTTAATGGTTTGAGGAAATTTAGAAGAGGCAGCTGGAATATGGTCAAATTATTTACAAGAAGTATTATGGACGTACCGAACTACGCCTTGAAAAAAAATTCAAGAATCTTCTTTTGCACTGGATTATTAAATGAATGTAGTAACACCAAAAGAATATATTCTCCCATATTTCTGAATCGTAAGTTACTCTGAAGAGTTTAATGATATGGGTCAAAGTGTTGAGTTAAATTTAATTAAGGAAAAAATAAAAATGGAATATTTAAGATCTTTTATTATCAAACCCTAAGGAGAAGAAGGTATGCTTCTCAGATCTAAATGAGAGAATATAGTATGGGGGATAGAATTTTGGAAACACTAATCTTACACAGTGAAGATAAAAGGCTGGTACTTATTGGATGACAGATCAAGAAGACAACCCTCTTCAAAGTCTATGGAATATTAAGCACTTAAGAATTTAACTCGAATAATTGTAAAAGTAATACACTTTGTATTGATAGGATCAGAACTTTTTGGAAGGACATTTCTGTGAAAACCAGAGGGGCAGTTCAGGTATATCTTAGACCATACAAACTTTAAATAAATTCGATCAGACAATACATGACTCAACTGTGTACTAATATTGAACCGGATCTGGGATCTGATCCATAAGGCCCATGGGTAAAAAAAATAGTATAAATACCCCCCAACCAACTTCATTTAATAGGTTGGAAGTTTTCTAGAAAACATTAAATACAAGCAAACACCTCCTTTATCTCACTACTCACTACCAAAAAAATAAGATTCAACTCACAAACTTCCCAAAATACCCTTTTATCACAAATTATCCTCACCAAAATGGCGACCACAGTGGGAGTCGACAGTGCCTGAATTACAAATTCAAAACGAGTAAAAAAAAACCAATTCGGATGGATTCGATTGCACAAAATACTCCACTTCTAGAGGTGGAAGGAGTGAAAGAAAATAATGAGCACACTACTGTGTCTCATGTTAATTGGAATGGAAATGAAAAACAGTCTATGGAAGAGGAGCATGATCAATTGAGGGTTAAAATTGAGACTTTGATAATCTTGGTGAATATGAGCAGTTCTTACAGACTCATCTCAACTCCAAGAAAACGCATCGATCCAAACAAATGGAGAGTTCTAGGTCAGAATCTTCTAGTAGTTCATCTAATGATTCAGAACTTGAAGAGTTTCTCTCATCTAACAGTGATGAAGAACGATAAAAGAAGAAAATAAGGCTGACCAATAAGCATTTAAGAAAAAGGGATAGGCAAGGCAGGCTAAAAAAGTATCAAGGAAAGATGAAGGGTTCAACTAATCAACATATTAACCATTTGTTGATTGATCCGTTTGCTTTCCAATATGAACCCGATATTTTTTCTACTCCAAATGAGGATACTATGTTTATTCGTAACCTAAATTGGAGGCAATAACCTTTTTCCTCAAAAACAATTTTTGGACATCTTTCTAAAAGATTTGATAGTTTCATGATGGAAAAATTATGACGGAAGTAAAGAACCGGACAATCATCTTGACCAATTTAAAAACTTCATAATGAAATTTGATGATAATGAAAAACTACTATGTAGGGCTTTCTGTCAAAACTTCAAGGTAAGTGTCCTTATATGGTACAATAGTCTCCCATATGCATCTATAAACAAATTGATATTTTTTGGGTTGCTTTCCGGAGGAAATTTGTTGGAAGCAAGGAGCTTAAGGGTAATGGCGATACAATTATCCATTATTCCCAAGAACCGAACAAGTCATCAAAAGAATATATCAACAGGTTTGTAAATATAAAAAATGGACTAGTTGACTGCTTTGAATAAGTTGCAATTGCCTCTCTGAGACAAGGCTTGAGTCAGGGTAACTTAGTTGTTTCAGTGACTCAGAATAAATCTATGACCTTTGGAGGGTTGTTAAATCAAGTCGAGAAACTGATTAATATTGAAGAGACTAAGAAATCCAGAGTACCTTGCCAGATAATATCCACAACTACAACATCAACACCTCAAACAACTACCCAATTAGGTTACAGATCAAAGGAAACTGGGCATGGATCTCATCGGCCCAGGCAGAATCAATCCAACCAGAACCAACAATTTAGAAGTAAAACAGGACTTTGGGTTCAACCTGAATGGTTTGCTGATTTGGGAGAAAGTGTGGCTACGATATATGACAAAACTAAAAATATGTACACTTTAGAAGGTCAGCCGCATTACAATCTTATAGAGAAACCCGGAGTACCAGTTTCTGTAAATATCATAACGACATTGGACATGATACCCATGATTGTATAACATTAAATGAAGAGGTGTAGAATCTCAATGAAAGAGGTAAATTGCGAAATTATGTTAAAAAACAAGATTGCACCAGGCCAGATAATGCACCATCCAGTACTAATACTCCCGGAACGACTCCTTTGGCAGCTCCTGAAACATTTGGAAATGAGAATACTAGGATAATTATTGAAATATTCGATGTGGATTCTGAGAACCTTGATCCAGATCCAAGTCGAAATTAGGTAGGGGTGATAGTGGACAAGACTCTAGTTGTTTTCGATCTGGTTAAATATTTTGAGTCTTTAGCCATATTTGGAGGAGATACTATGACCGCACCTTCAAGTTGTTAAATAAAAATGCATGTCAATAGCTTGACTACTCAATTAGATGGGAGTATGTTCATACATCTATACCAAACTCCAACTCCTTTTATAGTTTTTTATGAAAATGACCTAAGAGATATTGCTGGACCTCATGAAGACGGTGTGATGATAGGGGCATTAATAGGAGGAAATGATGTACGCCGAATCCTGATTAATATGTGCAGTTCAGCTAAAAATATTATATTTGAATACCTATAAATAGATGAAAATCCCCTAGTTATTCAATGTTCGAAAAGAACTATTATGGGATTCACTGGGAGTTTAGCAGATTTAATTGGAGAATTTGAGGAGGAGGTATTGTTGGGAAAATGGACTTTCAAGAAAATAGTAAAGGTGTTGTTTGTTGTGGTTGCTGCCCAACATCTTATAATTCTATATTTGGGAGATCTTTCCTCTCCAAGATCCATGTTGTAGCCTTTATTGTCCATTGTTGCTTAAAATATGTTGTGGGGACACAAGTGGGTGTTGTCTGAAGCAGTGAGAAGGTAGCTAAAAAAGGATATGTAACAGCTCTTGCCTTAAAGACTTTGGAGGAGGTCAAAGTTAACAAAGAATAGCAGTTATTGGAGCCTCTAATTGATGAGAACGAAACTGATGATCCAAGGGATGCTCCTAGTGTTATTATACCTATAGAAGAAGTTGAAATCCATTCCCTGGCCAAGGGAGCGAATGTTAAAATTCGTACTAAGTTGCCACCAATTTTGAAACAAATACAATTGTCTTTCTTATTAGATAATTTATATGTATTTTCACGGTGCAATGATGATGTAACCGGAGTGCCTGCTGAAGTAATTTGTCATAAATTGTTAGTACGAACCGATGTTGGACCGGTTGTTCAAAGAATAAGGTCATTTTCCAAAGAAAAAACAGATGTAACTATGTAAAAAGTTGATCGGTTGACCAAAAAGTTGATCGACTAAGAGGTTCAATAGAAACATGACACGTGTCAACTTTCATTTTTTTACCATTACTTTTTCATTTAAAAAAACAAACCCCTTGAGATCTGATCTGTGTTTTGTCAATAAATAATTTAGCCATTCCAAAACATTGTTTAAAAGACCTAAAAGGGCTACTGATAGGATCATAACTTTTTGGAAGGGCATTCTTGTGAAAACCGGAGGGGCAGTTTGGGTATATCTTTGACCATACAAACTTTAAATACATCCGATCAGACAATATTTGACTCAATTGTGTGCTAACATTGAGCCGGATCCAGCATCTGATCCATAAGGCCCATGGGTTAAAGAAATACTATAAATACACATAACCAGCTCCATTTAATAGGTTGCACTTTCTCTAGAAAACATTAAATACAAGCACACGCCTCCTTTATCTTAGTACTCACTATCCAAAACATAAGATTCAACTCACAAACTTCCGAAAATACCCTTTAATCACAAATTATCCTCACCATGTATAGTTTTAATTTCAGGATGTAAATATCCAAAAACACACTCTTTCCTACTCTGGTGGGGCGTGGAGGTTTTAATGTCGTGTCTGAACTACGTAGATTTTATAAATCATTTTGCATTTTATATTCTTATATTGGTATTCAAATATTTTTTGTTCCACTATTAAAAAGTTCTAACACTAGTTTCTCACAATGAAAATGTTGCGGCACTAATTGGACTTAGTTAAAAGGTTCCAACACTAGTTTGTCACACTTAAACATTTCAACACTAGTTTTTCACAATTAAAATGTTTCAACATTAGTTTGTCATAATTAAAATGTTACAACTTTAGTTGGACAGGTTCGAAGGATTGATTGACTAGTTAGATGTTTATTTTTTACTCATTGGGGATTGATTATTTTTAACTAATAAAGCTCTGACTTCACTATTTACAGAAAAGAGATAAGAAAGAAAACTATTCATTGATGAAATTCAAGTACGATTACAAAATACCTCGGTACAACCAATGACTTACAAAAGTATTCATACAAAATACTTGTGAAATAAAAATAAATTCAACTACCCCCTAAATTCATTCCCTTCAGCATTTGTGGTGCTCCTCGGAACTCCCGCATTCAGAGTCTCTATATTCATTCTCAGAGGAGCTAGAGTCGCCCTTTGTACACAAATTAATGCCCAATTTACTGTACTGCCATATCAACATGCCTTACCTCTTTAGGTATCAGGTCTCAAAATGATATGAACTTCGGTTTGGGAATGCTTTATAAAAGTCCATAAAATGTGTAACTTGATCAAAATATCTTGCTTTGATAAGGACTTTAAACACTTTTTAGCATATTCGTCAACCACATCTTCCAGATCCTTTGCAACTTGAGTTTTAAATGCAGATAGCTCATGATCGACTTTCTTAGTAGCCAATTTCTGCTGGTCTAAATTTCTCTACAAAAGACCTCTCATATCGATATGACCTTTTTCCTGATCCTTGTATTTCCTGACTTCATCTGCCCTGGACGCCTGCAGCTCATCAGTCTTAGCTTCATAAGCAATTTATTGCTTTTTAAGCTCTTCGCCAGCGTGCGCGAATTGTCTTTCTAAATTGTCAGCATACTTATTTTGCTCTTTGAAATCCTTTTTAAGAAGCGCACATTCTTTTTGGAGGAGGTCAATGGATTATTTATGTTTTGATACTTCCTTTTCCAGTTTAGAAATAGTCTTGACAAACCTCAGTAGTGTATGATTAAGGGTGTCTTCACTCTCAAGCTGAAAGGGCAAAACGTCAGCCGAATCATCCAAATTTGGGGACTGATGTCTAAAGCTCTCAATACCTAACATCTCTAAAATAATTTCCTTTTCAAGCATTGAAATAAGTGTAGCTTGAGCCGTGGCATGAATAATTTCTGAAATATTATGTATCTTCTTCTTTTTTTTCTTATTTTTCGTCTCACTATGGTGTTTTCCCTCCTTTAATTTTGATGCGCTTCGTATTTTTTTATTTTTAGATTTGGGGGATCTTTGAGTATTTTTCTAACTTCGACATTAGCCTAAATAGTCTCTTTCAACTGCTCATTGAACTGATTCGCTTCCACAATAACAACAATCACTTTCTTTGAACCCAAAAGTCTCTATTGTAATCCTTCTCTATCATGTAGTTTGGAGCCCTCTTCATAGTCAGAAAGTAGAGTTTGTCATCAGTAGCTTCTATTGGATCGAGGATTACCGAGGTATATGGTAAAGAAGTCTTTAATTATTTACATCGGTATAGACGACCAATTATTTTGATTCATAATTCAATGGTGTCTCTATGGTTTTTGTAACCTTATGTCTGCCCTATCTATGATTTACCACCTCGCCGAAAACGCTCATACTTTATTCTTAAAATAATAATTATATGGGATTTCATGGAATAAATCAAGTATTGTTTATTAATATCTTAACAATTGTGCCTTATACACCCGAGAATGGAAGCAGGTAACTCCACATGTACTCTTTTGTTTTCCACCTTTAGTTTTCGTAAATTTCGCACTCTTCTATTTTAAGACTTCAGCATCAGTTTAGAATTATTTTGACACCCCAATTAATGACCCCACGTTAGTACAGTTTTCAGCTTGGTCCACCAACTTTTTTAGATTGGATTCAGAGGACAATAGTCTACTTTAGGGGTTTGTCTTTTGAGGGATAGCTAACCTATCAGCGACATGAATACATTCGAAGCAGATTACTCCGAGGATGAACTAAGAGATGATGGAACATATTTGGCACATTCAATTTTTTTCTATATGTTCGGAAGCTCGCTGGCCCTTAGTCACTACGCGGGGGTCGTCTATCTTTAATATTTAAATCCATTCTTATGAAATGTTATAGATTTTTTCTACTTGTTTATCATTGGGACTTGTTTATCATTGGAACCATGTCAGCCTCAACGCATGACTTCTAGAATCAAAGTATTTAGTAGTAGAAGATGTGAGATCAACTGAAATGGAGTATATGTTGTAAGAGAATATACCTTCGTAGTCAAATATTTGACTAATGACTATTGTTTCTTTGATTTCTTGCAGCCCCGTAACATTTCTAGTTAACATTTCTAGTTGCTCTTTCCTCTCCAATTTTCTATAAGAGGCGCAACCAATCGGCCAGAGAAGTAGTAGCTATGAACATACATAGTTAAGGATAATGTATCGTTGAAAAAGATTTTTGCGGTGGGGGTAGGAAAAGAATTAGAATTTACATTGGAGGAAGTTTAGATATTCTATCTTTATCTCTAGAAATTGTTAAAAAAATGAAATAATGCTAAAAGAGGGAAAGTATTTCTAGAGAAATATACGAGAGCCCAATAGCCTTTTTTCACAAGCCCAATAGGTATAAACCTTAGGAAGTTGACGTTTCCCTTCAAGAGTTATTTTTTCTTGAAAAATGGAATTAGTTCAAAATATTATGAGACTCCACCTTCCAAAGGGAAGGTCATGGGTTGAATATTTTCATGACATGTGTAATTAGAATAGAGTTTCAAACAATCATTTTTGAAATACTTACATAACTATACTCATACAACTTCGTAAATCAATTAAGATTATCTTTCCAAGGTGTATTCAGATAAACCTGCACCGATGAAGAGCATTGAGTATTTGTGTCACTTGATCTGAAGTGCCCGATGTATCTCTAGTTTAATCTAAAGTCATTTCAAGTCTGAATCCTCTCGAAGGATCTTTGCAAGGACTATGGAGCTACTGACAAGGACATGATTCTCCGACAAACAAACATACCAATGAGTAAATTTTATGATACTGATGTAATAAAGTACAATAATTCGAGTTGTTTTACATAATAATAGGTATAGTTTGTACTTAGGATTTGGTTACCGAAATGGACTTAGTGACTATGTAAACGTATTGGGCCCTTTTTCCTATATATAGCCTTATCTAACTATCGCATCAAAACTTATCTCTCTAAATTTATAAGCAGCTTAATTATCTCTCTATCCTCAATCTAAAAAATCTTAATTCAATTCTCCTTTTATATTGCTCCCATCCGGAAATATCTGACACGAAACCTTATTTAGCTGGACCGACCAATACATAAGGTATGGTGGGCGCTGATATTCGTATGACAGCATGGATGAAGCGGTTGGTGCTATTATTTCTCTTTTGAAGCACGCCTTAATCCAACGACTATTTGGTCAAATGCTGAGATTAAACATCAATATAAACTCTTAGTGTTCTAGCTTCATGTAAAAGCTTCTAAGTATTTTCATAAGCCTTTCGACAACCATGTACTGACCTTCGGCACTCCAAATGACCAATCTCTCCTTTCACCTTATGCATGACATAATTATTGGTAAAGATTGTCTTAGGTTTCACCAAACTTCTTTCGATGCATGTATCAACCCCGATATATGATTGAGAGATTTAAACATTTTATATCTCTACATGGCGTCGACCGTCCATCTTTTGGTCAAATATAGTCTTTTGTAATATTTATGCCCTCGAATTACTTCCTACTACCCCTAACACCAATTTTATTAAAAATTAAATTGCATAGCATTATAAGAGAATATTGGGAGATTTCAGATTTAGTCCATATCTTTTAAGAAATTATTTATCTCTGCTTTATGAAAGAAAAGATTGATGAGAAGTGTAAAAAGGCATTAAGCCATCTTAGACTTAGTCAGGAAATAGTTTATCCTCGCTTCATGAAAAACTGAATATTTGAGTACGGTAAAAAAAGTTTGAGATATTTCAGACTTATTTATGTCTTGTGGATAAATAAATATTGGAGCACTATAAAATGGGTGCTAAAATATTTCAAACTTTTATGTATATATTAAAATTTGCTAGAATGCATACATTTTAAAAAAGGTATTGAACGTGTGGAAAATAAATATGAAACAATCCGAATGTAGAGTTTTGTTACTTGATTTCGGAAGTCTAATTTTTTTTTTAAATTTAGCTCGTATGCTTTGTTGATCGTTTGGATTATTTTATAGATCCGGAACATAATAAGTCTGGATTTGTGCCTATTTTAATGGGGTTCAGCGGTTGACTCTTTTGTCATCAATTGCATTCCAAAAAGTGAGTATGTTTATCCAACCATCTACAAGTTAGTTGTTTTTTATTTGGACGATATGTACACCATTGCGTAAAAACTCTTGTGAGACCTGCCGAACCAGAAGCTTTTTTTTCTTCTGCCTAGCTTTCCAAGAACAACGTTCGACTTGCATGAGCATAATCACGAACAGAGCTTTTTCGAGGGTTACCGGCTCTACCACCCCGCGAGGCACTACGGTAGGGTTTTCTATTTTTTTCATCCAAATGAAAACTGTCAAGATTAGTTATTGTTTATACCTAGTCTATTGGGGATGCTCTAATAAGACTAGCTTGATATTGTTATTCTAAATGGCCACCTTATATCATTTCCTTATCACTCATAATAGAAACAAGTGTTTGAGCTTTTTATTCTAGATGAAGCAACTGCTAGAGCTTGGGTAAAATTCCCATCATCAGCATTAGACTCAGCGGGACACTTCAACATGCACATCAAACTTTCATCTTTTTCGTCCTGGAAATGAGAATTGGAAATTGTAAACGGACAAGATTATCTTCCCACCGAACCAACTTGGTACTCTCATCTCAGTCTCCAAGAGGCAACTTTTTCTATTGCAATTTTATTGCAACTGAGGAAACCACGTTCAGATTTGGACATAAGCTTTGGTCGAACCTGTTTCACCTTAGGTCACAGCAATCGCTTTGACTTTCATTACATCTACGGTTTCAGAAACATTTTCGACTTCAACTACGGTTTCAGATTTGTACATAAGCTTCGGCGGTAACTAGCGTTCAGCTCTGGGTGTAGCCGCAACTTTGGCTTCTGCAAAAGAAAACTTGGACTTCACCATCGCTGGTGTGAGTGGTGGTGTTGCTTGTATCCACCAACTGTGTTGCACCAGACATTAGGATCACCGTGATGATGATTCCACAGCATCAACGTTACACAAACAACAGTTTGAGGTTCTATGATGATTCAACGCATTAATATGTCTGCAAACTTGTTGTTTAACAAAGAGAGAACTGAGTTAAAATAAGAGAAAGTTACCGGTAAATATCTTCTCAACTCTATGTAATTACCCAGTGGTAACCGTTTTTTTGGATAGTGTCACTTGGTACCTCGAATTAAAATTTGGACAAAAATACCCCCAACCAAATATACGCGCTGGTACTTCAAGGTGTTTGCAATTCTCATGATAGGATGCGAATTGTTTGCAACTCTGGGTTTTCTGAACAATTCTCATGATAGGATGCGAATTGTTTGCAACTCTCAGGATTTCCTGAACAATTCTCATGATAGGATGCGGATTGTTTGCAACTCTCAGGATTTCCTGAACAATTCTCATGATAGGATGCGAATTTTTACAACTCTCAGGATTTCCTGAACAATCTCATTATAGGATGCGAATGGTTTGCAACTCTCAGGATTGCCTGAACAATTCTCATTATAGGATGCGAATTGTTTGCAACTCTTAGGATTTCCTAAACAATTCTCATGATAGGATGCGAATTGTTTGCAACTCTCAGGATTTCCTGAACAATTCTCATGATATGATGCGAATTATTTGCAACTCTCACAATTTTCTGAACAATTCTCATGATAGGATGCGAATTGTTTGCAACTCTGGGTTTCCTGAACAATTCTCATGATAAGATGCGAATTGTTTGCAACTCTTAGGATTTTCTGAACAATTCTCATGATAGGATGCGAATTGTTTGCAACTCTCAGGATTTCCTGAACAATTCTTATGATATGATGCGAATTGTTTGCAACTCTCAGGATTTCCTGAACAATTCTCATGATAGGCAGATTAGGTACAAGCAAAGCGGAGAAGAGCAGAACAAAGCCAAGCAGGATCAAGCAAATCAGAGCAAATCAGAAGAAAGCTTAGCAGGATCACATATAGTAGAACAAAAGGAAAGACTAGAAAAGCAGACAAAGCATTTTAATCCAAGCAGGAAAGATAAAAGACTGAGCGCACTCAATTTTATGTCGAGCAGAGCATGACCAGAAGTACGCACGCTCGGTCAAAGAAAATGCAGAGAGGCTAATCCGCGCTCAGCTTCAGTCGAGCATAGCACGATCAGAAGTAGGCACACTCAGCTCGAGTCGATAGAGGAATTTAGCGCGCTACATCGCTTGACCAAGGATGAGTTAATATCGGACCTGACTAGGGTAGGCTGGACAGCCCTAACGTCGACCGAGCAGAACGGTAAAAGATACTCTGCACATCGAGTTGTAAAACTAACCGTTACATCAACAAGTGTTAATGACGTCAGCATAGTGGACTGTATTAATGGCAAATTTAATCAAGGATAGATAGTCAACAGTCAAATATTCAAGGATCTTGATTAAGGAGAATTTATAGCAATTAGCTTAATAATGGTTGCGACCCATTAAATATTTGTAATTAATAGGGGAGTTATGGCCAAGAGTAGTATATATAAGGGACAAAGGGCATTGTAATAGCATATACTGAAAATTCTTCTCGAATCAATAATATTACTACCTTGGTAGTTCATTGTTTTATGTTTTTCCCATAACAGTTTTGGCGCCGTCTGTGGGAAAGATCAAAGCAAGTTTTTTTTTTACCAATGGTAGTAACTCGATCCAGGATCGATATTGAACCAAACGAGAGACACATCACCATGACCAATCCCAACCATGTAACCGATCCCGTTGTGCGGTCAACACTACTGCCCCCACCTAACGAGGGCGGCCTAGAAGAAGCCCTACAAAGAAACGTTCCAACCCTGGTAGACCCACCAGTGGCACCAACCATCACAGAAATGGTCACCAACATGACAGACCGCCTCATGCCCCCTAGCCTTCCAGAGGACGCAACCGAGGTTCAACGATTGGAGCAACAGATTTTGACGATGCAAGCAGCCCAAGGAAAGGCAGATCGTGACCAGGAAGTCAAGGACTTAGCAAACAAGGTGACCATGGCGGAGCTGCAGGAGGCTGTTAATATGTTGATAGCGAAATTACGTTCAAGCGATCATCACCGTCCACCTAAATCAGTCATTCAGGTAAGTCAAGCAGCAATACGGTAAGTATCATCTAAAAGGGACAAGCTCGGCGAAGGAATGGGAGATAGCGCTGGGCAAAAACGCTAGAAGCAATCCACACTCAAGGATGGCGAGGAAGGAGCGAGCGAGCAGTATGATCATATACGCATGACTATAACTGCCTACGTTTTCAAAGAGTCACAATTTCTCAAAAAAATCCTCGCCGCCCAACTCCCAAGGAAATTCGACCCTTTTTGTTTAGAGGCTTATGATGGATCGGGGGACCCCGAAAGGCATCTAGAGCAATTCAGAATCATGATGCTCTCCTTTAATCCAAACGATGCTATGTTGTGTAGGGCGCTTTCCATGAACCTTAAGTGCAACGCGCTGGACTAGTTCATCAGCCTCCCCAAAGGATCCATAAGCGATTTCGCAAGATTCTGGGGTGCATTCAGGAACCGCTTTGTAGGTAACAAGGAATTACGGCAGGATCCTGAATGTATTATGAACCTATACCAAAAGAGGGAAGAATCCCTTAAAGGATACATCAGAAGATTTGTGCATGCCATGAATAAACTCCCCGACCTAGCGGAGAACATGGCGGTGGCTTCCATCAAGCGGAGACTAGACAGACAAGGTAAGAATCAATGATGGCCATCGCAGGGAATCGCCAAGACGAGCCGACGGATACAGGGGAACATCATCGAAAGGGAGCCACCAAGCCAGAAGGGAATCTACAAGACTCACAACCATTCAACGCCCGACAACTTAAAAAAACCCGGTGCGACAATTTACTCAACTCATAAAGTCTATCTCCACCATTTACGACCGCACCAGAGATAGGGTATGATTACCACCGCAGGCTAAAAGCAATCAACACGATAATTCTGCGCATACCATAATGATTATGGTCACGCAACCAATGACTAGTGGCAATTATAGGAAGAAATCGAGCGACTGGTGGACAACGGTCTATAAATCCAATTCATGCGGCACGAGGGCTCAGGATTTCAGAGCAGTAACACAGAGAGCACTCATAATCGACAAGAGGAGCCTCAACAAAGTGAGCTATCTAGCCGCTAGGAGGATCGACCCACTTGGTTAGGAAAGTAGCAATGGATGCTCACCATTTCCGGAGGTGGTTCTTTAGACGAGGCGGACCCTCATAGAAGGAAGAGGTCCAGGGATGATGAGCATATTTTGTCCATAGGCGGGCCGTCTTAAAGTTACTATCGGGACCCAATTGCTGACCTCGTTTTCAACGACGACGATATGAGAGGTGTAGCCACCCCCACGAGGACGCGTTAAAAATAACTCTAGACATTGGAGGAGTAATGGTGACAAAAATATTGGTCGATTTTGGAAGCTCGGCCAACATTATATTCAAAGCCAGTTACGATCAAATGCTAGGACTCCCACCGTATAAACCGACGCAACGTACTTTAACCGGGTATGATGCCAAAACCTCTCAATGTGTCGGGGAAGTCGAGCTGCTTGTAAAGGCAGGTTATGGGGCGACAAAGAAGGAGCTTAGCACCATCTTTCTCATTTAAAAAAATCTAAGCCTGTACCATGCAATTATAGGACGCCCATGGTTACAGAGAATGGAAGCGACCCCCCTGCACCTTTCGCCAATGCGTCAAATACCCAGTTGGCAATTAAATAGGCATCATCCGCGGAAGCCAGCGAGCAGCACAGACATGTTACTCAATGATAGTGGATCCCAACAAACCCATCAGATAGTAATTAGCCGGCGAGGATGGTGCACACCAACCAACCAACCCCCCCTCGTACAACGTTATGGACGACCCTCGTGATTGTGAGGAACAGGATGTTTAGCCCGAAGACATCATCACCGAAACACTTTCGAACGGGCGTGTCCTCTGACTTGGGGAAACTTTGGACACAGGTTTCATAAATTTATTGGTAGCTTTATTATGCAGAAATTTAGATGTTTTTGCATGGACTGCGCAGGACGTTATAGGAATTGACCCGGCTATCATATGCCATAAGCTAAACATCGACAGACAAGCCAAGCCAGTACGACAAAAACGCCGGTCTTTTTCAAGTGACAAAGAGGCAGCCATCGCGTCGGAGGTTGCTAAACTACTTAGGCTCGGCCATATTCGCCGCGTCCGATACCCAGTATGGATCGCCAACCCAGTACTAGTAAAAAAGAAGAGTGGCGACTGGCGCATGTGCGTCGACCTCACCAATTTAAACAAATTTTTGGGCTATGTGATCACTAAAAAAGGCATAAAGACCGATCCTGCGCAACTACAGGTGTTACTGCAAATGCCCCCCCCCCTCCAGCACCAAGGAAGTCAAATTCCTAACCGGTTGCCTAGCGGCCTTGTCCCGGTTCATATCCAAGGATTTAAATGAAAGCCATCCTTTCTTTGGAGTTTTACGAGGCGCGAATAAATTTTCTTGGAATAGGGAATGTGACGCCGCCTTCACCGCTTTGAAAGCATATCTCACCTCTCCCGAAATTCTTACTGCTCCAGCGCTCAGTGACTCTTTGTTTATATATTTGGATATCTCTACCCATACTGTCAGCGCAGTTTTAGTTAAAGAAACCAGCAAGTTTCAACTCCCGATTTACTACACTAGTAAATTGTTAGCCGATGCCAAAACACGCTACATGGATCTTGAAAAACTCGCTTTGGGTCTGGTGGTATTAGCGCACAAGATATGGCCATATTTTCAAAGTCACACTATCACTGTCCGCACATCCTCCCATATGCGCACTATATTGCATAACTCCAACATTTCGGGGCAGTTAACTAAATGGTTCATCAAACTCGGAGAGTACGATAGCCGGTTCGAACCACGCCGAGCGATCAACGGCCAAGCCATATCAGACATTATAACATAATTTTCCACCCCCTGACGAACTGGTGAAACCCCTGATAAGTCAACGGTGCGTCCTCTAATTCGGATGGAGGAGCCGACATGCATTTACGAACACCAGCATGAAAGAAAAATAAGCAAGCTATCCGGTTCAACTTCCCATCAAATAATAACGACGCAGAATATGAGGCGGTTATTGGAAGCATGTGTTTGACACAAATCTGCGGTGCGACCAACCTCCACGTGCGCTCGGACTCCCAGTTAGTTATCAATCAGGCTAAGGGTACTTTTGACAATAAGCAGGAAGCCACCAAAACCTATGTCGCGATCCTCAAAGAAATCAAAGCCGAGTTGCACTCCGTCCCAAACGAACAAGTACCCCGCCTCGCCAACTCTGTCGTCGATGCATTAGCCAAAGCGGCCGCGGCCGCCGACCACCCTCTTCTTATAACCCAGGAAATTCCAAGTACGACTCATTTTGGCCAAACCTCTCAGGTTTTTTCGATCGACAATACACATGATTGGTGTAACCCCTTCATCGAGTACCTTGGCCAAGGCAAGCTACCACAAGATAAAGCTCTCGTTTGTACATTTCAGGTCAAAGCGGCCAAATATTTCCTACTCGACAACACACTATATCGGAAAACTACCACCAGGCCACTCCTCTGCTGCCTAAACAAAGAGGAAGCTTCATCAGTAATTAATAATTTACATGCAGGAGACTCTAGGGCGCACTGCGGTCACCGCAGCCTTATCCGTTGTTTCCTTCTTGCAGGGTTTTATTGACCTGAACTTGCCGCCGACGCCGATCACTTAGTTCAACAATGCCTGCATGCCAGCAATATGCTAAATCTGCCCATAAGTCAGGCGAGTCGATGACAACCACCTGTATTCCCTGCCATTTCGACAAATGGGAAATCAATCTCGTGGGACCTTTGCGGGTGGCTACAGGCAAACACCAATTTTTAATCATTGCGGTAGATTACTTTACCAAATGGGTATAAGCGAAGGCATTGGCGCGCACCTGATCCTAAGAGGTATGTGACTTCATACACAACCAAATCCTCACACGCTTCAGCATACCACAAGTTCTAATGATGGATAATTGGCCTTGATTTCAAAACAAGGCATTCTCCACCTTTTGCGAGAAATTTGGCATCACGCAGCACTTTGCCACCCCCTACTACCCACAAGTGAATGGGAAAGTCGAGGTCACCAACCGTACAATCCTCGATGGCATTAAGAAAAAACTGGACGGGGCAAAAGGAAGTTGGTCGGACAAACTAGCCGACGTGTTGTGGGCATATCGAACAACCGCGAGGGCCACCATAGGTGCGATTCCTTTCTCCCTGGTGTATAGAACCGAGGTAGTCGTACCGGCTGAAGTACTGATCCCCTCTCACCGTATTGCTACTTACTCTAAAACAGACAATGACGCCTGACGAGCACCAGATATCAATTCAATTGAAAAATTACGAGACCAGGCGCGCATACGAGCAGAGAATTGCACGAGTCTGATGCGTAGCCGTTTTAACTCCAGACTACGCCGACGGACCTTTCACATCGGTGACCTCGTTATGAAAAATATTTTCCATGGATCGGGGGGCCAGAAACTCGGGAAGTTTGGTCCTAATTGGGATGTTTTTATACCATTATTGCTAAAGGCCATAATGGGGCATTCCGCCTTGCCGATGCCTAGGGCAAAGCCCTTAAACACCCATGGAATATCAGTCTTCTTAAGTTATACCATACTGCGATGTAAAATTTTCGATGCGCTCTTTTTCCCTTCTGATGGCGCGAATGGGTTTTTTTAATGAGGCATCTACTTATCCATCATCAATACATTTATCATTTTTCGCCAATTTTGTATTTATACTTATTTTTTGTAACTCTGCCAGAAGGTCACCGACCACGCCTTAAAGGCTAGGCAATAGGGGCCATACTGTGCCACACTTAGACAAGATCTAATAAATATGACAAACGCGCCGATTGGCCACGCCCGCTGGGCTATGTTAACGGGTCATATTGTGTTCAATACCACACTCAGGTATTAATAAACGTGAACTACTCCAAGCCCATTAGGTTACGCAAATGGCCGAACCGATCGCTCCACGGACTTAACTATAGCGACCTTGTTAGCCATAAGTTATGCAATGAGCCCCACTATGCTCGATCTTGCAGAAAAAGTTCTTAATCCGAACAACTAAAAAGTATAAACACACGCCATGTAATTAGTACAAATCATCCAACAACATCGATGTATAGGTTAAATTACAGAGGCATCCAAAGTTTTGTCGCCCCAAAAAAAATGTCTTTACAAATACTACTACGCTATGTGTTGGCAGGTTTTGCCACTGCATCGGCAATGCCCACCTTTCCTGTCTCCACCGCCACGAGAAAGTTTTGATAAGGACCACAATAAATGTCTCGATTCACCGTTTTTTCTTCCTTTTTAGCGGACTAACCGCTTCATCTGAGTCTTCTTCCCGCAACCTCATCTTCTTACCACTACCTTCCACCCCTTCAGCGACAAAGGCTAGTTGTCTCTCCTTGCTCGACATCTCCACCTCCTCCCCTTTTCGTGCCTCTTATGGCGTAAATGATGATCCGCTCACCTCTCTTGCCTTTCGTCTTCCTGACACCGTGAGACCCAGCCCAGAAAAGTCCCCCTTTTCGCACCGCTACTCCAATAGCGCTCTAAGCCTCTCCAAATTAGCCTCTTCTTCACTACCAGCCATTGTTACTATCTCGTCTTCTGCCACTGCAAGTTCAGGAATGCGCCACATACCGGCCTTTAAATAGTTCACCGCACAAAAGACTTGTGTCGGCTCGCCTTCCCAAGCAGCGTGCGCTGCAGCAGATAATTTTACCTAAAGATTCATCGACCCCTTCGGAAGACCTTTTTTACACCACTCTTGGTACTTCCCTTCACCTGAACCAACACATCATAGGTTACAATTAAATCGAAAGATCAATGTACACACTCAAACATATAGAAAACTGGAGATTCAACGTAGCACTCTCATGCTCCCAATTACCAGAAACATTAATAAACCCATGCTTCCAAGTCTTATGAGAATTAGGGAGATCAACTATGTTTCTCACTCCATTTAATTGAAGAGAGAAAAATAGAGACCACGCCAATTTGGACACCTCCATCCCAGCTAATACGTCGGCCAAGTAAAAAGGTATTTTGAAGTATTGCGAGTTCAGAACAATACTCAACAACTTCCTCTACCAGTTCGCCATTAGCTGGGTAGGACAAATCCCAATAAAACTAAAGAAATCCCTAATCAGTGGTGGCAAAGGGAGCCGCAGGCCCCAGTCAAACATCGGGAAACCGCCCGTATAAGGTTGGTCCACCGCCCGAGGTACCCTAATGGTCACATCATCGGGAAACCCATATCTACTCCTAAACTCCATATCTACGCGAAATACTCCTCTAATACGTCCGTCTCCTCAAACTCCTATTTCAGTTCCACTATTTTCTTCTTCATTGTTTTCTATGGCGCCATGAACAAATCGACTGCAATTATCCAACAGTGGTTATAAGATTAGGGTTTCGCCGCATGATATGTGATCTTACTCTCAATAAACCCAGTATTGGGTGAAAAAAAAATCATGCATTCTCAGAATTCTAAAAGCCCCTAAAACTATTTAAACTTCCATTTCCTTCGACTGTCTACCCAAACTACCAGTGGAAGGCCCAAAAGAGATTACATACCTGTTCTAATACTCCGCTCTTCGATTATGACTCTGGTGTCCTCCCCAAAGAGTGAGTCAAAATTTCGTTTAGTCACAACAAAAATCGTTCTTCTCGTTTTTAAATCTCTCTCAAGCAATGTTCCCAAAAAGTATTTTTGTAAAATAAAAGACTTAGATTTTGGAAAAATCACTAAATACTTACGAAGCGGTTCAGTTACCAAACTGTCATCATAATGATGACACATATCGAACCATATATTGAGAACTCAAACGTTTAGCACGCTTTTCTACAGTAACTTTTCAGAAAATCAAACTAAATCGACACATGTTATCAAATCAGAGAGTGACACGTCACCTACGTTTTTTTTTTTGTTTTTTCATTTCATTTTTATTCCAATCAATAATTATTTCACACTTACTCATTGGACTAGGGGGAACCCTGATAAAGGAGTAGATACCCACAACCAATATCAAGAATTCACGACAAGGCCGAGCAGAATTAGGCAGAGTAGGACCAAGCAAAGGGAAGTATAGCAGAACAAAGCCGAGCAGGATCATATATAGTATAACAAAAGGAAAGACTAGAAGAGCAGAAAGCGTCCAATCTAAGGAGGAAAGATAAAATACCGAGCGCACTGAATCTTAATTCGAGCAGAGCATGACCAAAAGTACGCACGCTTGGTCAAAGCAAACGCAAAGAGGCTAATTCGCGCTCAGCTTCAGTCGAGCAGAGCACGATCAGATATAGGCACGCTCGGCTCGAGTCGATAGAGTAATTTAGCGCGCTGTATCGCTTGACCAAGGATGAGTCAACATCGGACCTGACTAGGGCAGGCAGGACAACCCTAACGCCGACCGAGCAGAACGGTAAAAGATGCTATGCACGGCGAGTTGTAAAACTAACCGTTACGTCAACCAGTGTTAATGAAGTCAACATAGTGGACTGTATTAATGGCCACTAATCAATGATAGATAGTCAACAGTCAAATATTCAAGGATCTTGATTAAGGAGAATTTATAGCAATTAGCTTAATAATGGTCGCGGCCCATTAGATATTTGTAATTAATGAGGGAGTTATGGCCGAAAGTAGTATATATAAGGGACAAAGGGCATTGTAATGACATATACTAAATAATATTCTCGAATCAATAATATTACTACTTTGGCAGTTTATTGTTTTAGGTTTTTCCCATAACAAAGTTTAATTAAACTGATAAAGGATGATGTGTTGAAGAATACTCAAGAACCTTCCAATATATTTTGAGGTTAATTTTTAATGTTTGTATCTAACTCTTTCTTAAATGAATGACACATGGACAAAATTCACATGTCATTCATCCATAGACTTAAGACTAAGACTATTATAGTACTATAAATAAGTGATTATAGCCTCATTTTAAAGGGTCTTATAAATTTTACTTGAGATAAATATAATAAGAGAATAAGTATTCATTTTTCTTGAGGTGTTTTATTCTTTAACTATTATGTATATTTGTTAAATATCGTCCTTATCATTTTGGGCGTCGTTTATGGGAATTCTTAGCAAATGAGTCATGTAACTAATGTTGTTGACTCGCTCTGATTTTAAAATGGATTCATCTCATAGTTCCTCGATTTATAGATCTCCAACAATTGTCAAATAATGGTTAACGTCATGTCTCACGTCGTTAAGAATTAAGTGGTACAAGGAAGAATGGTTTATTTTTTCCGTAGTGTGAGAATGGAGTAAAAGGTATTTCAGCAGTTATTTTTCATGTTGTTGTTAACAAAGATATGATGAATGAAATCAATCATCTCGTGGTTGCACCAGTCAATCTTGTAGGTGAGATTTGCAACTGTCGAGGCAACAAATAATACTCATATCCAACAAGTTGTATTTGGATCAATTTCGTCAAGAAATATACGTGTTACTCGTGGAGGTGAGAATTCATTTTTTTTCAATTGTTTATAATTATAAATTAACGAATTAAAGCGAGAGAAGTATAATTTAATGTCTTACAAAATTTAAGAAATGAAGAATGGCAAACTAGGCTAAAATATTTGTCTAAAACTTTACAATTGCTAACTGAAAAGATGAATGAAAAGGGAAAATAAAAATTACAAATATGGTTGTTATTGATAAAATTTTAGACAAAAAAATAAAATATGGATAAGGAAAATTATGGAGGTTGGGGTGATAAGTTTAATTCCAAAAGGAGAGGAAAAGCAGTTGATGAATACTAAGAAACTTAAAAAATAGTAAATATAAAAATATCAAAATATCAAAATCTCATTTATCTCATAATATTTTGAAGGCGATC
Source organism: Limnanthes douglasii subsp. nivea (assembly GCA_036936605.1). NCBI lineage: Eukaryota > Viridiplantae > Streptophyta > Magnoliopsida > Brassicales > Limnanthaceae > Limnanthes > Limnanthes douglasii. The sequence goes on along the minus strand of JAUPFV010000001.1, from coordinate 90,863,545 downwards.
TACCAAGAAATGTTGATCCTTATAGGATGGATACATATGACGGAATTGAGACTCTATAGCATCACCTATAATAGTTCCTAAATTTTATGCTTAGTCATGACGACACTCTCTTGTATAGAGATTTCTCCATGATACCTAGGAGAAATGTGTGGTCGTGATTTAATCATCAACCTTCTGGACCAATTAAAATCTTTAAGGAATTGTGGACTTTTTTTAGGAGTAAGTTTATTGGAAATAAGGCGATAAAAAATTATGATTATATCATGATCATTTTATTAAAATAATGGGAATCTTTGAGGAATTATGTACCAAGGTTCGTTCAATAAATAAACAAAGTAGATTGTTGTGTTGAAAGAGTGGTTTTGGAAGCTTTTAAAAGAGGTCTACCACCATAGAGAAAATTAATTTAAGATTTGATAAAGTATCTAGTGTATCGTATGAGAAACTTACTAAAAAATATTTGAGATATTTATCAAGGTATAAGAAACAAGAATAAGATGTATGAAGCAAGTTTCTCGACTAAATAAGTGGTATATCTCATAGAAATAAATATGAATATTAAATATCAAAAGAGGTCAGGAAGGTCACAAACAAGCCTATATATTCATACTATGAAAATCCAAATAGAATGATTACTCCTTTGAATGCATTAGTTACGAATATGTTTTATAACAAAATGGACAAAGTAAATTATCGACATCAATGTAAGATGTTGACTTCAAACAATGAAAAATCTTGAAGATTTCTATTATGCTTATCATCGTGATCACGGATACCCTACAACAGATTGTTTTAGTTAAATGTTGAAATTTCAAGATTGGTGGATAATGGTAAACTAAATTACTTCTTCAAGAAACCAGAAAGAGTAAATGGAGAAAAACTTAAAGAAAATTGAAATCCAACAGCATAAAAAGAGGGAATGTAAGTGATAGGCACCATTGTTGGAGTGGACACTTTGGCAGGGAAAACTATTAATTCGAGAAAGAAAAATAGCAAAGCTCTTGAGGTTCATCCATTATATGAATCAACCATGCATATTAATAAACATTTGTTTGCATACTTGAATTTTATCGATGATGATCTAAGAAGGTTGGTTACTCCTCATGAATATGTCATGTTCGTAACAACCAAAATTGTTGGTGTAATTATGAGGAGACTCATGGTTTACACAGGCAGTTCAGGAAATTTTTAATTTAAAGTGGGTATCATAAAATTAATGGGGTAAATTCGTATAGAAAAATGTAAAATATTTTAATTAATTTTGCTACAAGGTAAACTAAATATGCTTAAGAGTTGGAGCTCTCAGTTATTGTAGGGTATGGAAATATGAATAAAATGATGAAAAATATATTTAGGGTAGTTGATAAACTGAGTTCGTATAATTCTGTTATATGTGTCAATGTTTACAAAAAATATAGGCAGTACCCTCTTATTATCATCCATTTTTGAAGTACTTTGTTGGAAGGAATATTGGAGTTGTTAGGGGAAGTAAAAAAGTATTCATGGAATGTTATTCAATCACTTTCTCCCCAAGAAATATCATCTTATAGCAACCACAAACCCCAACAAAGTGAAGATATCAATGACCTCAGGGAAGCAATTGGCATGACGGAACGATTAGATGAAACAATAAGCAAAGAAATTGATATTGGATAGCAAGTTTTTATTGGTAAACATTTGAGTCAAGAATTCAAAAGAAAGTTGAGAAAATGTTTGGAATCGATTATGAATGTTTTTCTTCGAGAATAAGTGGTGTGACTCGGGTGAGTAAATCAATAATTTATCGTAAGTTATATGTCGAGAATAGAATTAGACCAATCTGGAAAAAATGAGAATTTTTTCTGAGGAACATTTTGAGGAAATAGTCAAGGAGGTAAAGAGACTTCTTAAATCTGGTCATGTAAGAGAACCAAAATACCAAAATTTGTTGTCAAATCTAGTCTTGTTAAGAAAAAAATAGAAAAATATAGGGTTTGTATTGTCTATACTCATTTGGATCGAGCATGTCCAAAATATTTTTTTCCTTTACTTCGTACCGATCAATTGTTGGATTCAACAGTGGGAAATCGCATATTATCTTTCATGAATGCATATTCAGGCTATAATGAGATCAATATTTATCCTAATGATGAAGAGGGTACTGTTTTTTTTTATTAAACATGACCTATATTATTATGAAATTATGACATTTGGATTAAAAATATTGGAATACCTTATCAAAGTCTCATCAGCCATGTTTTTTATGATTAATTGGAGAAAATGAAATATTATGTTGATAACATGATTGTCAAGAGTAATGACTAAGACGAGCATTTTAAGGCATTAAGTAAAACATTCAATAATCTAAAAAGTTGCAATTAAACCCATTAAAATGTTATTTCGGTGTATGGGCTGCTAAATTTCTTAGATATGTCATTAGTAAAAATGGAATTAATGTTGACCCTGGAAAAACCACATAGCAAACTGTTAGTGTCGATTTTCTAGAAAAGTTTGGTTGTTTAAGAGGAAATCTAATGGTTATACTTCAAAAAAAATTGTCAATAAAAGTTACCAAGAAAAAAATTAGAAGTAATGTATGTGCATTTCTACTAATTGCAGTTAAGAATATATTTTATTTTGTAAGGATCAAGTTTTGCCTCAAGATAAGACTAAGGCACAAATTTTAAAAATTAAAACAGTGAAATGTTTTATACTTGATGGGGTGTTATATAGGAAATATATTGTCACGAAAATTCTAATGTGTTTAGATAAATGTGAAACTTTGTTGATTTTAAAATATTTGTACGAGGGCATAGCTGGAGCATATTTTGGGTACAAGGATTGATTATAAGGTGTTTTTGGAAAAATATTATAGTCAAACTTTATTAATGGATGTTATGTACTTTTAAAAAAGTTATGATTTATGCCAAAGATATGTTAATACGACCTACATTCCACGATAAAAAAATTTACATCAAATCATTCTGATTGTGTGTTTGAAAGATGTGGAATATATTTGGTTGGTCTAAAAGGAAATTTTTAATCGGGGATTTGGATTATTTAACTAAACGGATGGAAGCAAAACCATTGATGTAGACACAACCTAAAGCAGTTTATTATTCCTTACAAAAAGTAATATAATTAGGTTCTGCATTCTTAGGATATTAATGAAGCAAAATGATATCTTTAAAATGTTTGTGAGAAATGTGGAATTGAGAAACACTTAATTACTATGTATTATCCTCAAGCCAATGGAAAATTTGAAGTAACCAACATGACTATTCTAACTAGAATTAAAAGGAAGTTTGAGCTAGCTAAATGAAAATGACCTTATATTTTGTAAGAACTCTTGTGGGCTTACAGAACAACTCTCAAGTCAACTACGGATGAAACACTTTTCTTCATGGTTTATGAAGTAGAAGTTGTAGTTCTAACTGAAATACCAAGTCATAGAATTCATTATTATTCTCCAATGGAAAATGAAAATGTTAAAAAAAATTAGATTTTGACTTGATTGAAGAGCGTAAAAAACAAGCTCAGGTTATGGCTGAACATCATTGAAGGTTAATGATGAAAAAATATAATTCGAAGTTAAATTTAAGAATTTTCAAAGAGGGTGATATGGTATTAAGAAAAATCTTCCATGGATAAAAAAGAAGAGAATTCCAGAAAATAACACTGAATTGAGATGGTCAGTTTAGATTGTTGCTAAAAGACATCGTTGAGCATTCAAACGAGTTTATTTAGAGGGTAACATGTTAAAACATCCTTGTAATATTAAGAACTTAAAATTTTTATAAGTCTTCATTGCAAAACTTTGTCAATGTACTTTGTTCTCTGCTGGTGCGGGGTGTTTTTTTGACGAGACATCATAAGAACTAATCAATAACATTTTTTCCATTTTAACAAATTTTTGGATCGTACAAACATTTGTTTAAATTAAAAACTAAAAAGTTAGACAACTTTGATATATTAACAAGTTAATTAATAAGACAATCTTGTCATAAAAGAGCAAAGATAAATTTTTGAAGCATTCTTAAAAACCAAGTCCAAACGTAATTATTCATACTATGGTCTGACCACTGTGTCAAAACGCAAACAAGGTTCTAAACTACATCCTACGAGGTACACAATTATTCATATGATGGTCTAACCACTATGTCAAACGCAAATATGGTAATAGACAAGCATCAAAGACCACACACTTGGTCATACTATGATACATATTTCACACACTTGGTCATACTATGATACATATTTTCACATATTATGGTTAAATTAAGCATACTTTTAGAATATAACATATATTATGATACTAATAATATCCATGTATTGAAGAACCCATTAGAACAATAATAGAGCAAAAATAACAAATGAATGATAAATTTATTTTTCGACTCTATGAATATCTATCATTTGACTAGAAAAAACAACAAATGAATATTAATGTAAAAACTAATCAATTTAATGAGTACAAGGTAAAAATCCAATTTAAAACATAGTGTAAATATTTCAAAAGCATAAAAAAAAAAATCAAACTTAAAGTACGACGATAAAGCAGTTTTAATAAATTAAACACTACCTCACAACTATTTTGAGTCGTTTCAAAAATGTATGAAAGTTTATCAAAGTAGTAGGTATAGTTCACAAATTAATGAAGACAATATTAACTTTCTTGATTAAGGATAGTTTCCTTCAGGGTAGCTTTAGTAATGGTTTTTTGTTAGGGAGCATAATCATTAAGAGTTTATTTGGTTCCATTTTCTATGACACCTTTAGCAGTTATATTAACATCATCCTTACTAATAAATGTTTCTCAATTTTAGCAATAGAAACCTCATCTTGCTTATTTGTTAGTCAACTTTTCATCTTCTTATGATGAAACAACTTCATACAAAAAATTAACTTTCATTTGTTGATGAGTTCATTCATTTTTAAGGATAGATTTTTGTAATAGACCTAAATAAATTATGTGGTCACGCTTCCAAATGCCCGGTATTAATTCCTTCGAGATTGGCAGACTCTTAGAGTTTTAATTGTGCCTTCATATTTGCATTGTATCTCTTGTTCTCAACATTCTTAACATCATTCTTAAGATTAGTTATATACGTCACGTCATTGGGAGTCTCCTTTCGTTTGTTATCTTCTATAATCAATTCACCATATTGTCTTTAAACTAGTATGTTCGCCTTTTATATTTTTAAGCTACCTCTTTAAACTGAATATACAGTCGATTTATATTAAAGGACGACATGAATTTATTAGTTAGGAATAAAAAATTGTCTTAACGCTATAATTAAGATAATAGACTATTAGTTTATAAAAATGAATTACCTCTAAGACGATTTATGCATGTTGCTCGATAATATACGGGGTGGTGACTAAAAATAAAATAAATACATATGAGCTTTCTTATTTCCTGAGTTTTTTAGTCTTTAATTTCATTGGAAGTCATTTGGAAATATTATTTCTTATCAAATTTGCATCGTCGAGGGGAATCGATTTACAAATAATTAATATAAAAAAATGAAGATGACTCACTTATGAGTTAATAGGAATTATTCGTAAGATTTTTTGGTTCGTAGATCTCCAAAAGTTTTCCAACGTTTTGTTAATGTTGTATCACGAGTCGCTGAAAATTAGGTAAATCAACGTGGATTAGGTGATCCAAATATAGTTTCACATGTGCATGGTAGTGGCAGAATACGATCTATTTCTAGGTTAATTTCTTAGGTTTGTGTGTTAAAACAAGAGAAACATAGATATAATATTTTACAAGTTGAAAACAATGAAAAATGATATGTAAGATTTGAACAATTGTCTAAAACTATGTAGTTTTTTTAATCAAAATAAACTTTATTAATGAATGAATGAAAATTACAAAATAGATGAAAATTACAAACTTACTTAGCCATCAACTCTCCTTCATCCATCAACTTGAACCTTCATTCCCTGGATGCTTCTTTCTCAGCATGACATATCCTACAAAATAGAATAAACATCAGCAGTATCCAAAGTTCCCAGAGACGCTCAATCAGCATGAATGCATCCAAGTCCAATGCTTTCAAGAAAAGTAATTGCAAGGAGTTTTGGGGGAGCATTGGACAAATGGATATTTATTTTAAGCTTACACTTTAAGGTCCATTTAGCTAGCCAATCGGCTGCTTGATTTTGGACCCTAGAGATATGTTTTAAGCTCATGTTTTTGTTGATAAACTTTCGGCAGGAACTTACATTCGGGTCTTCAAAATCTGTGTTAATAGTTTTTGTAAGTTGATTGATAAGGACCATAGAATCGGACTCAATGTCTACATGAGTCCAGTTGTTTTTATAGCAAATCGTTAATCCCTTAAGCATAGCCATTGTTTCAGCTTGAAGAGGAGTAGTTTTCCCAACAGGCTTCCACCGCCTTGAATTATATCACCAGTGTTTTTCCTGATTAGAATACCAGCTCCAGCTTCACCATTAACAGCACAAGATCCATCAACGTTCATTTTAAGACGGGATTGCAAAGGAGGGATCCATCGCAGGTACATTGGCTTTTTATGGTTTTCAATTGAACATCAGCCTAACGTAATACCTGCGTTAAAAGACATTGACTACTGTTTATGATTAAGTTTAGCAGAGATCTCCACTCCTTTGATAATACTTATGATGAGATCAATAGCTTTGCTAACAGTGAGATGAATTCCTTTATGCTTTATTGCGTTTCTAGCTTTCTAAATCACCCAGCAGATAGCTTGGGGAATTAAGTGAGTGATATGAAAAAAATTTCTTTGAAAACCAAAACCAACATCTAAGCAAATGAGATAGAAGCATAAATCGATTGATTTTGATTTTGAAAATACAAGCAAACCAGTTCCAAATCTGCCAAGAATAAGTACAATTAACAAATAAATGATTTTTATCTTCACAATTTTCACAAAACACACACTTAGAAGAAAGACTGATATGCTTCTTCATCATAATAGAATCAAGAGCTATCAAGAGCAATAAAGTTATGAATAAGTTTCCATATATAAAAGAGAACTTCCTGGGGACTTTTGAGTTCTAGATCTTCATAAAAAAGTTAGAGAAAGTGTGCTTGACTCTTATGTTATCCCAAGTCTGCTTCAAGTTGAATTTTCTATCTTTGGAAAGCTTCCAACAAATGATGTCCTCTCTGTTAGTGATTTTAAGCTTATTGATCATATGCATTCTGTCATTTGATATTCTTTCTTGCATTTTATTAAAACTCCAAGTATTATTCTACCAAAATGAATTAACTTTAATGTCAAGATACCAGCTGATGTTGTTTTCACTGGCCATTGCATGGAAATTATGCCAAGAGTCCTTTGCAGAAGTCGATGTCTCCTCTCCCAAGGATCCATGTAATTTTTCTGTCAGCTTGTTCTCTAATATTACATAACCTGTTCCAACCTAATGAGCCTTTTCTGTTGTTAATATACAATGGATGAACACCATGACAATATATATCATTCATAACTTTTGACCATAAGAAACTCTTTTTACAAAACGTGAACCATAACTTTTGACAGAAGGAATTCTGAATATCTTCAAGCTTTCTAATATCCAGTCCTCCTTCTCCAAAAGGTTTACAAATGTAAGATCAGGTAAACCAGTAGATAGCCTTTTGATTGTACTTAGTTCTCTAAAGAAATCTATTTAAAGTAGTTTCAATCTTCTTAATTGTAGTTTTAGGAATTTCACAGCATTGCATTCAATGATAAGTTATAGGTAAAAAAAACATTTGTTATAAGGGATAACTTGCCACCGTAGGTTAGAAACTTAGTGTCCCATTCAATAATTCTGTCATTGATCTTGTTTATAATAGGATTGAAAACCTTCCATTTTTTGTTGTTAGAGACAGTAATCCCCAAATAAGAGATAGGCAAAAAGTATACTTCAAAACCAGTTTGTATCTTGAGACTTTGAATTCTTGAAGAGTGGGACTTAGATGAAATGACCAGCTTAGTTTTGCTTTTTTTTTATGGCTTGACCTGAAATTCTTTTATACGAATCTAAAAAACAGCTCAGTTTGACAATAGAAGTAGTAAGATTGTTAGTGAAAACTAAAATGTCATCAGCAAACATTAAAAAAAGAATAATGTATTTAGTTCTTGTAGCATAATGCATTTTAGGGTGATTACTAAAGAGGACGCTCATTCCTCTGGTGAGGAATTCTTCACCCGGGATAAAAAGGCTAGGAGAGATAGGATCTCCCTGCCTTAATCATCTTCTCATAAGAAAATAATCAAATGTTTCACCATTAATAAGTAAAGAAACATGAACATCAGTAATCATCTTTCTAATTAGACTAACAAACTTAGTGTTGAAGCAAAAGAATGAAGAACTTTAATAATGAAAGTGTAGGAGATTCTGTCAAAGGCTTTCGATATATCTAATTGAATCATAGTATTACCTGTTTTAGGCTTCTTGTTGATATCATATAGAAACTCCTTCGCCTTTCAAATATTATCATGAATTAATCTGCTATTCACAAAAGTTATGTTGACATACATTAGAGCCTCTGATTAATTAGAGCAAAAAAAATTAGCAAGCCTCTGATTAATTAGAGCAGAAAAATTATGTTGACAAAAGAGTACACAACCCAATTGGCCTATAGTTATTCCACCAAGTAGGGTTGATGGTCTTAGGGACTAAGAAAATACCAGTTGCAAATAACCCCGTCGGGATAATGCCACCCTGAAGGTAAGAATTGAAAGAATTACACAAATCATTTTTAATAATAAACCAGTAATGCTTAAAGAAGTAGAGATTGAAACCATCGATACCTGGTGCACTGTCACTTTTCATGCTACAGATTATATCCCAAATTTCATCTTCAGTAGTTCTAGCAAGCAGCTTATCATTGTCAACAGTTGTAACAATAGAAGAGATACAATCAAAAAATTTGTCATTCAGCATATCATTCTCATTCTCTTTGTTTTTATAGGGGTCAGACATGAGAATTTTTTTTGAAGTAATCAGCACCTGAATTCCCAATCTCATCATTTTTCAGAATCCAGGCATCACCCTCTTTTCACACTCTTGATTTCATTCTTCTTTATTTTCTTAGCCACGTAACTATTGAAATCTTAGAACTACCATCTCCCTCATGTAACCAGCTATTAAAACACTTTTGTCTCCACTAAGAGTCTTCATTCATATTTAAGTGAAGACTTTTAGCCTTAGCTAAATTAGCATATGAATGCTGGTCATTAATAGTATAATGTAGGATCCCCATAATTCTGACGTTGTTTTCAGTTTCTTTAACACTGTCAAAGACATTTCCCAATCTTTCCTTACTCCAGACCTTGAGACAGTTTTTAATTCTTCTCAATTTGTACCAAAAAGTGTTACTAGGGTGACTAAAAATTGGTTGTTTCCAATCCTGCTCAACAATACTAAGGAAATAATCATCATTGGACCACATGTTTAAGAACTTAAAAATCTATTTTTTACGAATAGAAGCGTTAGTATCAATTGAGTTAACATAAATAAGTAAGGGGGTATGGTCAGAACATGTTCTGACCATGTGAAAAACTTGAGTTTCTTTAAAATTAATCATCCACTTATCATTAACAAGAGCCCGATCTAGCCTTCTCCGTTTGTTTCTTCTTGACCAAGTAAACTTTGAACCACTATAACCAGCATCACTGAGACTGCAGGCCCTTATAGTTTCATTAAAATTATCCATGTTGGCCTGACAATTAGATACACAGCCCAGCTGCTCATCATGGGATGAAATAATGTTAAAGTCACCAACACACATCCAAGCTTTATCATTGTCAGCAACATCCATAAGGCACTCCTAAAGATATATTCTCTGAATACGGTTACACTTAGCATAAACAGAAGTAAGGTAGATTCTATCATTAACACCAGGGTAATCAGTCTCCATATGAATACATTGCTCCATGTTAAGAACAATGTTAATATTAACATTCTCCATCCAGAAAATCCAAAGCTTATTAGAAATATTAGCGAAACAGTCACTAAAACCAAGAGTATCAGCAACCTCCTTAATTCTATCATACTTAGACATAGGTTCTTGAATAGCAAGGACCTTAATACACTCAATTCTAACCATAGACTTGAGTCTTCTCAAGGTAGGCTTGTTATTCACGCCCATTGCATTCCAACTAATAGCTCTAATCATTATCAGAATAGGATTTGTAGAATATGTCCCTTGAATTAAGAGACTTGATCGATAGTTTTCCAGTTAGTCCGAAAAATTCCTAGGGTTCGTGATCAGCGAGAAAGGAATAGAAGCAGACCCAATCCAGCTAAACGATTTGAATAACATGACACCCCCGAGAAGTATTAAAGAAGTACAAATCTTAATAGGACGGCTTGCAACCCTGAACAGATTCATCTCGCGATCTTCTGATAATTGTGCACCGTTCTTCCAAGTGTTGAGGAATACTATGAATTTTAATTGGACGTCTGAGTGTACCGAGGCTTTCTTAAAAATCAAAATTTATTTAACATCCACAATACTATTGAAAAAGATGGTTTTGGTTTATTTTGGGCTGGGGGTAGTTTGGAAACGCGTTTTGGTAAGTTTGAAATATTTTGTGTTTAGTGTGAGGAGTAGTGAGATAATTAAGCAGCATGATTGTATTAAATGTTGATCACCCTCATTAATGAGAGTGGTTGGGGTATTTATACACTTAATTTAATGGCCCATGGGCTTACCGGGTCAAGTTGTGAAATCGGGTCAAGTTTAAGGACTCATTAGTCTTTTAAGTAGATTAGCAAATAGCTTAGTCAAAAGGTGTTTTACATTTGTCTTGTTCGGATTTTTCAGTGGCGTGTTATGGTCTGAATTACCCCTGTCCGGATTAAGTGGTGGGATGTGACTGAAGTATCCAAACTCATCAGTAGCCTTTTTTTTAGGCTTTACTAAATTGTTTTGGTAGGTCTAAAAAATCTACTAGGCCAGCAATAACTTTATCTGATCTGTTCGTACTGTCCGGACCAAGAAGTTTACTTTCAACACCAACCCAGTTCAAAATTTGTCAGGACTGGTTTCTCTTCCCATAATTCTAAGAATTTTCTTCTTGGATCGTGGGACACGTGTCAATATTTGGTTCGACCTACCAGCCGTTATTTTTCCTAAACCGGTGCACCCACTAGGTCTAGAAAGTTAGCTAGGATTTTGATTCTTCACACGTTTGTGCAGCCTTTAATCATTGTAAAAACCCTCTTCAACTTCTCTTAGGTAACTGTTATATTTTACTGGTATATAAATACTCTTTTACTATTTCATTGTCTTCCACACTCAAAGCGTTTTTAAAGAGATGCCCATCTTTACATTCAAATCGTTCTTGAGAGATTTTATGATCACATCTAGAAACGCTCTAGTTAAAGGTGGTTGGTTAAATTTTTCAGAGTTACAAAGAGTGAAGAAGGTAGAAAGAGATAATCGTATCGCCGCCGGCCTCCCAGTTTCTCCAAGTGAGAAAACTAGTCAACCAACCCAGGACACTGATCAAGGGTCATCCTCTTCCAAAAAACCTAGGCCCATACAGCTTTCTTTCAAACCAAACCTTTCACCCCTCCCTTCTAGTTATTCTGTTCAAGAGTCCCAACCTTCGGTGCCTAAGGAAAAAGCTGTTTCAAGTATCAGAAAACCCTCTCCCTTTATTGCAATGGGTTTTGATACTGAGAAGTCTCCGGAAAAGATAACGCCTCGCCGGACGACCCGCCAAACCAAAACCCAATCCACACCTTCACTGCCAAAACCCTCTGGATCGGAGGTATCTAAAGAAGCTCCACGGGCCAAGCCCTCCGGATCCCAACCTCAACCAGACACCAGGCCTTCAGAGGCAATAAGCACTTAACCACCCCAAGAGCCTTATGTGCAAGAAACTGACCCCCCCCCCCCTCCCTCCCTTCTTTAAAGGCAACTGACAAACCTTCCATAGTGATGGAAGAGATTATGGAAGAGAGCATCGAGGAGGCCCCCTTCGAGACCGAGGCATCGGGTCAAACAGGAGATGCTGCTTTTGATAAGAAGGGCAAGAGTAAGGTAAAAATATGTTTGACTCATCCGGATTTGCTTCCGAAGTGCTTAGAGGGCAAGGTAGGCCCTTGTTTCAAACACGTTAGCGTCAAATATCTATTGGCCTTGCAAAACATCAATTATATCTACACGCATACTGCTGAGTTGGGCCGAATCTGGACGAAATGGGGGATTCTGGAGTCTGTAAAGGTAAGGATACCTATTACTTCGGAGACTCCCATGGATTGCAAGCTAAATGAGGTGGTAATTTTTACCAAAGTGCTAAACTGGGGACTCCGGTTCCCACTGGACCCGGAAATTGTTAGGTACTTTCACTTGGTAAAACTTTTCCCTAGCCAGTGAAGCCCCAATGCACGGTACTCTCTCATTGTCTGTATCATGGCATCAAGGTTGTCGAAGATCCCCCTTCCGATGGAGCAGTTTGCTGCTGTAGCAAGCTTGTGCAAGAACCATCAAATTTCATTCTACCATCACAACATGGGGAATGACTTTAAAGTTGTGGATGACTTGTTGGAGTCCAAAAAGAATCGGAAGACACAATTCATATTTGTTAGTGGAACGTGGGAGAATGGTAAGAAGATTAAGGCCAACACCAACCCTAGCATGCTGACTAGCAGGTGGAAAAGCACTGGTAATTTCCTTTCTTTTCTTTGTCTTCCAAGTTTTTTCTTCTTAAATTATAAGCATTTTCCTATTCTGACTAGCTTGTTAATCCTTTTCAGTGCTACCGAAGGAGTTCACCGAAAATTTGGAGGAGGGGCAAAAGACCTGTGCAAAACTCAATGCATGGGCTTCAGAACATTGGGGGAATGTCTTCCGCAATCGCTTCACATCAGGAAATCTCGTGAGGTCTCATATGTGGAACACCACAGGTCGGAGAGATCTCTCATAGGAAGAGCTAACCATCCTTCCTCCTCCTGTTATGATTCTCAAAACGAAAGATACCGAAGATTGTAATTTGTTCTTACCTTCCAGAGCTAAGGCTCCCAGCAAGATGAACAAAAAAAAGAAGAAAGTTGCACCAGAGTTGGTTCAAGCATCTACAGAAGGGACTGGTTTGGGGAACCGGGGGGATTTTTGCAACCCTACTCAAAGCAATAGAGGTTGAAATAGTGAGGGAGGCTGGAGGGTCGTAGAACCCACCAAAGCCTCCTAAGAAGGGCAGGAAAGGGAGGGCCAGTAGTGATGAGAAAGCTACTACGAAAAAAAAGGTTACCTTGAGAGAAGAAATAATTATTCGTCCTTCTGAAATCCAACCTCCACCAGCCCCTATTGATCCTACCTTGCAAGAGAAAATCCTAACAGATCTCCACTCCGGAGAGAGTGCTGGGGAAGGGAATGATGAAGTGGACATTCGTGCCCTTCAAGATAATGATTTGTATTTTAATGATTCTGAGAAGGATGATTTTACAGGTCCGTACCGTCCCTCCAGTTCTTCCAATATTGTGACCTTCAATGGTAAATCCTTCTCCGTTTCCGGAGAGCAAGATGTCCCGAGCCACTCCCTCCTCAGTCATATCCGGACAATACTTGATCTGGAAAGGTAGGTGAAAAGTCTGACCAACCTTATCAACTCCCTCATCTATGACAAGCAATCTTTGTCAAACACTCTCCTAAACGCTCAACAAAGTATATAGGAACTAAAGAAGGAGATGGAGGCACTAAAGAAGGACAATGAGGATTTGAGAACTAAGTTAGTTATATCGGAAGCATCCATAATTGAGCTCCAGACTTAGTATTCTGACTTAGAGAAAGACCTCACAACGTTGAAGGAGGAAGTGAAGACCAAGGTCGGTGCCATTCAAACCTTAACCAATGAGAAGACTAAACTATAGAGCATTGTTTTGGAGATGGCCAAGGAAAATGGGGAATTAAATAGCCAACATGAGCAAGCTATCCAAGCTGGTATTCATAAGTATACCAATGAATTAATAGACTCTTTAGAATAGAGAGATGATGGGATCAAGTCTCACATGGCACTGGTGTTCTATGAGACATTTTCGAAGAGGACCCTGGGTCCTTTATCGAAGTATGTGGCTTATGAAGAAATATTATTCCATACTTTAGTAGATAGTGACAAGCGTAACTACTCCAGCAGAATCAATTCCACTACTGATGATGAAGAGGGAACTGGTGAGAGTTCGAGTGCCAAACTCAAAAGTCCTAAAACGGTGATGGTGGTGAAGGCACATCCGAAGGGAACAAGCCCTAAGGTTTTATATTGTTTTTTGTCTTTCCAAATAGTAAAAATCCTTGGATGGCCAAGGCACATTTTGTACTATTATTCGGTTAAAGTCCGAACAAGTCCTTTGAACACTTAAAGTCCTTGGATGACCAAGGCATGTTTTGTTTTTATGTTCGGTTCAAGTCCAAACAGGTTTAATTTATCAAACTTTATTTTGTTAAATACTCTTATTTAAATTATTCATGGATAATGTTTAAGTAACCCCTAGCATTTTAGAAGTATTAAAGTGAGAGTGTTTAATATCTCCGATGACAAGTATTTAATAGTCATCACTTAACCAAGTTTATCTGATCCACTAAAGACCCAAGCTGTTGAACAAGTGATTTAAACTTGAATTGAATTGTAGTAAAACCACTTTGAATGTTTTAAGAAGACATCATATATTATAAAATACTGGACACCTCATTAAAACCTCCACGTGCCACCAGGGTAGGAAAGAGTATGCCCCCTAATATTTACATTGATATCTAACAAGTAAATATTTACACAAAAAAATTATTCTAAATATAACGAGAGATGTTCAATATTCCATGGGTGTTTCAAAACTCTCCCTTTTTTGTCCTGAAGTCTATATGTCCCAGGTTTGAGCTTTTGACCGACCTCATAGGGGCCTTCCCAATTTTTTAGCCAATTTACCAAACTACTTCTCATTGGTGTGTAAGAAAACTTTTGTTAACACCTTATCTCCTGGTTGAAAATCTCTTCTTTTGACCTTGGAAGAAAATCTTCTCCTCATCAAACCTTGGTAGTGAGTTGTTCTTAAGTGAGCTTTAACCCTTCTTTCTTTTATTAAGTCTAACTGATTCCTAATTGTTATCTCATTAGCTTTTTCGGAATAGTTGTGGACTCTGTATGGTGGTAGGGTAGCTTCTATGGGGTTAATTGCATCCACCCCATACACAAAAGAAAAAGGAGACTCTTGTTGAGCAGCCCGAGAAGTAGTTCGATAATCCCACAACACTTCTTGTAAATAGCTTGGCCACTTCCCCGCAGCTCCTTCTAGATTCTTTTTCAATCCTGAAAAAATAGTCTTGTTGGCAACTTCAACTTGTCCGTTTGCTTGTGGATGGAAAGGAGAAGAAAAACAATGTTGAATTCCTCTAGAAGCACAAAACGTCTCCATATCTTTGTTATCAAACTGTGGCCCATTGTCTATAGTAATCTTTTGAGGGATCCCAAATCTGCAGCATATATTGGATAAGACAAATTTAATGACATCCTTTGAAGTGGTTCTTGCCAAGGGAGCTGCCTCTATCCATTTTAAGAAGTAATCAATAGCAACTATAATAGTTATGCACCCCCCGTATGCCATAGGCAGAGGTCCAACTAAGTCCATTCGCCATCTGGAATGAGGTACTGGCTCAGAAATAGACTCCATAGGTACTGCTGGCACATGAATGTCGTTGTCATACCTTTGACATGGATCACACTTCTTTACCATTTCTTTAGCATCTGCCATTATGGATGGCCTATAGTACCCAGCTAACAACACTCTACGGGTTAGTGCCCTGTACCTACAATGCGCCGAGCCTTCTCCATCGTGTAATTCAGATAAAAAAACTTGAGATTCTTCAACCCCCAAACAACGCAGGAGAGGTCTACTAAAATATTTTTTATAGAGAACTCCCTTTATGATCAAAAAACCACGTGCCTTGTCTTTAATCTTTCTTTCCATAGTTTTATCCAAAAGGAAAACCCCATCAGGAATATATTGAAGGAGGGCGAACCTCCAGTATTTAGGTTGAATCACCTATATGCTCATGCTTTCCCCATCTTCCTTGTCTTGACTTGGATGTATGGACGGGAATTTTTGTATATGAATCCAAGGGTAGGACTCAGAATACGCTATAGTTGCCAAAGAATCTGCTAGTGCATTCTCCGATCTGGGAATATGCTCATAACAAACAATTTTGAAATTGGCTGCCACTTCTTTCTGGATGAGTAAGTACTTGATCAGTTGCTCCTTTTTGGCCTCATACTGACCTTAAGCATGATGGATGAGCAGTTCAGAATCACTCATCAACCCAACTCTCTTTATCACTGATTTTTTAATTTTATAATAGTTGGAAGATTAATACATATAAATATTATATAATTATTATAGGTAAGCGGGAAATAATGAATATTTCACACCAAAAAATATAAATAGTATTATATTTAGGCTTTTGAAGGTAATTTATTTGAATATTAATATTTTATAACTACTTATTTTTTATCGGCATATTTTCTTTTTTAGCCATTTTATAATTTATTTATTATTTTTGGTGGAACAATCTTCAATTTCTAAATAAGCTGGATTTTACTGACTCAAAAAAATTTATTTTTATTAGTAGTCCTTATAGTCCTTGTGAAATCATTAAAGAATGATTAAATAAATTGTGTTGATCATCTTGTTATATTTCCTTGTTTATGATTCTTAAATAAATTACAGTCGCTTTACAAAGTATACCAAATATATCACAGTCGCTTTATGCTGGAATCCTAAAAATCTTGAAATACATTTATACATTGGTCTACATCTTTAGCCAAACAAACCTTAGAGACTTCTCTAAATTAATTTTTGTTGACTTTGTTCATGCCTATGTTAAAAACTCTTCATCGGTCGAAACCTCCCTCAGGATAAGAGGACATGAATAAATAACATCCTACTGAAATTTGAAGCGTTACTTTCTATGTTTTTTCCGTTCTTTCAATTTGGTTTGGGATTGAAAATATATTCGCATTTCTTATGGATATAAGACAGTATGCCCCAATTCATTTCAAAAAATGAAGAAATGACTATCATCAATTATCGGATAAAAATAAAAATATAAGTAATATTTGTCTTTAGTATTGAGATGGTTGAGTGATATTCTTCAAGATGTGGTTGAGTAGTCCTTCTAGTCTTTTGTGACGTATGAAGAAAATACTACATAATGTACATTTGTTTTTATTTGTAGATGTTCAAAGTTGTTTGTGCTTCTTTTTGCTTTCGGTCAAAGTTTTGATGCCACTAGTGGTCGCAGTTTTGACACACCTCTCTTATTAGATATATATCCTAACTAATAGCATTCATATTAATAATTTAATGCTTCCCATATTTTTTTCTTAAGAACTCTTTATGCTTTAAAATATTGGGATCATTATTGTAGATTTTTGTTTATTGAATTTAAACTTTAGAGTGTTGAAACTCATTTTCGAATATCTTAATCCGTGAAACTGCTAGATGATTAATGTCATATTTGTTGTCGTCAAACTGTAACTCGTAGGAGTGTTAACATTTCGTAACTGACATTTTTTATTTATATCTTCTCTTATACCAAAAGGTGTTGCGGCCGAAGGTGCTTCGGTTATGTGATCTTGCGGGCGAAGGTGCTTCGGTGAAGTGAAGTTTTAGCCAGCTATTGTTTTGGATGAATGGGTTAAAGCCACCCTTATCATTTTCTAATAACATCATATAATTATTCATAAACTAATCCCAATATATTGGTAACTGAAGATAGAACTTGATGAGTCCGAATCCAGCATGCTCCCCGGACAGGGACCGATCAGTCCAAAGCCTCCGGACCGGACAGGTCGGACAGGTCACATGGACCGGACAGATGACTTCGAATACTATGACCATAGGACTGTTTGAACTATGACAAAAGTACTAAAAAACCTAAACACTTCTTGACTAAGCTACTTGCTTTCCTACTTAGAGCTCATGGGTCTTTGAACATGACCCGGGTCCATTAAACATGACCCGAAAGCCCATAAGGGCCCAAACATCACACTATAAATACCCAACCACCCGCATTAACTAAGGGTAATGAAAATTAACTGCTACCAAGCTGCTTAATTATCTCTCTACTCTCTAAACACTTAAAACACTCACACACCACCATAAAACACCAACTGAAATTACCAGTCTACCCTCAGGCGATTATTATCCACACCAGAACTCAATTTCTGGGATATTATATTAAAAGTACACAATATTATCGGTGACTCTCAACCCTGCAATAGCGTGCACATCATGTGACATGATTGTCATTTTGTCGTACATGATATAAAATATACTGGTCTCTGGATGCCACCTCTTTATGAGCAACTCAGTAATTATAGCGTTGCGATTACAATTAGCCAGAAGCTTGACAAGCTTCCCAAACTATGTTGTATCCAAACAAACTCGTAGTCGCTTGTTATGTATAAGAATTCAAGATATCTAGGTGGTATAATGAGCGTATAATCACATTGTAGTTCTCTCTAATAACATAAAATTAAGGTAGTTCTCTAATAACATAAAATTAAGTTTCACATATATGCTCCTATGTTTTGCAAGTGTAATATACTATGTCTAGTGATAAGACCATATTCTCTCAAGAGGTAAAGGCTTCTCACCAAATCCATGTTGCATTAAGGAGAAATGACTCCTATCAATTATGACGACCCAAGAGAAGGGTTATAATCAAATAACGATCCAAAGATATAGACTCAGTCTACATATCAAATAAGGTATCCTGAGTCTAATTGAATAAAGAATTTACTCTAAGTATTGAGATAACCCTACCATGAGGATTAAGAATATCAAGTCAAGAAAGTAACAAGAAGAACTTCTATTTGACGAGCAAGTTAGGAGTTTTAGTTAACCAATTTAGACACGTGAAGACTTGATAATGATAAATATCATGAGTATAATGAAAACTCCATTATAAAGTATAAGCTTCTAAAAGCAAATATATGACACAAGGATCATCAAATAAAGACGTCTATATACAAGCCCAAGTTTGATAAGGGAGTAGATACCCACAACCAATATTAAGGATACACGACAAGGCCGAGCAGAATTAGGCAGATTAGGTACGAGCAAAGCGGAGAAGAGCAGAACAAAGCCAAGCAGGATCAAGCAAAGCGGAGCAAAGCAGAAGAAATTTGAGCAGGATCACATATAGTAGAACAAAAGGAAAGACTAGAAGAGCAGACAAAGCATTTTAATCCAAGCAGGAAAGATAAAAGACCAAGCGCACTCAATCTTAAGTCGAGCAGAGCATGACCAAAAGTACGCATGCTCGGTCAAAGAAAATACAGACCGCCTCATGCCCCCTAACCTTCCAGAGGACGCAAACGAGGTTCAACGATTGGAGCAATAGATTTTGACGATGCAAGCAGCCCAAGGAAAGGCAGATCGCAACCAAGAAGTCAGGGTCTTAGCAAACAAGGTGACCATGGCGGAGCTGCAGGAGGCTGTTAATATGCTGACAGCGAAATTACGTTCAAGCGATCACCACCGTCCACCTAAATCAGTCATTGAGGTAAGTCGAGCAGCAATACGGGAAGGATCCTCTAAAAGGGACAAGCTCGGCGAAGGAATGGGAGACAACGTTGGGCAAAAACGCTAGAAGCAATCCACATTCAAGGATGGCGAGGAAGGAGCGAGCGAGCAGTATGATCATGTACGCCTGACTATAGCTGCCTACGTTTTCAAAGAGTCACAATTTCTCAAAAAACTCCTCGCCGCCCAACTCCCAAGGAAATTCAACCCTTTTCGTTTAGAGGCTTATGATGGATCGGGGGACCCCGAAAGGCATCTGGAGCAATTCAGAATCATGATGCTCGCCTTTAATCCAAACGATGCTATGTTTTGTAGGGCTCTTTCCATGAACCTTAAGGGCAACGTGCTGGACTGGTTCAGCAGCCTCCCCAAAGGATCCATAAGCGATTTCGCAGGATTCTGGGGTGCATTCAGGAACCGCTTTGTAGGTAACAAGGAATTACGGCAGGATCCTGAATGTATTATGAACCTCTACCAAAAGATGGAAGAATCCCTTAAAGGATACATCAGAAGATTTGTGCATGCCATGAACAAACTCCCCAACCTAGCGGAGAACATGGCGGTGGCTTCCATCAAGCGGAGACTAGACAGACAAGGTAAGAATCGATGATGGGCATCGTAAGGGAATCGCCAAGACGAGCCGACGGATACAGGGGAACATCATCGAAAGGGAGCCACCAAGCCAGAAGGGAATCTACAAGACTCACAACCATTCAACGCCCGGCAACTTAAAAAAACCCGGCGCGACAATTTACTCAACTCACATAGTCTATCTCCACCATTTACGACCGCACCAGAGATAGGATATGATACCATGCCCTTCGATCCATGTCCACCGCAGGCTACAAGCAATCAACACGATAATTTTGCGCATACCATAATGATTATGGTCACGCAACCAATGACTACTGGAAATTGTAGGAAGAAATCGAGCGACTGGTGGACAACGGTCTATAAATCCAATTCGTGCGGCACCAGGGCTCAGGATTTCAGAGCAGTAACACAGAGAGCACTCATAATCCACGATAGGAGCCTCAACAAAGTGAGCTATCTAGCCGCTAGGAGGATCGGCCCACTGGGTTAGGAAAGTAGCAATGGATGCTCATCATTTCCAGAGGTGGTTCTTTAGCCGAGGCGGACCCTCATAGAAGGAAGAGGTCCAGGGATGATGAGCAGATTTTGTCCATAGGCGGGCTGTCTTACAGTTACTATCGGGACCCAATTGCTGACCTTGTTTTCAACGACGATGATATGAGGGTGTAGCCACCCCCACGAGGACGCGCTAAAAATAACTCTAGACATTGGAGGAGTAAGGGTGACAAAAATATTGGTCGATTGTGGAAGCTCGACCAACATTATATTTAAAGCCAGTTACGATCAAATGCTGGGACTCCCACAGTATAAACCGACGCAACGCACTTTAACCGGGTATGATGCCAAAACCTCACAATATGTCGGGGAAGTAGAGCTGCTTGTAAAGGCAGGTTATGGGGCTACAAAGAAGGAGCTTAGCACCATCTTTCACATTTTAAAAAATCCGAGCATGTACCATGCAATTATAGAACGCCCATGGTTACAGAGAATGGAAGCGACCCCATGCACCTTTCGCCAATGCGTCAAATACCCAGTTGGCAATTCAATAGGCATCATCCGCGGAAGCCATCGAGCAGCACAGACATGTTACTTAATGATAGTGGATCCCAACAAACCCATCAGATAGTAATTAGTCGGCGAGGATGGTGCAGACCAACCTACCAACACCCCCTCGTACAACGTTATGGACGACCCTCGTGATAGTGAGGAACAGGGTGTTTAGCCCGAAGACATCATCACCGAAACACTTCCGAACGGGCGTGTCCTCCGACTTGGGGCAACTTTGGACACAGGTTTCAAAACTTTATTGGTAGCTTTATTATGTAGAAATTTAGAATTTTTTGCATTGACTGCGCAGGACGTTATAGGAATTGACCCGGCTATCATATGCCATGAGCTAAACATCGACAGACAAGCCAAGCCAGTACGAAAAAAACGCGGGTCTTTTTCAAGTGACAAACAGGAAGCCATCGCGTCGGAGGTTGCTAAACTACTTAGGCTCGGCCACATTCGCTGCGTCCGATACCCAGTATGGATCGCCAACCCAGTACTAGTAAAAACGAAGAGTGGCGACTGGCGCATGTGCGTCAACCTCACCAATTTAAACAAAGCATGCCCGAAAGATGCTTACCCCTTGCCATGCATCGATCAGCTGGTTAATTCTGCATCTGGTTGCGACTACATGTCATTCATGGATGCATATTCTAGGTAAAACCAAATCCGGAAGCTCCCGAGCGACGAGGAGCACACCTCTTTACAGACCGAGCGAGGCCTTTATTGCTATACTGTCATGACGTTCGGACTAAAGAACGTGGGGGCCATCTACCAGTGTCTCGTCAACCAGATTTTCAAAAAACAGTTAGGCCATAACCTGGAAGCCTACATCAACGACATGATAGTCAAAAATAACGACGTAATCCACCAAAATGATCTTTTGCTGTCCGAACAAACAAATTTTTGGGCTATGTGATCACCAAAAAAGGCATAAAGACCGATCTCGCGCAACTACAGGCGTTACTGCAAATGCCGCCCCCTCCAGCACCAAGGAGGTCAAATGCCTAACCAGTCGCCTAAAGGCCTTGTCCCGGTTCATATCCAAGGCTTCAAATAAAAGCCACCTTTTCTTTGGAGTTTTACGAGGCGCGAAGAAATTTTCTTGGAATAGTGAATGTGATGCCGCCTTCACCGCTTTGAAAGCATATCTCACCTCTCCCGAAATTCTTACTGCTCCAGCGCTCGGTGACTCTTTATTTATATATTTGGTTGTCTCTCCCCATGTTGTTAGCCGATGCCAAAATACGCTACATGGATCTTGAAAAACTCGCTTTGGGTCTGGTGGTAGCAGCGCGCAAGATACGGTTATATTTTCAAAGTCACACTATCACCGTCCGCACATCCTCCCCTATGCGCACTACATTGCATAACTCCAACATTTCGGGGCGTTTAACTAAATGTTTCATCAAACTCGGAGAGTACGATAGTCGGTTCGAACCATGCAGAGCGATCAAGGGCCAAGCCATAGCAGACCTTATAACAGAATTTTCCACCCCCCGACGAACTAGCGAAACCCCTGATTCCCACATAGAAGGGAGTTCCTGGACCCTATAAGTCAACAGTGCGTCCTCTAATTCGGATGGCGGAGCCGACATCCATTTACGAACACCAACAGGAGAGAAAAATAAGAAAGCTATCCGGTTCAACTTCTCATCAACTAATAACGACGTAGAATATGAGGCAGTTATTGGAAGCATGCGTTTGACACAAATCTGCGGTGCGACCAACCTCCACGTGCGCTCGGACTCCCAGTTAGTTATCAATCAGGCTAAGGGTACTTTTGACACTAAGCAGGAAGTCACCAAAACCTACCTCGCGATCCTCAAGGAAATCGAAGCCGAGTTGCACTCCGTCCCATACGAACAAGTACCCCGCCTCGCCAACTCTGTCGTCGATGCATTAGCCAAAGCGGCCGCTGCCGCCGACCACCCTCTTCTTATAACCTAGGAAATTCCAAGTACGGCTCCTTTTGGCCAAACCTCTCAGGTTTTTTCGATCGACAATACACACGATTGGTGTAACCCCTTCATCGAGTACTTCGGCCAAGGCAAGCTACCACAAGATAAAGCTCTCGTCTGTATATGTCAGGTCAAAACGGCCAAATATTTCCTGCTCGACAACATACTATACCAGAAAAGTACCACCAGGCTACTCCTCCACTGCCTAAACAAAGTGGAAGCTTCATCAGTTTTAATGATTTACATGCAGGAGACTCTAGGGTGCACTGCGGTCACCACAGCCTTATCCGTTGTTTCCTTCTTGCAGGATTTTATTGACCTGAACTTGCCGCCAACGCCGATCACTTAGTTCAACAATGCTTGCATGCCAGCAATATGCTAAATCTGCCCATAAGTCAGGCGAGCCGATGACAACCACCCGTATTCCCTACCCTTTCGACAAATGGGAAATCAATCTCTTAGGACCTTTGCCGGTGGCTACAGGCAAACACTAATTTTTAATCGTTGCGGTAGATTACTTTACCAAATGGGTAGAAGCCAAGGCATTGGCGCGCACCTGATCCCAAGAGATATGTGACTTCATACACAACCAAATCCTCACACACTTCAGCATACCACAAGTTCTAATGATGGATAATGGGCCTTGATTTCAAAACAAGGCATTCTCCACCTTTTGCGAGAAATTTGGAATCACGCATCACTTTGCCACCCCCTACTACCCACAAGTGAATGGGAAAGTCGAGGTCACCATCCGTACAATCCTCGATGGCATTAAGAAAAAACTGGACGGGGCAAAAGGAAGTTGGTCAGACAAACTAGCCGACGTGTTGTGGGCATATCGAACAACCCCGAGGGCCACCACAGGTGCGATTCCTTTCTCCCTGGTCTATAAAATCGAGGTAGTCGTACCGGCTGAAGTACTGATCCCCTCTCACCATATTGCTACTTACTCTAAAACAGACAATGACGTCTGACGAGCACCAGATATCAATTCAATTAAAAAATGACGAGACCAGGCGCGCATACAAGCAGAGAATTACACGAGTCTGATGCGTAGCCGTTTTAACTCCAGACTACGCCGATGGACCTTTCACATCGGTGACCTCATTATGAAAAATATTTTCCATGGATCGGGGGACCAAAAACTCGGGAAGCTTGGTCCTAATTGGCATGGGCCTTACACCATAAATGCTAAAGGCCATAATGGGGCATTCCGCCTTGCCGATGCCGAGGACAAAACCCTTAAACACCCATGGAATATGATTCATCTTAAGTTATACCATACTGCGATGTAAAATTTTCTATGCGCTCTTTTTCCCTTCTGATAGCGCGAATGGGTTTTTTAGTGAGGCATCTATTTATCCATCATCAATACATTTATCATTTTTCGCCAATTTTGTGTTTATACTTATTTTTTGTAACTCTGCCAGAAGGTCACCGACCACGCCTTAAAGGCTAGGAAATAAGGGTCATATTGTGCCACACTTAGACAAGATCTAATAAATATGACAAACGCGCCGATTGGCCATGCCCGTTGGGCTATGTTAACGGGTCATATTGTGTTCAATACCACACTCAGGTATTAATAAATGCGAACTACTCCAAGCCCACTAGGTTACGAAAATGGCCGAACCGATCGCTCCACGGGCTTAACTATAGCCACCTTGTTAGCCATAAGTTACGCAGTGAGCCCCACTGTGCCCGATCTTGCAGAAAAATTTCTTAATCCGAACAACTAAAAAGTATAAACACGCGCTATGTAATTAGTACAAATCATCCAACAACATCGATGTATAGGTTAAATTACAGAGGCATCAAAAGTTTTGTCGCCCCAAAAAAAATGTCTTTACAAATACTACTACGCTATGTGTTGGCAGGTTTTGCCACTGCATCGGCAATGCCCACATTTCCTGTCTCCACCGCCACGAGAAATTTTTGATAAGGACCACAATCCATGTTTCGATTCACCGTTTTTTCTTCCTTTTTAGGGGACTAACCGCTTCATCTGAGTCTTTTTCCCGCAACCTCATCTTCTTACCACTACCTTCCACCCCTTCAGCGAAAAAGGCCAGTTCTCTCTCCTTGCTCGACATCTCCACCTCCTCCTATTTTTGTGCCTCTTATGGCATAAATGATAATCCGCTCGCCTCTTTTTCCTTTCGTCTTGCTAACACCGTCAGACCCAGCCCATAAAAGTCCCCCTCTTCACACCGCTACTCCAATAGCGCTCGAAGCCTCTCCAAATTAGCATCTTCTTCACTACCAGCCATTGTTACTCTCTCGTCTTCTGCCACTGCAAGTTCAGGAATGCGCCACAGACCGGCCTTTAAATATTTCACCGCACAGAAGACTTGTGTCGGCTCACCTCCCCAAGCAGCGTGCGCCGCGGCAGATAATTTTGCCAAAAGATTCATCGACCCCTACGGAAGACCTTTTTTACACCACTCTTGGTACTTCCCTTCACCTGCACCAACACATCATAGGTTACAATTAACTCGACAGATCAATCTACACACTCAAACATATAGAAAACCTTACACTTAGACTTTTAACGTCTTTCTAACTAGAGATTCAACGTAGCACTCCCATGCTCCCAATTACCAGAAACATTAATAAACCCATACTTCCAAGTCTTATGAGAATTAGGGAGATCAACTATGTGTCTTACTCCATTTAATTTAAGATAGAAAAATGGAGACCACGCCAATTTGGACACCTCCATCTCAGCTAATACGTCGGCCAAGTAAAAAGGTATTTTGAAGTATTGCGAGCTCAGAACAATACTCAACAACGTCCTCCACCCATTCACCATTAGCTGGGTGGGATAAATCCCAATAAAACTAAAGAATTCCCTAATCAGCGGTGGAAAAGGGAGCCGCAGGCCCCAGTCAAACATCGGCAAACCGCCCGTATAAGGTTGGTCCACCGCCCGAGGTTCCCGAATGGTCACATCATCGGGAAACCCATATCTACTCCTAAACTCCATATCTATGCGAAATACTCCTATAATACGTCCATCTCCTCAAACTCCGATTTCAGTTCCATTGTTTTCTTCTTCATTGTTTTCTTTGGCTCCATGAACAAATAGACTGCAATTCTCCAACAGTGGTTATAAGATTAGGGTTGCAACGAAAATCGTTCTTCTCGTTTTTAAATCTCTCTCAAGCAATGTTCCCAAAAGGTATTTTTGCAAAATAAAAAACTTAGATTTTGGAAAAATCACTAAATACTTACGAAGCGGTTCACTTACCCAACTGTCATCACAATGATGACACATATCAAACCATGTATTGAGAACTCAAACGTTTAGCACGCTTTTCTACAGTAACTTTTCAGAAAATCAAACCAAATCGACACATGTTATCAAATCAGAGAGTGACACGTCACCTACGTTTTTTTTTCGTTTTTTTCATTTCATTTTTATTCCAATCAATAATTATTTCACACTTACTCATTGGACTAGGGGGAACCCTGATAAGGGAGTAGATACCCACAACCAATATCAATGATACACGACAAGGCCGAGCAGAATTAGGCAGAGTAGGACCAAGCAAAGGGAAGTATAGCAGAACAAAGCTGAGCAGGATCATATATAGTATAACAAAAGGAAAGACTAGAAGAGCAGAAAGTGTCCAGTCCAAGCAGGAAAGATAAAAGACCGAGCGCACTCAATCTTAAGTCGAGCAGAGCATGACCAAAAGTACGCACGCTTGGTCAAAGCAAACGCAAATAGGCTAATTCACGCTCAGCTTCAGTCGAGCAGAGCACGATCAGAAGTAGGCATGCTCGTCTCGAGTCGATAGAGTAATTTAGCGCGCTGTATCGCTTGACCAAGGATGAGTCAACATCGGGCCTGACTAGGGTAGGCAGGATAGCCCTAACGCCGACCGAGCAGAACGGTAAAAGATGTTATGCACGGCGAGTTGTAAAACTAACCGTTACGTCAACAAGTTTTAATGAAGTCAGCATAGTGGACTGTATTAATGGCCACTAATCAATAATAGATAGTCAACAGTCAAATATTCAAGGATCTTGATTAAGGAGAATTTATAGCAATTAGCTTAATAATGGTCGCGGCCCATTAAATATTTGTAATTAGTGGGGGAGTTATGACCAAAAGTAGTATATGTAAGGGACAAAGGGCATTGTAATAGCATATACTAAAAAATATTCTCGAATCAATAATATTACTACTTTGGCAGTTTATTGTTTTAGGTTTTTTCCATTATAAAGTTTAATTAAACTGATAAAGGTTGATGTGTTGAAGAATACTCAAGAACCTTCCAATATATTTTGAGGGTAATTTTTAATGTTTTTATCTAACTCTTTCTTAAATGAATGACACATGGACAAAATTCACATGTCATTCATCCATAGACTTAAGACTAAGACTATTATAGTACTATAAATAAGTGATTGTAGCCTCATTGTAAAGGGTCTTATAAATTTTACTTGAGATAAATATAATAAGAGAATAAATATTCATTTTTCTTGAGGTGTTTTATTCTTTAACTATTATGTATATTTGTTAAATATCGTCCTTATTATTTTGGGCGTCGTTTATGGGAAATCTTAGCAAATGAGTCATGTAACTAATGTTGTTGACTCGCTCTGATTTTAAAATGGATTCACCTCATGGCTTCTCGATTTATAGATCTCCAACAATTTTCAAATAATGGTTAACGTCATGTCTCACGTCGTTAAGAATTACGTGGTACAAGGAAGAATGGTTTATTTTTTCCATAGTGTGAGAATGGAGTAAAAGGTATTTCAGCGGTTATTTTTCATGTTGTTGTTAACAAAGATATGATGAATGAAATCAATCATCTCGTGGTTGCACCAGTCAATCTTGTAGGTGAGATTTGCAACTGTCGAGGCAACAAATAATACTCATATCCAACAATTTGTATTTGGATCAATTTCGTCAAGAAATATACGTGTTACTCGTGGAGGTGAGAATTCATTTTTTTAATTGTTTATAATTATAAATTAACGAATTAAAGCGAGAGAAGTATAATTTAATGTCTTACAAAATTTAAGAAATGAAGAATGGCAAACTAGGCTGAAATATTTGTCTAAAACTTTACAATTTCTAACTGAAAAGATGAATGAAAAGGGAAAATAAAAATTACAAATATGGTTGTTATTGATGAAATTTTAGACAAAAAAATAAAATATGGATAAGGAAAATTATGGACGTTGGGGTGATAAGTTTAATTCCAAAAGGAGAGGAAAAGTAGTTGATGAATACTAAGAAACTTAAAAAATACTAAATATATAATATCACAATCTCATTTATCTCATAATATTTTGAAGGTGATCTGCCAAGAAATGTTGATCCTTATAGGATGGATACATATGACGGAATTGAGACTCTATAGCATCACCTATAATAGTTCCTAAATTTTATGCTTAGTCATGACGACACTCTCTTGTGTAGAGATTTCTCCATGATACTTAGGAGAAATGTGTGGTCGTGATTTAATCATCAACCTTCTGGACCAATTAAAATCTTTAAGGAATTGTGGACTTTTTTTAGGAGTAAGTTTATTGGAAATAAGGTGATAAAAAATTATGATTATATCATGATCATGTTATTAAATAATGGGAATCTTTGAGGAATTATGTACCAAGGTTCGTTCAATAAATAAACAAAGTAGATTGTTGTATTGAAAGAGTGGTTTTGGAAGCTTTTAAAAGAGGTCTACCACCATAGAGAAAATTAATTTAAGATTTGATAAAGTATCTAGTGTATCGTATGAGAAACTTACTAAAAAATATTTGAGATATTTATCAAGGTATAAGAAACAAGAATAAGATGTATCAAGCAAGTTTCTCGATTAAATAAGTGGTATGTCTCATAGAAATAAATATGAATATTAAATATCAAAAGAGGTCAGGAAGGTCACAAGCAAGCCAATATATTCATACTATGAAAATCCAAATAGAATGATTACTCCTTTAAATGCATTAGTTATGAATATGTTTTATAACAAAATGGACAAAGTAAATTATCGACATCAATGTAAGATGTTGACTTCAAACAATGAAAAATCTTGAAGATTTCTATTATGCTTATTACCCTACAGCAGATTGTTTTAGTTAAATGTTGAAATTTCAAGATTGGTGGATAATGGTAAACTAAATTACTTTTTCAAGAAACCAGAAAGAGTAAATGGAGAAAAACTTAAGGAAAATTGAAATCCAACCGCGTAAAAAGAGGGAATGTAAGTGATAGGCACCATTGTTGGAGTGGACACTTTGGCAGGGAAAACTATTAATTCGAGAAAGAAAAATAGCAAAGCTCTTGAGGTTCATCCATTAGATGAATCAACCATGTATATTAATAAACATTTGTTTGCATACTTGAATTTTATCGATGATGATCTAAGAAGGTTGGTTACTCCTCATGAATATGTCATGTTCGTAACAACCAAAATTGTTGGTGTAATTATGAGGAGACTCATGGTTTACACATGCAGTTCAGGAAATTTTAATTTAAAGTGGGTATCATAAAATTAATGGGGTAAATTCGTATAGAAAAAATGTAAAATAATTTGATTAATTTTGCTAGAAGGTAAACTAAATATGCTTAAGAGTTGGAGCTCCCAGTTATTGTAGGGTATGGAAATATGAATAAAATGATGAAAAATATATTTAGGGTAGTTGATACACTGAGTTCGTATAATTCTGTTATATGTGTCAATGTGTACAAAAAATATAGGTAGTACCCTCTTATTATCATCAATTTTTGAAGTAGTTTGTTGGAAGGAATATTGGAGTTGTTAGGGGAAGTCAAAAAGTATCCATGGAATGTTATTCAATCACTTTCTCCCCAAGAAATTTCATCTTATAGCAACCACAAACCCCAACAAAGTGAAGATATCAATGACCTCAGGGAAGCAATTGGCATGACGGAATGATTAGATGAAACAATAAGCAAAGAAATAGATATTGGATAACAAGTTTTTATTGGTAAACATTTGAGTCAAGAATTCAAAAGAAAGTTGAGAAAATGTTTGGAATCGATTATGAATGTTTTTTATTTCGAGAATAAGTGGTGTAACTCGGGTGAGTAAATCAATAATTTATCATAAGTTATAGGTCGACAATAGAATAAGTGGTGTAACTCTGGAAAAAATGAGAATTTGTTTTAGGAACATTTTGAGGAAATAGTCAAGGAGGTAAAGAGACTTCTTATATCTGGTCATGTAAGAGAACCAAAATACCAAAATTTGTTGTCAAATCTAGTCTTGTTAAGAAAAAAATGGAAAAATATAGGGTTTGTATTGTCTATACTCATTTGGATCGAGCATGTCCAAAATATTTTTTTCATTTACTTCGTACCGATCAATTGTTGGATTCAACAGTAGGGAATCGCATATTATCTTTCATGAATGCATATTCAGGCTATAATGAGATCAAGATTTATCCTAATGCTGAAGAGGGTACTGTTTTTTTTTATTAAACATGACCTATATTATTATGAAATTATGACATCTGGATTAAAAATATTGGAATACCTTATCAAAGTCTCATCAGCCATGTTTTTTTATGATTAATTGGAGAAAATGAAATTTTATATTGATAACATGATTGCCAAGAGTAATGACTAAGACGAGCATTTTAAGGCATTAAGTAAAACATTCATTAATCTAAAAAGTTGCAATTAAACCCATTAAAATGTTATTTCGGTGTATGGGCTGCTAAATTACTTAGATATGTCATTAGTAAAAAATGGAATTAATGTTGAACCTGGACAAACCACATAACAAACTGTTAGTGTCGATTTTCTAGAAAAGTTTGGTTGTTTAAGAGGAAATCTAATGGTTATACTTCAAAAAAATTTGTCAATAAAAGTTACCAAGAAAAAAATCAGAAGTAATGTATGTGCATCTTTCTACTAATTGCCGTTAAGAATATATTTTATTTTGTAAGGATCAAGTTTTGCCTCAAGATAAGACTAAGGCACAAATTTTAAAAATTAAAACAGTGAAATGTTTTATACTTGATGGGGTGTTATATAGGAAATATATTGTCACAAAAATTTCTAATGTGTTTAGATAAATGTGAAACTTTGTTGATTTTAAAATATTTGCACGAGGGCATAGCTGGAGTATATTTTGGGTACAAGGATTGATTATAAGGTGTTTTTGGTAAAATATTATAGTCAAACTTTATTAATGGATGTTATGTATTTTTTAAAAAGTTATGATTTATGCCAAAGATATGTTAATACGACCTACATTCCACGATAAAACAAATTACATCAAATCATTCTCATTGTGTGTTTGAAAGATGGGGAATATAATTGTTATCACAAGAAATAGTACGAAGGGTTTCTAGAGAGAGAAACTCTCTCCTCTCTCTAGAAACCCTAATAGCTCAAAAACGCCCCTCTCTTTTTTATGGAGCCGCTTTTTTATTTCCACTAAAGATAAACTACAACTGGCTTTGTGTGCGGCGTAGATGCTCCTCTCCTTGTGTAGCCTCTCGTCTCTCACCGGCAACGTGTGTCGGGATGTTTCTTTTATCGCTGTTTCGGTCCAAATCTGGAGGTTTCAAACTCATAATTTTACCTCTACACTCTCAGTATCTATCTCCACTCAACCACCCTAATGGAATCTTTTTGGCAAAGTTGTTTGCTCGGCTTCTCTACCACGCTCTTGCCAGCAAGACACCCTTCATTGTTGTACTTTAAAAACTCATTGACGCTCTGGATCCCTACATTGAAGCAGGATCTGTTTTTTCCTGGGCAAAAAACCTCTATTCTCTTAATGAAGAGAGAGGAACTCTCGCCTCTCTCTATAAACCCTAATTAGGGTTTGAGATCCAAGCCGTCAATAGCTATTTTGAGGCGATTCAATCCCCTCTTTATAATCAGATTTTTCTTTTTGAGTTTTGAATCTAGAGTTTATCCTTTTCTTGGTCGTCTCCTTGTTAAATTTTTTCTTTTTGTTTCATCTTCTTTCTTTTTGGGATTTCATAGCTTTTGTTTCCCATGGATATACCGTGGTCTTCCCGAAGGGGTTTAGATAGGAATGGAGAATCTGTACGAGGTACTTGGTTGTCCAGCGACTCCTCTGATCGAGGATTGATAAGTATTATGGTTGATGGGGACTTTGTTGGCTGTGATTTCGCTGGTCGTGATTTCGCCGAGAAGGTGCATGCACTAGTAAAACAGGCACCCTCCGATCTGAAGTCTACTCTTTGATTAGTAGTCTGAGGCGATATTATCCACCAGATCTGCCTCAGATCTGGTTCGTACGGCGTTGTGTTTTGTGTCTACTGCGCCAGAATCTGTTTGGATTATATTTTCGTTGTATCTTTGTACCAGAATCAGTTTCTATAGAATTTCTGATGTATTTAGGTGCCGAATCTTTATCGGCGGTAGTATTTGATGCCGGAGTCTGTTTCGGCCGTTTGCAGATGTTGTAGGCTATGATCTATTATACTGTAAATCTTTTTATTATGAATTTAATGCTTTTAAAAACAAAAAAAAAGATGGGGAATATATTTGGTTCGTCTAAAAGGAAATTTTTAATCGGGCCTTTGGATTATTTAACTAAACGGATGGAAGAAAAACCATTGATGTAGACACAACTAAAGCAGTTTATTATTCCTTACAAAAAGTAATATAATTAGGTTCTGCATTCTTAGGATATTAATGAAGCAAAATGATATCCTTAAAATGTTTGTGAGAAATGTGGAATTGAGAAACACTTTCCTCAAGCCAATGGAAAAGTTGAAGTAACCAGCATGACTATTCTAACTAGAATTAAAAGGAAGTTTGAGCTAGCTAAATGAAAATGACCTTATTTTTTGTAAGAAATCTTGTGGGCTTACAGAACAACTCTCAAGTCAACTATGGATGAAACACTTTTCTTCATGGTTTATGAAGTAGAAGTTGTAGTTCTAACTGAAATACCAAGTCATAGAATTCAGTATTATTCTTCAATGGAAAATGACAATGTTAAAAAAATTAGATTTTGACTTGATTGAAGAACGTCAAAAACAAGCTCAGGTTATGGCTGAACATCATTGAAGGTTAATGATGACAAAATATAATTCGAAGTTAAATTTAAGCATTTTCAAAGAGGGTGATATGGTATTAAGATAAATCTTCCATGGATAAAAAAGAAGAGAATTCCAGAAAATAACACCGAATTGAGATGGTCAGTTTAGAGTTGTTGCTAAAGGACATCGTTGAGCATTCAAACGAGTTTATTTAGAGGGTAACATGTTAAAACATCCTTGTAATATTAAGAACTTAAAATTGTATAAGTCTTCATTGCAAAACTTTGTCAATGTACTTTGTTCTCTGCTGGTGCGGGGTGTTTTTTTGACGAGACATCATAAGAACTAATCAATAACAATTTTTCCATTTTAACAAATTTTTGGATCGTACAAACATTTGTTTAAATTAAAAATTAAAAAGTTAGACAACTTTGATATATCAACAAGTTAATTAATAAGACAATCTTGTCATAAAAGAGCGAAGATAAATTTTTGAAGCATTCTTAAAAACCAAGTCCAAACGCAATTATTCATACTATGGTCTGACCACTGTGTCAAAACGCAAACAAGGTTCTAAACTACATCCTACGAGGTACACAATTATTCATATGATGGTCTAACCACTATGTCAAACGCAAATATGGTAATAGACAAGCATCAAAGACCACACAATTGGTCATACTGTGATATATATTTCACACACTTGGTCATACTGTGATACATATTTTCACATATTATGGTTAAATTAAGCATACTTTTAGAATGTAACATATATTATGATACTAATAATATCCATGTATTCAAGAACCCATTAGAACAATAATAGAGCAAAAATAACAAATGAATGATAAATTTATTTTTCGACTCTATGAATATCTATCATTTGACTAGAAAAAACAAAAAATGAATATTAATGTAAAAACTAATCAATTTAATGAATACAAGGTAAAAATCCAATTTAAAACATAGTGTAAATATTTCAAAAGCATAGAAAAAAAAATCAAACTTAAAGTACGACGATAAAGCAGTTTTAATAAATTAAACACTACCTCACAAATATTTTGAGTCGTTTCAAAAATGTATGAAAGTTTATCAAAGTAGTAGGTATAGTTCACAAATTAATGAAGACAATATTAACTTTCTTGATTAAGGATAGTTTCCTTCATGGTAGCTTTAATAATGGTTTTTTGTTAGGGAGCATAATTATTAAGAGTTTATTTGGTTCCATTTTCTATGACACCTTTAGCAGTTGTATTAACATCATCCTTACTAATAAATGTTTCTCAATTTCAGCAATAGAAACCTCATCTTGCTTATTTGTTAGTCAACTTTTAATCTTCTTATGATGAAACAACTTCATACAAAAAATTAACTTTCATTTGTTGATGAGGTCATTCATTTTTAAGGATAGATTTTTATAATAGACCTAAATAAATTCCGTGGTCATGCTTCCAAATGCCCGGTATTAACTCCTTCCAGATTGGCAGACTCTTAGAGTTTTAATTGTGCCTTCATATTTGCATTGTATCTCTCGTTCTCAACATTCTTAACATCATTCTTCAGATTAGTTATATACTTCACGTCATTGGGAGTCTCCTTCCATTTGTTATCTTCTATAATCAATTCACCATATTGTCTTTAAACTAGTATGTTCGCCTTTTATATTTTTAAGCTACCTCTTTAAACTGAATATACAGTCGATTTATATTAAAGGACGACATAAATTTATTAGTTAGGAAGAAACAATTGTCTTAACGCTATAATTAAGATAATAGACTATTAGTCTATAAAAAAATTATGTTCATCTACTAAAAATGAATTATCTCTAAGACGATTTATGCATGTTGCTCGATAATATACGGGGTGATGACTAAAAATAGAATAAATACATTTGAGCTTTCTTATTTCCTGAGTTTTTTAGTCTTTAATTTCATTGGAAGTCATTTGGAAATATTATTTCTTATAAAATTTGCATCGTCGAGGGGAATCGATTTACAAATAATTAATATAAAAAATGAAGATGACTCACTTATGAGTTGATAGGAATTATTCGTAAGATTTTTTGGTTCGTAGATCTCCAAAAAATTTCCAAAGTTTTGTTAATGTTGTATCACGAGTTGCTGAAAATTAGGTGAATCAACGTGGATTAGGTGATCCAAATATAGTTTCACATGTGCATGGTAGTGGCAGAATACGATCTATTTATAGGTTAATTTCTTAGGTTTGTGTGTTAAAACAAGAGAAACATAGATATAATATTTTACAAGTTGAAAAGGATGAAAAATGATATGTAAGATTTGAACAATTGTCTAAAACTATGTAGTTTTTTTAATCAAACTAAACTTTATTAATGAATGAATGAAAATTAAAAAATAGATGAAAATTACAAACTTACTTAGCCAACAACTCTTCTTCATCAATCAACTTGAACCTTCAATCCCTGGATGCTTCTTTCTCAGCCTGACCTATCCTACAAAATAGAATAAACATCGGCAGTATCCAAAGTTCCTAGAGAATCTCAATCAGCATGAATGTATCCAAGTCCAATGCTTTCAAGAAAAGTAATTGCAAGGAGTTTTGGGGGAGCATTAAACAAATGGATATTGATTTTAAGCTTACACTTTAGGGTCCATTTAGCTATCCAATCGGCTGCTTGATTTTGGACCCTAGAGATATGTTTTAAGCTCATGTTTTTGTTGATAAACGTTCGGCAGGAACTTACATTCGGGTCTTCAAAATCTGTGTTAATAGTTTTTGTAATTTGATTGATAAGGGCCATAGAATCGGACTTGATGTCTATATGAGTCTAGTTGTTTTTATAGCAAATCGTTAATCCCTCAAGCATAGCCATTGTTTCAGCTTGAAGAGGAGTAGATTTTCCCAACAGGCTTCCACCGCCTTGAATTATATCACCAGTGTTGTTCCTGATTAGAATACCAGCTCCAGCTTCGCCATTAACAGCACAAGATCCATCAACGTTCATTTTAAGACGGGATTGCAAAGGAGGGATCCATCGCAGGTACATTGGCTTTTTATGGTTTTCAATTGAACCACAGCCTAACGTAATACCTGCGTTAAAAGACATTGACTAGTGTTTATGATTAAGTTTAGCAGAGATCTCCACTCCTTTGATAATACTTATGATGAGATCAATAGATTTGCTAACAGTGAGATGAATTCCTTTATGCTTTATTGCGTTTCTAGCTTTCCAAATCACCCAGCAGATAGCTTGGGGAATTAAGTGAGTGATATGAAAAACATTTTTTTGAAAACCAAAACCAACATCTGAGCAAATGAGATAGAAGCATAAATCGATTGATTTTGATTTTGAAAATACAAGCAAACCAGTTCCAAATCTGCCAGGAATAAGTACAATTAACAAATAAATGATTTTTATCTTCACAATTTTCACAAAACACACACTTAGAAGAAAGACCGATATGCTTTTTCATCATAATAGAATCAAGAGCAATAAAGTTATGAATAAGTTTCCAGATATAAAAGATAACTTCTTTGGGATTTTTGAGCTCTAGATCTTCATAAAAAGTTAAAGAAAGTGTGCTTGACTCTTATGTTATCCCAAGTCTGCTTCAAGTTGAATTTTCTGTCTTTGGAAAGCTTCGAGTAAATGATGTCCTCTCTGTTAGTGATTTTAAGCTTATTGATCATATGCATTCTGTCATTTGATATTCTTTCCTTCATTTTATTAAAACTCCAAGTATTATTCTACCAAAATGAATTAACTTTAACGTCAAGATACCAGCTGATGTTGTTTTCACTGGCCATTGCATGGAGATTATGCCAAGAGTCTTTCCAGAAGTCGATGTCTCCTCTCCCAAGGATCCAGGTAATGTTTCTGTCAGCTTGTTCTCTAATATTACATAACCTGTTCCAACCTAATGAGCCTTTTCTTTTGTTAATATACAATGGATGAACATCATGACAATATATATCATTCATAACTTTTGACCATAAGAAACTCTTTTTACGAAACTTGAACCATAACTTTTGACAGAAGGAATTCTGAATATCTTCAAGCTTTCTAATATTCAGTTCTCCTTCTCCAAAAGGTTTACAAATGTAAGATCAGGTAAACCAGTGGATAGCCTTTTGATTGTACTTAGTTCTCTAAAGAAATCTATTTAAAGCAGTTTCAATCTTCTTAATTGTAGTTTTATGAATTTCACAGCATTGCATCCAATGATAAGTAATAGGTAAAAACAACATTTGTTATAAGGGATAACTTGCCACCGTAGGTTAGAAACTTAGTGTCACATTCAATAATTCTGTCATTGATCTTGTTTATAATAGGATTGAAAACCTTCCCTTTTTTGTTGTTAGAGACAGTAATCTCCAAATAAGAGATAGGCAAAAAGTATACTTCAAAACCAGTTTGTATCTTGAGACTTTGAATTCTTGAAGGGTGGGACTTAGATGAAATGACCAGCTTAGTTTTGCTTTTGTTTATGGCTTGACCTGAAATTCTTTTATACGAATCTAAAAAACAGCTCAGTTTGACAATAGAAGTAGTAAGACTGTTAGTGAAAACTAAAATGTCATCAGCAAACATTATACAAGGAATAATGTATTTAGTTCTTGTAGCATAATGCATTTTAGGGTGATTACTAAAGACGACGCTCATTCCTCTGTTGAGGAATTCTTCACCCGAGATAAAAAGGCTAGGAGAGATAGGATCTCCCTGCCTTAAACCTCTTCTCATAAGAAAATAGTCAAATGTTTCACCCTTAATAAGTAAAGAAACATGAACATCAATAATCATCTTTCTAATTAGACTAACAAACTTAGTGTTGAAGCAAAAGAATGAAGAACTTTAATAATGAAAGTGTAGGAGATTATGTCAAAGGCTTTCGATATATCTAATTGAATCATAGTATTACCCGTTTTAGGCTTCTTGTTGGTATCATACAAAAACTCTTTGGCCTTTCAAATATTATCATGAATTAATTTTCTCTTCACAAAAGCAGTCTCAGCAGAAGACACAACCTTAGGAAAAACATTAGCAAGCCTTTGATTAATTAGAGTTGAAAAGCTTAGAGCTACCATCTCCCTCCTGTAACCAGCTATTAAAACACTTTTTTCTCCAGTAAGAGTCTTCATTCATAAGAGCTTTTAAGTGAAGACTGTTAGCCTTAGCTAAATTAGCATGGGAATGTTGGTCATTAACAGTATAATCCAGGATCTCCATATTTCTGACGTTGTTTTCAGTTTCTTTAACACTGTCAAAGACATTTCCCAATCTTTCCTTACTCCAGACCTTGAGACAGTTTATAATTCTTCTCAATTTGTACCAAAAAGTGTTACTAGGGTGACTAAAAATCGGTTGTTTCCAATCCTGCTCAACAATACTAAGGAAATAATCATCATTGGACCACATGTTTAAGAACTTAAAATTCTTTTTTTTTACGAATAGAAGCATTAGTATCAATTGAGTTAAAAGAAATAAGTAAGGGGGCATGGTCAGAATATGTTCTGACCATGTGAAAAACTTGAGTTTCTTTAAAAGTAATCATCCACTTATCATTAACAAGAGCCCGATCTAGCATTCTCCATTTGTTTCTTCTTGACCAAGTAAACTTCGAACCACTATAACCAGCATCACTGAGACTGCAGGCCCTTATAGTTTCATTAAAATTATCCATGCTGGCCAGACAATTAGATACACAGCCCAGCTGCTCATTATGGGATGAAATAATGTTAAAGTCACCAACACACATCCAAGCTTTATCATTGTCAGCAACATCCATAAGGACCTCCTAAAGATCTATTCTCTGAATACGGTTACACTTAGCATAAACAGAAGTAAGGTAGATTTTATCATTAACACCAGGGTAATCAGTCTCCATATGAATACATTGCTCCATGTTAAGAACAATGTTAATATTAACATTCTTCATCCAGAAAATCCAAAGCTTATTAGAAATATTAGGAAAACAGTCACTAAAACCAAGAGTATCAGCAACCTCCTTAATTCTATCATACTTAGACATAGGTTCTTGAATAGCAAGGACCTTAATACACTCAATTCTAACCATAGACTTGAGTCTTCTCAAGGTAGGCTTGTTATTCACGCCCATTGCATTCCAACTAATAGCTCTAATCATTATCAGAATAGGATTTGTAGAATATGTCCCTTGAATTAAGAGACTTGATCGATAGTTTTCTAGTTAGTCCGACAAATTCCTAGGGTTCGTGATCAGCGAGAAAGGAATAGAAGAAGACCCAGTCCAGATAAACGATTTGAATAACATGACACCCCCGATAAGTATTAAAGAAGTACAAATCTTAATAGGACGGCTTGCAACCCTGAACAGATTCATCTCGCGATCTTCTGATAAATATGCACCGTTCTTCCAAGTGTTGAGGAATACTATGAATTTTAATTGGACGTTTGAGTGTACCGAGGCTTTCTTCAAAATCAAAAGGTATTTAACATCCACAATACTATTGAAAAAGATGGTTTGGTTTATTTTGGGCTGGGGGTAGTTTGGAAACGTGTTTTGGTAAGTTTGAAATATTTTGTGTTTAGTGTGAGGAGTAGTGAGATAATTAAGCAGCATGATTGTATTAAATGTTGATCACCCTAATTAATGAGAGTGGTTGGGGTATTTATACTCTTAATTTAATGGCTTATGGGCTTACCGGGTCAAGTTGTGAAACCGGGTCAAGTTTAAGGACTCATTAGTCTTTTAAGTAGATTAACAAATAGCTTAGTCAAAAGGTGTTTTACATTTGTCCTGTTCGGATTTTTCAGTGACGTATTATGGTCCGAATTACCCCTGTCTGGATTAAGTGGTGGGATGTGACTGAAGTATCCAAACTCATCAGTAGCCTTTTTTTAGGCTTTACTAAATTTTTTTGGTAGGTCTAAAAAATCTACTAAGCCAGTAATAACTTTATCTGATCTGCTCGTGCTGTCCGGACCAAGAAGTTTACTTTCAACACCAACCCAGTTCAAAATTTGTCAGGACTGGTTTCTCTTCCCATAATTCTAAGAGTTTTCTTCTTGGATCGTGGGACACATGTCAATATTTGGTTCGACCTACCAGCCGTTATTTTTCCTAAACCGGTGCACCCACTAAGTCTAGAAAGTTAGCTAGGCTTTTGATTCTTCACACGTTTGTGCAGCCTTTAATCATTGCAAAAACCCTCTTCAACTTCTCCTAGGTAACTGTTATATTTTACTGGTATATAAATACTCTTTTACTATTTCATTATCTTCCACACTCAAAGCTTTTTTAGAGAGATACCCATCTTTACCTTCAAATCGTTCTTGAGAGATTTTATGTTCACAGGTAGAAACGCTCTAGTTAAAGGTGGTTGATTAAATTTTTCAAAGTTAGAAAGAGTGAAGAAGGTAGAAAGAGAGAATCGTATCGCCGCCGGCCTCCAC
Organism: Limnanthes douglasii subsp. nivea; assembly: GCA_036936605.1. Taxonomy (NCBI): domain Eukaryota; kingdom Viridiplantae; phylum Streptophyta; class Magnoliopsida; order Brassicales; family Limnanthaceae; genus Limnanthes; species Limnanthes douglasii. The sequence goes on along the minus strand of JAUPFV010000001.1, from coordinate 90,822,964 downwards.
GTTTCTCCAAGTGAGAAAACTAATCAACCAACCGAGGACGCTGATCAAGGTTCATCCTCTTCCAAAAACCCTAGGCCCATACAGCTTTCCTTCAAACCAAACCTTTCACCCCTCCCTTCTAGTTATTCTGTTCAAGATTCCCAACCTTCGGTGCCTTAGGAAAAAGTTGTTTCAAGTATCAGAAAACCCTCTCCCTTTATTGCAATGGGTTTTGATACTGAGAAGTCTCCGGAGAAGATAACGCCTCGCCGGATGACCCGCCAAACCAAAACCCAATCCACACCTTCACTGCCAAAACCCTCTGGATCGGAGGTATCTTAAACAGCTCCACGGGCCAAGCCCTCCGGATCCCAACCTCCACCAAACACCAGGCCTTCAGAGGCAATAAGCACTTAACCACCCCAAGAGCCTTCTGTGCAAGAAACTAACCCCAAGAGCCTTCGGTTAAAGTCCGAACAAGTCCTTTGAACACATAAAGTCCTTAGATGGCCAAGGCATGTTTTGTGCAAGAGCCTTCTGTGCCAGAAACTGACCCCCCCCCCCCCCCCCCCCCTCTCCCTCCCTTCTTCAAAGGCAACTGACAAACCTTCCATAGTGATGGAAGAGATTATGGAAGACAACATCAAGGAGGCCCCCTTTGAGACCGAGGCATCGGGTCAAACAGGAGATGCTGTTTTTGATAAAAAGGGCAAGAGTAAGGTAAATATATGTTTGACTCATCCGGATTCGCTTCCGAAGTGTTTAGAGGGAAAGGTAGGCCCTTGTTTCAAACACGTTAGCGTCAGATATCGATTGGCCTTGCAAAACATCAATTATATATACACGCATACTGCTGAGCTGGGCCGAATCTGGACGAAATGGGGGATTCTGGAGTCTGTAAAGGTAAGGATACCTATTACTTCGGAGAGTCCCATGGATTGCAAGCTAAATGAGGTTGTAATTTTTACCGAAGTGCTAAACTGGGGACTCCGGTTCCCACTGGACCCGGAAATTGTTAGGTGCTTTCACTTGGTCAAACTTTTCCCTAGCCAGTGAAGCCCCAATACACGGGAATCTCTCTTTGCCTGTATCATGGTGACCTTCAATGGTAAATCCTTCTCCGTTTCCGGAGAGCAAGATGTCCCGAGCCACTCCCTCCTCAGTCATATCGGGAAAATACTTGATCTGGAAAGGTAGGTGAAAAGTTAGACCAACCTTATCAACTCCCTCACCTCTAACAAGCAGTCTCTATCAAACAGTCTCCTAAACGCTCAGCAAAGTATAGAGGAACTAAAGAAGGAGATGGAGGCACTAAAGAAGGACAAGGAGGATTCGAGAACTAAGTTAGTTATATCGGAAGCATCCATAATTGAGCTCCAGACTTAGTATTCTGACTTAGAGAAAGACCTCACAATGTTGAAGAAGGAAGTGAAGACCAAGGTCGGTGTCATTCAAACCTTAACCAATGAGAAGACTAAACTAGAGAGCATTGTTTTGGAGATGGCCAAGGAAAATGGGGAATTAAAGAGCCAACATGAGCAAGCTATCCAAGCTGGTATTGATAAGTATACCAATGAATTAATAGACTCTTTAGAATAGAGAGATGATGGGATCAAGTCTCACATGGCACTGGTGTTCCATGAGACATTTTCGAAGAGGACCCTAGGTCCTTTATGAAAGTATGTGGCTTACGAAGAAATATTATTCCATACTCTAGCATACGGTGACAAGCGCAATTACTCCAGCGGAATCAATTCCACTACTGATGATGAAGAGGGAACTGGTGAGAGTTCGAGTGCCAAACTCAAAAGTCCTAAAACGGTGATGGTGGTGAAGGCACATCTGAAGGGAACAAGCCCTAAGGTTTTATATTGTTTTTTGTCTTTCCAAATAGTAAAAATCCTTGGATGGCCAAGGCACATTTTGTACTATTATTCGGTTAAAGTCCGAACAAGTCCTTTGAACACTTAAAGTCCTTGGATGGCCAAGGCATGTTTTGTGCAAGAGCCTTTTGTGCAAGAAACTGAACCCCCCCCCCCCTCCCTCCTTTCTTCAAAGGCAACTAACAAACCTTCCATAGTGATGGAAGAGATTATGCAAGACAGCATCGAGGAGGCCCCCTTCAAGACCGAGGCATCGGGTCAAACAGGAGATGCTGCTTTTGATAAGAAGGGAAAGAGTAAGGTAAAAATATGTTTAACTCATCCGGATTCGCTTCCGAAGTTCTTAAAGGGCAAGGTAGGCCCTTGTTTCAAACACGTTAGCGTCAAATATCTATTGGCCTTGCAAAACATCAATTATATCTACACGCATACTGCTGAGCTGGGCCGAATCTGGACGAAAGGTAAGGATACCTATTACTTCGGAGACTCCCATGGATTGCAAGCTAAATGAGGTGGTAATTTTTACCAAAGTGCTAAACTGGGGACTCCGGTTCCCACAGGACCCGTAAATTGTTAGGTACTTTCACTTGGTCAAACTTTTCCCTAGCCAGTGAAGCCCCAATGCACGGTACTCTCTCCTTGCTTGTATCATGGCATCAAGGTTGTCGAAGATCCCCCTTCCGATGGAGCAGTTTGCTGCTGTAGCAAGCTTGTGCAAGAACCATCAAATTCCATTCTACCATCACACCATGAGGAATGACTTTAAAGTTGTGGATGACTTGTTGGAGTCCGAAAAGAATTGGAGGACACAATTCATGTTTCTTAGTAGAACGTGGGAGAATGGTAAGAAGATTAAGGCCAACACCAACCCTAGCATGCTGACTAGCAGGTGGAAAAGCACTGGTAATTTCCTTTCTTTTCTTTGTCTTCCAATTTTTTTCTTCTTAAATTATAAGAGTTTTCCTATTCTGACTAGCTTGTTAATCCTTTTCAGTGCTACCGAAGGAGTTCACCAAAAATTTGGAGGAGGGGCAAAAGACCTGTGCAAAACTCAATGCATGGGCTTCAGAACATTGGGGGAATGTCTTCCGCAATTGCTTCACATCAGGAAATATCGTGAGGTCTCATATGTGGAACACCACAGGTCGGAGAGATCTCTCATAGGAAGAGCTAACCATCCTTCCTCCTCCTGTTATGATTCTCAAAACGACAGAGACCGAAGATTGCAATTTGTTCTTACCTTCTAGAGCTAAGGCTCCCAGCAAGATAAACAAAAAAAAGAAGAAAGTTGCACCATAGTTGGTTCAAGCATCTACAGAAGGGACTGGTTTGGGGAACCGGGGGGATTTTTGCAACCCTGCTCAAAGCAATAGAGGTTGAAACAGTGAGGGAGGCTGGAGGGTCGTAGAACCCACCAAAGCCTCCTAAGAAGGGCAGGAAAGGGAGGGCCAGTAGTGATGAGAAAGCTACTACGAAAAAAAAGGTTACCTTGAGAGAAGAAATAATTATTCGTCCTTCTGAAATCCAACCTCCACCAGCCCCTATTGATCCTACCTTGCAAGAGAAAATCCTAACAGATCTCCACTCCGGAGAGAGTGCTGGGGAAGGGAATGATGAAGTGGACATTCGTGCCCTTCAAGATAATGATTTGTATTTTAATGATTCTGAGAAGGATGATTTTACAGGTCCGTACCGTCCCTCCAGTTCTTCCAATATTGTGACCTTCAATGGTAAATCCTTCTCCGTTTCCGGAGAGCAAGATGTCCCGAGCCACTCCCTCCTCAGTCATATCCGGACAATACTTGATCTGGAAAGGTAGGTGAAAAGTCTGACCAACCTTATCAACTCCCTCATCTCTGACAAGCAATCTTTGTCAAACACTCTCCTAAACGCTCAACAAAGTATATAGGAACTAAAGAAGGAGATGGAGGCACTAAAGAAGGACAATGAGGATTTGAGAACTAAGTTAGTTATATCGGAAGCATCCATAATTGAGCTCCAGACTTAGTATTCTGACTTAGAGAAAGACCTCACAACGTTGAAGGAGGAAGTGAAGACCAAGGTCGGTGCCATTCAAACCTTAACCAATGAGAAGACTAAACTATAGAGCATTGTTTTGGAGATGGCCAAGGAAAATGGGGAATTAAATAGCCAACATGAGCAAGCTATCCAAGCTGGTATTCATAAGTATACCAATGAATTAATAGACTCTTTAGAATAGAGAGATGATGGGATCAAGTCTCACATGGCACTGGTGTTCTATGAGACATTTTCGAAGAGGACCCTGGGTCCTTTATCGAAGTATGTGGCTTATGAAGAAATATTATTCCATACTTTAGTAGATAGTGACAAGCGTAACTACTCCAGCAGAATCAATTCCACTACTGATGATGAAGAGGGAACTGGTGAGAGTTCGAGTGCCAAACTCAAAAGTCCTAAAACGGTGATGGTGGTGAAGGCACATCCGAAGGGAACAAGCCCTAAGGTTTTATATTTTTTTTTGTCTTTCCAAATAGTAAAAATCCTTGGATGGCCAAGGCATATTTTGTACTATTATTCGGTTAAAGTCCGAACAAGTCCTTTGAACACTTAAAGTCCTTGGATGGCCAAGGCATATTTTGTTTTTTTGTTCGGTTCAAGTCCAAATAGGTTTAATTTATCAAACTTTATTTTGTTAAATACTCTTATTTAAATTGTTCATGGATAATGTTTAAGTAACCCCTAGCATTTTAGAAGTATTAAAGTGAGAGTGTTTAATATCTCTGATAATAAGTATTTAATAGTCATCACTTAACCAAGTTTATCCGATCCAATAAAGACCCAAGCTGTTGAACAAGTGATTTAAACTTGAATTGAATTGTAATAAAACCACTCTGAATGTTTTAAGAAGACATCATATATTATAAAATACTGGACACTTCATTAAAATCTCCCCGTGCCACCAGGGTAGGAAAGAGTATGCCCCCTAATATTTACATTGATATCTAGCAAGTAAATATTTACACAAAAAAATTATTCTAAATATAATCAGAGATGTTCAATATTCCATGGGTGTTTCAAAACTCTCCCTTTTTTGTCCTGAAGTCTATATGTCCCAGGTTTGAGCTTTTGACCGACCTCATAGGGGCCTTCCCAGTTTGGAGCCAATTTACCGAACTACTTCTCATTGGTGTGTAAGAAAACGTTTCTTAACACCTTATCTCCTGGTTGAAAATCTCTTGTTTTGACCTTGGAAGCAAATCTGTTCCTCATCAAACCTTGGTAGTGAGCTGTTCTTAAGTGAGCTTTGACCCTTCTTTCTTTTATTAAGTCTAACTGATTCATAATTGCTATCTCATTAGCTTGTTCGGAATAGTTGTGGACTTTGTATGATGGTAGGGTAGCTTCTATGGGGTTAATTGTATCCATCCCATACACCAAATAAAAAGGAGACTCTTGTGTAGCAGCCCGAGAAGTAGTTCGATAATCCCACAACACTTCTTGTAAATAGCTTGGCCACTTCCCCGCAGCTCCTTCTAGATTCTTTTTCAATCCTAAAAAAATAGTCTTGTTGGCAACTTCAACTTGTCAGTTTGCTTGTGGATGGAAAGGAAAAGAAAAACAATGTTGAATACCTCTAAAAGCACAAAACGTCTCCATATCTTTGTTATCAAACTGTGGCCCATTGTCTATAGTAATCTTTTGAGGGATCCCAAATCTGCAGCATATATTGGATAAGACAAATTTAATGACATCCTTCGAAGTGGTTCTTGCCAAGGGAGCTGCCTCTATCCATTTTGAGAAGTAATCAATAGAAACTATAATAGTTCTGCACCCCCCGGATGTCATAGGCAGAGGTCCAACTAAGTCCATTCGCCATCTGGAATGAGGTACTGGCTAAAAAATAGACTCCATAGGTACTGCTGGCACATGAATGTCGTTGCCATACCTTTGACATGGATCACACTTCTTTACCATTTCTTTAGCATTTGCCATTATGGATGGCCAATAGTACCCAGCTAATAACTCTCTACGGGTTAGTGCCTTGTACCTACAATGCGCCGAGCCTTCTTCATCGTTTAATTCGGATAAAACGACTTGAGATTCTTCAACCCCCAAACAAAGCAGGAGAGGTCTACTGAAAGTTTTTTTTATAGAGAACTCCCTTTATGATCAAAAAACCACGTGCCGTGTCTTTAATCTTTCTTTCCATAGTTTTATCCAAAGGCAAAACCCCATCAGGAATATATTGAATGAGGGAAAACCTCCAGTGTTTAGGTTGAATCACCTATATGCTCATATTTTCCCCATCTTCCTTGTTTTGACTTGGCTATATGGACGGGAATTCTTGTATATGAATCCAAGGGTAGGACTCAGAATATGTTATAGTTGCCAAAGAATCTGCTAGTGCATTCTCCGATCTGGGAATATGCTCATAACAAACACTTTTGAAATTGGCTGCCACTTCTTTCAGGATGAGTAAGTACTTGATCAGTTGCTCCTTTTTGGCCTCATACTGACCTTAAGCGTGATGGATGAGCAGTTCAGAATCACTCATCAACCCAACTTTCTTATCCCCGCATAGGAAAGCCAATTCAAGACCAACTATAGCTGCTTCATATTCGGACTCATTGTTGGAGGCCCTGAATTCAAAGCATATAACTTGGTACATCTTATCACCATAGAAAGAGGTTAGGAAAATTCAAGCTCCACAACCCATTGTGCTTGAACCACCATCAGTTTAGACTACCCACTCTTTCTTGGTTTTATCTTCTGAAGTTCGTTTGCAATTTTGGTATTCTTTTCTCACCTATCATATAACCCAGAAACTTTCCAGATCAAACCTCAAAAACACACTTTTCTGGATTTAGTTTCAAATTCACAACTGTCAAATTAGCAAATGTTTCTTGAAGATCAACTATATGCAAATCCTCCTCCAAGATTTTAACCATCATGTCATCTATGTATACCTCCATATCTCTGCCAGTCTGACTAGCGAATGTTTTGTTCACCAACCTCTGATAAGTAACCCCAGGATTCTTTAACCCAAAATGCATCATTTTTTAGCAATGGAGACCTATATCTGTTATAAAGGTAGTATGATCTTGATCCTTCGGATCCACCTATATCTGGTTGTACCCAGAGAAAACATCCATGAAGGAAAGCAACTTGTTTCCATTCTACCAGCTGATCTATCTAGGGGACTGGATAAAGATCTTCTGGGCAAGCTCTATTAAGGTCAGTGAAATCAATACACATACGTCATTTTCCGTTCTTTTTCTTGACTAACACCGGATTGGAAATCCTTAAATGATATTAGGATTCCTTTATGTGTCCTATCTTAGTGAGCCAATCAACCTCTTGGACTATCACATCATCTTTTTCCTCAGAAAAAACTCTCCTTTTCTGCACAACAGGTGCAACATCACTCCAGATTGACAACTTGTGTGAGATAACACTTGCGGGCACTCTGGTTACATCACTATTGCACCAAGCGAAAACATGTTTATTGTTTAGTAGAGAGGACAATTATTCCTTTTCCAGCTCTAGTTCCATTTTGGAACCAATCTTGATATTTCTACCCTCTGCAAGGGAGTGGGTTTCAATCTCTTCAACTGGTATTATAACACTAGGAGCCTCTCTAGGATCATCAATCTCACTCTCATCCTCAGAAGGCTCCAGTAACTGCTAATCTTTATTAATCCGAACTGCTCCCAAAGTCTTAGGAGCAAGAGCAGTTGCATAGCACTCCCAAGCTATCTTCTGACTACTTCCGACAACACCTACTTGCCCTCGAACTGCATACTTCAAACACTGATGGACTGTTGAGGCCACAACATGAATTCTGGAAATCCAAGACCTCCCAAAACTTGTATTGTAGGATGTGGGGAAATCTACCACAACAAATAGCACCCTCGCCATTTTTTTAAAGGGCCCCTTGCCCAACAGTACTTCTTCCTCAAATTCCCCAATTACATCCGCAGATCTCCCTATGAAGCCGACAATGGTTCTGTTTGAGTGTTGAATAATGGCCGGATTCCTCATCTGCTTGTAAGATCTTAAGAAGAGGATATTTGCCGAATTGTCCGTGTCTATCAAAATCGTGTGTATATCATTGCCACCAATGGATGCTCCTATCACCACCGCATCCTCCTGAGGCTCAGCAATATTTCTTAAATCATCCTCATCAAAAACTATGAATGGAGAAAGGGTTTGGTATTGATGGGAATAAATTCCCCCTTCCAATTGAGTAGCCAAGCTGTGTACATGCCTTTTCCTTGATAAAGGAGTGGGTGCTGTCACAGTATCTCCTCCAAAGATGGTGAGTGACTCAAAGAACCTAATTAGTCCGGACACCGTCCTGGTTTGTTCTGTTATGGCCCCCACTTTATTCCAAGTTGAATCAGGATCCAAGTACTCAGAATCAACATCAAATCTTTCAAGAATCACCATTGCCCCTTCTTGAGCAGATGTTCCCGCATTGTTTGTAGGGCCCGTCCGAGGAGCACTGTCAGGCCTGTTTTCACTTCTTCTTTTAACATAAGCTCCCAGCTTACCTCTTTCAATAAGTTTATGCACTTCTTATTTCAATAATATGCAGTCTTGAGTATTATGTCCTATATCATTATGATATTGGCAAAAACAAGTATTTCAGCTTTCTCTGGGAGACTACAGCGCCGTCGGTTTCCGGAAATAGACTTCATCCTTGGTTTTGTCATATATTGTGGCCACATTCTCCTTTAACTCTTCAAACCACTCTGGTTGAACCCAAGGACCTCTTTTACTTCTTGGCTGCTGGCTCTGAGACTGGTTCTGGTTGGACTGAGTTTGTTTAGTCAGGTTGGACCCTTGTCCGGTATCCTTTTGCCTAATATCCGTATTGGTTAGCAGTCGAAGGGACTGTTGTGGTGGACCTCACTTGACGGTGCACCCTGTTTTTCTTGGTTTCTTCCACATTAATCTATTTAACCACTTGATTCAACAGACCACCCCAAGTCATGACTTTCTTTCTGGTCACCGAATCAGCCAAGTTCCCAGGGTTCAACCCTTGTCTCAATGAAGCAATTTCCACCTGTTCGAAGTAATCTGTCAATCCATTATTTGTATTCACGAATCGACTTATATAGTCTTTTAAAGACTCATTTGGTTCTTGGGCGCAATGGATAATGGTGTCTTCATTTCCCTTCACCTTTTTACTTCCAACAAATTGCCTTCGGAAGGCAATCCAGAATGTATCAAAGTTTCTAATACACCCCTAACGTAAGCTATTATACCACTTAAGAGCACTTCCCGTAAAATTTAGAGAGAAGGCTCTACACAAAAGTTTGTCATCATCATCAAAATTCATCATGAAGTTCTTGAATTGCTCCAGATGGTTGTCCGGATCTTTACTTCCATCATACTTCTCCATTTTGGAGCTGTCATACCTTTTGGGTAGGTTTCCGGAAAGTATTTTGGCAGACAAAGGTGACTGTCTCCAGTTCTTATTACGACTAAATATTGTGTCTTCATTAGGTGTTGTGAAAACACTTGGTTCGGTCTGAAAAGCAAAAGGGTCTATCAGTAACTGATCAGCATGCTTGTGGGATGACCCTTTGCATAGATGCCTTTTATGCCTACCATGCCTATCCCTCTTTCTTGAATATTTTTTAATTAGATTCACCTTTTTTCTGGATCTCCCTTCATCATTACTTGATGGCAAAGATTCCTCAAGCTCAGCCTCATTCGAAGAGCTACTAGAGGAATCCGAATTTGACCTTTCAACAGGTTTGGACCGATGTGTCTTCTTAGAGTTGATGTGAGTATTTTTCGAACTCAGATGAGTCTTTATTGATGGATCATTCTCCCTAGGGTCGTCCATATGATGAATAGTTGACGCCCCTAACTTCTCCCTTATACCCTTTTCTGCTTGTTTTATGGCCCTTAATGCCTCTATTTCTGCTCTCAAATTGTCTCGCTCTTCAACGGTGTCTCCTTGTTCATGGAGTTCCTTGCTCGTTTGGATCCATTCGAACTGGTTCTTTTTAATGGTTTTGAATGTGCAATTCAGGCACCTTCGTGCTCCCACTGTGGTCGCCAATTTGGTTTGGTTTAATTTGGGCTGGGGGTAGTTCGTTAAAGTGTTTTGGTAAGTTTGAAACATTTTGTGTTTAGTGTGACGAGTGAGATAATTAAGAACCCTGCTTGTATTAAATGTATATCACCCTCATTAATGAGAGTGGTTGGGGTATTTATACTCTTAATTTAATCACCCATGGGCTTACCGGGTCAAGTTGTGAAACTGAGTCAAGTTTAAGGACCCATTAGTCTTTTAAGTAGATTAGAAAATAGCTTAGTCAAAAGGTGTTTTACATTTGTCCTGTTCGGATTTTTAGTTGTGTGTTATGGTCCGAATTACCTCTGTCCGGATTAAGTGGTGGGTTGTGACTAAAGTATCCGAACTCATCAAAAGCTATTACCCCGGGAAATTTTGTTTTTATACATACCGGTTTCGGATCATGCGGAGAGTGCGGTGTTAGTCCGAAAAGAGATCGAGTCCCCAAACCTGTTTACTATGTAAGTACGAATTTGCTAGATGTTGAAAAGCGATACTTGAAGCTTGAAAAGTTAGCGTTGGCTCTGGTGACGGCTGCTAGAAAAATGCGACCATATTTTAAAGGCCACTCTATTATGGTCCGAACTACTTTCCCTTTAAAAAGTGTGTTGCAACGACTTGATATTTCTGGGCGTATGTCCAAGTGGTTGGTAGAACTGGGTGAGTTTGATATTGATTTCGAACCAAGGATAGCTATTAAAGGGAAAGCTATAGCAGATGTTTTAGTAGAGTTCCACTCAAGTAAACCAGAGGAACGTCTATTAGGGCAGAAAAGGATTCAGATGAGTGGATAGTCAGAATCGATGGTGGATCAAGTATTAACGATTGTATAGGTGGTGTACATATTTCTACGCATTCAGGGATTACAATGCATCAGGCGATTCACTTTGGTTTTAAAGCTTCGAACAACGAAGCTAAGTATGAGGGAGCATTAGCAGGCTTAAGGTTAGCACAGATTTGTGGAGCCAAGATCATTCGACTAGTAAGTGATTCACAGCTACTGATTAATCACGTAACGGGGCAATCTGAGGCGACAAAAGAGCAACTAGTGCAATATTTAGCAGCCTTAAGAATTTTGGCTTTATCTCTCAAAAAATTACTTATGAGCATGTCCGCAGGGAGGATAATACAATTTCTAATTCGTTGGCAACTACAACGTATGTGCGAGAATATCTGTGGATCTGACTCAAGAGTATCATTCTATTTAGAAACGGAATGAGCTAGAAAACCGACCAAAGCTGGCATGTCAAATTTCAACAACATTAAGCGCTGACTAGAGGAATAATATCATAAAGTTCTTGGCAGGAGAAGTATTGCCCGATGGCAAGACTTTGGCACCAAGTGTTTGATATAAGGCGCGAGCTTTTGTGTTATTGGGAAATATACAATATAAAAAATCCGTAAGTAGACCTCTTCTGAGGTGCTTGGGACAAGATGAGTCGCATATGGTGTTATTTGAGCTACACGACGGTGAAGGATCGACACATTTTGGTTTTAAGACATTAATTAGAAGAGTTTATTATCAATATTCTACTAGCACACGATAACAATCGACGCTAACGAATTAGTAAAAAGGTGTGATACTTGCCAGACGTTCGCTAATTCAATCCATACCACAACAGTCCCCCTTCGAATCGAACTTAGAAGGTCTACTATTTGACAGATGGGGGATAAATTTAGTAGGCCCACTTCCGTTCGCAACTGCAGGAAGATAAAATATTGTGGTCGTAGTGGATTATTTCTCAAAATCGGTCGAGGCAGAACCACTGTCCGGAACCAAAGCTAAAGACGTAGTAAAGTTCATATGGTCGAGCATTTGTTGTCGGTATGGGGTCCCTTAGAGGATAACTATGGATAATGGCCCCTAGTTTGACAGCAGCGAAATGAGAGAATTTTGTTCGAATCACAAAATAACAACAATGTTTCTCGGCTCCATTCCATCCTCAAGCCAATGGGCAGGTTGAAGTGACGAACAGGACGATCAGCAGTGGGCTTAAGAAAATTTTAGAAGGAAAAACGGGAAAATGTTCGGATTTTTTGCAAGAGGTACTATGGGTATACAAAACCACGCCCCGAACCACAATTCGTGAATTTCCCTACACACTAGTATATTTTATGAATGCAGTAATTCCCGCGGAGACAATGTTCCCATCTTTCAGAGTCAATCATTATGAGGAGGGTGCTAACGATGAAATCCGGGGTTTGGCTTTAGATCTAGAGGAAAAACGAGCCAAGGCTAACTTAAGCTCCTTGTATTATCAAACCCTCATGAGAAGCAGTTACGCTTCAAAAGTTCGAAAAAAAGACTTCAAAATTGGGGAAAAAGTAATGCAAAAAGTATTCATTCACAACGAAGACAAGTATTTGGGAAAATTGGCACCCAATTGGGAAGGCCCGTATCAGGTGATAGAAAAAGTAAAACCAAGGACGTATCGATTGAAAGACAAATATGGCTGACATCTACGTCTTCCTTGGAACGTTGAGAACCTTAATTTGTATCTATAATTATTGTTAATTTTTATGTTCTTTCCTTTAACCTCGTTGTAATACAATTTTGGTCGGGGACATACTCTTTCCTACCCTGGTGGCGCGGAGAGGTTTTGATGAGGTGTTTATAGAAAATGACATGTTTAGTAAATCGTTAAAGCCTTAAAATAAGTTTGTTCTTACATATTCGAACCTTTTTATAAGGTTTTTTCAACTTTAAAGTTGATCAACAAAGTCGAACCTGTTACAAGGTTTTTCAACTCTAAGGTTGATCAACATATTCGAACGTTTTTAAGGGTTTTTCTACTTTAAAGTTGATCGACAAAATCAAACATGTTACAAGGTTTCTCAACTCTAAGGTTGATCAACATATTTGAACCTCTTTAAGGGTTTTTTCAACTGTAAAGTTGATCGACAAATTTGCACCTGTTACAAAGTTTTTCAAATCTAAAGTTGATCAGCAAGTTCGAACCTTTTACAGGGTTTTTCAACTAAGGGTCATCCATAAATTTGCATATAGCATATGATATAAAGACTTCATTTGTTTTCAGCTAGGACATTGAACAGAGAGTACAAAACGCGAACAGGAGTTGAAACATACAACAAAAGACAATCAAGTCCTAACTTTTAATGGGACAAAAAACAACATACGACAAACAACATGGGTTAAATATTGGAGGGATCTTCGGTCTTCTTCTGGGACGTCTAGCCACATCGACCCTAAGGGTAGCTGGGGAAACGGTTCGTGGAAATTTAAAACACAACTGGCCCGTGCGTCAGCAAGCTCTTCTTCCATAAATTTCTTACACTTAGCAGCAAAAAGACGATTTTCTTCCTTGCTTTTATCGATGACCACTTGAAGGTCGTTAAGGGTTTTAGCCATTTTTGTCGATCGCAAGCGAAGGTAGCTGTTCTGAAGCTTCTGGGCAGCTAATTCTTCGATAGAATTGGCGCGATCTTCATTGGCCTGAGAAACAGATTTTCCCACTCTTTATCTTTTACATCAAAAGCTTGGATTTTAGTTTCGGCTGCATCAGCTCGAGTGTTGGCAAGGTCAATCAAGTTTTGCGACTCCTTGGCCTTGAATTAGATATTTTTCTTAAGTTCTGCAAGTTCAGTTTGAAGTTTCATCACTTCTCTCTCTTCTTGGGCTATGAGGGCAAGCATGTTGTTCAGGGAAATCACTAGGATGTCCGAATCTTGAAGGGAAAAAGAGCTCGACTCTGAGCGCGAGCAGGAAAGGTCGTAGGATCAAGGTGCGTTAAATTCTCTTGACAAGGAGTACGGTCTCGGTGGGCCACCACAGCAAGTTCACCCGACTGGTCCAATGCTTTATTATTCTTGCCCACGGAATGTATTTCCTCTGAGCCTTTTTCTCTTAAAGAGACTTCAGCAGGCGTGGCCGACTTCTTACCCCTAAATTGTTCAAACATGGTGAGAATGGTGATCTGTTCCGTGGCTGGGTCATTACGCACTTCATCTATAATGATTTTCTCCTTTGATATTTTGGTTGAAGTATGATTTCCCTCGCCAGCTGCGACTATTTTCTTTCTTTTTTCACCACATCATTTCTTTTGTCCTTTTCCGACTATAGGAGATTTATCCTCGCTTGCAGATGACAGTGGTTTCAGGCTCTGAGGTTAATAATTCTCGGGGTTTGTCCATGGTGACACCTTCGGCAATCTCTTGTTTGTTTTCCGGATCAGACAGCTCTTCCGACTTCACCCGTTTACTAGGCACCTGATCTCTCTTAGGTAAGAACACTTCAATATCTAAGGCATCTATTATCTTCACGAGGTCATCAACGTTAGGAGGAATCCGCAATTGATCAATAATAAGAATATAGTTGGAGCAGCGCCAAAGGTTGTTGTTAATAAGGTTGGTGTTCTTTCTGGCAAAGGCTCAGAGTTTAGCAAAGATGTCTGAGGCTTTTTTAAGGTGAGCTTTTCTCAACTCCTGAATAGTTACCTTACAAGCTAAAAGAAGTAGGCCGGTCAGTAAAAAAAACGAGACACACCCTCAAGATTCCATTTGTAAGTTAGACGCCTCGGGTTCTCTTTATTGTATGATCGCCCATTTCCCAGGCACCACTCACGAAGAAAAATTGATACTTCTACAACCTGTCCGCTTTCAATAAATTATTTACTATCTTTTTCGGATTGGAAAGGGAAGAGTAGAAGAAGGGCAACTTGGGAGACTTTGACAATCCAGATATTCCTATATACTCCTCCATCGATATCGGGACTTCGGCCAATCTATAGGCCATAATGGTGGACATTAAAGTGTACCAAGTGTTAGGAGTCAACTGGGTCGGGCAAATCCGGAGGATCTCAAAATATCCGACAATTTCAGGATCAAAAGGAAGTCGTAGACCCCAGTTGAAAAGCTCAGTAAAGAACACTATTTCTCGCGATTTCACTGACAATGGAGTTTCACTGGGCTTCGAAAATCGAATGGTTACACAGTCAGGAATTCCCAGATCTTTTTTAAACCGGCATCTTCGTTGGGATTGTAGTATAGATAGTTTCCCGTAAAAATCGACATAATATGATCTCTGGGTAGGAGAACGTGGTAGCCATTTACGACCTCGGCGACTTCAAGGGGCAACGGTTCTTTATCAGCCTCACCAACCGCAAGAGTAGTTTGAGCCACTAGAATTGTCAGTGCAGCTCGTTCGGCAATCTTGTCTTCGACCCTCGTCGACACAAATGCTTTTGTTGAAGACTTGTGAGTTGTTTTTTCAGCAATCTTGTCTTCGACCCTCGTCAACACAGATGCTTTTGTTGAAGGCTTGTGAGTTGTTTTTTCAAAAAATTTATCTTGGAACGTCTTCGATACGGATACCCTTTGAAGACTTAGGAGTTGATTTTTTGGCTTCGACACTTTGGACCTTCTTGGGCAAGGTTTTATCAGCAGACGCCAACCCCTTGGTAGAGAGATTCGCAAGAACAAAGCTTGAGCTGATGTTAACTCGAGTATGACCAGGTACTGGGACCTCGGCCTTCTTAGAAGCAACTTTTTTACGCTTCCACATTTCTTCATCTTGTTGAACCACCCATTTAGGAGTGGTTGCGGTGTTGCGAGTTGTTCGACATCCCACAATGGTCAGATTTAGCTGGACATATTCAAGAGTGGTAGACGAAGAGCTAGAATCTCCCAAAGGTAAGAAAGGAGTTTTGTTTTATCAATCATCAGGATCTCTGGGTCTTGAAGGTATAGGATGAGTTGCAGCGTCAGGATTTCTGGTTCTAGAAGGAGTAGAGCGAGTAGCAGCGTCGGCTTTTTGCCTGTCGAGGAAACCCTCGAGATAGTTGAGGGGCTCGCTTTTGAAGAAGGTATGGACGAGCCCAGATTTTTGGGTTTTGGAAAAATTAGCGGTTCTGAACTCAGCGGAGATATGGGACCTTTGTGAATTAATCCCGCAACTCGGTATTCGTTGGCCCTTTTGGTGATACTAAGATAATCAATAGAGCCAAAAACTAGTTTCTCAAGAGGGTCGCACTTTTTCTTAGGTTTGTTATGAGAGGTGGGTCTTCTTATAAACAATATCAGAGATTCTCTCTCTAGGAAATAGAAAATAGAAAAGTGTTTATCTTATTAAGACTCAAGTAAAATGTAAAAATGAAGAAATGAGACTATTTATAGGCAAGTAAGCATGGTAACGGTTCGTTCCATGGAGAAACGTAATCGAAAAGAGCGTCGGAAAGCTCAAGAGTCACTTAACAAAAAAATTAGTAAAATTATAATCAAGTTATCGCAAGACACGTGTCCACCTTGAAAACTGCAGCAAACCTAGGGGGCTAGCCTTATGATAGACGCATTGGGTAGTTCAACAGGAAAAAATTTAAAATACAGACGACAAATTAATGAGTGACACGTGGACGAGTAAGAAAATCTCTTTTATGGGTAAAGGAGATGGGTTTCCGGAAAAGGTAACAGACCAGTAGTTCGACCACCAACAAACTATTGTTGAACATCGACAATTTAGTATGCCGACCCTGTAAGGAAATGTCGACAAATAACACATGGGTCACAACATCGGTATTTTTCGGTGAATAACAACAGGAAAAACAAAACCTAGAGAGTGACTGACGCAAATTCTTAACTGAAAGGCCCAGCAATCAAGTAGTTTTTGCTCGACTCTCTACAAAACAAGGGGCTACTGATAAGGGCATAAAATGTCAAGATTATTATGGGCTGAATTGATATTATAAAAGCACATAAGTTCTTATTTTTAAATATTAGGAGACATGGGAAACAAGTGTATATATGATGGTTAATATGTAATTAGTTAAAAATAGCATGTGATAGTGGAGCCCACCACTGGCATTAAATAAGGAAAGATCTATTTTTGGAAAAATAGTACTTTCTAATTATTGGTACTTTAATTTGACTACTTTCTCTCATTAAAACTTTGTATTTATTCTCCTCACACAATTCCACTACACACATTATTCAATAATCATCCCCAGATAAATCTACAACTATCAAATATAATATAAAAGTCCTTTAATGAGAAGTAAGGAAGAAATTTGGAGACCTACGAGAAATGGTGTAGTCAACTGACCCTTTGGAGGAAACGGTTAATATAAAGATTGGTGATAGAAAATTATGATTCTAGGAATTTGGCTAAGTCAAACATTCAAAGTTGAGTTGGTGAGGTTTTTGAATATTATATATGTGTGTTTGCTTGGAGTATAAATGATATTACAAGTGCTAGCAAGTTAGTTATTTGTCATGAGTTAGCTATTGATAACAGATTAAGACCGAGACGATAAGAAATATTATTTTCTCCACATAAAACAAAGGAAATTTTAAAGGAAGTTGAAATATATATAAAGTTTTGGCATATAAGATAATAAAGATATCTAACATAGGTGGAAAATCTAGCATTACTCAACAATATAAGTGGACAATAAAGAGTGTGTGTTGATTTTACTGATTTAAATCTAGCTTGTCCAAATATGTTTCTCCTTTACCTCGTATTGACTAGTTAATGGATGCAACGACATAACATAAATTACATTTTTTATGAATGCTTATTATGTGCGTAATCATATAAAATACATCCAAATGATGAGTAAATGACATCGTTTATGACACAATAGGGTTTGTATTAAATAAAGTGATATTGTTCAGTTTGAAAAATGTTGAGACAATTCATCAAAGCCTTGTCAACCATATTTTTTTCTAGATCAGTTAGATAAAAAAATTTGCAGCATATATTGATGACAATATATTAAACATTTTATGGTTGTTAGAGTGACCAGTGGTATATAAGTAAGAATATATCTCAACTAGTATGATGTCTTTTCGAAGGGGACAAAAAGTAAAGCCGTGAGGGCCTTCAGGCCCAAAGCGGACAATAGCATACTAGTATGGAGATCAGATTGTTCTTACTTATGCACGGAGACTGAATATGCGGTACCCATATTCCCAAAAAATGGTATCAGAGCTCAAGGCCCAGACAGAACGCAATGTGGATGAAATTCTCGGAAGCCGAACATACTGAACCAGTAGTCATGCTCAAAGTGAATGATATGCTTTATACAGCTTAGTTGGGAGTGCCCGTGACTCATTGTATCAAGACGAGGCGGACTTGTATGGAGTTTCATTAAAGAACATGCGGTGTGATCAATGATAAGGCCTATTTTTGAGTCATAGCTAACGAACATGCAGGGTGGTCGAGTGAGCAGATGGATCCACTGTAAAGCTCTACTACTCGGGTAGAGCAATCTCTAATTAGAGTAAGCGGATGGAAATCAATTGAGATGAGGCTAAAATGGTACTATGTTCGAGAGGAGGATTTGTTAAGGTGGCGACCAAAGTCTCACATCCCACATCGGTTGAACATGGAAAAGATTAGTGGTATATAAATAAGAACATATATCAACTAGTATGAGACTTTTTTGGAAGAAGCCAATTGTAAAGCCTTACCACGTGCATTTAATACATTTCTAATAATAACTTCATTAAAATATGTTAAATACGTACAAACATTGATAGGTCCTCGGGTAAAAAACACCAGTAATCCTCCACGTTTGCAGCTTGTAACAATTTAGTCCCTGTCCTTTGAGGCCGTAATAAAGGGATCCTTGTCGTTGTATTGGGTAGAATAAAACCATCCTTTTCGAGTCCAGCCTAACATTTGTCCCCATAATACCCTTTGACCAGCCACATCAACGATCCACGTAGGACGCTGATGTGGCAACAGTAAAAATAAAGGTAAATCAGTTTTTACTTTAACCCACTTCTTTTACCTTTCTTCCAACCCTTAAACCTGACCCATTTAGATATTATAACCCGGTTAGCCCTAAACCCATCTCTAACCGAGCCCAGCCCAACCTCTAACCCTAGATCGACATCAAGGTCTGTCTCCTTCTCATTCCCACTTAAACCCCTTCCATCAACCCTAAATTTCATCTTCACACTTCTCTGACTAGAAATCATCACCCAAAGTTTTCATACCTTTGACCTTGTTTTAGATTTCAAGCTTAATCCTCAAAGGGTCAGAAATCACATAACCAACAGCAAAGTTTATACAGTTGCTTCATCAGACAAGAAACTCTTATTTGGGTTCTGTTGTTGATTGTCTTCTAAAAACATGTACTTCAAGAACTTAGAGGAATTCTGGGTGTTTTATGTCAGCCAACACTCTAAGCCGACAACAAGAAAGTTACACTTTATGGGTACAGTTGCAGGTGGTGTCTGTTTGATAAGCTCTATTCTGTTTCATTGGTGGCTTCAGATAAAAAAAGATTAATTTGGTAACGATTTTTTTAAAATAGATTCACACTCAAAATCAAACAAGAGTAGTTTGGATCGGATTTTTTAACACCCCCTGCTTTACCTGTCACACTTCTGTGCAATCGAAAGCCATGCAGCCATAACACAGAAGATGGTTCTAATTGTAAACAAGGTATAAGAACATTAATGAACCAGCACATGAGCAACAATAGAGTCATAATCTCCAAGATATTTCACAATGTCAAACTCAGTTATTAAAAAGAAAGTTAAATATTTGTAAGAAATGAAGATTCAAGCAACTCGGCAATCATTATTTTAAAGTATCAAGAAAAATACACTCTAATTCTTCTCTTCCTCTCGATCAGATCTGATCTAAATAATACCGATAAACTAAACTTTTCAGATCTGATCTAAATAATACCGATAATCTTACTGGCTAGGATGTTTGATTTCGAGCTTTTGGAGTTCGAGCTTCTGGGTTATCGATGTGGTAGTAAAACAGGTGAAAAGAGGGTTTTGATTTGGAGAAGAAATTAGGGTTTCGTTAGGGGAATTGGGAAAAAGAGGAAGGGATTAGGGATTTGGAGTAAAATGAGGGTTTCGATTTGATTTCGGGTTATTAGTTAGGGCTGGGCTGGGTTATTGGGTCAGGGTTGGTTCTTGGGTTAGAAACTGGGCTGGGTTATTAGGCTAGGGTTGGTTGTTGGGCCGGGTTTAAGTTTTAGGGTTGCCACATCAGCGTCCTACGTGGATCGCTGATGTGGCTGGTCAAAGGGTATTATGGGGACAAATGTTGGGCTGGACTCGAAAAGGATGGTTTTATTCTACCCAATACAACGACAAGGACCCCTTTATTACGGCCTCAAAGGACATGGACTAACTTGTTACAAGCTGCAAACGTGGAGGATGACTGGTGTTTTTTACCCTAGGTCCTCTTGCAGTTCTGTTAAGATTTGTAATTAAAAATTTTAAACAAGAGTGGTATGTTTTTTATATCTTAAAAGCGGTAAAGTGGTTCAAGTAGAACGATGAATGTGCTAAGATATTTAAAAATCTAAAAAATATTTAAATCTGTAAAAGAAATATCAGAGTTTTAATCACATGTATAGCGAAAGAACTTATAAAAAACAATAAAAACAATATATTATTTCTAAAATTTATCAACGAATGATTGACGGAGATCCACGCTTGAATCACCGCTTATACTGTTTTCGGTCTGCAACTTAATTTGTATCCACACGCACAAAATTATATTATATTAGTATTTTATCAATTAAATTATAATTAATTAATAATATAAATGAATTTAAAATTTATAAAATAATTGAGCTTTCATCAATAATAAAGGTAAACTCATAAAAAATTGTAGTTTTTTTTAAATCAAGAAAGCTCCAAGAAGATCCATTGATCTTCATTTTCTTCAAAACTAAACTGTTTCATGTTTCTTCTCTTCTCCTATTCTCGACCGATATCATCAAGGTTTTTTTTGTTGCTTGTTTTCATGGAAATCTACAACAACTATGTATTTGAAGAAGAAGATTTTCCAGATCTTCAAACCAAAAACAGAGCAACGAAACCAGTAAATAAGAATGAAACGAATAAGAAATCTTATATTGATTCTGCCAATATAAAGAAGAAAATTATCCAGACTGTGTTTAAACCTGTCAATGTCATAGAGTAAATTGATCACATTTCTTTACAGTATACTCAAACTGTTAAAGATCAACTAACCTAGACATCAAAACAAACTCTTATAGGTAAATTCTCCAAAGTCTTACCCAAAATAATGTTGCAAACCCAGTTCTTAGACTCTTTAAAACTCAAATGAGACTATAGTGTATCGGTATGGGATTCCAGTACATCTTACTTGAATTCGATTTAAAGGAAGACGTCTGCAAAATATGCTCTCGAAAGGTGTGGATTACTGGAAATGCTTCAATGAGGTTATTAAGATTAACTCCTGACTTCAACACAAGATATGACACTGTTATTACTCTGGTATGGGCTAGACTAGAGAGAATTCCTGAATATCTCTATAATGTCAATATAATATCACATATTGTTTCTGTTATTGGCGTAACTTTTGAGATTATTGTTCCTGAAAAGAACAGAGCATATAATAATGCTTGTTATGCTCTGATTGAAATGCATTTTTTGGAAAAAAAACACAGCATAATATCTGGATTGGATTTTGGGAGAATCAAGGTTGTTGGTTATCAATTAGTTACAAAGATCGTCCAAAATACTACACCAGAAATTTTCATCTTGGTCATAATCAAGAAATGTGCATGAAAGATTGTAGCAAACTTAAGCTCACAACAGAGTCATCTAGAATGGAAGATGCGGACAATGAAAGAAGGTATCCTCAAAACAACAGAAATCTAAGAGCCACCGAAATTCAGAATGTCAAAGATCATCAACCAAAAGTTAAATCTATAGTTTTCAACCTAGTTCAAAGAAGGCAACAGAAAATCTAAAATACTAAGCCTCAAGATAATCTTATAACTGTTAAAGCTACTGCTATTAGTGACAGTTTGCAAGATAATCCAAATCAAGTAACAAAAACTCTTAAAGAAGAGGAAATAATTGAAGCAATTCAAAAATTATAGCGAGGTTATAACCACATCAACTCTCAAGAATATGTAAATCTTATCTTTGGAAATGTAACTCATGATGTAGAAAAACATTGACAATGTTCCAAATTCCCCTACTCTTAAAGCCGAAGATACTGCTTCTGGATTTCATGAAGTTCTTAATAAGAAACTTAGGGATTCTAGAAGAAGGAGGAAACCTAACAACTTAATAATTAAATCTCTGAAATACTCAGGGACAAAGAGGACTCACTTACCTCTTATTGATGATGATCAAGATTATTAGTTGGAACATCAGAAAAATCAACAACAAATCTTATATTTGAATACTTAAATTCAGTATATGCAAAGAGAAGATCAAGTTACTGGTTATTCAAAAGTATTTAGTCAATGTTGAGAAGCTAGAAAGAATTGCTACAAAGCTGGGTTTTAAGAATTATACTGCCAACATTTCCAATAAGATTTGGTTTCTTTGGAGTGATGAGTTTTATATTAACATTCTTATTAATCATATACAATGTTTACACCTATAAATATCATATACTGGACTAGATAAAAGTTTTTTATTGATTATAGTATATGCTAAATGTCAGAGACATTATAGGAGAGTTTTTTACTGAATGTAGTATATGCTAAATGTTGGAGACATAATATGAGAGAGTTGTGGAATCAACTCAGAATCATAGCTCCTACTTCAAAAGGATGACTTATAATTGAGGATTTTAATATCATCACTACTTCTGAGGAAAATTAGGTTGTGTTACTTACTGTTACAATAGCATAGACGACTTTAATGAGGTTATAAGGGATTGTTATTTGGAACATTCAGGTTTCGTTGGTTATAAGTTTACTTGGACCAGAAACTCCAAGTGGAAGAGGTTAGACATAGCCCTCTACAACTATGTCTGGTCCAGCTTCTTCAAGGAGACTTAGGTTCTTCATATGGCCAGAACTTGTTCTGACCATGCCATCTTTTGTGTTACTATATCTACCAATAACTTAAACAAAAAAACTTTAAGTTTTTCTTTATTAAAACTTTCTTTCTGTTGTTAAGCATCACTGGAATCAAAAGATGGATGGTTATCATATTCATATCTTCTGGCATAAGCTAAGAAGAGTTAAAGAAGTTCTAAAGGATTAGAGTAAAAATTACATTGGAAATGTTTTTTATGAGGTGCAGGTAAATGAGGAAGAAGTCAAAAACTTGGAGATAAAGCTTACCATAACTAACAATTCTGAAACTAAGGCTGAACAAGCTAAAACTAATGTTATTCTTCTTCAAGATTTGATAATAGAGGAAGCTTATTGGCATCAACATTTCTATTGTAACTGGTTGAGAGATGGAGATAGGAATACAAAATCTTATCATAACTATATCTATAAAAAAAATAAAGTACTATAAAAAGTATAACAGATGGAGATAATTGATTACTTGAATCTGGAGCAATTGGGAACTTTGCTGAAAAATATTTTAAAAAAATTATAGGTAAGCAGTCTTATATCTGATAAGGGAAGAAAAATGTGATGAGGATTATGATAAATGTAACAATCAAAAGGGGTTAATTTCATGTAATTAAAGGCCAAGGACTAAACTAAAGCAAGTATAAGGGTTAAGGTAGTCATGTGTAATAACTAGTGAGTATGTTTATAGTTAGCAAAGGAGTAAGGTGAGAATATCCACTTAATATATGGTAAATGTGTAATTTCAGAACCTACCCTATGTACTGTATAAAGGACATTCTCTTTTGGGGGGAAATGGCCAATGGTTAGACAATTATTACTTCATGTATTCCATTTGTCTCCAATGGCCAATGTTTGGAGGAGTAGGATCTGGTACAAGGAATAAGGTGATCGGAGGTTTGTCTCGAGATATCTTTGTTGAAGAGCAAATGGTTGAAGCAAATGAAAGAAGCAAAGATGACTGATTAGTTGAAGAGCTGCTAGAAGAGTCTATTTTAGTAGCTTGAAAAAAAAAGACTTTAGAGGATATAAAATGACTAAATGCCAAAAAAGAATCGAAGTTAAGTTTGTAGAAGCTCATATCCAAAATCTGAAAGGACCAGCAACTAAAAGAGATCGTATGGAATACGCTCCTCGGATTGAAGCAAGGAGAAAAAGTCGGAATTATTATTTGTCAAAGACAAGAATGAAATCTAAGTATCACTATGTATCATCTGAACCTAGTGATTACTCATCGTATGATTCAGACGAATGTCTTTCTCCATAAAGAAATAATCAACACCTACAAAGAAAAAGGATTTGGGTAGACAAAAATATAACCGTCGGACATCTCATCGTGGTAAAGGTTCGAGGAAGGAAAAAAACAAGCAAAATAAAAAAGGAGGCTTTGAACAGTAACTCGTCCCTAGACTATCGCACTTGGTGACAGATAGTCCTTGGACTTTCAAAAGTCCGTTCGTAGTCCCTGGACTATCCAGTTTGGATAAAGTTAATCCCCTTGCATGTGTTGACTA
This sequence comes from Limnanthes douglasii subsp. nivea, assembly GCA_036936605.1. NCBI lineage: Eukaryota > Viridiplantae > Streptophyta > Magnoliopsida > Brassicales > Limnanthaceae > Limnanthes > Limnanthes douglasii. The sequence goes on along the minus strand of JAUPFV010000001.1, from coordinate 90,798,729 downwards.
TCAATTTTTGTGACAGATAGTCTTTCAACTATTCCTTTTCAATAAATTTAGTCCTTTGACTTTCTATTTTTGATAAAGTTAGTCCTCTTAATAAACATGCGCATAGGACTAACTTTATCCAAACTGGATAGTCCACGGACTACGAACGGACTTTTGAAAGTCCAGGGACTATATATCACCAAACTGGATAGTTCAGGGACTACGAACGAACTTTTGAAAGTCTAGGGACTATCTGTCACCAAAGTCGATAGTCCAGGGACGAGTTACTGTTCAAAGCCTAAAAAAGGACATGGTTCCGAGGAAAACGAAAAAGCTTTGAATGTTAATACAAATGAACAAGCAAATCTGCATATGTCGATTCCTTCTGGAAGCTATAACCTCAAATATTGTGTGAGCAATCAGTTTACTTATCCCTCCGAATAAGGTTTATATACAACGATGAACGAAGATCATGGGGGAGTGCATATAGAACATGCCATAATTGGAGGTCATCTTTTCTTTCCTCGGAAATACTCTTTGGGCATCTGCCTAAGTGTTTTGATATCTCGAAGTTAGAAAAGTTCGATAGGATCCAAGATTCGGATAACCACATTGAACAATTCAAGAATTCTATGATCAACTATGATGATGATGATAAACTGTTATATAGAACTTTCTTATCAAACCCTCAAGAATGCTACCTCGAAATGGTACAATCGTTTCCCCGATTTTTGTATTAAAAAATTGATATGTTTTAGAGCCTTTTTCATCGGCATTTTATGGGAAGCAAGAAGTTTGGCGCAAATGGTGATACAACAATTTATTGTAGGAAAAATATAGAGAATGTCTCAAGGAATACACAAATCGTTTTATCAAGACAAAAACCAACATGGAAAATTGTAAAGATAAGGTTGCATTAGCAGCTTTTCGGATGGGATTGCTTCCGGGAATTTTGAAGAATAATGTTGCTGAAAAACAAGATATGACATTTACGGCTCTATTGGATCAAGTAGAGAAAAGAATCTTAGTGGAATAAAATGCAAGCGTCGGAGAAAGGTTATTGGGCACAGATAAAACAGAATCAGTTCCGTCAAACGTTAGTAACGCCAGTGGCACCTCAGACTAATTCGCATCTGATGAGTCCGAATACTGCTTCCTCTCCGGACAGGGACAGATCGGACCAAGGCCACAAGACCGGACAGGCTACTTCGAACACTTAGCCCATTGGACTGTTCGAACTATGACAAAAGTACTAAAAAACCTAAACACTTCTTGACTAAGCTGTTTGCTCTCCTACTAAGAGATCATGGGTCTTTAAACATGACCCGGGTCCATTAAACATGACCCGAAAACCCATAAAGCCCAGATATAAGGGTATAAATACCCAACCACCTGCATTAAATATGAATAATGAAAATTAACTGCAACCAGGCTGCTTAATTCTCCCTCTACTCTCTACTCAAAATATTAAACGCATACCAACCTTCACACACTCTAAAACAAATTACCAAATTACCCTCAGACATAAATTAACCACACCAAATTGGCAACCACAGTGGGAGCACGAAGGTGTCTGAATCAAGCATTCGAAACAAACAAGAAAAGTCAGTCCGAATGAATCCAGACGCCTCGGAAGTGCCACCATCTTTGCTCGAAGTGGTGGGTGAAAACGATGAATACACTATCGAGGAGCGCGATAGGCTACAAGGCGAGATAGAAGCTCTGAGGGCAGAAAAGGCTAAGATGGGCATGAAAGAAAAATCGAAAGCGTCAGTTGCTCATCACACCAATAACCCCAGAGAGCATGAGCCTTCAAGGACTCATGTGAGTACCAAAAAGACTCATGCCAGCTCCAAAAAGTCTCACCGGTCTAAGCTAGTGGAGAGTTCTAACTCAGGCTCAGAGTCTTCTGATAGCTCTTCGGATGACGAGGGAGTTGAAGAATCCTTATCCTCTAGCAGCGATGAGGGTCGAACTAAAAAGAAGCAAAAGCTGATTAAAAAATATTCAAGGAAAAGAGATAGACATGGAAAGTTGAAGAAGAATATTGGCAAAGGGTCATCTCACAGCCGGAGGCATGTAGATAAGATGCTGATGGATCCTTTTGCCTTCCACGATGAACCAGGTATGTTTGCGACTCCCAATGAAGATACTGTGTTCAGTCGTGGCCGAAATTGGAGGCAATCTCCATTGTCTTCCAAAATTTTGTCCGGAAACCTCCTTAAGAGGTTTGATAGCACCAAAATGGAAAAGTACGATGGCAGTACTGATCCGGACAACCATTTGGAACAATTTAAAAACTTCATGATGAACTTTGATGATGATGACAAACTACTTTGCAGAGCATTCTCCCAATCATTTACGGGGAGTGCTCTAAAATGGTATAACAGCCTACCACAAGGTTGTATCAAGAATTTCGATACTTTTTGGGTGGCCTTTCGAAGGCCGTTCGTTGGGAGTAAAGAATTAAAGGGCAATGGAGACACAATAATCCATTGTGCCGAAGAACCGAACGAATTATTGAAAGAATACATAAGTCGTTTTGTGAACACCAAGAATGGGTTGGCTGATTGTTTCTAGCAAGTTGCAATAACATCTTTGAGACAGGGCTTAAACCCTGGGAATTTGGCTGATTCGGTGACCAGAAAGAAAGCCATGACTTGGGGAGGGTTGCTGAATCAGGTTGGAAAGTAGATTAAAGTTGACGAAACAAAGAAAACTAGGGTACACAGACAGGTGAGATCTACCCCGGTGGCACCAAAACCCAATCAGAATCAGTCCGGGAACAAGGCAAAGAAGACCGGACAGGGGCATGGCAGGGCTAAAGCTCAATCTCAGCCAGCTGCACCTGCTCAGAGTCAGCAATCCAGAAATAAGAGAGGGCCTTGGGTTCAACCGGAATGGTTTGCAGAATTGAAAGAAAGTGTGGCCACCATTTATGATAAAACAAAGGAAGAGGTGCACTATAGAAGACCGGCCACACTACAATCTCCTAGAGAACATCGCAATAACTATAATCTTATAGATTGGCAGTACAAAGTAATGTTCGTCCGATAATCTAGAAGAGAAGATCTTTTTTCTCAACAAAAGTCATAAGCCATTATGGTAGAAGTAGATCGTTTAATAAAGTTGGTCACATACGCGAGTCGCAGTATCCTTTATGGACTGCTAATCCAGTTCTAGTAAAGAAGAATGGCAATGACAAATGTGTGTAGATTTTACTGATCAAAATAGATTGTGTGCCAAAGATTTTTTTTTTCCAGTACCACGAATAGATCAGTTAGTGGATTCGATCTCTGGAAATCGATTACTTTTTTTATAGATGCTTACGCTGAATATAATCTAATCTGAATGGATTCAAAATATCTAGGGAGCACTACTTTCATCACTTGAAGAGGTTTAAATTTCTATAAGGTAATGCTGGTTGGGTTGAAGAATGTTGGAGTAACTTACCAACGCTTGGTAGACAAAGCTTTTGAGACTCAGATTAGAAGAAATATTGAAGTATATATCAATGACATGTTAGTCAAGAGTACAAGGTATGAGAACCATCTAGTAGACCTAGAAGAAACTTTAACTAACCTGACTAAGATAAATTTGAAAATGAATCCAGAAAATGTACCTTGTAGTCAGATCTGAAAAGTTCCTAGGGTATATAATTAGAGAGAGTGGGATAAAGGTTGATCTGATACAGCTAAATGATATGAGCACTATGGCACCACCTAAAATGATAAAAGAGGTGCAAGTTCTAACGAGAAGATTGGCAGCCTTGAACAGATTCATATCACGATCGTCGGAGAAGTGTACCCCTTTCTTCCAAGTATTGAAAAGCGAAATTTGTCTTGACTGGACCCAAAAATGTTCAGAATTGTTTCATCGAATTAGAGAGTATATTTATTCGTCAGAAGTTTTGATAAAACAAAATACGGGGAAGAACATATATGTTTATTTAGTGATGTCAAATTATGTTGGAAGTGTTATTTTAATCTGAGAGGGGTTCCAGCTTATCAGGATGTGGAGTGGGAGTACAGTAAGTTTTTCTGGAAGAAATTGTCATGTATTAAGCTATCTACTTCAGATTTAAGGCATCAAATAATGAGGTCGAGTACGAAGCTACTTTAGTAGCGTTAAGACTTGCTAGAATTTATGGGGAAAAAAAGTCAAGCTGGTAAATGACTCACAACTCCTCATAAACCATGCATCTGGTCAATCAGAAAGATCATTTAGTGAAGTATTTGAGGGCACTTAAGGCTTTAACATTGGCTTTTGAAGGGATCAGATACGAACAGTTTCATAGGGCTGGAAATTCAGTAGTTGATTCTTTGGCAAAGGCTTCATATTCTGAGGAATATCACTGGATTATTACACAAGAAAATCCTTTAATAATAAGGGGATCTGAGTCAGTTTAAGGGTCTTTTGATGCTTTCCAAATTTCTACAAGCACAACAAAATATTGGATGAGTGAGATTAAATAAATTTTGGTGAATGATGTGTAACCGGTTGACAAGGTGATGGCCAAAAGAATACGGTTTAAGGCCTACAATTATATTGTCCTTGGAGATATATTATATAAAAAATCTTTTAACCGACCTTTACTTTGATGTTTAGGATAAATTAATCACAAATGATATTTTCAGAATTGCACGATGGTGAAGGATCAGCACGTTGCGGGTTCAAAACATTAATACGAAGAGTTTTTCTTGCAGGATACTATTGGTTCTACACTCTCCGCGGATGAAAAGAAATTAGTTTGAAATATGGCACCTGTCAAAGATTTGCTAACATAATCTATACACCAGGTGTGCCTCTTGAATCAATATCTGAATCATTACCTTTTGATCGATTGGGCATTGACTTGGTCAGACTATTACCATGACATTAGGAGGACGACAGACGATAATCGTCGCAGTTGATTATTTTTCTAAGTGGGTGGAAGCTTAACCATTAGAAGGAACAAAATCTAAAGATGTAATTAGATTTATCGTTTCTAATATCTGTTGTTAATTTGGGGTTCCGAGGAAAATAACAATGGACAATGGACTACAATTTTATAACAAAAAATGAAATATTTGTGTGCTTTCAAAGGGATACAACATTGCTTCTCGACACTTTTCCATCCCCAAGCGAATGGCCAAGTTGAGTTTACCAACCAAACAATTCTAGAGGGTTTGAAAAATAATTTGGAATACAAGGTTGGAAATGGCCGGATAATCTAGAAGAAGTTTTATGGGTATACATAAATACTCCCCGGACTACAACACAAGAATCACCGTTTGCATAGGTCTACGAGATGGATGTAGTGGTTCCATCCGAAGTAATCTTCCCCTCTTATAGGCTCAGCAAATATTCCGAAGAGACAAATGAAAATGAAAAGTGCACGGAGTTAGATTTGATAGAAGAAAAAAAAAGAATGGCACAACTGAATTCTTTACACTATCAAACTTTGATAAGAAGTCGATACACTTCCAAGGTTAGGAGACGAGAATTTAAAGCAGTGGACTGGGTGTTGAGGATGGTAGTTCTTCATACAAAATAAAAACGGCTTCGCAAGTTATATTCTAATTGGGAATGTTCATATACGGTAACGAAGAAAGTTAAATCGGGAACAAATCGACTCAAAGATAAGGAAGGAAGAGAGCTCATTCATCCATGGAATATTGAGCATCTCAAATTATATTTAGAACGAATATGTAACGTTGTAAATATATTCTTTGAGAACTTATGTAAGTATCGGTGGCAAACTATTTCTTATCCTACTCGCGCGGGAAGGGTTTAATGAGTTCCCTAATAACCGACTTATATATAATATTTCTTTGTCATCTTAAAACAACTTCTACAATTTTCAATTTTGTTGGACAACAATGTTCATCTTTTTGAACTAGAAGGATCCTCCAACCAATGTTGGATTACAATGTCCATCTTTTTGAACTAGAAGAGTCTCCCAAGAAATGTTGGATAACAATGTTCATCTTTTTGAAATAGAAGGGCTTTCCAACGAATATTGGTCCATAATTTTTATTTTTATTTTTAGACCGGAAGGATCTTCCAACAAATGTTGGTCTATAGCTTATATTTTCATATGAAAAAATTAGAAGGAATATGTGAGTATTTTATAAAAGTTAAGTGCAAAATAATTTTATGAGAAAATATCTGGAAGGAAAATGTATGTATTTTATAAAAGTAAAGTATATGGTATTTTCATATGAAAACGTTTGGAAGGAAAATGTAAGTATTTCATAAAATTCAAGTACATAGTATTTTCATATAAAAATAGTTGGAAGGAAAATGTGAGTATTTTAGAAAATTTAAGTGTAAAATATGAGAAAGCTTGGAGAATAGGCTTTAAACTATAAAATGTGAGGGATAATATGTAACTAAAGAACTTTTTCATTAAAAACTTGTACAATACAGACTGTATTACATAAACATAAAATTTCAACAAAAGTATGACCATGAGATGATTAGTTCGCAAGTGTTACACAAAAAGTTGAAGTTCAATACGAAAAGTAATATATCCCAACTTTACTCTGAAGGGGTACCTTATTGACTATCTTCTAAGAAACCGACACCGGAGAAAGAACTATCTGAGTCATTGGTAGTCTCTTCATCCTCCAAAGGAACTCCTGTCGAGTGGTGGTTTTCTATAACGCGCCCCCAAAGGCTTCACAACTTCAAATTGGGAAAGCGTCCATGCATCTCTAATACTAAGTTGATTTGATGTTTGCATCCCTTTTCTCTAAGTGAGAGATGCAGTTAGCAGTGTATTTCTAAAGACATTTTTCCTTATAATTCTCAGAGTCTTTCCTTAACGATTCTTTCTCAGAAGAGAGCTTCTCAATCTCCTTAACGGCATTCTCAAAGTATTTTTGGTCTCATCACAAAAATCAAAGACACTGTCAATGAGAGTGTTCTGTTCGATATCTTTAGTGATAAATCGTTCCCTTTTATCGTCAAACTTATCTTTTTCCTTGGACATTTGAGTTTCCAATGTTGTAATCTTTTTCAAACACTCAGCGAATGTTTTCTTCTCACGGGAAAGTTCATCTTCTAACCTCCTCACTTCGGCTGTTTTTTGGATGACTTCGTTTTTGTAGCGGTGTTTACAGTTGGCCTTCCTTCCGAGGAGAAAAACAGTACGAAGGAACCTTTTGAGCTCATTCTCCATGAAATCATCATCATAAACGTTAAAATAGACTCATCGAGGTAGGGGAATCATTCTCTCTATCCTTCGGAAGCTCTTCCTGGTTTCCTTGGTTAGCAACTTGCTTTTGTGGGGGAATAGACTCCTCAGCAGAGTCTGAGTCAACAATGACAACCTTTTTTATAGGACAAGGATGGACTAGTAGTTTTATCATCCTCCTCTCCATTATCAATATTTTTCTTATGTTTTCTTTGGAATAAAATCTTCTTAATGGCCTTACAGCACCATCCTTCCCAACAAGTCTTACTTCGACCACAACTTTAGGGTTAGTATCGGCTTTTTTTCTTCCCGGACCTCAGTCTCTGAAACAGTATCACCATCAGTGTTATTCTCCTCCTCTTTGAATTTTTCAGCCTCCTAATGGATGGAAGCCCTAGCTCTGGTGGGAAGGAAAACTAAGTTATCCAAGCTTTATAATCGCTTAAGCATTGCGCTTTCCCGGAAGGGTACCATGAGTTCCTTTAGTGATTTTGCTTGACCTACATCACACCTCAAAGATGTCTTCTAACAAAATTTGAAGAAGTAAAACATATGTGGAACTTGTAATTCCAATTGCTACCGGCCCAATAGCTCAGTTGGGCAAAGATTTTACTTGTTGATTTAACGTGTCCACAAATGATTTAGTGAGATCGTTCATAGATGTCCCCAAGGAAATATTTTAGAATTAATGGTTTAAATAAACAAGATAAAATAAGTATGAAAATAAGTACCTCACATATTCTGTCGTAGAAGAAGTATTTGATGAAATCCATTTTTTGGATCTAAGAAATGTTAGACTAGTAGCACGATGAAAAACATCAGTAGGAAATCAATCTGAAAGGGAGGTCCAAAAGAAGAAGACTCTGAAGGGGCTCGAGAAGAAGAAAAGCTTGTCGTTATCAATCAGTCATTGTTCAAATATCTTCACAAAGACTAAGGACTATTGATAAATGAAGAAAATATGATGAGGATTAAGCTAAATGTAATTATCAAAGGGGTTAATTTTATATAATTAAAGTACAATGACTAAACTAAAACAAGTATAAGGGTTTATGGGGTCATATAATAACTAATGGGTATGTTTATAGTTAGCAAATGAGTGAGGTGAGAATATCCACTTGATAGAGGGTAAATGTGTAATTTTGCAACGTGTCCTATGTACTATATAAAAGACATTTCCTTTTTGGGGAAAAACCAATGATTAGACAACTCTTACTTCATTTATTCCTTTTGTCTCTTTCTCTTATTGCTTCTTCAATCTTTCGTTATAAAAATATCATCACACGGACAATTTTGTGACAGACACTCTCATACGAACATTGTTTTAACAGGATAAACTACCAAGAAATATCTGAATTCATCAATATCAACAATGAAGATGGAGCTAATAATCTGCAGGATATTATCATTAATAACATACTTAATCTCGTCACCAATGAAGATAATGCCTCCCTATTGTTTCCTCTTAGTGACAATGAAGTTCTTGAGATCATCAATAACATGAATTTCTCGAGTGTAGCAGGTGTTGATGGATTCAACAATTATTTCTTTAAAACATACTGGTAAATAATAAAAAAGGATATGTGTCAATTCATGTCTTCTTTTTTGCAAGGTCATAATATTCTTAAAGGAATTATGGCCACAGGTTTGTGCCTAATTCCTAAGTATATCAATCCTACTAGTTGAATAATTTTAGGCCTATTAGCTTATATACTTTGCTTGACAGAATTATGTCTAAAATTATCAACAATAGGATCTCTAACATTCTGCCTAAAATCATTTCCAAAGCTCAAGGTGGTTTTTTGAAGACAAATCTATACATGAAAACATTCAAATACCTAAGGAATTAGTATATGATCTTAATAGGAAGCCTAAATCTGGAAATATTATGATTCACTTAGATATATCCAAGGCTATTGATCACATTTCTCATTCTTTTATAGATAAAGTCATGTTAACATTTGGTTTTTCTCAAGAATTTGTTAACCTTATTGATAAGCTAATTAGATCGGTTAATATTTATATGTTAATTAATGTAATATTACTGGCTACTTCAATACTAAGAGAGACCTGAGACAGGGAGATCCCCTGTCTCTAAGCATTTTCATTATTGGAGAAGGAGTGTTAATCAGTGCATTTTCAAACAAAACTATGCAATTTGCTTCTAGGAACTGACTTCATAATCCCATGTTTAGCATTTGTTGATGATATTCTCATATTCACTAACAACTTACAATTTACTATTGATAATTAATGAAGGATTTTACAAAAATATCAAGATATTATTTGGGCAATCCATTAGCAAAGATAAGACTAAAATTATTGTATCTAACAGGATTACAGCAAAGACTATCTAATTTTGTTGGTGAAACGGGATTCACTACTGATCCTTTCCGAACAGACTATCTAGGCATTACTTTAAACAACAATAACAAGGTTTGCAACTACAGATCAATCCTGGACAACATCACCACAAATATCCAAGCCTGGGAAAGCAAACATCTTTCATACGGGGGCAGACTAACTCTTATTACATTTGTTCTCATGACTATCCCTCTTTACTGAATGTAAATTTTTTGTATTCCAAACAACATTTTTAATAGACTTCAAAAGATTTTTAGAAAATTATTTTGGGGGATCACTACCATGGATCACAACATACACTGGTCTAAGTGGTCTTTCTTGTGTGAACCATTTGCAAAAGGTGGTATGAATATCAGAAAACTTTCTGATATTCAGAACACTTTCTCACAAAAGCTTTGGTTCACTTTTAGAGAAAATAAAAGTTATTAGGCCAAGATCATGCATAACATATATAGAAAAAATTCTCAAGCCCTTAAGGCTTATTATAACAACTCGGGATCTTTAACTTGGAAAATATTAGCATGTATCAAAGCTACTGCTGAGGCAAATATCAGGTAGTTGCTGGGCAAATGAGAGATGGATTTTTCGCTCGAAAAATAGCATGATCACTCAGCTCTAATCATCCTTAATGACAAAGATGACATTAGTTGGTTTCAAAAAAACAAAAGTCAATACATTTTGGTAGAACAATCATTGGGACATCAACAACTTACAAGGCTTTATATCTCTTAATAGTACTAATCTTAATAAGAACACTAGCATCAACAACAACAAAGAAGATATTATGATATGGCAGATCTCATCTAATTTAAATTTCAACATCAAAGCAACATGGAACAGCATTATACAACCTCATACTCAATCAAGCCTGTTCAACAAAATGTGGAATGTTATAACGCCCGAGTAAGTGTTCATTAATTTTATGAAAATTTATACATAACTACATACCTATAGACTTAATTTTACAAAAAATACATTTCCATCTAGAATATTAATGTAAATTTTGTGATCTTTGTGAAGACATTAATCACTAATTCATCTCTTGCAGTTATGTTTGGAATATATGGAGACACTTTGCTGATTTATTTAATGTCAACATCGAGAGATTCAAGAATATTACTCACGTTACCAGGAATTTGTTCTAGTATTCTAACAAGAAGGTTCATGTTGCTCATGTTGTCCTACCTATTATTGTTTCAGTTATATGGCAGAATCGTAATAGAGCTAAGTTTAAAGAATCTCCCTACTATGCTTGGTCTTCCATCATTCATGTTTAGTGAGTTTGATTATTAAGGATTTCCTAAGTAAATGAAAGAAGGATTGTTTTATAGAGAAAAATAGATTTTAGAGAGAAAAAACATTAGTATACAAGTGATCTAATCTTAGAAATCCAACCCTTTTATTCGTTCAGGTTTAGCCTTTATATAGAGGCACAAAGACTTAGCTTACAACTGAAAACAATTATATAAAATGGATAAATTGCACTCTTAGTCCTCAACTAAGATACATATTCTGAATTCCTCCTCTAACTTTACCTCATATTATATAACGTTTAATTGTTTACACTTTTAGTCCCTGGATTTCTATTTACTTATTGGTAACCCTCTTATTTCTCATGTCAGTAAATGAATGAGAACTAATTAACTTCGAATCTTGTCAAAAGCAAAGATAACTTCCTCCTCCAAAATCCGACAAGTTAAGATCAATGATATTTTTCTCTTTGAATCTTGTCAGACGCAGTGATGCATCAAAATACATCCATAGACAATCATCCTCCGAGTTAAATTTGAAGCCACACTTAGTAAATTTAAACGTCAAATATATCATGACTTCCTAGTTGCTAGGCTTACACCTAAACTCTTAGCATGACAGATATCAACCCTTACCACCGTTTTAAATTATGCCCAATCATCATAGACCTTTTCCACTTCTGCACACGTCTTTCTTTCTCGTATAAATTCTTTAGCAACTCATTTTTTGTTTCACAAACCAAAATCCTTGAGAGAAATGCAAAGAAAACCTACCAACGTTTTGCTACCTTCAACGATTTCTTCAAACTTTCTGGTTACTTTCACCCGAAAATTGATATTTTCCGATCAATCTCTAATCAGTTTATGAAAAAATATCCAAGATCTAGAATATCCAAGACTATAATTCCTAAAAACCTAATTCTACAGTACCTGAAAACAATCTTGTCTTCGGAGCTTACGATTACTTCTGCATAAGCGAAAGAGCAGACGAATATAGAGCTGTTGGGTTGATAAAAAACGCTCCTCTCTCCACATCAACAAAGACAATTTATTACGGTAACTTCGATCCATCTAAAGTTCCTACTCTTTCACCTTCTCCTACTACAGAAGAAAGTCAGTATTCGAAAACTTGAACACCAAGAACTCCTCGAACTTCAACTTATCTTACCAAATTATCACCTCGAATCAGTTGTGAAGTAAGTCAATCTTCTTCAAAATAATCTGAAGTGACCCCTTATTTCACTTATCTTTCAAGAGCTCCTAGAAAAAGAACTTGTATAGCCATGGGAGAAGATTCTGATGCTACACCAAACCCATCTACCAGATCTCCTCCCCCGATGTAAATTGTTGATAGAACCACATTATCTCAACAAAATCCCTCAAAGAACCCTCCACAATTGAGAGACGAAACGTCAGAAGCAGAGGTTGATTTCGATGCCACCCAATCAAACAATGAGGCTGATAATGATGAGGAAACCTCAAAAGAATCAGAGGATGCCCCTCAGAGAAATATATGCATACCAAGAAAAAAGAAAGCTCTGGTTACCATATCCGAGGAAGAAAGAGCAACAATTGGTGAGAATTTAAGGTCTCTTGATGCAGACTATATCGTTTCCCTGAAAAATGTCTCATACATATATTACAAAGAGGGGCAAGCATCAGATTTGGAAAAACAATGGGGAATAGGAGACTGCATTACCCTTCATTTTCCCAAAAAATGGGAAACACCCTTAGATTGTAGAAAAGATGAACTGGTAGTCTATCCGGAATTCATCAACTCGGGGCTTTGGTTCCCATTATATCCGATGATAGTTGACTACTTCGAACTCCTGGATTTGTGCCCAACTCAAGTAACATTGAATCAATGGTTCACCATTCTCTCTGTAATCATGGCCTCCCGCTTGTCTAAGATTCCAATCAGCATTAAAGATTTCATATCTTTGACCAAATTATCCAAGGGACCAAAGCTTCCATTTTACTATATTACATTAGATGATGGCCTAAAAATCATCGATGATCTTCTGGAAGCTGACAATGGAAGCAAAAACTCATCTTCATCTCATGAGCATGGAAAATGGCAAATAATTTTTCAAAACAAATCCATCGAGACTGAATCTTGTCAGGAAAAGTGGTCGTAAGTATTATAATACTACTCTTTTTGAATTAATTTTTCTAACTGTCGTTACTCTTATCCATGATCAAACTATATGTTCTTATCAGAAATTATGAGGTGTTGCGTCATTCGTCGAGCAAGCGCCAACCTATATCGTATCTGATGATGATGATGATGATGATGATGATGAGGTCATAGTTGCTGGGAATCAACAAAGTCCTCAAAAGGAAAAGGAAACAAGTGGTGCAGATCTTGCAATTGTTGTAGAAGATAATCAACATGATGATCACTTTGATCTAGATAGCTTCATCAACTTCAACGAATCACAAGAGCTTATTGGAGAAGAGGATCCTGTTATTCAAGAGGTTCAAACTCTTCTACACAACTTTGGTAGAAGATCCGCACCGTCTACCTCCGAAGCAGCATCTCCTAGAAATTATTATTTCTAATGCTCCTACTACGTCTTTAGATCTCATCCCTCAGCCAAGCCCAGTGGTTTTTTCTCCTATTCCACCAAATCCAAATGTCCTTGCTGCACTTCAACCATTTTGAAATCTCAAAACTGTAGCAAAAATGTTTACCTAAGAAATCGAGGCTTCTCAAAGTCATCTGAAACGACTGGACAAAGAAATGGTTTGCTACAAAGGAATCGTTGAAGCTGAAAAACATTTTAGAGAAAAATTTCAAAATCATATAGCAGATCAATTCGATGGCTTAGAAATGGCAAGGTCTGAGCTTATTAGAGGAAGCCTATGTGTCAAAAGGAATTTACAAGAACAATACCAAATTAATAAACAAAATCTGATCGCTTCGCATCAAAAAGATATGTATCAACACAAGGCTAAACACCTTAAAGACTTAACTGCTGAAAAGGAAAAGCTCAATAATCTTGAGACTTCTCTTACCAAATGCGGAGTAGAAAATTAAAACTTGACTGATGAGATAGTCACACTAAAGATTGGTTTTAATAAGGAAAAATAACTTACTATCACTGCTGCAGAAGATGAATGTATCAAGGACCTGTTGGCAGCAATCAACAATGGTGAAGAGGAGAATGCCATCACACGTCCTCGACAAATTCATGCAGCATTTCCTAAGATAAACCTTTCTAGCTTCTAGAATGATATTTATGTCGAACGAAATCCCAGCGAAGCCTTCGATCCTATCCCAAGTTCATCACATGACGAAGAATCAACCAAAGAGGAGTCATCTAAATGATTTTACTATCCTTTGAATTTATGTTATTTTTTTTTAATTCTCATATTAGTACCTTAACTCTTGTACCCATCAAATTATTTTAAATGACAAAAGTTTTTGCTAATATTTCATATTTTTCATTAAGTTATGTGAACCTTTATTTATGTTAACTATTTGAAGTAAAACATAATAAGATACTTTAAATTATATTTCCAAAATCTAATCCCTCGAATGTTATAGTGCATCAAATGAACGTGGCACATCGAAAATTATAGTGCGTTTATTGAATGTAGCACTTCGAATATCACAGTGCTTTTGTTGGACGTAACACTTCGAATATCACAGTGCATTTATTGGACGTAGCACTTCGAATATGGTTGTTTCTTCGAAAAGTATAATAAACACTTCGGAACATTCTACGTTCGATCAACCTCAAAGATGATCAGTCTTTGATAAGTTATCAAGATAGTTTAAATAAACACTTGTAAACAACCATTGGCTAAAAATTCATTTAATTGATAATGTTGAATATGTACATAATGCCTCGTTAAAACCTTCATGGGCCAACAGGGTAGGAAAGAGTGCACTAATCAACCAAGAAAAACAAATTCAAAATACAACATAACTATTCCCAGTATAACTTCAGATGTTGTATATTCCACGGATGTTGAAGAATCCTCCCCTAACTATCACAAAGGCGATAAGACCCTGGCTTTATCCTTTCAACAACCACATAAGGTCCTTCCCAATTCGGGGCTGTTTTTCCGAGGCTCTTCTCCTTAGTATGCAGAAATACTTTCCTCAACACTTTATCACCTACTTTAAACTCCTTCTTTTTTACCCTCAAATTGTACCTTTCCCTCATAAGAGTTTGATAATGAATCACGTTTAAATGAGCTCGAACTCTTTTTTCATCAATCGGATCTAATTTTCTCTTTTAGCTTCATCATTAGATTTTTCAGAATATTGGGTTATTTTAATAGATGACATCGTAGATTCCACATGGCTGACAGCATCCATTCCATATACTAAAGTAAAAGGACTTTCTTTTGTAGCTTCCGTAGGAGTTGTTCGATAAGCCCAAAGCACTTCTTGCAAATAATTTGGCCATTTCCATACTGCCTCTGTCAAATTTTTCTTCAAACCATCTAAAATAGTGATGTTTGTCACCTCGACTTGTCCATTTTCTTGGGGATGAAAAGGTGTTTAAAAACATTGTTGAATTTCCTTTATTGTTTAATTTCCTTTGAAGCACATAATGAAGTCATTTCTTTATTATTAAATTGAGGGTCACTATCCGTAGTAATTCTTCGAGGTACTCTAACGACAGCAAATACAGTTTATAATGAGTTTACTTACATCATTTGCTTTCGTTCCAGATAGCGATTCTGCTTCTGCCCACTTTGTAAATTAGTCTACTGCAACAATTATCATTTGCCGCCCTTCAGATTCCATCGGCAAAGGCCACATTAAATCAATTCCATATCTATCAAATGGTATGGCTTCGGTAATAGACATAAGTGGAACTGTCGGCTTATGTATCGAATTAGCAAACCTTTGACAAGTATCACGACTTTGAACCAAATTTTTGGCATCGTTCATGATCGAAGGCCAATAAAAATCTGTCACACGATCTCAATTACATATTGGATGTTGGATTTGCATCAATTCTTTGGAGTGCTTGTTGATTCTTCATCTTGTTTCTGATTTTAAAGCTTGAAAGTCAATAGCCTTTGAAATTCTGATGAAATTATTTCAATTAGCCTCATTTCCAAAGCTTGATGTTATAAAAGGAAATAAAAGTTTTGTATGAATCTTTTTTTCTTCAAGAATTTGGAAGACTGAAGAATTAGTAGTAGAAGAAAAAAAGAAGGGACTCTCAAAATTTTCATTTCAATTTGATTTAGCGCTTATTATTAGCGTCCTCTTTTTAGTCAACATTCTAATTTCTTAAACTATAAGTTAATAAAGTTTTACTTTTGCTTAAAAAAATAACAGAGATGAATTTAAATTATTGATTTAAATTAATTATCCTTTTAATTAATATCAATAAATTTAAATTATACTAATATTTAAGTAATTAAATTCTACTTAATTAATAGGATTATTTCCATTATAATACCAAAATAAGTCAATAATTGTTTTTTGGTCCACTCTCAAATGCCTATTTCCTATTATGACCTGATAAAAGTTCGTTAAACCATTTTAATATTCCAAAATAATTTATTAATTGGACTACGCTATAATAAGATCTGATTTTGTTAAAACGGGACACAACTATAATAAGAGATGGTTTTGATAAAACGATAATCTCTAGTATTTACAAATTTATCACGGATATAAACACCTATTTTTTGTTAAATCTAACAATTTGTTCTCTACCATAACTCTTTTTTTTTAAACCCAAATTTTATTGATATTGAAAGTAATGTAGAAACCCTTAATGTACAAACATTATTAGGATCTATGTTCGAATCCCTAAGCAAAGAACTTTGAGGATTTACAATAGATAGACCTATATCCTACATTGGCTTCTACTAAGATTAACTTTGAGGCTTTAACTTCCATCTTCTATTGAGTCATCCTTCTCCAGCCTTTAACACCATATTATAGATCACCAAGTAATCTTCTTCTACCAAATCCTGAACAAGTTCATCCTTCTTCCTGAGCCTACATGTTAGCCCCTGCATAGAGAAGACAAAACCAAAGGTCAGGCAGAAAACCTGCCAAAAAAGTTAGTCTGAAAACCTGAAATAGCCCAAGTTCAAGCTTTCTAATAATAGAATAGCATTATAAATGGCTTGGACCATTCAGACCATTAAAAGAGCAGTCCTGCTCTTTTTCCAAAACATATTTAACAATCCAATCAGAAGCAACATTTTCCTCCCTAAACACATGTTTTAGAGTCATTTTAGATGAAATTAAACTTCTGCAGCATGATAGTGTTTTAGACAAATACCAAGGACATTTATTGTATGCTATCATGTAAAATAATTGAAGTGAATCTATTTCAATATCTATTTCAGTGAAGCTGTTTCTACAGCAATACTGTAAATCATATAATAAAGCTAAAGACTCAGCTACAATAGGGGAGTTCTTTCCTATCAAAAAAACCCTGACCCTTAACTAGCTCACCTAGATGATTTCTCAAAACAAAACCACTGCTAGATTCCCCATTATACAATGAGGAACCATCACAATTAAGCTTAATCTATTAATAACAGGGGGATTCCATTTAATATACAAACTAGTTTTAGCCTCTGAACCATGATTGAAACAATCTAATTCCTTAGCTATAAAAACATCATGTTTCCAATGTTTTCTCCTTAATAAAGAAGATCTATCTAAACCAGACAACATAGCCTTAACCTGCCTAATTATCATAGTATCAGAGTAAAGTTTATCCTCATGCTTCTTCCTATTCCTTACCATCCAAATGGACCATACTATCAAAGAAGGAATGATGTGTCTAATATGCAATCTAGATTGAGAAGAAGTAAACCATTTATTGACTAGGTGATTTATTGGCATATGTCTACCTATTAGAATTCTAAAAAGATTAGCAAAGTAAAGCCAGACATTCCATATCATTGAACAACTAACAAACAAGTGATTCAGGGACTCATACTCATCACAGAATTGACACTTAGACACTAAACTAATGCCTCTTCTTTGAATATTAGTATCAACAGAAATAAGATTATTTAGAACTCTCCAAAGCGTTATAGAGTATTTAGTGGGTGTAATGTTATTCCATATTTTCTTTTTAGAATCAGATTGAACATGCTTCTCTCTTATGCTATTAAGAGTATGCTTTAGATTGAAACTACCATCTGGAGAAAGTCTCCAAATAATCAAATCATCATTTAGCTGATTAACACTAATACTAGTTATCTTATTAACCACACAGTCATTATCAATATTAGCCTTATGTTTAGCCAGATTCCAAGAATGATTAAGCCAATACTCATTAACTTTAGTATAGGAATACCAGGTATTGGATTCATTATAATTAAATTTAAATATTGGGTTCCTATCAAACCATCTATCCAAATAAAAGTCTACATTCCCTACCCCTATTACCCAATATACATGCTCATCAGCTTTAACTCTAACTTTTAACATTCTTTTCCAAGTAAGTGAATCAGTTTGCTTAACTACAACTTGTAAAGGATGTTGCTTAGAACAATACTTACTATACAACAAATCTGCCCATAAAGAATTCTTTGATCTAAAGTTAAACCACAATTTATAAGACAGAGCTTCTTGAACTAATGAAAGATCTCTTAAATTCAAACCATTTTCATCAAAGGGATTACATAAGCTAAGCCAGTCCTTCCATATAATTGTTTTATTACTTTCTTAGTAACCCCATAAGAATTTATTCAGTAGCTTATTTATCCTATTAATAATTGATTTAGGTATAACAACACATTGCATGTAATATAAAGGATATGCTAGTAATACAGATTTGAATAAAACTAATCTACCTCCAAAAGATAAGGCTTTAGAATTCCAATTATCTATACTCATTCTAATCTTATTAATAATATCATCATAGTAAGAGTTCCGATTCTTAATGAAAATAGGTATTCCTAAGTGTTTAAAAGGTAAACTACAATGATTAAAACCAAGTAAATGTTCTAGCATTGTTATTCTAGGTCTAGACATTATTGTAGGTACAATAAATGATGTTTTTTGTAGGTTAATCTGTTGTCCTGATAATTTTTGATAGACTAATAAAAATCTACCAATCTTTTTAAGATTTCTAATAGAACCATTTAAAAACAGCAAAACATCATCAGCAAAAGCCAGACAATTTATTGTAACAAAACTTCTAGTCTTATAAATCAAAGATGGATCTAAGGCAATACTCTTATTGGCACCTCTAATAAGGAACTCTTCTGCTAATATAAACAGAGAGGGGGATAAAGGATCCCCCTGCCTAACACCATTAGAAGAATTGAAATATCCATAAGCTAAACCATTTATAATCACAGAATACTTAATGTTCTCTATACTCTTTCTAATTATATTAATAACCTGAGAACTGAAACCAAAAGATTCCAATACTTGACAAATGAACTTAAAACTAAGTTTATCAAAGGCTTTTTTCATATCTAAGTTAATAATGATGTTACTACCTCTCTGTTTTTTATTCAAGTCATTAGCCAACTCTTGTGTTATAAGTATATTTTCCTGAATGGTTCTATTAGGCACATAAGCTCCATGTTCTCTAGAGACTAGTTTAGGCAATAAACTACTTAGTCTATTATTAATAATCTTAGATATGATTCTATTGAATATAGAATAGAGACTAATAGGTCTAAAGTCAGTCCAATACTTTGCATTTTGTTTCATGGGTATTAAACAAATAGAAGTTGCAAACATACCATTTGGAAAACTATCTTTAACAAAATAATCAGTTACAGCATTAACAAGATCCACCCTAATTATAGACCAACACTCACTATAGAATCTGGAGTTGAAACCATCAACTCCAGAGACACTTGCACTATTTAAACCTTTAACGGCCCTATACACCTCATCTAAAGTTGGAATAGCTAATAGGGATAAATTGTCTATATCACTAACTAACTTAGGAATAATATTTGAAGGATAATCAGGCATTACTTCTGGTACATCTTTTGAATTGAGAAGTTCTGAAAAACAACTAACAGCAGACTCACCTACAAGATTTGGATCATCTATTCTTACATTGTTATCCATAATTTCATCTATTATACTCCTAGACCTCTTTTTCTTAACATAGTTATGGAAACCCTAGTATTTTTGTCCCCGTCCTTTAACCACTTAGAAGCACTCTTTTGCATCCATAAAGTTTCTTCCCTAGTTAATAAGACCATGTGTTTAGACTTAAGCTCAGACAACCTCTTATTATTCTCTATAGAATAAGACAGTTCTAACAACCTTTCAACTATACTAATTTCCTCCTTAGTCTTTTCAATGCAGTCAAAAAATTTCCCAAAAATATTTTTATTCCAGATTTTTAAAAGATTCTTAAGTCTTTTTAATTTAAACCAAAATAAGTGAACAGAATTAAAATGTGAAGGTAATTCTAATGGGATTAACCAATTATTTTCAACTGTCACTAAAAAATCAGGATGGCTTAACCACATATTCTGAAACCTAAAAGGGGATTTATGAACATTAAACACTGATGATACTGAGACTAACAAGGGAGAGTGATATGACCCAGTTCTGGCCAGATGACTCACCCTTGTAACATTGAACTTATCTCTCCATTTATCATTATAAAACACTCGGTCTAGTCTTTTCCACTTATGGCTATTGGTCCAGGTAAAATTAGTACCTGAGAATCCAGGATCCTCAAGACTACAGTCCAAAATCATATTATTAAAATCTTCCATGGAATTCATACAAAGAGTAACACAATTAATCTGCTCACTATGATTAGATATGGTATTAAAGTCACCTACTACTATCCAAGGCTCATTAGAAATACTATTAGATATATCCCTTAATTGATTCCACAAATTTAACCTTAAAAGCCTATTACATTTAGCATATACTATTGTGACCAGGAACTCCTCTAGAGAATCTGAATGATTAACCATAGTATGAACTAATTGATCATTGTCTATAATAATGTTTATCTTATAGGTATCTTTCCAAAAAATCCAGATTTTATTGTTTTTATTACCATAACATTGATCAAAACCTAATTTCTTAGATGTTTTAACTAGTTTATCAATAGACAACATAGGCTCCTGAATTACTACCAAATCTATAAAATATTTTTTAGTTATACTTTTAATTCTTCTAATTGTGTTCACATTGCCAACTCCTCTGGCATTCCAACTCAAAAAAGATACAGTCATTTTTTAATCATTTTTGAGGATCTTACTGATCCTTTGAGAGCTAGTGGTTTGTTAATTAGATTATTCTTCAGTCCCTTAACTTTAACCTTAGAATGTTTCTTAGTACTTATCCTATCAGGCATATCTGTATCAGGCATCACTACATGTCTAATCCTAGGGGAATTTGGTAGACTTAAATTTGGCCTATCACTTGAAACATCACACAAATCCCTATCATTAATATTATCCTCATTCAATATATCAAAAGTATTACTAAGATCAATTGACTGCAAAGCCTCTATAACATCACTATCATTTAACACAGGTTGAGTCAAATTTTGATTAAAAGTTAAAACATTATCATCAGTTTTCAGAGTACGAGAATTAACCAAAGCATCATTAATTTTTTCCTGATTGTCCTTAACATGCACACCAGTATCAGTTTCACTAGAAATTATCACAGATTTTAGTTTAGGAATCCACTTCTCTTTATGTTTTTTATTATTATCAGGCACATTCAATTGTTTCCTAAGACTAAATTCCTCAATTTTGTAACTAGATTCACTATGACCTAAATGCCTACATTTTTTTGCAGTAAGCAGGTATGTCATTATATATGACATCCTGCCAAAAACCATCCCTATCCCCAAAGCTTATCCAAAGCCTTTGGGGAAGAATACTAGAAGTATCAATCACAGTCCAGGCCTTACACAAATTATAACTAGCCCTATTACTATATGGTATCCATGTTTTCAATGGCAAACCTATTGCCTTGGCAATCTGTTCTATAGTATCAGAATTGTACATGAGTTCAGGAATCCTAGGGAAAGAGATCCAAACTGGAGTCAATGGAGACTCCCTTTTGGGATGGAAATCAGTAGTCCATCTAAGAATCCTAAAAGAAAAACCACTCATAGTTCTCACAGTACGTTTCCAAAAGACTTTAACATCATCTAAAACATCAAATTCAACAAAAAAGTGACTATAATCCCATTTAAACACACTGAATTTGCCAACAAATTTAAAAGACTCTAAATAAACCCTAAAATCAGAAACCAAAGGGAAACCGAAAGAAAATTTTGCAATTAATGTAAACTTTGAAAGAGCAGAGAGTTCGATCTTATCTGATTCGTCAAATTTGACGAAGGTATAACCATCCTCCACTCCTGTAGATACGTTTGCATGCTTGAATGAATCTTTTCTTGCATTACCTCATTGAGCTCTCCCTCCTGAGTTCATCTTCAGCACCTCAGCAAAATAAGGTTTTGTGACTAGCTTCTGGCCCTTCTCATCAAAACACAAATCGTTGTGCGAATCAGCCCCAAACTGACTCCGATTTTGATTATCGCCTTCGAAAATTGGGTTTTCATACAACCTGTTTTGATTGACTGGAGCTTTCGAAGTGTTGTTCGTCTTATCCCGAGAAATATTAGACAAAAGAATAGGGAAATTTTCTTGATTTTGTAGGTTTGGAGATACTCTCTGTGTTTGTGACTCTTCGAGATGAAGAGAAGATAGCGGCTGCATTCTAGAGATAAGATAGAGAAAGCTTTAGGGTTAGGTTTAGGTGAAGATGGCTCTTCGATGAGGCCGGGAAATCAAGAAGCCCAAAGTCATTTCTTGGAGCTTTTCTTGGGCTTTTTTCGACTTACAAAACTCTATTTCATTTCACAACATCTTTTACCTTCACTTCTCTACCATAACTCTGACTCTCCCAAAATATCAATTTTGAATATCGAATTTTTTGCAAATCGTACTACACATCATTAAGGTATGTATTAATAACCTATTCATGTAATTTGTTTCAAATTTTATTATGTTTTTTTAGTGATATTTAGGTTTTAAATTTATGCCGACAAAAATCATATTTTTGTGTATTTGTAGTTGTTATTTTACACTCTAGTTAGTTCTACAAATCTAGTCTAGTTAAGTCTAGATCTTCGACTTGGTAGTCCATTTATTTGATTTGGGATAACATTTAACGATTTGAATGTTTGACTTTTATGGGAATTCGTACAAAATTGCAGAGTGCTCGTTGCAGGGTGCTCGAAATCTGCAGTTTTTTGCGGTTGCGTGTGTGATCTGCATGAAATTGAATTCTCAATTTACAGAAATATTTTAACCTTCGTAAGGTGATAAAGTTTCCTAATCCACTTTACCAGCATTGTATTCCATAAGTACAGACAACTTCATATCTTGCTATTAACTAAGGGTGTATAGGTTTTCTAAAGGTGAGCCAGCACGAATATAGTGAACGCCTACCTATTGTTATGCCATGGAAGGCAACCACTAGAATATGTGAAAAGGGCTTCTTCAGTGTTGTTATGTACTGTAAACCACCTAAGGATCAAACAGGATATATTTGTTTCACTATATATTTATATATTAAATATTGATTAATGATCTAATTAGAAAATATTGTGATTTATATACGTATTCATATAAACTCATGTGCAGGGTACGTTGCAAAATAAAATACTAAGCTTTAGGAATGTCTTTTTTATGTCTAATGTTGGATAGTTAGTAGCGACAGTGGCTAAGTTAATTTGTGAGTATTTAGGTTGAATTTAGATTTTTGTACTGTAGTGGTATTTTATATATTACAAATTATCGAGAATTTGCTTTTGAGTTGGAAGTCTTTCTCTAATAAAACCGGGTGTCATTATAGTCTAACACTTATTAATTCAAAATCCGTAATTTAAATTTATATTTAAAAAAAAATTATGTGTGACCATATAGTTTATTATTACATTTTTAATAACCTTAATATCAAATATTTAAATTAATAAAAATTATAAAAGACATGTAGTAATACAGCATTAATCTCGAGGCATGCATCGTGTCATCCTCTTTATAATTTAATACTAAATTTTCTTGATCAATGAGTGGACTATTAAAACAAATCAATATTTGAGCATGAACATGCATTTCATAGTCTCACTCAAAACAAGAGACCAATAATTCACTCTTGAAATAGGTGGATTAAATCTTATAAAGATCATTTATATTTATCACACGATTCATAATATATCCTACATCCATCTTTATCCTTATCTATGCCGGATGTAATTAAAATATATTAATTTTCGTGTACAAGTATAATGTGTTCAGGATCAAAAATCATGACGCTATTATCAGTGTGAGATTACTTATAATATTATTTTTAATATACCATGTAGTAATTTATGGTGGGTCTATCCCAATATATTATACTCTTACATATACCTATATATTGAGTTTTAGTATCTTCATGCGTATGACCAATGAGGTGTAATCATCAATCAACATACATAGTAGTCTAATGTATTATTCTTATCCTAATTAATAGTAATATTCGACTAGGACCTTTAAGAATATGATTCGTTGACATTATATATAATCTCGTGTTTAATTTTCATACTTGAAACCATGTACAATTTGAACCATACTTTTAAAAACATTTATTAAGCTAATATTTATTAAGCTAACGTTTATTAAGCAGTCAATAAAGACATAATAAATTATATCAAATAATTAAATAAAACATAATGTCATTAATAATATTTTCAAAACCATAATGTATTGCCTCTATGGAACTTACACTAACAATCTTCCACTTTAGCTAAAGTCAATCACCCATGTATTTAATACACATGGAGCTAGTGTGACATTCGTTCTTCTAGCACGACAAAGCCTTAGTCAGTGGGTTTGTATTGTTATCATGTGTACGCACTTTGCATATATGAAAATTGTCTATATCATTAATTTTGTCGAATAAACGGATGTAGCCTACGTATATCCTTCTTAATTTCTTCATAAGAAGCAATATACTCTGGCTTCATTGTAGAATCAGGTATCGGTTTTTGCTTTAAACTTTTCCAACATACAACATCTTCATTAAGATAAAAAATAAAACCAGATTAGGACACAGACTTATCATTGTTTGTTTGAAAACTAGCATCAATGTATCCATTTATAATAAGTTTATCATCTTCTCCACACACCAATAATAAAATTTTAGTCTTTATTATGCATCTAAGAATATTATTAATAAATGTCGAGTGAACCTCACCTGGATTAGTCTGGCATCTACTTGTCATACCCAAATAATACGAAATATCAGATCGAGTGCATATTATTGCATACATGATAGATCCAATTGTCGAAGCATATGAAA
Organism: Limnanthes douglasii subsp. nivea; assembly: GCA_036936605.1. Classification (NCBI taxonomy): domain Eukaryota; kingdom Viridiplantae; phylum Streptophyta; class Magnoliopsida; order Brassicales; family Limnanthaceae; genus Limnanthes; species Limnanthes douglasii. Next base: position 90,773,648 of record JAUPFV010000001.1, on the reverse strand, counting down.
TCATACTCACACGGTCCTTATCATCCAATGATTGAAAACATTTTTCTTTGGATATCATTATGCCATGAGACATAGAGATATATCCATTTTTGAATTTTGCATTCCAAAATGATGCAAAGTTTTATCAATGTGTGTACTTTGATTTAAGCGTATCAATATTCTTGATCTATCTATATAGATTCTCATTCCTAAAATATAGGTTGCATCACCTATGTATTTCATAAATAAACTCTTTTTCTAACCAAGTCTTAATAGTTAGTAAATAAGGAATAACATTCGTAATAAACAGCATATCATTAGCATATAATACTAGGAATGCCACATGGCTCCCACTAACATTTATGTAAACAAAAGTTTTATCTTTATTTTATGTAAAACCAAACTCTTTAACTGTTTCATTAAAATGAACATTTAATCTACTCGAGTCTTACTTTAACCATAAATGGATCAAAGCAGGTCACACACTCTTCCAATATTCTTTGGATTGAAATAACTTTTAGGTTGTATCGTGTACACATCATTTTCAAGTTTTCCATTGAAAAAGGTTATTTTGACATCCATTTACCAAATTTTATAGTCATGATAATTCGTTAGAGTAAGAAAAATCCTAATAGATTTTTCAATTGTCGTTTGTGAAAATGTTTCATCATATTTAATACTATGAATTTGTTTAAAACCTTTTGCTATTAATCGAGCTCTATATGTCTAGACAGTAGCCTTCATGCCAGTCTTCTTCTTAAAACCCCATTTGTACCTTAAATGTTTTACCTTTTTGGGTGGATTAACCAAAGTCCATACTTGATTTTCATACATGGAATCCATTTCAGATTTCACGGCCTCAAGCCATCTCTTAGAGTCTAGATTGTTCATAACACGGTGGTATATTAGAGGCTCGTCCTGATCTATGATCACCAGATCACTATTTTGGGTCACGGTGAATCCTACTAAATTTACAAAAAAAACTTGTGTTTCTTGAGCAATATTATCTTATACATCGTATTCGTGTTCCAATTATCCTTTAATACTTTTTGTGGTTCATAATCTTCATTATGATATATTTTTTACCTATTATTTTTTTAGACTAGTTATCTTTATCTAAAGGATTATAGAAGTAATAGCCTTTTATTTCCTTTAGGTAACCCACATATTTACATTTATTTAATACAGGTCCAAGCTTGTCTGAGATTATACATTTCAAAAATACCTCATATCCCTAAATTTTCATAAAATACACGCTCATACTTTTCTCGGTCCATATTACATATGGGGTATCTTGAACTGTCTTCGTATGAACATGGTTAAGTGTATATGCAACCATCTCTATAGTATAACCCCAAAAACTTATTGGAAGATCAACATGACTCATCATCGATCATACCATGGCCAATAAGGTGTGATTTCTAATTTCATATACCTCATTATATTGAGGTATTCGTGGAGGAGTGAGTCGTGATAATATACCATGCTCCTTTAAGTAATCCTGAAAATTAAAGCTTAAGTAATCACGCCTCAGTCACAGACTATAGAGCTTTGATATTGCGCCAGCTTTATTTTCTACTTCACACTTAAATTTTTTAAGTTTTTCAAAAGAATCAGATTTATTCTTCAAAATATACACATGTTAGTATCTACTTAAATCAACACCAAATATGATGAAGTAGTAAAATACATTTTTTTCCATCATACGCATTGGGTCACATATATCCCTGTATATTAACTATAAACATTCATTTCCCATTTAAGCTTGACTAATAAAATATATTTTCATCATATTTCCAAGTAAACAAGGTTCACATTCTTCATATAATTCAAAATCAAACTTATCAAAAAATTAATCCTTATATAATTTGGATATGTGTTTCTCATTAGTATGGCTTAAACCACATCCTAAATATATGTTTGATTTAAGTCATTAATTTTGGTTGTTTGTTACTCACATAATTGATAGGAGTTTCTAAACAAGAACATATAAATCTGTAAACATACATGCAACACCATATGTTACATCATTTAGAGTAAAAGAGAAATTATTGTTCTTTATAAAAAAAACCTTTCTTGTCCAAACAAGAAACCAAAATAATGTTTCTACAAATCGTAGGAACATAAAACAGTTATCAAGTTCTATAATAATCTCGGTGGGAAATAATAAATAATGAGCATCTACCGTTAATGCATCCCCTTTTACTTTATCGTCAATGCGTAAGTCGACTTCTCCCTTTGCCAAAGTCCTATTTTTTTTACTTCATATATATATATATATATATATATATATATATATATATATACATACAAATGTGAGAATCACATCTCGTATCCGATTCCTAAGATGTATAATTATATAACATATATATCTGAAGCATAAGTTTGATGAGTCTTCATCTTCATCAGATCTTCCAAATAGCATGATAGTTTCTCTTCGAGTGACTTGGTTTTCCACAATAATGACAATCACCTTTAGGAATACCACCTTTAAACTTTAAAGCTTGTTTAGGATTAGCTTTTGTTTTGGGAGTAAAATGAGATCCAATTTTTTTTCTATTTTGTTTTCCTTTTGATATTATATTTATTACCCATCATCAATATAGGAGCAGGTCCTTCCTTTTTATTGTTGGTCTGACCAGATCTTAACATAGCCAAAAGTTCAATAGGTTTTGTATCTACCACAATTAATAATAAACTAAGAATACTTATTGTTCAGAATTTGCTAGACACTCTGGGCTTCTTAACCAATTAGGTAACCCAAAGTGTCAAGGTACTTAATATAAGTATTATATTTAAACATGTGGTGAAATCGGGTCATATTCTCCATGTTTTCAACTTTATAGTGCCTTGCGTGTCGAACCTTTCTTTTGGTAAACTTGTCATTCAAACTTACTTTAAAATTGTTCTATCATTTCATAAGCATCCACATGCCCATGTTGTTCTTATAGCTCGACACTCATAGTTTCCAGCATGAGATATACAACACGATTGCATCATTAATATGCTTCTAATAAGAATTTTGTTGAGCATGAATCGTATTTTCATCTGAACGAGTATACAGAAGTGTTTCAGTGGTATAGATATTTCATTTTTGCATGAGCATAATCCTCATATATCGATGCAGTCAATAAATTATGTTATTGTCATCTTGTCATTCTCAAAGACTAATTACATAGAGAAATTGTTTGTGTTGTTTGTCATTTTATTTCTACATATTATATATATTAATTATTATGTTCAAATAATTACATTATATTTATAATATCCATCCTAATATTTTTATCAAATAAATAGTCCTTATTATTAATTCGGAAAGTCAATTTTATAAATCTTTCTAGTGAGACAAATATGAGGATAGAATTTCTTCATTACTTTCTTGATAGACTATAAATTATCAATAAACTTGTAAATGTATTATTAATCAAATAATCAATCTTTTTTACAATGATTGGATATTCTATTTATAACTGTTTTATTCCTAAATATTTCGAGATGGGTGACACTTATATCTTTTGACATGTGTCGGTTATCCAATATATGAGTTAATATATTATCCATTAACCGTCATGGGTATTCTAGTAATATATTATATTCATTTTGAATCATTTACCATTTTAAGATTTTTCCATTATCTCTTTGTCTCTTTTTTAGTCTTTTACTTATAATAACATCTCATTTTTTTCAAGCATATTGTGGTGACTTAGTTAAGTTAGACCCAATGAATCAACATTTGTAGTATTACTTTACTCAATCACAACTAACCACAATAAATAAGAATACTCAATTTTGGCAGACTCACCCCTACCGATATAGACCTTGATGAGTGTTATTCGTTTGAAAGCATCTTAATTAAATTTAATATTTTGTGAAGTGATTTGTTTAAGCATACGACCATGATCATATCATAAAGACATTTACATTTTTTTCTTAAACTAAATATTTCAAATTGATATTCATTGATTGGTTGATCATTTGATTATTCATCATTTATCCTATATATATTATCATATGGTTTTACATACATCGTATAAAAACAAAATATGCATACATCAATCATTATATATATATATATATATATATATCATGTATTTTGAAATCTGATAAATGTATAACCAACTTAAAATATTTCATAAGTAGTTCACCAAATCTGATATCACTATAAAGGTTTCAATCATGTAAGGAGCAAAAAACATGTAAAAAGTAATAAAAATTGAAACTTGAAACAAAAGACCTCATCAAAGCATGATATTTAATTCAAAGATGGAGTATTTACCTAATTTCGAAGCTTTATCAATGAATGATTAATGGTTGTTCACAATCGAATCATTAAATATATTGATTTTGATCTACATATTTATTGGTATCCACACAAAAGCCTTTGAATCGTCAAACGATTAATAATCGATGGAAGGAGGTAGTAGCAGTGTGAAACTACCAATTATCTCCCATTTTGGTTTACGTTGTGACTAATGATCTTTCATGGTAACATAACACGTTACCGCAATAAGAGAAGCTCATCTAGATAATTTTCTAGATAATAGTTGTGTATCTAGAGCATCGCAGCGTGTGGGCCAAATTTTAAGTCCATCAATCTATGTCCAAATCATTTCAGTGCGTTGGTCAAATTTTAAGTCCAAATCATCGTGAAAGATTATATTTAATGGTTGGACCATGTCTTAGCTTATATCATACATTATGAAATTAAATCAATGACATAAACTTATCGCGGTGAAAAAAAAACCATATGTGTTATACAACTTGGGATATATAAATATTTTTCAAATTAAAAACATTTATATCAAATTTTGTTTCAATTTGTTTTCGGATGGTATTTCGATTCATTTTTATAAAAAAACAAAATGAGTAAGCAAGGGTACATACTTAGGAATTATATAAATTAAGGAAAAAAGTTAGGCCCATATATGGAACCTTAAGAAAATTACATCATTTGTAAAATTAAATGCGCCAAACATGAAGCCGCCAAAATCACCAAAATTAAACATACGAGCATGGATCTCGAGCATATTCAATATGTGAAATTAGTTTTTAATTCAATAGTTGAAATTAGTTTTAGATTCTTCTTTATGATTGAAATTGAAGATGTTTGGAGAACTTAAGAAGGGGTGGCATCTTTGATAGGGAGAAGAAATGGTTGAGAGACAGTAGCCAAAGCTCAGCAAATCCAGAATTCAGTTGTTTCCTTTTGCGATCTAGAGGAGATAAGTCTGGAAATCTTCTTGAAGCAACTTTCTATTGAGAGAGGGGGCTTCGTAAGGATACACTGGAAAGCAAAATTGGGTACAGAGCTGCACAAATGTAAACTTGTCAAGTATGATGATTTTTAACTTAATTAATATACATTTTCTGTTTGAAGGTCAGATTAATTGAAAATTAGCACAGAATAAGTTAGCATCAGAAATCGGGTCCTTAGAACTCTCTAATATAACTTTTCTCTAGACTATCTAGAAGAGTAATAACTTTAATCTGATTGGGGATATGTTCTTCGCTGATGCCTATCATGTATTTGCGTTTGTTGGTCTATTTTGCGAGTCAATCAGTAGTGGTATCTTTCTCCTTGTTGATGTGAGTAATAATCATTTTTATGTAATTAGATTCTTACAGCAATGTAAGATAGGAATAAGATATCAAGAGGCCTTGTTAGTAGTAATCATAGTTAATAGAACTTTAGAGTCTGTCTCTATTTCCAGTTCAAGAATTTGTATTTTGTTGCATAATATGAGACCATCAGAATAACACGAGTCTCAACAATCATAAGGATTTGTTTCTCATAGATTCTACCAATAGCAGACTTGATATATTCTTTTATAGTATAGCACTACCAGTAGCTTCACCGGATTGCAAACAAGATGCATCTGTGTTTAGTTTAAGCCTTGGAGCAGTATGAGGGGACTAGTGAATAGTCATCAACTTTCTAGAGTGGTTTAGATGATTAAAACAATAAAATTCATAAGCTAAGTTAGGGTCTTTAAAATAGAAGCTCCTTCTGAAAATATTAGTCATATCCAGCTTTAGGATTGCATGCTTGATATGAGAGATAATAGGTTTAGACGAGGTCTCCTGTAGGTTGAATTTCTTATTTATTATGTGATGCCAAATGGTATAGTAGATGATTGATGACAGAGTATTTATGTATGAGTGGTTTTGGGAGCAGACCAGTACCATAACCTAACAATGTGAGATAGAGACATATGTATTCCGATGATAATTTTGAACATGTTGCAGAAGTATAGTCAGACGTTCCATGATAAGTTGCATAAAACAAATATGTGGTGAATGGTTTCAATGTTTCCATAGTGCTGACATTTAGATACTAGGGTTATATTCTTCTTTTGAAGGACTGTATCTACTGATACCCAATTATGAAGTAGTCTTCGTAGGAAGAACGAGAACTTATTATGAGTGACATTATTCCAGGTTCTTGAGTATAATATTGATGATGATCTCTTGGTTCCCAGCGTATTCCAAGTGTCCTTAAAACAGAAATCCCTAGAGTCACACTAGCAGTCCACTAAATTTTATCTTTAACTGAAGGTTTGATTGATAGCTTAGAGATTATGTTTCTCTATTAGGGTGACATAAGTTTGTAAAGTCCCAACCATTGTTTGTCCAGTAATTATTAACTTTGACTTGATGATACCAAGCAGTGTCATTAGTACCAATTAGGTCAATTAGAGGTTTATTGTGGCACTAACGATCCAGTCAGAATTTATAGTTTCCTTGACCAAGAGTCCAGTAGGTGAAGCCCTCATCAATGTTTCTTATACCATGTAGCCTCTTCAATATATGATATCTCTTGAAAGTTATTTAAACTTGCATATGATGAGCAATAGAGTAGTAGATATTATGCATCAAGTTAGAACAAAAACTTGAAGTTTCTTTGAATTTCAACCATACTTTACAAGAGTAAGTAAGTTGTATATCCTTAATTTTCCTAATGTTTAATCCTTCCTTTGTGTAGGTTTGACACAGTTTTCTCCAACTAGCCCAAGTTATTGCTTTATGGTTGTCAGGTGTGCCCCAAAGGTATCTACTGCAGATAGCTTCGATTATTTTGATGATAGAACCAGGAAGAAGGTTGTGATGCAGATATTAGTTGGGAATGGTTAGCAAGACAGATTGGATTAGTGTTAGTCTTCCACCAAACAATAGTAAGGTATAATCCCACTCTTGAAATTTCTTATTTAGTTTAGTAATTATCTTTTCATAATGTAGTTGTGCTTGTGCTTCTGTTATGGATGATTATACCCAAATATTTCATAGGAAATATGCTTTGGTTGAATCCAATTATTTGGTGGATGTAAGTAGATCTATTAGCTGGAGATATTGTAGGAAGAATGAACAAATATTTATTTTTATTGATCAGGTGGTTTGAGCCTAGTACTTGATAGAAATATGTTAAAAGTACTAACACTAGATTTTGAACCATTATTAAATATAATAGTATCATCAGCAAAAGATAAACAAGGGATAGTATTATTATTAGGATTTTTGTTAGTCAATTTTGGATGTTCTTGAAATAATTGTTTAAGACCTATTATAAAAAAAATACTTGAGCCGGAAAGAAAATACTAGGGGGAAAAGGATCCTCTTGTCTAATGCCATTAGCTTATTTGAAGTACCCCTTAGCTTCACCATTAAGTATGATTGAGAATCTGACATTATTAATTGACTTCAAGATTAGGTTACTAAACCTGCAATTAAAACCAAAAGTAGTGAGAGTTTGCATTATAAAAATAATGGAGACTCTATCAAATATCTTAGACAAGTCCGGTTTAAGGATTAGGTTTCCTCCTCTGCTTTTCTTCTTAATGTTAAAAGCAAATTCTTTTGAGAGAAGGATGTTCTCCTAGATGCTTTTACCCTTAAAAAGCCACTATGTTCAATAGAGATAAGTTTAGGAAGAAGGGTAAAGATTCTATCATTAATAATTATGGAGATTATCCTATTGAACACAGTACATCGACTTATAGGTCTATAATCATTCCAATTTTTAGGGATATCTTTTTTAAGAATCAAGCAAATAGCAATAGCATATACCCCACTTGAAACCTGATGGTAGCGCCAAGCTACGAGATGGAACAGGTGGCTGAAAAGTCAGAGAAAGAAGACGAACAATAGAAGATAGATGGCTCTAACCCTAGGTCAGAGTAAAAGACCCTTTAAAGAAAATCAAATTCTATTTAAAAACGTATGAGGCAAAACTAGGGTTTGAGAGCTTTTTATAAAAGTGCTCGAAACCCTAGCCCAAAATTACAGCTTTTTCCTTATGCAATAAAATAAAGCCCAGCCCAATTTCAAAGCGATTGGAGTTGGTTAAATATTTTAATAAAATCCAACAAAAATAGGAAAATGCAGAAAATTTACTAAAACAGCAAAGCAAGGGTTTAAACGATTAAATTTAGGGTCTAGACTTCATCACGTTTTGATGCTTCTGAAAATCGTTGGGCTTCTCGAACCGTTCGATTTGAGTGGTCGCATCGCCTAATTCTGATATTTGGGCCCCAAATAAAGCCCGTTTTTGTTTGTCCAAAAAGGCCATATAGTCATGGGCTTGTGCATCTACATCATCCTCTCCTTCTTCGGATGATTTCGCCGACGAATTCTCAGCTTCATCATCCTCAACAGCAGCGGTAAATGACACCAGGTTCTTCACGTTGAAAATGTTATGGGTCTTTATGTGGCTAGGTAGCTTCAACCTATATGCATTGGGATTAATATTTTCAATAATTTCAAACGGACCCACCTTCCTTGCAGCCAACTTGTTGTACTCATGTGCATGATAGCGATCCCTGGTCAAAACAGCCCATACAAAGTCCCCCACTGCAAACTGCACCAGGCAGTGCTTCTTATCTGCGGCAATCTTGTACTTTTGTGTTGTTTCCTCCAGGTGTTTGCGGGTGTTCTCATGGATCTCCCATAGATCAACAATGACGTTCTCGACCTTAGCTGGAACCTTATCAAGCGTTGGGAAAGCTAAGTCCATAGGACCCCGTGGGTTATAACCATAGACTACCATGAAGCGACTATACCTAGTTTTGCGCTTGTGGTGTTTGTTGTAGGCGAACTCAACATGATAAAGGCGGGAATCCCATGCTTTCAAGTTCCCAGAGACTTCTGTGTGTAATCTTTTCTCAAAGCTACGCTGACGTCCTCTAGAATAGGACCAAAATATGGATCGATAGCCAGTAGATCCTTCATCATCTCAAATCCTACAACTTCTCCTTCCATACGAATCATCATGATGCGTCGGCTCAGTGTGTCAGCTACGCGGTTAACTGTCCCCGAAGTATGATTAATGGAAAAGGTAAATTATTGAGTAAATGTTGCCCAGCGTGCATGGCGGGAAGCGAGTTTCTCCTGACTCTGCATATGCTTTAAGGCATCATGATCGGTGTACAAGACAAAGTCATTGTAGGCCAAGTAGGAACTTCAGTGCTTCAAAGCTCGTACAACTGCATAGAACTCCTTGGCATAGGTGTTGTAGTTGAGTTTAGCTCTACTTAACTTTTCGCTGAAGTATGCTATAGGGCGACCTCGTTGGCTGAGTACAGCGCCAATGCCCAATCCGGACGCATCACAATGCAGTTCAAATCCTGTAGAGAAGTCAGGTAAAACCAGAATCGGTGTAGTGGTCAGTCATACCTTGATTTCCTCAAACGCCTTAGCTGCTTCAGGGGTCCAGCAGAATGTATTACCCTTCATACACTTTGTAATATGAGCCATGACAGTGCTGAAGTTATGTATGAACCGTCTGTAAAAGGAGACCAATCCGTGAAAAGAGCGGACTTCAGTGATGGAAGTAGGAATAGGCCAGTCTCGCACGGCTTCCACTTTCGACTGATCCACTGACAACCCATCTTTTGACACGACATACCCCAGGAAGACGACTGAATCTGTCATAAAACAACACTTATCGAGTCCTCCATAAAACTCCTCTCGCCTCAAAACAACGAACACCTCGCGTAAGTGCTGGAGATGCAGCTCTTCCGTGGTACTATATATAAGAATGTCATCAAAGTACACAACAAGAAATTTTCCGACGAACGGGCGAAATACTTAGTTCATAACCCGTATGAACGTGCTAGGAGTGTTAGAAAGACCGAATGGCATTGCCATCCATTCAAATAGACCTTCTTGGGTCTTGAAGGCTGTTTTCCACTCATCCCTCATACGAACACGAATCTGGTGATATCTGCTCTGCAAATCCAGCTTTGTAAACACAGTAGCATCATTCAATTGATCCAGTAAATCATCAAGGCGAGGAAAAGGAAACCGATACCTGGCTGTAATTTTCTTGATAGCCCGGCTATCCACACACATTCTCATTGACCCATCCTTCTTTGGTGTTAACAGTGCAGGAACTGCACAAGGACTAAGAATCTCTCGGATATGGCCTTTCGTCAACAGTTCTTCCACTTGTCTGCAGATCTCTTCATGCCCTTTTGGGCTCATCCGGTAATGCGGTCGGTTTGGTAGGCTAGCACCCGGTACAAGGTCAATCTAGTACTGGATATCTCTCAATGAAGGAAGACCTGTAGGTAAAGTATCGGGAAAGACAACAGAAAATTCTGTTAATAGCGGCCGAACTCGCTCAGGTATACCAGCAAATGGATCAGTACTAAATTCTTTAACCACCAAAAGATAGACAATCCTTGTTTCATGAGCATGTTCTATAAACGCCTTTTGAGCTAGAAAGTTCTTACCCGACTATTTTGATGCTGCAAGGGCAGGTTTTGGGGAAAGCTCTCTAGTTGGTGTTAATATGAACCTGACATTATTCCATATAAAACGATAGTGGTTCCTCCTACCATCATATGTGACACTTATATCATATTGCCAGGATCGGCCTAGCAACAAGTGACAGGTATCCATCCCAATGGCATCGCATCATACTTTATCCCTATAGTTACCAACAGAGAAAGATACCAAACATCTTCTACAGATATTTACCTCACTACATTTCTTTAACCAGGCAAGCTTGTAGGGGTTTGGGTGGTCTTCTGTTTTCAGGGCCAGCTTCTGGACAGCTTCTTCAGAGATAACATTTTTCGCAGCTCCCTGAATCAATAACGAATTTGCATACTTTTCCTCCAATAGTACAAGTCGATTGGAAAATATTGTTCCGTAGCCAATCATCCCTATCACTTTTGGCTTTCGGTGTCAGACAAATACACCTTAAAACCAATGTCTGACCAATATCTCTTCCTGTAACTTGGTCCTCTGAAACCTCATCAACAACATCCTCTGGTTCTTCATCAAACCGTGGGTCACCCTCCAGGTAAAAATCAGCAGTGTCAGCGAACAGACCCCTCGATTGGTGTGGCTGTTATCGTAATTTTGGACACTGTAAAGCAACGTGCCCTAGTTCATGACAATGGTAGCACCGGACCTGTGACGAAGTAACTGTGCGACTAGAGACCTGCAAATTAGCACATGTACGCATAGGAGAAGCAGTTGGTACTCCTGGGTTAGGGCTTGCACTGTTCTTTTTGGGAATGCCAATGGAGTTGTTCAGGCAGTGTCTCCTCCATAAGGATTTCGTGAAAGGGCTTTCTCCAGATGCAGTGCGCGCTGATGTGCTTCAGAGGGTCGAACATGTTCAGCTGGTCCTGAAACTGCTGCCGCATCCCCCCTATATAGCGAGATACTAGCTGATCTGCTGAATCAGCAATATCGACACGGTTTTGTAGCTTGAAAAAATCGTTAGTGTACTCGTCAATAGTCCTTGACCCTTGTTTAAGGTTTTGGAACTGCTGATACATTATGCGGGCATAGTTGTAAGGCAAAAACGCAGCCCTCAAGTGCTTCACAAACTTAGCCCAAGCTGTTATTTTTTGCTTACTGTGCCTTGATCGGGTCTGCTTGAGCTGTTGCCACCAGGATGCAGCTCGGCCTCGGAACTTAGTTGCAGCCAACTGTACCCGCTTTGCATCCGGAATCTTCTTGAAATCAAGGACTTCTTCAACTGAGGTGATCCAATCTAAAAACTCCTCCGGTTCAAGACCCCCTTGGAACTCTAGGATCTCCAGTCTGAATCCAGATTCCCACCGGTTGTTGGCGTTCAGATCAGAATCTCTCCCTGGCGGCTGCTCAAAGACTTGGTCACGGCAGTCTTGTGGTGAATATTGATCCCTAACTTGTTCTCGTCGAGGAGCAAACGGATTCCGCTCGCGGCCGATCTCTCTCTCAGATCCCGACGGCTGGTTGCTTGAACCTGGAGCTCAAAATTTGTTGGTTTGGTTGTTCAACACCCTGTGTAGTGCTTCTTGTACGTCTCTCAACTGATTTCCCAATGAGTGCATCTGTTTACCAACCTGGGATTGGAATTGACCGAATTCATCACGGTCGATCGATTCGGTGATCGGAAGAGTGCACTTCCCCCGAAAAGATCGCTTTGGCGGCATACCGTCGTTACCCACGTCGTAGGAACTCTGAATCTGATACCAATATGGTAGCGCCAAGCTACGAGATGGAACGGGTGGCTTAAAAAGTCAGAGAAAGAAGACGAACAATAGAAGATAGATGGCTCTAATCCTAGGTCAGAGTAAAAGAGACTATAAAGAAAATCAAATCATATTCAAAAAAGTTTAAGGCAAAATTAGGGTTTGAGAGCCTTTTATAAAAGTTCTCGAAACCCTAGCCCAAAATTACAGTTTTTTCCTTATGCAATAAAATAAAGCTCAGCCCAATTTCAAAGCGATTGGAGCTGGTTAAATATTTCAATAAAATCCAACAAATAGGAAAATGTAGAAAATTTACTATAACAGCAAAACAAGGGTTTAAACGATTAAATTTAGGGCTTGGACTTTATCATGTCGTGATGCTTTTGAAAATCGATGGGCTTCTCGACGCGTTCGATTTGAGTGGTCGCATCGCCTAATCCTGATATTTGGGCTCCAAATAAAGCTTGTTTTCGTTTGTCCAAAAGGGTCATATAGTCATGGGCTTGTGCAACTACATCACCTGATCACCATTGAAAATGGTCTAATAGCAGAAAATAAGTCAATATAAATTATTTTCCAACATTATTGGTAGAATATGATTTTAAAACCATCAACACCAGCAATGTCGTTAGAGTTTAAGGAATTGATAGAGTTAAAGATCTCTTGATCAGAAGGATGATCCATTAGAGAATTATTGTCTTCAGCAGAAACAAGGTTAGGAATGATAGATTGTATCATAAGAGGATCAGTTGGGCTGTTGTTATTTGTGAGGGGAGTTTTGAAGTAGTTCATTTGCATAATTTTAAAGTTCATGTGGGTCTTGAATCCAAGTATTGTTAACTTAGATTTTGGAGATTCTATTTTTCCTCAATTTCTTCTTAACATAACTATGAAATGCAACATCATTTCTTTCACCATTCGTACTTCAATTTATGTTACATTTTTTCTCCTTGTAACTTTCTTTTCTAGTAAGAAATTGGAGATGAATTGCATTAGCTTTGGCAAGGTTAATCTTGTTCTCTTGGGTGTTTGAATCTCTGTAGTATACTTCATGAAACTTGACATTTTCTTCTGAGTAGGCTATTGAGTTAAATGTGTTGCCAAAAGTTTCTTTATTCCATACTTTAAGTTTAGCTTTTAGTCTCTTCAGTTTCTACCATAAGATTTGAATAGGATAACGAGTGGTAGTCTCATCCCAGCTAGACTTGATTATAGATTCAAAGTCAGGGTGATCAAGCCACATATTCTGAAACTTGAAGCTGGACTTGACTTAAGTGTTGATGTTTGCTAATTTGATGCATAAGCGAGAATAGGTGGATATCTTTGACTAGGCAAGCCTTGTGGTTTGAATTGCTTTGGTTGAGGTTAGTCCTCAGTAGGTGGATATCTTTGTGTAATTTCTTCAATATATTTCTGAAATTCTTTTCATTTGTGGCATAAGCTTTCCAATAAAAAAAGTTTCAATATGTCTCTTTGATTTTTTTTATAATATAAAAGAAAATTAAAAATCATATGTAAAAAAAATTATTTCCAGTTTTTTTAAGTATGATCAACTTTTTTTATGATTATATATTTTTAGAAATATTAAAACCAATTATCCTTTTTTCCGTTTTCATGATATATCGATATTAAAATAAACTCATAAAATTCATTTATATTCGTATCCAATTTCCAAAGAATTGGAACAACCTTTTCCGATGTTTATAGTTGACAATAAACCCAAAAATTGTGTATCATATACCAAGATTTGCGGGTTTCGGTTTTCGTGCACCTACCGAGAAATAAATGCATTGGTTGATCTATTAATTGATATGTTTATAAATATATAGTGCCTAATAAAACATCAAATGATAGCCTTAGTTTTTTACTTCCACACTTACCGATTTTATTTTTTATGTTATAATAAAATAGTACTTACAACAATTAAAAAAAAAACTAAAATTTATAGTGAGAAAAAAAAAACTAAACTTCAAAAGTCTAATAAATAATAAATATATGGGTTAGAGATGACCGTGATTCAATTTTGAGTCAGTTTGATTCGTTCGAATTTTATCCAGATATATGATACAGAGGATACAAATATAAAAGTTATGATCCATAAATCCATGAAACCGGTTATAAATTTATAATTGATCCAAACACTTCCAACCCAAAAATATAAGCTATATATTAGTAAATATATAATAAAAGTATCATCACTGTGTATCATTTACTGGAATCAACGGGGTAGGAGAATGAAATTGGACCGAAAGAAAAACCAATTAATGATTTTGTTCACGGTTTTGATTTTAAAAACCGAAATCAATAAAAAATTGAAATAATAAAATTGGTTTGGTACCGAACGATAAACTAATAAACCGGTAGAACCGATCAGAAACCGGATCGATACAATCAGAGAATCGGTAGAACTAATAAGAAACGAACCGGTAGAATCGATAAACCGGTAAAACAGATAAGGAATCGAACCAATAAAATCTTTAAATTTGAACTTTTTTTTATTTTTTATACTTTATTTTACCAATTAATAATTAATTACTAATTTTTTTTATAAATTTTAAAGATTAATTTATAAATTTTAATTTTTATGATATTTATTTAAGTTAAAGATGACAAAATTAAATTACGAATTAATTTAAAATTTTAAATGGACTGGACCGGTAATCCATCGAACTGATCGAACCAAATCGTATCGAAAACGAACCAAATCGGATCGAACTGGTCCGATTCCAAAATATAAAACCATAAATTTAGCCGTCGTCTGATTCGATCAATCAATAAACTTAAAAATTCCGGCCGGGTTCCGGCAAGATGCGAATAGATAACACCCCTATCAATTACTAATTATATTGATACAATGGCGATTCATTCCTAATGCTGGTTACAACTGGATTGCATGTGCTAGTGTCTCTTATTGCGTGTATAAAAGTTGATATTATAAAGTCCCCCAACAACTAGATTGGTTCTCTATCAATAATTTGTATTTTCATTATGAACAAGAGTCTTCATAATCATTAGCATTCATTCAATTGTTTTCTCAGCATAAATAGAAGGTTGGAGAGAAAGGGAGAGTAATAAAAGTAATTTAAAACATGATGTGCAAAACTATAATTATTATTATATGAAATTATAGGTTTTAAAAGGTGGTTTCACCATTTTCTTTTATTTTTTTTAATGATCGGTAGATCTATATTAGAACTTATTATATAATTTTTTCTATATAAATGGTTTTTAATTTTTAAAATTTATTACATTATTTTTAGATTAAAACATTAAAATTAGTCTTTGATTATAAAAAATTAAAAAATTATAAATTATTTTAAATTTTTAAATATAGTTGATAGCGTCGCATGGATCTAAGGGCTTTGTGATAAAGGGATTTCCCTAGTAAGCATCTGAACGAGCAGGAAAGGCAAATGATGAGTTTGGACTAAGATAATTGACAAAGAAGAGGAACAAGAATCAAACGAACGAACGAGGAGCCAATGATAATATAAAAGATGAGTTGATCGACTAGACCAAAGATGCAATAACCAACCAGAGGACGAGCTCGTGCATAACCGATCGACTTCGAGCTAAGTAGAGAACGAGCTCGAAAATTATTGACTGAACTTGAATAAGGACAAAGAGAAGCCGAGCGACCAGAAACGATTGAGCGAGCTCAGGCACATGCAGCTCAGCACGAGTCTTATCGCGCTCAATTGACGAGCCAGCTCGGATTGGCACGTGTGTCAGGTCAAAACAAACAAGTGAAAAAAAAGGTTTCTTCACTCGTCATTTAATAGCGCTATAAACTTTGAGTCAAACCGTTTAGGTAGTTTACCCAAAAATTATAGGAGAAGTAATGTTAGTGAGTTAGTGAGGTATCAAGTATAAATAAATACGAATGTAACTGCCCACTAACGAGGAGAACTATAAGTAAGGAGATTCTTTTGATAAATGATATGATCTTTTACCTTGTCTCTTTTCTGACTAAAACGTGAATTTCTACTTTGGCACAACTTGTTATTCTTGTAATAAATTTTGGTGCCGTCTGTGGGAAAACAGCAAATCATTAACCATGGTAGCCGCAAAGTCAAGAATCGAGAGGGATAACCAGGAAACGAGTGAAACGACAATGAGCAGGAGGGGAGCAACGAATCCCTCGCATGGGCAAGACACATTGTACCCAGTCCCTGTAGCATCCCCAAGGGGCAATCCCACGGCACCCCTCGGGACAGTCAATCCGGAGGAACTCCTGACTTTGTCAGTCGTTGTTCCCCGAGCCGAAGTGCAGCCCCACCAACTGGTGGACGCTCTGGTGGGCCAAGAAGCTGTGGAAGCCACCCATGCCGTTGATCCGGTGGTCCAACAACTGGAGCAAAAAAATTAACATCTCCAAGAAGAGAAATTAAATGTAGCATTTGAGCGAGACGCGAGAGAACAAGCCATGCACGCCACCGTGGTCGGAATGAATGACGGTAATCATGTCATTACCACTAAGTTCAAGGGGACAAGTCGAGTCAATCAACAATCTGGCCCGGAGGTAGCAAATTTTTCAGGACAGAGCGATCGTCCAAGCGGGACAACAAGCAGGATGACGAAGGCAAGAGCGAAGGCAAGAATTGGAGCAAAAGTCCAAGAGTGGAAGCAAAGTAAACACCCACCAAGCGAACTCGAGAAAATGAAGATCTCCATTATAACCAAGTTTTTCCGAGACTATCGGCCTACATACTCAAAGAATCACCATTCTCCGAGAAGATTCTCGAAGCTCAACTCCCAAGGAAGTTCAAACCTTTGTTAATGGAAGCTTATGATAGAAGAGGAGACCCGCAAAGACATTTGGGGAAATTTCGAATAATTATGATGGCCTTCAACCCTGACGACGTGATGTTGTGCCGAGCACTTTCAATTACCCTCAAGGGTATGTAATGGATTACTTTAGAAGCTTACCAAAATGGTCGATTTACAACTTTACCGGATTGCGAAAAGCATTCAGAGAAAGCTTTGTTGGTAACAAGGAGCTCAAGCGAGAGCAAGACTCGATTATAAAGCTCTATCAGCGGCGAGGTGATTTCTTAAAGTTATGTTAGGAGATTTGTTCATGCAATGAATGCTTTACCACTTTTAGCGTAAAACATGGTGGTGACGTCCTTGAAGTGAGGGCTCGACCGAAAGAGTGACCTCTATGCCAACCTCATCAAGTTCCCAATAGAGAATATGGGAGGTTTACTCGCCATATCTGACACTTTTATCAGAGTCGACGACGGCAGAAGAGGTGGTTCGCCCGAGCGACGCAGATCAGAGTCCAAGGAAGGATGGTCAGAAAGAAAAAGAATCGAACAGCAGCTCAGGAGAGAATATAACCGGCGACCTCACTAGTTCGAGCAACCAACTAGACGATTCACTCCGTTGACTGAAGCCGTCTCCGTGATTTATGACCGAACACGAGGACGAACAAAGTACCAGGCGCACCGCGTGATGAGTGCCCTGGGTTTAAAATATTTAATCAGTATTTTTGCGCTTATCATAATTACCATGGACACTCCACAGATGAGTGTCGGCAACTCAGAGAAGAGATCCAACGACTGATCGACAACAGAGAGTTGATACAATACATCAAGCGGTCACACCCAGATCGCCACGAAGAGTTTCCTCTCCCATAAACGAGAAACTTTGGAATGAAGAAGAAGGAGAAACTAATAAGCAACAGTGGCTTCTCACAGTATCAGAGGATAATTCAGCACTAATCCAGGGGACCACCTCAAATAAACGGCCTAAAACGAGTTCGATGTGTATGAAATCGATGCCAATTCTTATCGTAATTACAAGGATCCAGTGTCCGATCTCACGTTTAATGACGACGATCTCAGAAGTGTCAGTCTGCCCCATCAGGACATTTTGACTATTCATATGGATATCGGAGGTGTTATGGTGACTCAAGTTTTGGTCGATGGCGGTAGCTCTGCAAACATCAAATTAAAAAGTAGTTTTGATCGCATGCAAAATTTACCTCTATACTGGCCAACGTAACGCACTTTGGTCGACTACGAGGGCAAAACGTCACAATATGTCGGGGAAGTAGAGTTGCTGGTAAAAGTCGGCCACGGAACCACCAAAAAAGAGTTAAAAACACTCTTTATAATATCCGACACACCGAGTATGTACCATGCCATTATTGGGAGACCATGACTGCATAGGATGGAAGAAACATCGTGCACGTTCATGCAATGCATAAAGTATCCAGTGGGCGGCTTGGTGGGTACGATATAAGGCAGCCAAAGGACCGCGGGAACCTGTTACACGATTGCGTCGGATCCATCCAGACCACTCCGATAGCAATTAAACGGCAATGGAGTCCTTGAACCGAAGACATTGGTTAATAGCCTCAGCAGACCCAGTTGACAACCCACGTGAGATCGACAACTCTACGGAGACGGTTACTACAGTGTTGGACGCCCTATAGCTAACGGTCATATGGTCCGACTTGGAGGGCAGTTATCTGAGGACTTTAAGATACATTAAATCGCTTTATTGGAAAAAAAATTAGATGTTTTCGCCTGGGAGGAAACTGACATCTCAGGGGTAAGCCCATCCATTATATGTCATGGATGGTTATCAACCCTTGCACCAAGTTAATACGCCAAAAGCGTAGACCTTTCTTAGTAGAAAAACAGGCGGCCTTATTAGCAGAGGTGGCCAAATTAACTCTTCTGGGACACATCTGGAAAGCACGGTATCCTGTTTGGATAACTAACCCCATTTTGGTCAAAAAGAAGAGTGGTCAGTGGCGAATGTGCGTGAACTTCACCGATCTGAATAAGGCATGCCCTAAAGACGCTTTCCCACTGTCGCGCATCGATCAATTAGTTGATTTAGCTTCGGGTTGTGAATACTTGTCATTCATGGATGCGTACTCTAGAGACAATCTTATTTTCCTCGACCCATCCGATCAGGAACACATCACTTTTCATATTGAGAGAGGTTTATGCTGCTACACGATCATGCCTTTTGGTTTGAAGAATGCTGGGTCGACATACCAACGACTAATAAACCACATTTTCCAAGAACATCTGGGACACTATTTAGAATCATACATTGACGACATGATTTTTAAAACTCACGAGGAAACACAGCACTTGGAGACATTGCAGGCATTTTTGGATTTACTACGTTAGTTCAAACTCAACCCGGATAAGTGTTCTTTTAGGGTACCAAAAGGAAATTTCTTGGGTTACGTGGTGAGTTAACAAGGTATTGAAGTTGATCTTGTCCAACTAAATGCAATTCTACAAATTAACCCCCCCCCCCCAAAGAATACCAAAGAGGTACAATGTCTCACGGGAAGGCTAGCGGCATTATCCAGGTTCGTTTCCCGAGCAACAGAGAAGATTCGTCAGTTTTTTAAGGTCTTGGGAGGCACTAAGAAGTTCTCCTGGACAGAGAATACATAACACTTTCACCGAGCTCAAACAATATCTCATTTCTCCAGAGATTTTATCTGCACCCGTGGCTGAGGAACCGTTGTTCCTCTATTTATCAGTGTCACCGTTTTCCATCAGTTCAGCATTGGTTCGCAACCAGAAGAGGGTACATCGCCCGATATATTATACGAGCAAAATGCTAACGGATGCGGAAACGAGATACCTAAATCTTGAAAAGCTAGCTTTGAGTTTAGTTATCGTCGCTCGATGCAGGCCATCACTGTGCAAACAGATTTTACTCTGCGAACAGTACTACAGAAGCCCAACGTCTTCGGGCGCCTCACCAAGTGGAGTATAAAGCTCGGTGAGTATGACATTCGTTTCGAATCGCGGGTAGCCATTAAGGGCCAGCGAATCGCCGATTTTCTTTCTGAATTCTCCTCCTCCGGGCATCAATAGGCTGATACAGAGAATCAGGAAGTAACAAAGCTAGAAGAGTGGACTTTAAAGTTGATGGCGCATCTTGTGCTTCGGGTAGAGGAGCAGGAATTGTCTTACGATTTTAAAAGGCGAGGAGATCAAGCAGGCGGCTCGTTTTAATTTTCCAGTCGCAAATAACATGGCAGAATACGAAGTTGCTCTCTGTGGCATGAAATTTGTATTGGTTTGTGGAGTGCAGAGCATTAGGGTCAAGTTCGACTCCCAATTAGTAGTCAACTAAAAAATTGGTACTTACGATGCCAAACAAGAAGGTATCAAATATTACTTTTTTATACTCAAAGAATACGAATCCAAGTTCTCCCATGTCTCGTACGAGCAGATCCCACGAAAGGATAATTCAGTAGCCGATCTCTTAGCCAAGACAACAGCTTTGGGAGAACACCCCATAATTTTACTCCAACAGCTTCCGATGACAGAACACATACCTACATTAAAAACCATAAACTCAATCGCACATGATAACGACTGGAGAAAACCATACTTGCAATACCTGACCACTCACCAATTCCCAGCAAACAAAAACGAGGCCCGAGTACTGCAAATTAGGGCATCCTAATTTTATGTGCTCGATAACATCCTATACATGAAGAGTTCAAGACGACCTTTACTCTGATGTCTTGATCGTGCAGATGCCAGTTCAGCCTTAACTTATCTTCATTCAGGGGAGGCAGGTGCTCACTGTGGTCACCGAACGCTAATTCGTCAATTTCTCCTAGTAGGAGGATACTATTGGCCCGAACTAGCAGTTGACGCATAAATTCTTGTGCAGTATTGTCATAAATGTCAAGAATATTCCAACACACGACAAAGGCCTAGCGAGCCAATGCAAAACGTTCCCGTTTCATGCCCTTTCGATAAATGAGGGATAAATCTGGGGAGCCATTTACCAATGGCTATTGGGAAGAGGCAATTTCTTATTATCGCGGTAGATTACTTCTCCAAATGGGTTGAGGCCAAAGCTCTATTTCGAACACGGGCGCAAGAGGTTTTATATAGCTTTCATAAAGGAGTCGAGTGAAACCATAGTTTCATGTTCGGATTTGAATTAGAGACGCTAAAAATAATGAATCGACGTCAACTATAACTTCTAACCTTTCAAGCTACTTGTTAGCAAGTAATCCCACGAATCGTAGTTTGAAGAAAGGGAAGTGTATGTGACTTCATTTATAATCAGATTCTGACCATATATGGTATCCCATGAATTTTAATGGCGGATAATGGCCCACAATTTCAAAATTCAATACTCACCAACTTCTGCAAATGATATGGATCATCCAGTACTTCTCCACCCCATATTACCCTCAGGCCAATGGTCAGTTCGAAGTAACCAACAGGACGTTGCTCAAAGGACTTAAGAAAAATCTTGAAGGAGCCAAGGGAAAATGGTCGGACAAATTAGTTGAGGTATTATGGGCATATTAAACCACTCCACGATCAACAACAGGAGACACCCCTTTTGCCCTGGTATACGGCACCGAAGCAGTCATCCCAACAGAGATCATCGTGCCGAGACATCGAATAGAACACTACAAAGAAGAGAAAAATCTAATAGCCAGATCAACAATTTTAGATTTCCTCGAAGAACGACAAGATCATGCCTGCGTACGAGCAGACCATTACAGAAGTCTAATGAGGGGACGCTTCAACGCTCGACTCAAGCCTTGCTCTTTTAAGGTGGGAGATCTGGTAAAAAAGAAAAACTTTCAAGGCTCAAATAGTGGAACAGGTGGCAAGTTGGGACCAAACTGGGAAGGCCCATATACGATTATCTCCAAAAGGCACCGTGGGGATTACAGATTGGCAGATCATAGTGGTCAAGCACTCAAACACCCTTGGAATGTAAATCACCTAAAATTGTATCGTCAATCTACTTAGACTGTAATGATGCGCTCTTTTTCCTCCCTAATAGCGCATGGAGGTTTTTTAATGAGGCATCTTAAGACAGCAACTAACTCCTTAAATATAATTTATGTTTTCGCCACTATGTGTTTATTGCAAGTTTGTATCCTTACAATTAGCGAACGGGTCAATAACCACGTCATATGTGGCTACGTAATGGACCATACTGAGTCCATACTAAGTATGTATAAACACGAATGGGTTAATTGGCCACGCCTACGGCTACGCAAAAGGCCATACGGTGCCTCATACCTTGTACTAGGTATATTAGCGAACTGGTTAAAGACCAATTCTAAAATAGACTACGCAATAGGGTCTAAGCGACATTGCCGCAAACCAGCTATCATGACAATACTTATCTATGCTACGCAATGCGCCCTGTTGAGCTCGATATTGTAAGGATCTCCATGCAAAGTAATAAATACGTGCTCCACACTTTCTCCAGTAAAATTCTAATAAAATAAGGTATGCAATTGTCGCTCGCATATGCTTTCTATTGTTTTGTTTGGCATAAATAATTTCACAGCAATAAGCTCCACATGTATCCAAAAATACATAACGTAACAAAGGGTTTTTCAAAAACACAAACAAAAAACAAGAGACAACAAAAACTGTCACAATTGGGCATTCGAGGAAGATGGCGGTTTGTTCTGCTTTGCTTGAGTCACATCAGCCACAACAGTGGTCACAACTTCAACAACCGGAATAACTTGCATGCCAAGGTCTTGAGGTGGTACAAAATTTTGAACAAGAGACGACAAAGACCCCAAGTTCAGCCCAGGATTCAGCGCCAATAACTCGGTTATAGATTTCTTATTCTCTTTGGCTATCATCTTAGTGGCAACAGTTAGCATTTGCGCTTCCCATTCTGTTACAGCTGCCTCCAAGTCCCTTTTCCACCGCTGTCTCTCCAGCTCGAGCTATGCGGGCCCCTCCTACAATTTGGCTTTCAACTTTGTGTTATCAGCAGACAAATTTATTATTCACTCATCTTGCTCCTCCGCCCTTTTAGATTGAGACAAGTTCATATCCAACAGGTTTGAGCTCTAAGCGAAAATTTCATCGTTCCTTTTCAAAAGGTTTTCATTTTATTTTAACACTGCCTTGTGATTTTCAGATACGTTTTTACATCTCTCGTCACTGCATATTAAATCTTCTTTCAAGGTTTCCATCACGGTCTCCAGTTTTTCCTTCGCTTCGAGCGCTTGGTTTTTGGTCGCGTTTGATGAGGCATACGCATGTCTCAAGCGAATAACTTCATCAGTGGTCGTTTTGGTTGCCCGAACACCATGGATTCTGGTCTCCACTTCTCCATAGCCTCTAAATAAACCGGATACATGCACTGGTAGCCTAATACGACTGAGTTATGATGAATCTGCACAAAGTCAAAGAGTTCATCTACGTTGCTACATTTTATTCAAAACATAAAATCCATCGCCTTACCTCAATGGCGAGCTCCACTTGTCATTTTAAGATCTCGGGAATTGATATTCCATCACAATAAGATAAGTCAAGAATTCGAAGGAGCTATTCGAACATAAATGAGGACGGGTGAGGTACGATAATCTGCTTGGGAAGTAGCTCCTCCAAAGACACCTTCTGTTGACTGGTCCCAGCGCCACTATTCTCACCCGTGGGTTTCTTTATTACTTTTATTGGTTGGGGTGCAACACTTTCTTCCACTACTGTTGTCAAAGGAGGCATGTTTGATGTATTAACTCAATGTTTCATCTTCTCAGCATACCCTGGTGGGATAGCTTTCTTCTTTTGAGCTTTATCGTGTTCCCCTCCATTGTCTTCCATTAAGTCAATCAAGCCTCCCCTAGTATCAGGATGTTCCCCCTTGCCTTGTTTGGGTAACGAGTAAATTAAGGGACAAGTTGTTCATCCAAGTCCAGCCTCTGTGCTGCCACTATCCTCATCCCTCAACTACAACTTCCTGACAGCAAGAGGGGACACTATCTTTAATCACTCTTTGTCTTTTACTCCAAGGTTTCACCAAGGAGGGAGAATCATTGTCCACTTCTTCCTCTCGTCTGGCTCGCACATTACTTGTTTGAGCAACCTCTTGAACAACAAGAGCATTCCTCTCACCCTGATTGACCTCATCCTTCTTTTTACTTTCCAGTATCTCTCTTTGCCCACCCGGTTGGCCAGGAGCAGATGATGAATCTCTAGCTTCACTACCTTTTCGGGTAGTTTAAGGTACTGCGAGCCAAATCCCGGTATTATTGTTCTCCCGATACCTTTTTTCTATTAAGGATCTAATCCGCTCCATCATGTCTTCAGCCCCGTCTGCCATTGTTACCTTACCGTCTGATACAACTTCCAACTCCGACAAAGACCGCAAACCTGACTTCAGATAGTTGTAGCGCGTAAACAACGGTTTGGGGTCTTGTTGCCACGCTTCACAGGCTAAGTTCCCGATTCTGATTAAGGGATTCACGTAACCCTTTGATTTCCCTTACTTCCACCAATTCTGACTGGAAGCCTCACCTGCACAAACAAACACTTATAAGTTGTTGGTTAACAAGGACTCGACAAACAATTCGATATTCAACTAGTTCTATCGAGGCTTACACTTTACTTTCAATCTCCTTTCTAACTGAAGATTTAGAGTGGGTGTTTATGTTCCCAATTACCGGATACAAAAACAAAGAAATTCTTCCAATTCCTATCTAATGAGGGGAGCTCGACAATCTTTTTCATCCCTTTAAAATGGGTATAGAAGAAAGAGGCTTTGGAAAGTTTGGTCACATCAGTAGAAACTAACAGGTCTGATAGGCACACATCAATTCCTAGTAGGTGTGAGCTCAGTACTACGCTAAGCAGCAATCTCCACCCATTTGCGGAATGCTAGGTAGGGCAGATGCCTAACACATTAAAGTAGTCACAAATCAATTCAGGCAGCGGCAGACACAAACCTCAATCAAACAAAGTGGTGAAAAAGCACGTCTCTGTTTCTTGAGCACGATAAGGATGCTCGCCTACAAGAGACGCTCTTACAGTTGCGTTCTTTGGAATACCACATCTATTCCTAAACGTAGCCACCAAAGAATCATATAGATAAACATATTTGGGGGCTATTTGCGAGAAATAATTCTCCAAAGTACTGATTTCCTCAAACACAGGCTCCGAAGTTTTGTCTACCTTCGTCTTCGTCGCCCTTCTCGGTGTCATGGCTTCTACTGAGACTACAAGGAGGTAAGGTTATGAATCAACATGATTATAGCGGGCGAGGGCGATCGATTCGACGTAGGGTAAGCATGCATATCTGAGGGAAACCCTACTTATAAGTGCCTCACTCCAGAATCTAAGGTTCTAACTCTAACAAAACACTACAAACAATCACAATTTTAGAAGATATAGCATACCTGGTTTGCGGTGCAAAAATCGAAAGAGAGTTCTTGGGTGGCAACTGATAATTTTTTCACCAACAAAAACAACACGGTAACACTCGAGGGTATTATTGTTTCTTTTTTCCAGCAAACAATAAAACATTAAGTTAAGCATAAAAATTTTGGAGTCTGCTAGTAAAACGTCACCTAACGCTTGGAAATCGTAAAAAAAAACTCAAACGCCATGCGTTGTATCCCGGATACGGTTGTGTCAGAACCATCACAGTTACACCATTGGCACGTGTCGTTCTATTGGCGAATAATGATGTCAACAGTCACTTGGGATAACCAAGCTCCTACCCTACACCCCTACTATTTCCTTAACAATCGTATTTATTTTATAGGTCCATCAATTTCGTTCCAAAATTATAAAACCTATAAACTAAGGGTGCCCCGATAAGAGGGGATTCCCTGAGTAAGCATTTGAACGAGCAGGAAAGACAAGTTATAAGCTTGGATTAAGATAATATACAAAGAAGAGGAATAAGAATCAAACGAGCGAACAGAGAAGGAGGAGCCAACGATAATCTAAGGGATGAGTTGATCGACCACACCAAGGATGCAATAACCAAACAGAGGACGAGCTCGTGCATAACCGATCGGCCTCGAGCTAAGTATAGAACGAGCTCGAAGATAATTGACTGGCCTTGAATAAAGACAAAGAGAAGCCGAGCGACCAGAAACGATTGAGCGAGCTCAGGCACATGCAGCTCAACACGAGTCTTATCGCGCTCAAGAGACGAACCAGCTCGAATTGGCACGCGTGTCCAGTCAAAACGAACAAGTAAAGAATAAAGTGTTTCTTCACTCGTCATTTAATAACGATATAACTTTGAGTCAAACCGTTTAGACAATTTGTCCGAAATTATAGGAGAAGTAATGTTAGCGTGGTATTAAGTATAATTAAATACGAATGTAATTATCCACTAACGAGAAAAACTATAAGTAGGAAGATTCTTTTAGTAAATGATATGATTTTTTACGTCGTCTTTTTTTTAATAAAACGAATTTCTACTTTAGCTCAACTTGTTATTTCGGTAACACCATGCAGCTTTGTTTTTTTTTTCTCATCCAATGAATTTCATATACGTTTTTATTTATATAAAGTTAACCATTCTCGTATATAACCGATAATGAGACGTAGGACTTTCGTGGCTCATCTTTACACTTGTATCATTTATTAAATTAAGTCGAAGTGGGAGGATTATGGATAGGGCCAGTCCTTTTCCGGAACCGATTTAGCAATCCCTATTGTAAAGCTGGCCACCTTTATAAATAAAGATCATGAATCAGGAACCTCTACAGAAAAATAAAAAACTACACTCACCATGACCAATATCAAAGTTTTTTTCTCTAATCTCAACCAAACAAACCCCAAGAAAGTAAAGAAAATCATCTTTATTTCCGTTTTCACATCCCTCCTGATAGTTTCGGCAATAATAGGTATTGTTGCTGGAACAAACAAGAAGTTAAGCAAAAGCTCTCATGCAATCCTCAAATACTCATGTAGCTCCACAAGGTACCCTGACCTTTGCTTTTCGGCAATCGCATCCTCCTCAAACAAAAAGCAGATCACCTCTCACAAAGATGTAATTCAAGTCTCGTTAGAGATAACCACAAAAGCTGTCAAACACAATTACTTGGCGGTCAAGAAACTGTTGAAGAGGAAAAAACTAAGTGCACGCGAAAAGATCGCGCTTGACGATTGTTTGGAAAATATTGATGAGACACTTGATGAGTTACATAAAGCTTTGGATGATATTAGTGAGTATCCCAATCGGAAAAGTTTGGTTCAACATAGTGATGATCTAAAGACGTTGATGAGTGCCGCCATGACCAATCAAAATACTTGTCTTGACGGATTCTCGCATGATGATTCAGACAAAATAGTGCGCAAGGAGCTATTGGTTGGTCAGGTTTGGTTCGAGTTTATTTTTCTTCCATAACTAGGGGAAAGTTAAATAGAGCATGTTTTGATTAATAATAACGAATTACTCTGATAGGTACATGTGGAACGAATGTGTAGCAACGCGCTAGCTATGATAAAAAACATGACAGACACAGACATAGCGAACTACGAGCTCATCAAAATACCAACGAACCGTAAACTTAACGAGCTAAACAAGTCCGGTGGTGACTGGCCAAAGTGGTTATCAGTTGGAGACAGGAGGTTACTACAGTCATCAACTGTGTCACCAGATGTAGTGGTGGCTGCAGACGGAAGCGGAGACTTTAAAACTGTATCAGAGGCTGTTGCGGCTGCTCCTGAGAAAAACAGCAAGAGGTTTGTGATAAAAATCATGGCTGGTGTTTATAGGGAGAATGTGGAGGTGTCAAAGAAAAAGATAAATTTAATGTTTTTGGGCGATGGAAGGAAACAAACAATTATTTCTGGAAAAAGAAATGTGGTTGATGGTAGTACCACTTTTCATTCTGCTACAGTTGGTAAGTTGCTTAAATGTTTATTCATTAACATAAATGTGTTGTAGTGTCAGTTGAATTATGAAAATTTGTTTTGGTGTTTATTTTATAATAGAAATTGTATATATGTTAGGTAGTCATGCACATGTAGATCTTGTTCATTAGGTGTTTTCTATTAGTTGATGAATTGGACATGTGCCACCATAGCACATAAGATAAGGCAACAAACATTTGCTTTGTTTTTATATTTTAAACGTGATTGGATCTTGGAATATTTTGTTTTGCTCTTTGATTTTACAATACAATCAATATACTATACAGTATAACTTTTGAAGTATGTTATTATTATATCCCACTGATCATTCCATGTCCGATCGACGTGGAACGGTGGTCGCAACTTACATATATTATTCTCGGACAAAGTATCATTTTAGTTTTTAGTTGATTTTCATCGGTTCACTCTGATCAGACCACATCGGGCTGAACCTGAACCATAGAGTTTTACAGCCGATCTAATGTTGAAATATCCAACAAACCGGATATAAATTCTAACGAGATCCAACAATATGGGTATGAGACATAGCCTAGCCCCATCAAAATACTACACCCTCTAACTTTTGTTCTCAAAAATACAAATGGTATAATCAGTTGAATTTAATCTAAAATTGTAGGCGATATAGTTATGATAAGTCTTCAATTATGTAACTTATGTTCATGGCATGCATTGCAGCTGTAGTAGGGGCAGGATTTTTGGCTAGAGACATAACCTTTGAAAACACTGCCGGTCCATCAAAGCACCAAGCAGTAGCACTTCGAGTCGGATCAGATCTTTCTGCATTCTACAACTGCGATATCTTAGCATACCAAGACACTCTATACACTCATTCCAACCGTCAATTTTACACAAAATGTTTCATTGCTGGCACGGTTGATTTTATTTTTGGCAATGGGGCGGCTATGTTCCAAGACTGCGACATACATGCCCGTCGCCCTAATTCAGGTCAGAAAAACATGGTCACTGCACAAGGGAGAGGCGACCCTAACCAAAACACAGGTAATCTTCTCTGCTATTATAGAATAAACAACATAAATAATACATTAACGACTATACCGCTTTGCTTAGTGATCAAACTTTACACTCGTATTATATTAATTTCAGGCATTATAATTCAAAAATCCCGAATCGGGGCTACTTCCGATCTCCAGTCCGTCAAGAGTAGTTTTCCTACGTATTTGGGTCGACCGTGGAAAGAATACTCGAGAACCGTGGTCATGCAATCAGTGATTAGTGATGTGATCCGACCGGAAGGATGGCATGAATGGAATGGAATGTTTGCGCTTGATACTTTGTTTTATGCTGAATACGAAAATACTGGAGATGGTTCAGGGACTTCAAAGAGAGTGGCATGGAAAGGATTTAAGGTGATTAGTAGTGCTACTGAAGCTCAAGGGTTCACAAGTGGTAAGTTCATTGGTGGTACTAGTTGGTTAGCGGCTACAGGTTTTCCATTTTCTCTTGGTCTTTAAAGAGACTGTTAGTTAATTTATTACTTTTTGTCTTAAATTGTAGTACTTGACGTCTGTATTAAATTGAAATAAACGATTACTACATAGTTTCATAGTTTCCGATTATTCTACTACACATACCATGTTTGTTTGTACCACTGAAATTAAACAATCAAGGGCAATGGTAACGACTAACCTTAGCAAACCAAAAGAATTGTAACAAAAATATATGTTGCACACATGTACTCCAAACTTTGGATATTTCTAGCCTGGTCATGTTAGGGTGCCATTTAAATCCGCCCGCATGTCATTTAAATAATCATTAATTAAATCTGTTTTCTGATTATATATATTTATTGCATAGTAAAAATATTTTTACAAATTAAAATCTGTAATAACCAAATTTCAAAAAAAAAACAAACAAAAAATTATTTTCGTGTAAATTATTTTATTCTGCAATCTAAAAATATTTTTTTATTAAAATAATAAGGTAAAAATTGTAACTTTGAAAGATAAAGACCATCCGACTTTACACTAATATCAGAACTAATATAATGTTGTTCATTTTGCACCCGAAAACTCACATAATTTTATTTTTGGGCTGCTCCAAAACCCTCGTAAATAGTAACCGATTAATACAGTGATATATATTAAACTATAAAATTCATAGCCGGAATAACATATGACTATGAATTTAAAATAAAATAAATACGTATTTGACATAATGTTTATAAAAAAACATAAAAAGAAATAAAATTTTATAAATTATTAAATATCAAAAAGTTAAATTTTATTGATTTATAAAACATAAAAAATATAAATGTACAAAACTTTAGTTTGTGATTTTATTTTTCGTGAATGAAGAATATTTAAAGATACAAGATAATTAACTTTGGACCATATTATATATATAGAAAAATATTAGTATAGATGATTTTGTAACTAAATGTCCTTAGAAAGGATATGTGAAAAGATATAAATAATACTTTGAATTCAAAATGATATATTTAGTGCGGAGGTATGAGTGAGAAGAATAGTATTAAAAGTTATAAGACGATCCATATGAAAAAGTAAGAAAGTTAGAATAAGATAAAGGTATAAGACGGTGTAGATGTAGAAGAAGTGAATGAGTGAAAGAACATTTTGCAAGATATAAGACGACTTAGATACAAAATAAAGAGAAGATCAAAGTAAGGTGAATGACCAAAAGAGACGAAACTACATGGCAAGAAGAAATTTCAATAACCTTATAATTAACTGATTGATACTACTAAAACATCCTAGATAGTTAGATTGTAGTCTCGTAATGTATGTAACAAATTTTATAACAGATAAGTGCTACGTAGCCAAAAAGACACGTGTCATTCATCCATAGACTAAATAAAAACATAAATATGGATTCAACTTCATTTGTAAGAGATTTGATCCTTTTGGCTTGAGAATGAAATTAATATCTTTGATATTTTTTCGTTATTCTCTGATGTGTTTAACTTTATATCCAATAGAAGTGCTCTGTTAAGGATTATTTTTATCATTTTTGGTGTCATCCGTAGGAAATATATTTGCGAAGAATCGTTTGAACCAATGTTTTGTACTCGCTCATGAGTTGAAATTAAGTTTTCTCATGTTTTTTTTGTTTGTAAATCTTCAATAGTTATTCTAGAAGTTGCTAATGTTGTGTCACTAGTTGCTGAAAATAAGGTGATCCAAGGAGGTCAAGGTGGATTAGGTGTTGTGTTACATGTGTATGAAAATAAAAGAGTGCGAGATATTCCTAAGGTAAATCCTTTTATTATTGTGAATGAAATAATGTTGAACGAATATTTTTCATATAATGTTCCTTTGCTCAGTCGCAGAGTTAAAAAGGTATGGAATGGCATGTTAATATAGTGAATAATTTAAAATATGGTGTGTCACTAGTCCAATAAACTGTATTTGGATTAAGGTCGTCTCGTCAAAGGGTTTTTCATTTGAAGGTGATATCCAAATCTATATGTTTTAATTCTTTGAAATTAAATATGAATGAGCTGAAGTAAGAGAAACATAAGTATACTATGTTACAAGATCAAATAGACGAGGAAGAATGTGTTAGGTTTGAACATTTTTCTAGAACTATGTAATTTCTAACAAGAAAAGTAACATAAAATATTGAATGAAAATGAAGACGATGCACTTGTTTAAAAAGATACTAGTAAAGGAAAAAGAAATAAATATAAAGAAAATGATGAACACTCTTATAATAAGTTAAATTCAAAAGAAAATTCAAGACTAATAAATAAATTTCAACAAAAAATTCAAGACTAATAAATAAATTTCAACAAAAAATTAAAAGACCAAAGTTAGTTATGTATACATTAGCACAATCTATTTTATCATTAGAAAATTCTAGATGGACCGTTACCAAAAACAAATTGATCCTTATAGGATGGATAAATATGATGGGACTGAGGATCTAGAGGATTACTTGTAACAATTCAGAAATACAATGCTTAGATTTAATCTTAATGATAGTCTTCTTTATATAAAATTTTATATGAATCTTAAAGGAAATATATGAGTTTGGATTAATAACTTTTCTTATGGATATATTCGTAGTTTTGAAGAGTTCTAAACTTCTTTTAAAAGTTAGTTCATTGGAAATAATCCATAACGAGAGATGGGATTATATGATGGCTATGTATAAAAAAACGTGAATTTTTAAAAAATTATATGCAAAAGTGCACCGAGGAAATGCAAATTTTGGATGGGTGTATGGACGGAGTAGTTTTACCGGATTTAAAAGATATCTACCAGCATATAGTAATTAACTAGAGGATTTGGTCAACTTTTCAATTGATAATATGCTAAATTTATTAAGAAGATCATAGATATATCTTAAAGTGGAAAAACTATAAGAGAGTAGACTATACTAATTAAACTCGCAGAACAAAGGTTGTATTTTTCTGATAGAAGACATAATGAGAAATAGAGATCAATGGAGGTCGTCAAAATTCAAAGCAAGCCTATAGACTCAAACTTTGATAATCCAAACATAAAAATGACTCATATTAATGCATATATTGTCATTATATTCGATAAAACACCGGATAAGATGAATTACCGACCTCCACAAATCATGGTATCTCCAAATAATAAAAGATTCATGAGATATTGTTGCGCTTAACATCATGATCATGAACATGAAACATGAGATTATTTACATTTAAAATATTAGATTCATAGGTTGGTAAATAGCGGTGAGTTGGTTGAGTTTGTTAAGAAGACGAAAGGGGAATTTAGAGATGAATTTAAAGGAAACCATAGTCCAAGGAAGCAAGAGGCTGATAAGAAAGTGTTATGTACTTTCTTTGGAGTATTAGGGATGTCTAATAATTCAAATAAATGGTAAAAATATACTTTATTATGGGGTTTGAAGTAATTTCTTTGTTTATGGTGGTTGACGCACACGGTTTGTACAATGTTATTATAGGTTGTCCCTGGTTGCATAAAATAAAAGAAGTTGCTTTATATTATCATCAATGTCTAATATAATTCGTGGGAAGGAACATTGGAGTAATCAAAGGAAGCCAATAAGTGTCAAGTTAATGTAATTCAGTGTATTTAACTTCAAGTAATATTGTTGTAAAGCAATAACAGAAGTCACTAAAAGATGATGAATTAGTAAATCATTTACATAACGCATTAAAATAATGTTGAATTAGTAAAACATATAAAATATTTAACGGAAGTAACTAAAAATGATACATTGACGATTAAAGAGAAGATTTATGTTTCTTTTAATGTTTATATGAAACGCTCAATATAGAGATTAGTGATGAAAAAATGGTAATGGTTGGAAAATATATTAATAAAAAAAATTAATGACGAACTGGTTGAATGTCTAAAGTCGAATGTAGATGTTCTTGCATGGAGCATAAATGATTTTATTGGAGTAAGTATATCGATTATTTGTCATGGGGTAGCTTTTGATAATAGGTTGAGGCAAATTTGGCAAAAAAGTAACATTTTCTATCCCCCAAAAAATGAGGCAATATTTAGGAGGTGGAAATATTATTGAAGTTTAGTCACATAAGGGAGTTAAAATATCCAACCTGAATGGAAATTCCGTCGTTGGTTAAAATAAAAAATTGGACAATGGAGAGTTTTTATTAATTTTATTGATTTAATAAGGCTTGTCCAAAATACCTTTTCTAGTTACATTGTATTGATCGGTTAATATGCAACAACATGTCATAAAATATTATTCTCTATTGATATTTACTAAAGTTATAATTAAACAGAATAGCATCCAAATGATAAGAAAAATACATCCTTTAGAGAAAGTGTGGATTATATATTACAAACTAATGTTGTTCGGATTAAAGTATGATGGAACAACTTGTCAAATGATCAAAAATCATATTTTTGTTGATTAGTTATTACTGAAACACTTAGAAGCTTATATTGATTATATGATTATGAAAATTAAAATTGAGGAAGAGAATTTAATGACATTATCTGAAACATTCACTATCTTAGAATAATAAATTTAAAGTTTAACCCATTTAAATTTTAATATGGTGTTCGAGCTGCTAAGTTTTTGGGTTATGTAATTAGCATAAATGGTATTGAAGCCAACCTAACATAATTGAAAGCAGTATTAACTATGGCTCCATCCAAATCTATTTCAGAATTCTAAAAATTGACAGGTCATCTTGCAGTTTTATCTAGGTTCATATATAAATCCTTTGATAAGAGACGTGTATTTTTTAGGTGTAAAAATAGGATAAAAGTTTTAAATGAAATGATGAATGTAACAAGACTTTTTAGGACCTAGAAGAATATTTGACATCTAATTTCATGAACACGTGTAGAATGAGAGATTTTATTTTTATATTTTTCAACGAACGGTTTATTATATGAGTAAAATTCTGGTGGATGTTGAGACAGTGTGTTTAGATTCGGAAAGATTTGGCTATTGGACTAGTGGTAGCTGCAAAAAAGATGAGACCACGGTTTCAAGGTCATGTCATAATTTTCAAAACTTCTTTTATTTTAAAAAATATCTTGCAAAAGAAATATATTTTAGAGCGTTAACAAAATGATCTATCAAACTGGGTGAGTATTGATG
Source organism: Limnanthes douglasii subsp. nivea (assembly GCA_036936605.1). Taxonomy (NCBI): domain Eukaryota; kingdom Viridiplantae; phylum Streptophyta; class Magnoliopsida; order Brassicales; family Limnanthaceae; genus Limnanthes; species Limnanthes douglasii. The sequence continues at coordinate 90,738,967 of JAUPFV010000001.1, read as the reverse complement.
AGTCCGAATTCGAAGAGCTCCCCGGAAGGGTAGTCCAAGGTAAGGTCACCCCGTAAATTCGGACAGACCCCATGACTTCAGTTCGAACAGCACCGGTTGAACCGGACAGATGACTTTGAACACTGCAAACATAAGGCAGTTCGAACTATGACTAAAGTACTAAAAAACCTAATCACTATCTGACTAAGCTACTTGTACACCTGCTTAAAACTCATGGGTCTTTAAACATGGCCCAGGTCCATTAAATTTGACCCGAAAGCCCATAAGGGCCCAAATTCCACACTATAAATGCCCAACCACCAGCATTAACTAGGGGTAAGAAAAATTAACTGCTGCCAGGCTGCTTAATTCTCTCTCCACCCTTGAAACACCTTGAAATATCTTAAAACACCTCTAAAACACCACCACACCACCGTGAAACACCTTTATACCACCTTAAAACTCCACTCAAAATTACCAGCCTACCCTTAGGCAACTTTTATCCACACCAAATTGGCGACCACAGTGGGAGGCGACGGTGCCTGAATCAAACATTCAAAACCAAGTAAAAGAATTCTGTCCGAATGAATCCGGATAATCCAGAGCTTCCACCAGCTTTGCTCGAAGTGGTGGAAGAGAACGATGAATATACTGTCCAGGAGCGTGACAGGTTGAGGGTTGAAATAGAAGCTCTGAGGGCTGAAAAGGCCAAGATGGGCGTAAAGGAGAAATCCAAAGCATCAGTTGCTCATCGCTCTGGTAACCCTCAAGAGCATGAGGCTTCAAAGACTCATGTGAGCACCAAAAAGACACATGCTAGCTCTAAAAAGTCTCACCGGTCCAAGCCTGTGGAGAGTTCTGACTCAAGCTCAGAATCTTCGGACAGCTCTTCGGACAGTGAGGGGAATGAAAAGTCCTTGTCCTCCAGCAGTGACGAAGGGCGAACCAGGAAAAAACAAAAGCAAGTTAAAAAGTATTCCAGAAAAAGAGACCACCATGGAAGAATGAAAAGACACATTGGGAAAGGATCATCTCACAGCCGGAGACATATAGACCGGATGCTGGTGGATCCATTTGCTTTCCATGATGAGCCAGGTATCTTTGCAACCCCTAATGAGGATACCGTGTTCAGTCGTGGAAGGAATTGGAGGCAGTCTCCACTGTCTTCTAAAATCCTATCCGGGAACCTCCCCAAGAGGTTTGATAGCACAAAAATGGAGAAGTATGATGGCAGTACTGATCCAGACAATCATCTGGAGCAATTCAAGAACTTCATGATGAACTTTGATGATGATGATAAACTACTCTGCAGGGCATTCTCCCAGTCCTTTACGGGGAGTGCTCTGAAGTGGTACAACAGCCTTCCTCAGGGTTGTATCAGAGACTTCGATACCTTTTGGGTGGCCTTTCGAAGGCAATTTGTGGGGAGTAAGGAGCTCAAGGGCAATGGAGATACCATAATCCATTGTGCCCAAGAGCCAAATGAGTCATTGAAAGAATACATAAGTCGTTTTGTGAACACAAAGAACGGGCTGGCTGATTGCTTTGAACAAGTGGCAATAGCATCCCTGAGACAAGGTTTGAACCCGGGTAACCTGGCTGATTCAGTGACAAGGAAGAAAGCCATGACCTGGGGTGGATTGCTGAATCAAGTTGGCAAGCAAATAAATGTTGATGAAACGAAAAAGACCAGGGTGCACAGGCAGGTGAGATCCACCCCGGTAACACCAACTCCCAATCCAAACCAGTCCGGCAACAAAGCTAGAGAAACCGGACAGGGGCATGGAAGAGGAAAAGCTCAGTCTCAACCAGCTGCTCCTGCACAAAGTCAACAGTCTAGGAACAAAAGGGGGCCCTGGGTCCAACCGGAGTGGTTTGCAGAGCTCAAAGAAAGTGTGGCAACCATTTTCGAGAAAACTAAAGATGAAGTACACTACCGGAGACCGGCAACCTTGCAGTCTCCCAGAGAACATCGAAACAGTTCTTTTTGTCAATATCACAACGATATTGGCCATTCTACTGATGATTGCATAGCCTTGAAACAAGAGGTCCAGAACCTGATTGAAAGAGGGAAATTGGGTGCATATGTCAAAAGAAGAGGAGGCAACAGGCCTGACAACACTCACCGGGCTGGTCCGGTTAATGCTGCCCCAGAAGGGGCTATGGTAATCGTTGAAAGATTTGATGTGGAATCTGAATACTTGGATCCTGATCCAACAAGGAACAGAGTGGGTGCAATAGAGGAACGTTCCAGGTCGGTCTCCGGGCTCATTAAATTTTTTGAGTCCTTGACAATTTTCGGAGGGGACACCGTAACGGCTCCTACCACTTCATCAAGAAAAAGGCATGTCCATAATTTGGCTACCCAGCTAGAGGGGGGCATGACCTCTTATCAATCATCAAGCTTATTCCCATTCATTGTCTTTGATGGGGACGATTTGAGGGACATTGCTGGCCCTCATGAAGATGCTGTTGTCATAGGAGCATCAGTAGGGGGCAATGAAATAAGGCGAATCCTGGTAGATACTGGGAGCTCAGCTAATATCCTTTTCCTTGATACTTACAAGAAAATGAAAAATCCAGCTGTGATTCAGAAGTCAGACCGATCGATTGTAGGCTTCACGGGCAGCTCAGCTGATGTAATTGGTGAGTTCGAAGAAGAAGTATTGTTGGGCAGAGGCCCTTTCAAGAAAACAGTCAGAATACTTTTCATAGTGGTGGACTGTCCCACTTGCTACAATGCTATTCTAGGGAGATCTTGGCTTTCTAGGATGCATGCAGTGGCTTCAACAGTCCATCAGTGTTTAAAATATGCTGTTCAGGGGCAGGTTGGGGTCGTCCGGAGCAGTCAAAAGGTTGCAAGAGAATGTTATGCCACTGCCTTGGCTCCACGAACGTTGGGGGCAGTCCGTATAAATGACCAATAGCAGTTTGAGGGCCTGTCTGGGGGTGAGGGTGAAATTGATGACCCCAGAGAGACCCCCGGAGTGTTGATCCCAGTTGAAGAGGTTGAGACACACTGCTTGGAAGAAGGGAAATTTGTCAGAATAGGGTCCAAAATGCCACAAGTGTTGAAAGAAGAGATGTTAAAGTTCTTAAAAGACCATCAGCATGTCTTTGCTTGGTGCAATGCTGATGTTACTGGAGTTCCATCAGAGGTGATTTCCCATCACCTATCTGTCCGGAAAGATGTCGCACCAGTGGTACAAAAGAGGAGAGCTTTCTCAAAAGAAAAGGCTGATGTCATTGTACAAGAGGTTGACAGACTCACAAAGATGGGGCACATTAAAGAATCTCAGTACCCTTTGTGGACTGCCAATCCAGTCTTGGTAAAAAAGAAGAACGGTAAATGGCGAATGTGCATTGACTTTACAGATCTCAATCGAGCTTGCCCAAAAGACTTGTATCCGGTTCCCCGGATAGATCAACTGGTAGATTCTACTTCTGGGAACAAGCTGCTCTCCTTTATGGATGCTTTCTCCGGGTACAATCAGATCCAAGTGGATCCAAGAGATCAAGAACATACCACTTTTGTTACTGATAGAGGTTTACACTGCTACAAGGTGATGCCTTTTGGTTTGAAAAACGCTGGGGCTACTTATCAAAGGTTAGTCAATAAGGCATTTGCTAATCAAATTGGAAGAAATATGGAGGTTTACATTGACGATATGATGGTGAAAAGTGTGGATGAGCAGCTACACTTGTCCGACCTCCATGAGACTTTTGCCAACTTAGCCAAGGTAAATTTAAAGTTAAATCCTGAAAAATGTGTGTTCGGAGTGCAGTCCGGGAAGTTCTTAGGGTACATTATAAGTGAGCATGGAATCCAGCCCGACCCGGACCAACTCAATGCTTTGTTTCAAATGGAGCCTCCTCGAAATGTTAAAGAAGTGCAGCAGTTAACGGGGAGGTTAGCAGCTTTGAACAGGTTCATCTCTAGGTCTTCGGACAGATGTGCTCCTTTCTTTCAAACTTTGAAAGGTGCAAAGGGGTTTGAGTGGACACCACAGTGTAATGAGGCGTTCAATGAAATTAAGAAGCATCTGTCCTCTCCGAAGACTTTATTCAAACCAATCGATGGGGAGACTCTATTTGTGTATCTGGCTGTTTCAAGTTGTGCCATCAGTGCTGTGTTAGTCAGAGAGGTTGATGGGTATCCTCACCCAGTATACTACATCAGTAAAAGCCTGATCGATGCTGAACGCCGTTACTTGAAACTTGAGAAACTAGCATTGGCCTTGGTAACAGCTGCAAGAAAGATGAGGCCTTATTTTCAGGCTCATCCTATCATAGTCCGAACATCCTTCCCTTTGAAAAATGTCCTTCAAAAAGCAGACATTTCAAGCAGAATGACAAAGTGGTCAGTGGAGTTGGGGGACTTCGACATAGATTTTGCTCCTCGAACAGCAGTAAAAGCTCAAGCTGTGGCTGATTTTCTGGTCGAATTCCATTCTGATAGGGACTCAGAGCAACCTGCTGATTCAAAAGACAAAAAAGTGTGGATTGTCCGAACAGATGGGGGATCCAGTGCCATAGGATCTGGGGCAGGAATATGTCTCACTTCTCCTTATGGGGATAACATGTTTCAAGCTATTTGTTTTGCTTTTAGGGCGTCCAATAACGAGTCCGAGTACGAAGCAGCTATAGCTGGATTAAAATTGGCTTACATTTGTGGAGCAAAAAGGGTCAAGCTGTTAAGCGACTCCCAATTGCTTGTTCACCATGCCTTGGGCCTATCAGAAGCTAGAAAAGAACAGTTAATCAAGTATTTACTTCTCTTGAAAAATGAGGCAATGAAGTTTAAAGCTGTTGTCTATGAGCACATTCCCCGGGCAGAAAATGAACTGGCGGACTCATTGGTAACAATAGCATACACGGAGTCCTATCCATGGATCCATGTACTTGAAAGTCCTTCTATTCAACTTAATGAAGGGGAGAAAGAGGAGGTCTTTGAAATACAAGTAAATCAGCCTCAGGATTGGAGGTCTCCTCTTATCCAATATCTGTCCGATGGCGTCGTACCCTTGGATAAATCACAAGCCAGAACGTTAAAACACAAGGCTCATGGTTTCATCATGATTAGAAAAGTCTTGTACAAGAAATCCTACAGCAAACCTCTCCTACGCTGTTTAGGAGATCATGAGTCACAAATGGTTCTCTCTGAATTACATGATGGTGAGGGATCAGCCCATTGTGGATTTAGAGCGTTAACAAGAAGAGTGCTTCTCTCCGGATATTATTGGCCTTCAATAATGAAAGATGCCAAGGAATTGGTAAGAAGGTGTGACCCATGCCAAAGGTACAGCAATGAAATTCATGTACCAGCCATTCCCATGGAATCGATTTCTGAGCCTGTCCCTTTTGCTCGATGGGGATTAGACTTAGTTGGGCCTCTTCCTATGGCGTCCGGAGGGCGTAAAACCACAATCGTAGCTATTGACTACTTTTCGAAGTGGATAGAAGCGGCCCCCTTGGCAGGGACAACATCAAAGGCTGTTATAAAGTTCATTCTATCCAACATATGTTGCAGATTTGGTGTCCCTCAGAGAATAACAACAGATAATGGGCCACAATTTGACAACAGAGAAATGGAGAGTTTCTGTGCTTCAAGAGGTATTCAACACTGCTTCTCTTCACCATTCCACCCACAGGCCAATGGACAAGTTGAGGTGGCTAATAGAACAATACTGTCCGGCTTAAAGAAAAATCTGGAAGGGGCTGCTGGGAAGTGGCCTAGTTATTTACAAGAAGTCTTGTGGGCCTACCGGACAACGCCTGGGGCTGCCACACAAGAATCACCTTTTGCCTTGGTCTATGGGATGGATGCAGTAGCTCCCATAGAGAAGACACTCCCTTCTTTTCGTGTTCATAACTTCTCCGGACAGGCTAATGAAATAGCAATCAGAAATCAGCTTGATTTGATTGAAGAAAAGCGAGTAAAAGCTCATCTTAGAATGGCACACTATCAAGGCTTGATGAGAAGCAGGTTTGCTTCCAAGGTTAAAAGAAGGGACTTTCAACCAGGAGACAAAGTATTGAGGAAAGTTTTCTTGCATACCAAGGAAAAACTCTTCGGAAAGCTGGCCCCAACTTGGGAGGGTCCGTATACTGTGGTTGAAAGAATCAAGCCTGGCACATACTGGCTGGAAGACAAAGATGGCAGGGTTTTAACTCACCCTTGGAATATTGAACACCTTCGAATGTACCTAGAATAAAATCTATGTAAATATTTACTTGTTTGAATATCCATGTAAATATTTGGGGGCATACCACTTCCTCTCTTCGGCGCCACGAAGAGCTTTCAATAAAACTTAGAGCTTTCTTAAACAATTTTCTAAGTTTTTACAAAATTCTGATTGATTGCCATACTACCCGGACTGAAAGATCTAAGGGCTATTTAAATTCTAGCTAGAGAAATTAAACACTCTCACAATACGAAGTATTTAGGCAAACCGTGGAATAAGAGAAAGGTTGTGCAAGATAAAACATTCATTCAATAAACTTAAAGTTGCCTTGGCCTTCCAAGGACTTTTTGAACAAGTTTAAACATAATACAAAACTCTGTCCGGATAAAACGGACAGCATCACAAAAAAGGTGCCTTGGCCTTCCAAGGACTTTGGTTCAAACAAAAATTAAACAAAACAAGTTATAAACTAAGGAAGAGCCTTCGAAGACGGCTCACCCACATGTGTGTTCTTGTCTTTAATATCACTCTTCTCTTCGACTTTTTTCTTGCCTTTAGGGTCGATCTCTTCCTCCCCAGGGCTCTCTCCAGTTTCCTCTTCATCACCGGATGAAGGCTCATCAGAATACCCCTCGTCATCAGCCATGGTCCAGTATGGGAGATCATCATCATCCACATAACGCCATAAGTTCCCAAGTCTCCTCTTCGGGAACTTCTCGTGAAATAAGAGGACCATGTCAGATTTTACCTTCTCAATCAATAATTCCTCACTCCGTAGCATCTCCTTGGCATAAGCATTGATTTTGGCCTTGATCATGGCCTCTTGATCCTTCACCAGGGCAGCTTTCTCACCAACAGCCTGAGTCACTGCATTCTCCAAAGTAAGTTTGTCAGTAGTCAGATTGGTGACAATCTTTTCCTTTGCTGCAGTCTCATCTTTTGAGGTTTTCAAGTCTTTCTCCAACTCGGACAGCTTAGCCCGGAGATCTTCTAGGGTTTTCTCCAAAGAAGCAACTTTTGTGTTGCTTTCATCTTTACTCCTCTTCAGCTGTTCGTTTGACTCCTTAAGCAAGTCAACCTGGGTAGTGGCACCCCGGAGGTTATCGGACAGTTTCTCCTTCTCAGACCTAAGCTCCTTAATGGTTTCTGCCTGACTCCGGACTTGCCTTTCCAAGGTGAGCACAGGTTGCACGTTGCTAAGGAGGGAGTGAGCTATAATGTCCCTTTTGCTGGAAACCAAGAAAGTCTTGCCATTAAAGTTCACTGTATTGGAACTACTTGGAGGAACATATGGCCCTGCAAACTCATCCCTAGACAAACCAAGGAAGTAGTCACCTAGAGGACCCAGGCCGGTGACATCCACTTCATCCATGTTGATCTCTCCCTGTTCAATATCATCAGTGTGAAGCTCCCCTGGAATCCCTTCGTTAAGGTTTTCTGGGATCTCTTCGGCTAATGTAGGATCAACTGGAAAAGTGGGCTCCGGGTCCCGGAGAGCAAATTCTTCTTCTTGAGAAGTTTTCTTCTTTTTTACTTCTCTCTCAGTACCCTCGCTTACTTGCTTACGGGTTCGTTTGGAGACCCTCGTAGGTTTAGAGGGAGTCTCTCCGTGTTTCTTACTTTCCACTTCTACCACCTGTAGAAGGCTTGCATCAACTTGAACTGGAATTGGCACCTCTGTGTCAGTTAGGGCCTTTTTCTCTGAATCTCCTGCTGTTTTCCTCCCTTTCTTCTTCTGGCCCTTCATCTTACTTGGGGCTTTGGCCCGGAGAGGGAGGAAAAGGGTCCCATCTAACTCGTGTGACCTTCTTAGCACTATGTCATCATCAGGAGGGGTGGAGAACTCCTCCCATGTTAAATCTCTCCGACCTGTGGTGTTCCACAGGTGAGATCTGGCTAAGTTTCCCGGAGTGAAAGCCTGGTGAAACCGGTTCTCCCAGTTCTCTGCGGCCCATGCGTTTATCTTGCCACAGGTAACCTGTCCGGCTTTCGCATAGTCTCCGAACTCTTTTGGCAGTTCTAGCAAAACAAAAGAATAATTAAGTTGGTAAAAGCTTAAAAAAGGGGAGGTTCGAATAGAAACTTAAAGAAAAGACTTACGATCGCTTCTCCATCTGCTTCGAAGAAGGCTAGGATTCTCCCCAATCTTAATCTTCTTCCCATTCTCCCATGAGCCACTTATAAACAAAAATTGGCTCCTCCATTTATTCTCCGACTCTAGGAGATCATCGACGGCTTTCAGGTTGTTCCCCATGTTAAAGTGGTAAAAGGGGAACTGGTGGTGTTTGCACAGACTGGCAACAGCAGCGAACTCTTCCATTGGAAGAGGAATTCCGGACAGCCTGGATGCCATAATGCATGACATCAGGGTGTACCATCCGTTGGGGCTCAGCTGCGATGGACATAGCTTCACTAAGTGGAAATAGCGTACTATCTCCGGATCCAATGGGAACCTGAGTCCCCAGTTGAACAGCTCTGTAAAAAATACAATCTCATTCCTCTTACAATCCATCGGGGTCTCTGGATCGATGGGAATTTGGATCTTTACGTTTTCAGGGATCCCCCACTTAGTGCGAAGCCGTCCCAAGTCTCTAGTGTGAATAAATGCATACTTGGTTTTTAACAAAGATAAGAGATACTTAAACTCTACCTTGTGAAAGCAGGGCCCAACTTTCCCTTCAAGGCACTCCGGCAGATCCGGACGGCTCAAGAACAAGTCCTCTTTGCCTTTCTTGGCAACAACTATTGCAGTGTCAGCTTGTCCGGACGATTCGGACTCAAATCTAGCCTCCTCAATGGAGTCTTCCATCCTCTCCTCCATTACTGTTGGGGGAGCTTCTGCAGAAACAGCCCGGGGAGGGATGAAGCTTGGCACAGCTGATCCTCCGGACTGGCGACTCGTAGTGTGTTTTTGAATTTTCACCTCAGCTTGAGTCTCTGAGGTCGAAGTTTCCTTTGGAGGTAGTGGACTGCTAGCCTCCGGACCAACCGGCCTCTCCCGGAGAGTCCTAACAGTTGTCCCGGACCCTGACTCACTGGTGTTTTTCGAGGAGAGCCCCTTGACCAGTCTACTTGGTCTTTTCATAATCAGTTTCTCTGGAGAATGATCAGAGTCAGACCCCATAGCTATAAAGGTGGTTTTCTTCCTGACACTTGTAACAACAACCTCCGGTTCGACGACAGGAATTGACTCTTGAACTGAAGAGTCTGAAACAATGGGGGAGAGTGTCGTTTGAAAGAGTTTTCTAGGTTTTGTACCTTTTGAAGAAGACGAACCTCTATCAGATTCTTCGATTGAAGTGGCTGGTCTCTCAATTGGCGATGCTGGGAGCCCTGCTGCAATCCTTTTCTCTTTTTCAACCCTTTGAGCTCTCTCTAGTTCTGAAAGATTGAGCCAGCCACCCTTGATTAAAGCTGTTCTTGCTGTGAACATAAAACGATTAAGGAAATCTTAAGGTTTTCGAGAGATGAAGTTTTGAGTAAAATGGCAAAGTGAAAATGAGACTGTGAAAGATGAATAGTATTTATAGTAAATGTAAAAAAGGGGGTTTGATTCCTAGGAGAATCCGAAAAGTTGGGTAATGATTAAAAGACGGCGCTGACGTCATCAAAACCATTTAAAGAAGTTACCTATTCAATAAAGTGGTGTAATTTTCGAGGTAGAAAAACGGCTGAAGTGACCACCCAGGGCGTGACACGTGTCCCACTACCTCTGACAAAGAAACCGTTTGGGATTCGTAACGGTTGGGCTGTCCGGGCCCATCTCAATTCTCTTCGAATTGGAAAACTACTTCTTCAATCGGACTGTTTTTCAGTTCTTTAAACAAGGACACTTGTTCAAGTACCTAAAAAAGGGGCTCCTGATGAGTCCGAATTCGAAGAGCTCCCCGGAAGGGTAGTCCAAGGTAAGGTCACCCCGTAAATTCGGACAGACCCCATGACTTCAGTTCGAACAGCACCGGTTGAACCGGACAGATGACTTTGAACACTGCAAACATAAGGCAGTTCGAACTATGACTAAAGTACTAAAAAACCTAATCACTATCTGACTAAGCTACTTGTACACCTGCTTAAAACTCATGGGTCTTTAAACATGGCCCAGGTCCATTAAATTTGACCCGAAAGCCCATAAGGGCCCAAATTCCACACTATAAATGCCCAACCACCAGCATTAACTAGGGGTAAGAAAAATTAACTGCTGCCAGGCTGCTTAATTCTCTCTCCACCCTTGAAACACCTTGAAATATCTTAAAACACCTCTAAAACACCACCACACCACCGTGAAACACCTTTATACCACCTTAAAACTCCACTCAAAATTACCAGCCTACCCTTAGGCAACTTTTATCCACACCAAGTATGATATAAAGTATGAATCAAGAATGTCAGTTAAAGCACATGCAATTGTGGATTTTATAAATGAGTTTCAAGAAGATAGAACGGATAGTGGAAATAAAAAGTTAAGTGAAGATATGTTTAAAAATACATATTGGATTATACGAACTAATAGATATTCAAGTTTAAACGGTAGTGGTGCATGCATTGTGTTAGTTACTTCGTCGGTGGAGGAAATAAAGCAAGATGTTAAATTTAGTATCAAAACTACTAACGATAAAGCAGAATACGATGCACTTTGAGTAGGAATGAAGTTATCTCATATTTGTGGAGCAAAGGTGGTTTGTATAATGTCAGATTCTTAGTTTACAGTGAGTCAAATATAAATGACATATAAAGTGAAACTAGAAAGTATGGATGAATATTTGAATTTTTTAAGCTTGAAAGGGTAACTATGAGCATGTGCCTCAATTAGAAAATGATAGTTCATATATCTCTCAAAGTTTAGTTATCTTGAAGAAAATCACATGTTCATACTCCAACAAATTTCGTCAAATAAAGGTTAAAAAGGATGAGATGGAAATGATGCATTTTTTTTATACTTTTAATGATTGATGTCAAGTATATATTGTTTCTCTGAAGCAAGAGCTTTAAAAATGATAGAGAAAAAAATACGTACTAATTGACGGGGCATTATACAGGAAATGTTTAACACGTCCGCTTGCATGGTGCTTAAATAAATAGGATGCTTTATTAATTTTAAAATATTACATGAAAAAGTAGTCGGGGTTTGCGATATAAATTGTTGATTATGAGGTTTTTGTTAGGATGATTTTATAGTTTCCTAGCATTAAGTTTCTAATATATAGGGTCAAATCATGCTCCTTCTTTGTTTGATAAATGAGGAATATATTTGGTATAATTATTATCAATGGCAACGAGACGAAATAAAAAAATTATTTTAGTTGTAGATTACTTTACACAGTGGATAGAGTCAAAGACCTTGATGAGAACTTGTTTTAAATAAGTATATGATTTTTTGTAAAGAAATATTTTGAGTCGTTTCAGGATTCCTATAATGTTAATGACAGATAATGGACCGTAATTTCAGAATGAGATAGTTACAAAATTTTGTATGTGATGAAAAATATTTCTTCTTTAAGATATTGTCAAAGAGATATGAAAAAATGATCAAGAGTAGTAAATTATAACGATGGATGAAATGTATATTTTATGACAAGTGTCGATCATTTGTTATAAAAGATTTAAAGATTACTATTTTTCCCTTTAATTGTCATATGCTTCTAGTAATATATAACAACTTCATTAGATCTTTTATTATTTATAATTTCTTTACGTAATCAGCTAGGTTACTTTTAGCATCAGTCATCCATTAACACATGTCTTGATAATGTTTTCACCTTGCTATGTCGCTTTGTCATTTTGTTTACACATTTGACTAACTCCATTGTCAATGCTTAGGTCTCATAATTATTTTCTTTACTTATTGAATACCTTTTATCTTGAAGTTTTAACTTATAATATGAATATTTAATTTTCTCAGAAACGAAAAAAAATGACACCTAAACGACATATAACCTTATCAGGACTCTCCTTAGTCATTAAAAAATATTAATATGTTTTTAAGGAATAACAGTTATACAAGAAAGATAAACTTCATGTGAAATTATTCTTTAATATAAATTGTTTAATAACATTACATCAGAATTATATATTATATATTTTTCCAATAATATTTTATATATTTTATAAATTGTTTTATTTTAAGAGAAATAAAATTATCTTACCATATATATAACTTATAAAGGCTAAAAATATAATAAATTTTTTATTTTTATTTTTACATAACAATGCTAAACTACTATCGGTTAAACCTCAACATAAATTTCATATGCACATAAGTTTCACTGTTGTTGTATAATTTTTTGTTTTATCAAAATAAATTTAGTGGCAGTTAAATTTATCATAAACTATAATCAATTTTCAATTAACCTTCAAAATAAATCAATAAATGACATCATCAACATGTATTATCTATCGATGAAATTTTTACATTTTACTTTTAACTCTCTTGTCATGACATATGAATCGTTCATATCATTTTACATCAACGACTATCATTTACTTTTTTACTCTATATAAAATTACCAACTTGTTCAATATTTATTTTTCCATTATCAATAATCAAAACTTCTCTTTCTAATTTCTATCTCTAAATATTTTTTGCAACAGTCGACTTTCACTTTCTTCAACCAACAATTCATCCATTTTTATTGATCTATTTTCTTATTTATTTTAAGTAAATACATTCGTGAGTCTCTCTTAAATTAGGTTTGATGTGTAAAATTTTGTAAAACTTCTTATAAATTTTACTTTCTCCACCGTCATTTATTTTTACATTTTTTATTACCAATCCATTGAATAGAATATTAATAACTATAAAGTAGCTCATGATAACACCCACCAAATTATTCATAATGACCATTATATCAATTGGTTTACATATGATAATAAATCAATGTTGTTCTTTTCTGACGGTAAACCGTACACCGATGTTACATTATGTCGAATAACTACACTTTGTTGATTTACCTTTCAAAATATTTATTTAAAATTTCACAAACATCGTATGAATATTAATTTTGATGAAATGAAATGTTTCCACAAGTTTTCTTATGTAGAAATTTCGTAATATATAACTATTATAAACTTTTTTTACTCTTTTGAAAATTAACATACTTCCGATCAGTAAAAATGCTATTACTGTCCATAATCTGATTAACAACAAACTTTTATGATCATGTAGTTTAATGGATCCGACCACTTAATTTCCTACCATAGAATAAGATTGTATCGACATTCTAAAAATCTTATTGGGAAAGAATCTGAATGGGATACAAAAATTGAGATTTTTAATCAAATAGAAATTAATCAATGCAAAGAAAAAATAATTGATCTTTCGAAAGAAAAAACTTCTAAATAATCTTCTGATGAAGTTTCAAAAAATAACGCGCTATTACCCTTACTTATTCCTTCGAAAGCAATAAAACTACTGAAAAGAAGAAAAATAAGGCTAGCATTACATTCTTCTCAACTAACTACTTTTCTCAACTAAAAGACAACTCAACAGTTATCTGAAACTCATCTTATCGTTGGTTTTATTAATCCTCTTACTCTTATTGAACATTGTAAGTATCCATTTTATGTACTTTATCTATTATCTTTCCATTTTGTTTACTAAATACTGAATTTTTTTATTATCATTTACTTTTGTAGATGACTCATCCATATTAAAATTACAATCATTTGTTGTTTGATTTAATCTTAAGAGACATAAGAAATATTCTTCCAATATTTCTAATGTGCAACTTCTCCAACATCAAATAGAACTTCATATGGAGGTATAAAATTTTACTAACTTATTTATTGTATGCTTCCCCTAATAACATGGAATTTAAATTATTTTTCAAAATACTATACAGAGCTTGTTCAATTCTATTATACTTGTCAACATATGATTTTTTTTCCAATTTAACACGTTTGTATAAAAAAAAATTACCACCTCTTCATTTTGTAGAAAGATCATCAAAACGTTACCAAGAAATTATCAATCAAGACAATCTTTTAGAAAATGAAAGCTAAAAAAAGAAATATAAAAGGATAAAAAAATGGTTAAAACAAGATTTGTCATAAAAATGAAAAAATAACGCACTTTAAGTTACCAACAAACAATTGGTAGAAGAAAATACCAAACTTAAAAATGAACTGAAAATTTTGAAAAAACAAAAAAACGTCGATGCTAAAAAAGATTAAGTACAAGTTGATTGAAACAGTTCTAGAGAATGCTAAGAAACTAATAAAAAACACTAAATATTTATGTCAGCGCAAATGCTTGATTCAACAAACCTCAAACAATCTTTGTAGGACCTTTCTAGAACCACCTCCTTAAAAAATATCAAAATATATGTCATAGATCTACATAACTTTCCAATCCTTCTCTTAAATTTTATTCCTGGATGATACTATTAGCATTCAATATGATGCGAACACTAAAAGAAAATCCCTTCGAAGATGACTAGCAATGTTACCGATAAATTGGATGAATCACAAGGTTGTTCTCCTATTAAAGAAATTTTTTGAATTTTATGATTTTATTTGTGTAATATATTTTCTTATAGATTTTATTGGCCTAACATCTGGTAGTTATTTTTTATTTGAACTTTCTACCTATTATCATTTAGTTTTATACTTGTTTTCTTGTTATTCATCAAATAATGTTTATGCATGTTTTGTTTAAATTTCTAATGTCCCGTTAAGTATTATATTTGAATCATATACTTTTTTATTATTAATTCTAAAAATGAATATACATGAATCTTATATACTCATCAACTTATACATATATACATATTTCAAATATTATATCTTTTTTTTACGTTATACAGAAATATAACCATGTTTTTAGACGATATTAAATTTATTACGATCTATTTTGACGATGCTCTTTTTTCATCTTCCATTCTTGATATTCATTTAACCAAATATTTTTTTCTTTAATAATATAAATAAAAAATCGTTCGACATCTAAATTACATATAGAAATCATCTTTTGAAATACGTATAAAAAGTATACTTATCGTCACTCACTTTAAAAATATTAGGAACCCTTGCTTTGAGTATTCTTGGAAAAAATAAAAAAGTAGCATGGTCTCTTAATCTTTTCAGATGGACTTGGCTTATAACGATAATTACTTTGATTGGGAAGTTGGTAGTTTATGCTTTTACGACTAGACTTGGCTTATAACCATGATCATAACTTAAGGCCTTTACAGTCTTAACGTGGTCACTTACACTTTCCAGCTAGACTTGGCTTATAATCATCTTCGTTTTGATTGGATGTGTAACATCTTACGCTTCTCAACTAGGCTTAGCTTACTGCCATATTTGCTTATTACTTACAATTATGTTAAATTTTTCCATCTCATACCACTTGTTGCTTATTTAGATTTCTAAAGCAAAAAAAATATCCATTGGGAAACTTTTTGGCATGTTAATGACCATCTGCTAAAATATACACGTTAAAATCTCATTGGATAATATAATTCTCTTGTGTAAATTAATAACTTTCAAATAAACATCTATTAACCAATACTATTATAACTGTATTTAAAATGGTTCTTTCTTACAACCCATACTACAATATTTACCATTTATATTTTAAAAATTATTAACACTTGTTATCAATTATATATTTATCATCAAGTTTCTTAAAAAAACATCAACAAAAAGGAAAATTACGACTATAAATCAATACACCAATCTTTGAAATTTTAAGGAATCCCGACCTTAAAAACATTTAAGCAATAGTCGTGGTATGATCTTCTGCAGCATAGAACTTCATCAAGGGCAAAACTTGTTTGCAGTTTGCAACTTCTTAAATTTGTAAATTTGTCCAACGATAAAAATTTGTTATTTAAAAGAAACAACTACCATCCTTCATATGAACATACTTATGCGAGAAAAAAAAACTTGTATCATTATTTTCCTCTTTTAATCACTTATACACTACATTATTCAACATTTTCTTAATTATTTCCTTTGCCAATATCTTTTTGTACTACTTCAACCATAACCAACAATCACATAAGAATTTAAACAAAAATGAAAAACTTTACGAATTCAAACCAAATATATCCCCAGAATTTATGGCTTTATTATTTGGTGTATCAGTACTAATAGCAAAGAATATGATCTTGACAATCATTGAATATCACATCGTCGGGACCTTCTTCATAACACTGAATTCTCTACTTATAATACTTGAAACATGTACGCGTGTTTTTCTCAAATCAATTGTCATAAACTCAAATGATTTTCTTATTTTCTCCGCATATTTAGAATTAAATTCCATATTTACCCGACTAACTAAGGATTTTATACTTAACTATTTTTTGAAACATAATTTTCTTCCATTTACTATTTGTATCCTCGCTTATTTTACCAAATACCAAGGGTTTACAGTAGGCTCATCCCTTGAAAATCCATGTCACTACTACGAACTACATTTTATAGAGCCAAAGATAAAAAGTAATAATCTATAATTCTCCATTGACTTCCTCTGATTACTTTTATATTCTCATTAATCACATACTTGATACACTAACGATAAGACAATGTCATTGTCTTCATTCGGTGTAACTAAGATCACCCTAACATGGCATTATAAGAACTCAGGTCATTAAATATCATAAAGAATATAATTACAGTTTTTTTCCTCCTCTTTCCCGACAGATACAACCAAATTCATTTGGCCAAGGTAATCAATTGATCATCGGTAAAACTAATTAGATTTATATCAGTCTTTTTGAAGGGCACGACTTCTATCATCCGATCATAACCAGACTTGTAAAATATATTAACTGAACTTACAGTATCAACCATTATCCTTCTTACTATTACTCCAGCTATTGTGAGGGTCACGAACAAACCATCTTCGTGTGGTGTTATAAGCTCTCTTAAATCATCATCGATAAATTGCAGAGTTAAAGCTGGGTTTCGGTGCAAATGTAAAGACGACTCCTCAACCAAATGAACCACCAAATCTTTTATATATATCTTTTTCTTGAAAAATTAGTAAACCTGACAGTGCATATCCTTTAAATATAATACATAACTTTTGTTGCTTATATTTCCTCTATCTCTTCATACTTTCTTCTTTTGCACTTTTTTCTCTTTTCTCTCATTCTCTTCTTTTAATGAATTTCACCAATTCCTCGTCATCAATGAAGCTTTAAATTTAATCTTTTAACTAAAAACAACCCCTTGTTGAATGTCCATGATCATTATGATATGCGCACTAATACCAACGACTTCTTTCGTTAACTAATGGTAACATAGCTCTAGGAGTTCAGTAGTATAACTAATCTCTTGTTTTGCCATAAAAAAATTACTACGAATGAACATAAATGAGTAAACCATCAATTTTGATTATCATAATAATAAAAGCATGTTCTATTTACGTGATCTTTTATAACTTCTGAAATCATCTTTGCATCACTCATTATCTTCTCTAAGGAATCCTTATTTTTCTGTCACTTTAATGTGTATTGTTCCTCCTTTCTTTGTATCCTCTAATTTGATACACATCTCTGTTCTTGCCAGAATATTTCCATATATCATACAGGAAACTTAATCAGATCCTCCAACAAACTACTAGCACAAGGAAAACCTTTTTTTAAATGTTGTTGAAGCCATATTTTTATTACAACCTTTCAACACACTCATTTATTTTATAAACCTATGAATATAATCCCTTAAAAATTATTCAGCTTTTTGGAATATAGTCATGATGTGATCCCTTTCCTATTTCAACTGATGCCAAAACCATGTTCATAATTCCTCAAAACTGTCGATTGATACCGGTGATAAATTGTTAAACCATGTCAACGTAAATCATTTGAAAGTCATTGAAAAACTCGATGAGAGTAAGTTATCACATGGATAAAATCCAAGCATAATATTCTGAAATTGCTCGAGGTGATGCTTCATATCTATTATCTCGTCGTATTTTTTCCATCTTATATCAAATATCTTTGGTAAATTTTCTTTTAAATCCTTTGTGTCAGTGGAGATTCAGCTAGAGAGTATACAACTATTTTCAGTCTTACATCATTCTTTAAATTTATTATGATATTTTTTTTCTTTTTGCTATCTTTATTTTTTTATAACATTCCATTACTTGATTCAAAAAAATAATCTCACGCATGTTCTTTAAAAATAACATCCTTTTCGCAAACCAACTCATCTGTATCCACTCTTTTAACTTGATTCACGTTATTTGCCAAATTAACTTTCTCAGTAACCAAATTCAGAGTTTTAATTATTAACTTTAATTGATTTTGACTCTCTTCATATCATTTATTTTTCAATAAATTTGACTTACAATGTTTTGCATTTAACTTTATTAACTGCAACTTTAAAGCACGAAATAGATAATTTGACCTATCATCTTCGAAATATGTAAGTAAATACTGAACATTCCTAACATCTATTGTTATACCTTGTTGCGGTACTACCGCTACTATTGGACTAACCATTTTGTTTCCTGATCTTTCTCGAATAATATTTTCTTCTTCAATTGGAACCCTTACTCCTAGCATTCTTGGTATATCTGTCGAAGTTCCTGGCATATTGTTATTCTCACAAGGTGGTGAAGCAAAATTTTGAGAATTTACTACTGGAGATCCATATATGTTTCCTCCAAATGATCATTTATCCAATCCTGATCTAGTCATCACCATTTGGAAAAAAATTGAAGAAAATATTACCACATATGATGCCAAAATACCGAATGAGTTTGCTTTCTTAAAATATTGCCAATGCGATAAGAGTAAAAATGATCAAGAGTATTATTAATCATCAATGAATCCATCATTTTTACAATGATTAGATCTATATTCATAGTTACTTTATTCCTAAATTATAGGGATAGACATGTGTATATTATGGCACATGTGGGCCATATATTACAAAAGATTACCAAATATTACTATTTTACCACTTAACTGTCATGGGCATTCTAGTAATATATAACATATTCCTCATATATTTTATTATCTTTAAGTTTTTTACATCTTTAGTTGAGTTACTTGTAGCATCAACCATCCATTAGCACGTGTCTTGACAATGTTTTCACCTTGCTATATCGCTATGTCATGTTACTGACTCATTTTCCCTCTACTAAGTATTTGCTTTATTTTCTTGATGCCTTATATATTCTACCAATATCACCTATTTTTAAAATGATAAACTTTTTCAATTCCAGTCTTGAAGCTTTAACTTATAATATAAATCTTTAGTTTTTCCCATAAAAAAATGATGTCTAAGCAACAAATAATCTTATTAGTAAGATATATAGGATTGAGCAATATTTTCTACCTCATATTATCCGCAACCAAATTGAAAAGTAAGAGTAACTAACATAACCATTTTGAATGAAACAAAAATGAAACTTGAGTTGTCTAAATGGAAATGGCTTGATTTTTTGTAAGAGATATTATGAGCTTATATGACGACTATAAAAGATATATAAATTAGATATTTTTTATAATAAATGATCTGACTTATATTTTAATACCAAAGCATAGAATTACGTATTATTCTTTGAAGGAGAATGATGAAGAGAAATAATTGGTTGTTGACTTAATTGAAGAATGTAGAGAGAAAGCTCAAATAAGAACTGTGTACCATCGTGGGTTGATGAGGTATAAGTATGAATCAAAACTTAAATATGAAGGTTTCAAGATGGAGATATGGTTTTAAGAAAAGTTTTTCATGAAACAAATGATAAAAACGCTAGAAAGTGAGCATTGAATTAGAACGGTGTTTTTAAAGTAACTTTTAAATGACATCATGGGATATACATGTTAACTAATTTAGAGGAAAATATTTTTAAACATCCTTGAAATGTTACTTGTAAATGTATAATTTTTCATTATAGATGAAGTCAGTGTACTCAAAAGATGATGATATTCAAAGGTTAACATAACATATATATTTTATAAAATGAAAAACTTTTATATGTTATGATCAATTTATAATATAAATAAAAAGATAAATAAAAAATTTAAGAAATATGACAACCTCCGGGTGTGAAATATATTAGTAAAATATAATTTAAGTTAAAATAAATATGTCAAATTGCGAACATGGTTACAAGCCAATCCCTCGAGATTATACAATTGCTCATATTGTGGCATGACTATTATGTCAAATCGTGAACGTGGCTATAAGCTAACCCACCTCCCTCAGCTTACGCAATTTCTCATATGTTAATATTATGTCAAAAACATAAACATGGTTATAAGTCAAGCCCTCGATGCTACACAATTTTTCACATTAGAGCCTAACTATTATGTCAAATGCAAACATGGTTATAGACCAAACCCCCAAAACTACACAATTTCTCATATTGTGGCATGATTACTATGTTAAATCATGACACAACTATAAGCCAAGCCCCATAGGCTACGCAATTACCTATATTGTGGTTTAGCTAATATGTCAAACACCACTAATTCTATATTCGGCGAGAATGGTTATAAAAAACTTATATGACATATGGATGAGCTACAAAAGAAAATAAATTTAAGGATGAATATTTTCTTACGAGGTGTATTTGGTATGATATTTCTTTATTATTCTTCAATGAGTAATTCTTTTATAACATACTCTAAAAACTATAGTAAAATGACTATCATAAAATAATTTGATGAATCCAACATATTGAACCAAATGAATGATCAAATATATTATTCATTTTAAGTTATACTGATTATTTCAATGTATATATAGATATTAAGATAGTGAGATTATGTAATTGACCATATTGTGGCTTGAAAAATATACAAATATCAATAATATCTCTTAACTCATCAAGGTTATATCAAATATTTGTAAGTAAGAACTTTATTGAAAATAATAAACGAGATACATAATAAATAGTTGCATACGGTTATACACAGTTATATAATAAATATTATTAAATGATAAATAAAAATACATGAAAATAAGCAATTATTGATAACCTAAAAAAATATTTAAAAAAATACGAGCTAAGGATAAGTAGCGAATAAAAAACATGAACATATAAAAATAAACTAACTAAAACATGTGATTCAGATGTCGGTAACTTAAACAACCAGAAGCTACCTCACAAACATCTACAATAATTTTAATAGATATATATATAGTTCGTCAATGATATGACATAGTCTTTCAAAAATAATAAAATATAAAAATTAATCTTACTTATCAATAGAAACATTGGTATGACCATCAACAACTAAAGGTAAACCTCCATCTTTGTTAGGCAAACAAGTGTTAGTAGGATTTCATATTGTAAGTTCATTTTCAGTATTTATGGGACTTTTGTTCGTCATTATTCACAATATCTGAAAGGTCGTTATCTTCACATGAGTCATCTTTATACAAACGGTTATCTTCGATATTGGCATGGTGTTATTGTTCTTCATAACTGTGTTTTCTAAGAGATCTATATTGATTCCATGATTAGCCTCCAAATATAAAGTATTAAATTTTTCCTATATTTTTTGCATGCGATATTGGCTAACTGGTTAAAATTTTCACAAGCATTACAAGAGCTTCGTATTTAGTATCATCATATTTTTCAAGTTATTCCTGAAGCTCTGATATCTTAGTATTGAGAGTATCAACGCTTTTTTGTAGATTTCTTGAGTATGGTATTTTCCCTAACCATGTCATCATATGAGCTCTTCCACTCCTGATACTCATTTTTTCTTCTTATTTTGGTATTTTAAAGCAAATAAACTATCACCAAGACTGATTAGGGGTGTATCTTGGGTGTTAAGAGTTTGGATGTCAGCATATAACATAAATTTACTAGCGACAAAATAGATTTGTAATAGCTCTAACACCTAAAAGAGAAAATTGTTATCAATAAAAACAAGGAATATAATATTATTCCATACAAATAAAACGAGACACTTTTAAACGAATTTTTGCTTGTCGTTGGAATATAGCAGTAGGAGATGTATCGACTCAAACGGTTCAGGTGCAATAAAATAAATTGATGACCCAATAAATTATTGGGATCTAAAATGGATGACGATCCAATAATCCTTTTTGACAAATGAGTTGTACCATATAGAGTTGGGGAATATTTTTCTTAAATAATAAGAGTACAAGAGTTATTTTTTAAAACTTATTGTTTTTTTCATAGAATGGTTCTTTGGAAAAGAAGTTGTAACAGTGGATTTCTTCGGAACAGAAGCATGAGTTTTTTTAACGATTCAATAAGATTTTTGGTTTTCTCTTTAACATGCTCAAATTTTATTAGACAAGGTAAGGTCTTTCTTATCAGTTGGACGTTTTTTTGGTTATTTTTTATGAGGAACCTGAAAACCCAACTCATCTAAATTTCCACCATCCATTTGGGTAAAAAACATGATTCGCTAACATTGGCTTTTTTAGCTTTGACTCTAGTTTTATAAATAACCATTTTTTCTCCAGTTGACATGATGAATCCTTTAAATGGGCAGAAACCAGATAGGATGAAGTAAACTTTAGTGAAGAGGGGATGGTGTTCGTCTTTCTAACGATTGAAATAATCTTGTGATAAGCTCTTTAAATAAAGCTCGTCACATTCAAATGAAGGAAAGTGCTTTGTTAGTCAGGTCACAACTTCGTTAAAAATATAAATAAAATTTAGTAGTTTGTAAGGGAAAAATATGATCAAATTATTAGTATAATGATTTTAGTCATTGTTATTTATCTTACATGTTTGTATCCAACATCTTTTTTCTTTTTAAGGTAAATGTTTATGTATATTGATTTTCCGAGATGTGAAATCATTTAGAGAGGGGCTAAAAGGCTATCTTACAAGGTGACCCAAAAGAGTGCATGTCAAGCTATTCCCAAGTGCGCTAGGCAATGTGCATTAGGCAAGGGTATAGTGCCAGCCTCAAACAAAATCGAAAAAGCTCAAAACAAGTGAGCTAATTCATACACGATGCTAATACATAAGGAGTATTTAAGGTGCTCTAACAAGTTAGCCTATAGTGTGGGTACATTCGGTAAAGGATATTCAAAGTGGCCAAAGAAATGCGCATACAATGGCGTTATTGGTGACAGTCTCTTCCTCAAATGCTAGCTTGTTTCGTGCCCACCATATCTCAAAGACGGTGGCTTGGAATGCAAGTATGATTGCCCTAGCTCTGAATGAGGTGCCCTTGTGTTTCTTTTTTATCCACTTCAGCGGACTGTCAATGGTGCTTATGGTGCGTGAGATGCCCAACCATGCACAGATGCGTGTCCAGATCTTCTTTTTTAAGCTGCAAGAAAAGAAAAGGTGCGCAATGGTCTCTTTATTGTGCCTACAAAATGAACAAATGGTGTTTTCAAGGTTTAGGAATTATAGGGTGTCTCTGGTGGCCAGCCTCTTCTTTAGTGCAAGCCAGGCCGTAAAAGTGTACTTTGGTGGCATATATCTCTTCCATAGCTTTGCCATGTGGATGTGCTCAACGCATTTACCATCAAAAAATTGCAACCAAGTGTCTTGTATGTCAAGGAGGAAGCTATCTCGGTCTCGCCTTTGATACTCCCAGATATTGATTCCTCTTAGTTAGTACTCATTGACCCATTTGACCCATAGGCATCAGCATTTGTGTGGAAGAGCCAAATGGATTGCTTGAGCAGTGCTTTGTTCCAGATATTTATGTCCATCAGCCAGAGTCCCCTTTCACCCTTAGGCGTACATATATTATCCCATGAGACTCTTGCTAGCCTGCCACCCCAAAAAAACTTTAAACAACGGGATTTTATAGTTTTTAGCACAACGTAATGCAAAGGAAATGCCCGGAACCAGAAGCATTCTATCCCTTGGATCACAGATGATATCAGCTCGAGTTTGTCGGCGTATGAGAGGTGTATATGTTCCCATTTCTGGATGTAGCCAGATATAGCTTCTGTTAGAGGAGAAAATTCAGCAACCAAGACGGTCAATGGGGCCAAGGGGATGCCAAGATATCTTACAGGATACGTGCCAATTTGGAATCCAACTTTGTCCATAATTTTGTCGTATGTCGAACCTCTGACCCCAGTTAGGTAGATGGTTGATTTAGAGGGGTTTAGAGCCAAGCCAGATACAACCTTAAAGTGGGCAAGATATTCCATGAGGATGGTGATGGATGGTTCATCTATCTTGGAAAATGGGATAAGATCATCGGCAAAGGCAAGGTAGGTTGTGCCAGTGCAAGCACACTTTGGATAGAACTTCTAGTTAGGACATTTTGACTTCATTTTCAATAATAGAGATAGGTATTCAAGGGAATTGATGAAGAGAGTGGGGGACATGGTCACCTTTCCTCGGGACATGTTGCCAATCACAGTGCCCATGCAACTCACCATTTATGGAGACCGATAACGACGTTATTGTTATGCACTCAAGGATCCATCTCACAAATTTGCTTAGGATGCCAATACCATGGAGTACCGTTTCAAGAAAACTGCATAAAACAGTGTCAATGCCTTTTTTTAGATCAACCATAATCATGCATCGTGAGGATACTTTTGTTCTATTTGATACCTTTACCAACTCTTATGCAAGGTAGACGTTGTCAACGAGATTTCTTCCGTAGACAAAGGCCCCTTGTCCTTCATCTATAATGCTCGGCAGAAACAATACCATGAGGTTTGCCATAACTTTTGTGATGAATTTTTAAGTCACATTCGTGAGGCCAATCGGTCTAAAGTCTCCCACTAGTGGTTCAGTCTCTTTTTTTGGTATCAGGGTGATAGTAGTTTAGTTTACGGTACACGGCAGTTTCCCTGTTTCAAAGAACTCTTTTTACACAGGCCAATACATCGTCTTTCATGATGTCCCAGCTCCTCTTTAAGTAGGCAGATGTGTAACCGTCTGGACTTGGTTCTTTGTTGTTTGCTATGTTGAAAAGAGTATCTCTTATTTCAGTCTCATCAATATGGCACAATAGTTGGACAGATTGCTCATTATTACTGGTTGGGCCGTGGCACAAAACAGTGGGATCAATAGGCTTCATGTGTCTCGTTATGCCAAAGATTTTTGTGTACAATTCTACAATTAGCTGGGAAATTTCAGTATGGGATATGGTGTGAGTGCCATCTTCACGGGAAATATAGGAGATGGAGCTCATGATATGGTTTCCTTTTATGAGGTTGTGGAAATACTTGGTACCCCTTTCCCCATTGACGAGATGTGTGCATCTCATTTTTTGTTGGAGGAAGTTTCGCTCGGCAGCAAGTAAGAAATTGGCACTCACCCTTAATCTGTGAACTTCAGTTTTTAATTCCTCGTTATTTGGATCAGCCATAAGAGAGGAGATGGCTTCCTTGAAGGCATCGTTTGCTTGGGCAGACATGTAAAGGATGCCTCCAAATTTGGCTTTGTTTAACTTCTTCAAATGTTTTTTTAAAGATATTATTTTTTGTGCTAGAATGAATTTCTTAGTGCCATCAATACAAAGGCTTCATTTGCTCATTAGAAAGCACTCAAACTTTGGGTGGTCAAGCCATGTGTTGAAGAACTTGAATGGTTTTAACCCCCGATGGAAGAATTGGACCGAAGTGGCAATGACTGGGAAATTATATGAGCTTGGCTTCACTGCCAAGAAAGAGGCATTGCATATGATATTCTCGTCGCTCCAACGTTGATTCATAAGGACCATGTCCAGCTTTGACCAGACCGTGTCATTTGTCCAAGTGAAAAATTACATGTACCATGAGCATCAATAAGGCCATGAGATACTCTGAGGTTATTCAAATCAATGAGCTCACTATTTTTTAGAGGGACAGCCCATATGCGGTCTCCAGGGGAACAATAGGTATTGAAATCCCTCATTATCATCCAAGGCATATTGATGGAGGCGCCCAAGGTTGTCAAGTCATCCCAAAGAGGTCTCCTCTGTGGCACGTTATACAAAGGATACACAAACGTGATATATAAATCTTTTTGAGTTAAATTACAATGTGTTAAAATATGGATGTGATGTTTCCCAGTTTCTAGTACATTGCATGAAACTCAATTCTCATCCCACACCACAGTGATGCGTCCTCCTTTTATTTCATTAAGGTTAGACACATGTATCCAATCTGAGAAACGAGAGTTCATAAATTGATCCAAGTGTTTACGGGAAAATTTTGTTTCAAGTAAGCAAATCATGGGCAAATAATATTTTCTTATGAGCTTATAAACTTTGGCAAGTGATGCACCTTGGTCTGACCGCCCACAGAGCCCCCTAACGTTCCAGGAGAAGACCTTCATGAGCCAACCATGGAGCTTGTAGACACTCTGCACCTCCTCTGTTTCGAGACTTCTTTACCTTTGCATCTTTCCATGGGACTTATACCCATCATTCAGATTCCCGTCAGTGATGGTAGCACCATCCTCCAGGGAATTGTTCGAGATTGGTGTTTCGTTAGAGTCATCAGCATGTGTAATGGGAGTGTCCATTATGGCTTTGGTTGCGTAAGACATGTTGTCTACCTTTTCTTGGGGTGTGCTATCCGCTACTGCCTGCTTGCCTTTTGTGCTAGCTTGTTTAGGAGCTTTAATCTGTTAGGCTGTATGTTTTGTCCTTGTGTTAGCACTTGTTTGCTTCTGTGGGATAAAACTTGTATGGATCTTTAGATGCTCACGGTGCGTACTAGGTTGTGTATGTGCATCATTTGTTTGCGCATCTTTCCTTTTCACTTCCTCCTTTTTTTATGTACAAGTATTTGGTCTAAGTGGGTAGCATAGGTGGTTATGTCCAAAGCACTGGCACATATGGTAGAAAAGGGGTGGTTCTTGTATTCAACGATTTGTTCATAGAGATTCCTAAAAGTCAGCTTGACACCAAACTTAGTGATTGCTGTTTTGCTCACATCAATCTCAATTAGAACACGTGCATAGTTCATCCTGGACTTGTCACAAGTAAACTGGTTAGTATATAATGGCTTACTAACCTTGAATGTTATCTTGCTAAGGCCATATTCGCTCCAGAAACCCAAGGGAACGCCACGAAACACAACCTAAGTTGGAATCTCGATGAAGAGGTCGTTTGTGAGCATGGTGCCTCTTACGATCTGCTTCAACAAAAGAGTATTCCCGTAGATGGTATAGGGGATGCCATGAAGGACTTTTAGCAATTCTTGCTCATTGGGAAATTTGAAAAAGCAGTCTATTATTTACCATAAGACGTAACCTTGCAACCAACACCCCAAGTTTTGGTTATTAAGTCAAGAGAAACCTAACCATGGAATCTTCCAATGAAGCAACCTATGAGGCAATGTTCTCATGTCTCAACAATCGGAATCTCATCACTTGGCTCAAGGAAGACATCTTTTTCGCCGGAGTTTGGCTCAACATATCGGAGGCATAGGCCTTTTGCTTCCAGACGGGAGCCTTGGAACGGACTAGAGAAAGTCTTTGAGGGAGTGTAAGATTTGTTCTTTGTAGGAGTCCATTATGTGTATTAAATGCACATGTTGCATAAACTAAGGGGTCGGCATTGAAGGGACTAGTCGTTACATTGTACAAAGGAACTTGTGGTTCATTAAAATGAGCATTTAGTGGCTGTCGATTGAGGATCCAAAGGGGAATTACGCCTTAAATGCGCATTTAGTGACTTTGGCATGTTGGATTGTTCCCATGCACATGCTTACGTAACGGTCCAGTATTAAATACGATCTGGTTATTTAATATATTAGTAGCATTCAATGCATGGCTGTTGAGATGTCTACGTGACTGTTGGGCCCCCTCTTCTTTCAATGTGGCGGAAGGGTGCTCACCGGTCAGGCCATTTAGACCATCAATTTCGGCTACCGTTTGGGTGGCTCCACCTATCAGAAAATTCACCGGAGTTGGATTCCGCTCAAGAAAAAAAATTGTGTCATAGTAGTTCTTATCATG
Organism: Limnanthes douglasii subsp. nivea; assembly: GCA_036936605.1. Classification (NCBI taxonomy): domain Eukaryota; kingdom Viridiplantae; phylum Streptophyta; class Magnoliopsida; order Brassicales; family Limnanthaceae; genus Limnanthes; species Limnanthes douglasii. Next base: position 90,710,980 of record JAUPFV010000001.1, on the reverse strand, counting down.
GAGGACATGGATTTTTTAGCCTTCTTCTTCTACTCAGTTTTGGGACAGCCTGAGCTAGAACTTTGAAGGGATGTGATTCCATTCTATAGTTCTATTCCGGTGATGTTCAAGGAAAGAGATCCTCGGTGGGTAAAAATGAATGGTTTCTTCACTGATCCTCTCGTCTGCCTATTCGCAGTGGCCAAAACAATAGAGTTTTCTTCATTTAGAGGGGGGAGCCTCCATTTTCATCACTTAGCTCACGTTCATCATCAATTTCTTTATCATTATAGATTGGTTTTCCAACTTTTCTAGATTTCGAAGTATCAAAGATAACCAATGCATTCTCAGATGATGGAAGAGTGCAAATAACACCTTTTCCATTTCCAGCAGCTTTGTTACTATTTCTTTTTCTCTTGGATTCCATTTTTTCAGAAATAACAAGATGCATGCGTTTTTATTGTCCTCCATTATTCATCACAGCCAAGAACACACTCTTTATGGTGAAGGCAGCGTCCGACAAGCTTTCGCGGCGGCGAGTCTGAATTATGGTAGATATCTTCCAAACTGTCAAGATGATCAGAACGCTTATGAAGTTCAGTGTGCTAAGGATCCAGGGGATTGTAGAGCACAAAGAAACAAAGAGAATGATTGGGGAGAGTGGAGTGGGGAGGGAGAGAAAGCATGATGCTTGAGCGCCTAGAGAGAATGGAGAACTTCTTTCTTTCTAGTGAGAGAAACTTCTCTATAACTCAATGTTATTCTTAATAATAGCATTATTACTCTCGTTTTTATAGGATATGCATTTGTATCCAACATCTTACAGACTCTTTGGTTGTGAAATAAGTCTGATTGTATGTAAAACAATATACAACTTGTTTTTGTGAAAACAAGTTTTAATTGGGTTTGAAACAACTAACTTTTTTGTAATTACTAACATATGTGTATTTTTATGGTAATATTTTTTTTATAAAAAATGGACTGTGTTCTAGGTATGAAATTACGTGTAATTTGGATGCAATCTTTTTTGTTCTACTTGCGTAGTTAAGTACAAATGTGTTGCAAAAATAAGAAGAAAATAGTTGCGTAAATATGGCTTTTAGCCGTGAAATAAGTTTGATTTTTTGAAAAAATAAAACGCAACTTATTTTTGTGAAAATAGATGTTAATTGGGTGTCAAACAACTAACGTTTTTTAGTTGCTAAAATATGTGCATTTTTGTGTTGAATAAACTTGTCTTTTAAAAAAACATTAAATGTGGTACGTGTGCGAAATTATGTGTAATTGGAGTACGAAAAAAGAGTGTTATAGTTGCGTAATTATGTGCAATGTATTGCAAAAAAACGATTGCATAAATAAAACATGTGTATTTTTGTGTTGAAAAAATTCGTTTAAAAATAATCGGACTGTATTCTCGTTGCGAAAATACATGCGAAATTAGTTTGGAAACAATTCTCTAAATATATCATTAATTAATTTCATTTTATTTATCTTAGGAAAAATATATATGTTTTGAAGAAAAAAGATTGAGTTAAAATTTATAAAAAAAAAGTTAAAAACAACTAATATTAAATCCGCATTGCAGATTTAAAAATATGGAGACTTACCTATAAAGACCCATTTCATAACCCTATTACCAATAAAGGCCCAAATAATTCACAAATTTCTTTCCAAAATTACCCCCGATATAAAACCTCATTTTGAAACACATGTAACCTCTTTCTCCCTCTCCCTCTCTTTCCTGACTCTCTAACTTCCCCTCTCTCTATCTCTCCTCACTCTCTATCGAATTCATATTACAACTCCGATAAGGACTCCGGTGAATCAAATATAAGGTACTTTTCCGATCAAGACTACAACTCCGACGAATTCAAAAACATGGTTCGATTACGACTCCAACGAATTCAAAAACATATTTCGATTACGCCTCCGATCAGAGTATCAACTCCGATTACGACTCCGGTTTGAGTATCAGAGTATCAACAACGACAAAAACGGTAAATCAGTAAGTTATAGTGTTTTTCTTCAAAAACACAGTTCGATTCCATCCATTCTAGAAACCTAGGGTTTTGCTGAAACGATTACGATTTAACTTCACTTGTTTCGAGTTTGTTTTTCAGTGAGAAACACTGCTTACTCGTGTCTCGCTTTAGCGAGACACGAGACGCTGTAGAAAATGCTTAATCAAATTATAATTTCGTATACAGACATCCTTACTAAATGTTACTGAAATTCATACCTGCTTTTGTGACATTTGTATAGGTTTCGCAGCTAGTATTTGGCTATAATTGCAGGTTTTTATATAGGTTCCGCATATACCAGTATTTTTTTGTTATAGATCTCCTTAAGTTTCGCATTTATCAGTTTTTCTGTGCATTGACATTTACATAGGTTTCGCAGCTATCATCCCCGTAATTGCAGGTTTTTATAGGGTTTCACATCTATCAGTTTGTACTGCTTAACATTTGACATAGGTTTCGCAACTAGCGATGTTTTTTAGTTATAGATCTCCTTAGGTTTCGCATCTATCAGTGTTTCGGTGAATATACATTAACACGGGTTTCGCATATAACATATGTTTTAACATTTTTCAAAGGTTTTGCATGTACCACATTTATAATGATTTTAAATTTACATACGTCTCGCATCTATCACATATCTACCTTCCATAATTTTTTCATCTATCACAACTGATATATTTTTCTCATTTATTGCTTTTACAGGTAAAATGGCACCAAAACATGTTTCTACAGGTCCGGCCTCTTTGCACTGTCAAAACAGATGGAAGAGACAAAAGTGAAGCCATGGCATATAGAAGCAGCAACGAACACACCTTTTTACTCATTTTTAAAGACAGTATATGATCTTCGAACAAAGAAGACTGTATACAAAAAGTACTGGGATGTAATTGAGCAGTTAGCAATGACATATGATGTTGAACAAGAAACATTTAAATTGGGGGAAAAATTTTACAACTTACAAACCATGGCATAAAGATCATCATTGGTTTAAAATATGGAAATGAAAATATGCCACGACAAGCCAAGAGTTTTGAACCTAAGTTTTCAGAATTAGAAGACGAAGAAAAATCAAGGATAATAAAGAAGTATTTTTCTAATAAGACATCAAGAAAAGTTGATGAAAGCTGAGCAAGACCAAACACTAACAAACTGGTAAAGGTTTGCAATTTCAACTTTCTTACATTTTTGGATTGTTTTAATATTTGCATGGGTTTCTCATCTACTACTTCTGCTTTACTTTAAAATTTACATAACGTTCCGCATCTATCTTTTTAATGTGCTTCACATTAAACTAGGTTTCGCATCTACAACGTTAGATCTGTTTCAAATTAAACTATGTTTCGCATCTACTAATGTTAATACATGTTTCTGCATCTGGCTTTTTACCATTTACATAGGTTCTGCATCTATCGTTTTAACTCCCCTTTCACATTTCAATAGGTTTTGCAACTATCACTTAAATGTGTTTGACTTTAGCATAAGTGTTGCACTATCCTTTTTAAAAAAATGCTTTTGTTTGTTGGTAGGACACAATAAATAAAGCAGCAAAACACATGGACAAGAGGCAATTGAAAATGGTGTGATACTCTTTATAATGTTAGCATGTTCTACCTTGTTTTTCTTTACATCTGGAGATGTACTAGCTTTTACTGTGGTGTATTATGTAGAACACCTTGACAAAATAAACAACTATAATTGGGCTGAAGAAACCCAGGAAAATTTGATGAATTCAATAATAGCTTGTCATGAAACTAAACCTGGAAGAGTAGTTGACTGTGTTGCCCTTTTACTGGTTAGTATTTTTCTTTGTTCTATTTCATATATAATATTCAATCAATAAATGGTATCTAAAGTATTGTTAATATATAGTCATTCATCATGGAACACACAACTTTATGTCAATATATTGAAATTGAAGACAAGATACCTAGATGCTTCAAATGGCTGGGTATTGAGCGCAAAACAGATTTAGATTTGGTTGAATCCATAAAAACATAATAAATGAACAAGTATATTTACGATATGTTTTTTATTCTTGTTTCACATTTTACATATATATCTCTTTACTATAAATTTTAACAATTATATAGATTCTTGAAGAATAATTGAAGCTAACAGAAGAAGAATAAGAAGAAGAACAATTTGGAGGAGAATTCCAAATACAAGAAGAAAATAATGATGTTACTCAAGAAAATGATATTGTTCCACCAATAAATTCTGAACAAGTAAATCTCAACGAAGATGAAGATGGTTTGCATTGGGATACGTTCCAAAAACCAGGTGCAACAGACTCTACTGATAGCGAAAAAGCACTAGACCAATACATAGTTCAAGCATGTAAAAAGTTCAAAGAACTAAAAATACGGCAACACGACGAAGAAAACCAGTACAAAACATGAAAGAGAAAACTTTACCGACAGAAACTCGTCCTCTGAACAAACAGAAGACTGTACATACAACTCATGCACCTATTGCAAGAAAGGTGAATACAACATTACAAATTCTTAGGAATCTCAAGAAACCTAAAAAGACAATAGAAAAAAGATCTAAAATCAACATTTTGAACAGATTATACCATTTGAAAGACAGAAAACAGAAGGTTGAAAAAATTACTAGCAAGAGAAAATGTAAAAATCTCATATTTTATTATATTTACTATACATTCTGCATCTAGTATCAATAGTATCCTAATATGGTTCGCATCTATCATCATGATTACTGAAGGTTTTGTATCTACTTTTTAATTAACGTTTCTCATCTATCATTCTGTTTAGCTACCGCAACTTTCATTTATGTGTAGGTTCCGCATCTATCAATTCTGTGTAGGTTCGGCATCTATCATTTCTATGTAGGTCATGTGTCTATTATTTCTATTACATTCCACATCTATTATTTTGATTTGACTTGAAGGTTTCGCATCTAATTCTATGAATGTTAAGGTTTTGCATCTATCATTCATCTTCTTATGTAAAAGATTTCGCATCTATCTTTGATATTACTTATTATTTTACAGAAAATTAACACAATATAACCAGCCACAGCCCCGCACCCAGACCGAGCCCTAGACGCAGCCAAAGCACAAACAGACCCAGTCTCTAGCAAGAGCTTTGACTTAACAACGTTTGAAAAAATAGAAAAACTTGAAATGGAACGTCGAAGATTTCAACAATAAATTGATGAACTAAAAAAGAAACTCGAGAAAATAGAGAATATCATTACACAAATGAAAGCTGATGTAGAGATGGACATTGAGGTTAACCTATAAAACACACTTAAACTGCCTATGTTGAAGCCAAACATAGAAACAATTGAACAGTAACCAAAAAATTATTCAAGAAGAAACAGATTGAATGATCAAAGCCACCAATCACCAAATAAAATCTAGAATAACACCTAATATTTTAGTCGAAAACCCTATTGTTTATGATGAAAACCAAGACAAAACACCTACTATTGTTGTGGAAGACAAGGTTCCACCTTCACAACAAGAAAAAAGTAAAGATGATTTGGAAAAACGGGATCGTAATGTTGCTGTTGCTGTTGAAGATGACCATGTTGGTAAAGTTGAGCTTCATGTTGCTGCTGCTACAACTGAGGATGTTTTTGCTGTTGAAAATGAGAATGTTACTCCAACGGATGTTGAGATTAAAAAACAAAATGACCCCCCTATTAATGTTGATATTGTTACTTCTGAACTTATTGTTGCTGTTGGAAAATGAGAATTTTACTCCTATTGAAGTTGGGGTGGAAAATCAAGGTGGTGACACTGTTAATAGTGAGGTTGGGTTTGAAAAGAAAGATGATCAATCGGTTGTAATAATTACTGAAGTTGGGTTTGAAAAAAAAGATGATCCCTCAGTTCATGTTAATGTTACAAAAGAACAAAATCCAATATTGATATGGACGAACGGGATAAAAATACTAATGTTGTTGTTCTTACTGCTAAAGAATGAGTTGCTAAAGTATACGAAGGGACAAGCAGTGTAGCTGAAGTACTTAAAGGGGACAAGAGTGTTCCTGCAGAATCTGGTCTAACAAAGGATGTTCCTGAAAAATCTAAAGTGACCAACAAATATGTTGAGGATAAAGAGGTGATACAGATAACCCAGAATTAACAAAACATGTTTTAAAAACTTTTGTATTTAAAGATATATACTATTGTGTATTATCTTCTTTTTGACTTAAATACTGTAATATTATCTGTATCTATGTGTGTATATGCATTTGGTGTTTAACTGAATACTGGTTTGTATAATAGCATATTTTGCATGTATCAAAGAAACAAGTTTCGAATTTATCCTTCATTATGCATTATATTTACATGTTTCGCATCTAATGTCCAGTTTTCTGTTTTGTTAAGGAAAATGCATCAAAAGTCCAAGAAATCCAAATGCCACAAGTCAGTGACTTAGACCCAGCAATTGAGAAAGAAATTATAAGAATTGAAAATGATATACAAAATAAATATGTAAGTGATTGAACAGCTAGCATATATTTACATGTTTCTCATCTAGCATAGTTTCACTGCTTTCTCATTTGCCATTATTATAAAAGGTTCCGTATCTATTGTATTTTCATTGGTTTCGCATCTAGTTTGGTTTAACTGGTTTCTCATATATGAATGTTACATAGGTTTCGTATCTAGCTGAATAACAAAGGTTTCTCATTTATCATTATTACATATGTTTCGCATCTATCTTGGTTTCCCTTGTTTCCTATCAATTACATATGTTTCCCAGAAGATGTGAAACTCTTTCACATCTTCTGGTCTAATTATTCTTCATCCAAGTATCATTTACAGAAGTAATATATATATATATTTAGTTAATGTACTCTAGCAATCTCCCACATATAAATTTCAATTCAAAAATCAAACTAATAGCTTTTGTTTGATTTGATATTTACTTACATGACTTGACAAGTCTTAGATACTCATCATTACATTGCATTAACTACAAAAGCTCACGAATATCAACCAAAGGTATTATTTCTGTCAAAGCTTATAATCTTTTCACCTTCTTAATATTGTTACATATCAAAAATCTAAATACAGCGTCCCGCATCTAGCATATCATATGTCCCTCTATTTCATATATTCTGACGACATACCTGATGACAGTTTAGGTTCTTTTTTTGAATAAAAATATTCCAAAGATACTTTTTTTGAAGATGACGAGGAGCCAAATGAGGATCATATTTATATCCTCTTAAAAAGAAAGAGGAAACAAGACCAAATAAAAGAAGATGAAGACACTAAAGACGAAGAAGACAAAGACAAAGATCTACAGGAAGAAGATTCGGAGGAAGATGACTCAAACAAAAACGACTGTGAAGACGATGAAGAAGACTCTGACTGATGGTTAGGTGAAGGGTCTGCTTTTATTTTTTGTTGTTTTAACTAAGGGTAGGAACAAGTTTATCTTTTTTTGTTTTTTGATTACCAAAATCAACAAGGAGACTGAGGGTCTGCTCAAACGGAGTTTGAACATGAAGACTCTGTTTTTAAATTTGTTTGAGCTTGTATTTGGCTAACTGAACTTAACATGTATTGCACTTGTTTCATAATGAAATTAATCCTTTTATATATTTGTTTGTATTCATATTTTAACACATACATCAAAAAATGTATTTTATGAGCTGGTTTAGCAACTGCCAAAAGAATGTACTTAAATCCAACGTTTCACATCTATCTTAGTATAATATATTTGATTATCCAAGGTTGCGTATCTATAAAAAAATATTAAGTATTTGATTATCCAAGGTTCCACATCTATCAGATCAGTGTATTTGATGTTAGTTGTTTCGCATCTATCATAAATAATAAAACTTGTTGTCAAATGTTTCGCATCTATCATAAATAAAATAACTTATTATCAAACGTTTACCATCCCGTTCAGTAATTCTTGTAAAACTTGTTTCGCATCTAGCAAAGCCCATCTTTGTTGGTTATTACAAGTTTCGCATCTATCAGGTGATTATATAACAAAAGGTTTCACATCTATAATCCATTGAAATGTTCCCAATCTATTGTCATTATGACAAAACGGCTCAGAAAACTAAAAGTATCAAAAATTACATTTATCTTACGAAATGTCTACACATGTTCGTCTGTTATGACCAGATTTACGACAACAAGAACACTTTATAGAACAAATACTTAATTATCCTCTAGAGGGAATTCTTTTCTTCTTAGGTCGTCCAGCTCTCCTTTTTAAAACTGGCAGAAGTAGATCTCGAGAAGTTGTTGAAGTAGATGTTTGACCAAAAGTAGTAAATGCAGCTATACCATATGAATATGTTGCCTTATAAGAGCTTACAAAATAGCATGGATCAACATAGTTCATAGGATCTGCATATATATAAAATATCATATCTACAACGTGAGAACAAGGGAAACACTGATGTTGTCACAAACCACAAGAAATACTACGCACACCAAGATCAACAACCATAACAGGATCACAAAACACTTCATGCAAAAGAAGAGTAGACGAATGAACTATCCAAGGAAGACCTTCTTCCACATTAGCTTTAAACATTTTATCAAATTCAGGACACAAATAGTTAGTCCAACGTTCAGCATCACCAATACATCTCGAAATTTGTCTCATTTCTAAAACTCTAATCGTATCAATTAACTCCAGTATAGGCAAACCACAAAATTGTTTGGTGACTTGATTGTTAAAAGATTCAGCTGGAGTAGATGTCATAAAACCATACCTATTGTCTTTGAAAAAAGCACAAGCATATTTCTCAGAAGATAAATTTTGACAAAAACTTTCAACCTTCTCACCTCTATGCTTAAGTAATTCATCCATATACTGATTAAACAAATTCTGATTAGAAGCATATGCACATCTTTTAAACAGTTTAACCATAGTATCCTTAAATGTCGTCGATGTAGCCCTTAAACAATGCCTCAAATTATTCATAAGATGATAAAGACAGTATCCATGATGGCAATCTGGAAACATAACAGATACAATAGTTACAATACCTAAATGACGATCACTAATAAATGTGATTTCCCGATCCAAAAAATGAGGTTTCAACATTTCCAAAAACCATAACCAATTCTCATTATCTTCAGACGCAACAATATTAAATGCAATGGGGAAAATATCTGCAACAAATATATAGAACAAAATATAGTATAAATGACTCATTATAAGAGGTTTCACAACTATCACTTATTGATATATAAATGTTTCGCATCTATCTCATTAATCATATACTACATGTGTTTCGCATCTATCTCCTTAATCATACATTACACGTGTCGCATCTATCACGTTGATTCAGAAGGTTTCACATCTTTGTTATTCATATCCAATCCTGTTTTTCGCAGATTTATATATAACATAGTTAAAGATAACATCTATTCCAATATAAAAAATTGATAAATAAAATTTACCATTGTTACCATCTTTGGCTATAACAGATAACAAAACCCCATTATATTTTCCCGTTAAAAAAGTCCCATCAACAAATAAAACTAGACGACAAGAATTAAAACCATAGAGGCAAGACCTAAATGCTATGAAACATCGCTTGAACACATTGGTTTCCAATTAATACTCCAGTATGTAATCATTGTTGCTATCAAGAACCTTCGATCTTTTAAAATAATTCTTAAGGAGTTTATAAGAAGTAGAACTATCTCCATATACAACCCTCTTAGCTTTCTCTAAAGCAAGCCATGAAACACGGTAAGAAATATCTAAACCGTAGTCATTTATTAAAAATGATTTCAAGCTTTTAGTTGTAACATCAACTCTCCTCCTCACACAATCACGTATATCATTTCCAATCAAATCAGATGACAAATGCTTTCTATTTTCTTTGTTAAAACCAGTCACACATGTATGAGTTTCGACATACTTCTTAATAATAAAAAAGCCAGTAGACCTCCCTTGTTTAGTATAAAGTCTCCAAGGACAACCCTTTTAATCATTTTTCATGCAATAAACAGTTATCATTTGTTTATTGTTATGCAAATATTTAAAAGAAAAGCATTTTTGTAAAGCCAACCGACTAACAGCTAATCTTAAACCTACTGCTCCATCTTGAAACACATGCCCAACACCACTAATTTCATTAACCCAACTAACAATAGCAAGTGCTTTGTGCTTGCGACTAATAGCATTAACATCAGAAGTTTCACCAGTTTCTCCACAAACAATATCCTCATTTGAAACTTCAAATATACTTTCATCAGTTTCTCTAATATTATCACCAACAACAACATCACCTTCAACTTTAATAGTAACACTTGAAATGCCAAAACTATCAACAAATGATACCAAAGTAATTAAATCACCAGCACAACCTAAAATAACGTATTCTAGATCACCACAAGAGTATCTTAATTTGAATTTACCCCGAACCAACGTATCATATCTACTTAAAACAAATTTAACAATATCTTCAAACTCAGCAAACAAACCAAGATCACAAATTGCAAGGTCCCCATTTAGTTTAAAAATACACATTCTACTACTAGACATCGTGTACCTGCATTAGACAAGAGTTTCACATCTATTTGTAAAACACGTTTCACATCTTCACAAACAAGAACATTAGTGTTTCACATCTTCATAAATAAAAACATTAACGTTTTGCATCTAGTAAAAAGACATTTTCCATCAACCGTTCTAGAAAAAACCTACATTTTTTGCAACTATCACTAAGTTCATAGCAAAATGTTTCGCATCTCCTTCGTAGAAACCCAGAACAGTTACGCACAAACTAAAACTCATAAAAACTAACACACAGACTCAAACTCGACGAAAAACTAACAATAATGACACAATATACTATATTATCAACGTAAAATAACAGATGAATACTAAAACAGAAGAAAAAAACAGATCGACTAACCTAACACATACAAATCTAAACTCGAGTAAACTGGTTTTACTAAAACTCGAATTATACACATATAGCAAAAAACTAATTGCGAAATCAACTTATACACAATCAAAATCAACCAAAAACAATAATAGATTAAGAATGGAAAATTACTTACGATAGTATGGAACCGTTCAATTCACGTAGAAAAAATTATAGAGAAAAAACTCAAATATGAATGTTAAGGTTTTTATATAAGTGAGTAGGGGCTATATAGTAAATATTTCACAAAACCGGATTTTTTTTTGGAAAAAATATAAAAATATGAATCTTAAATGGATAATAGGAGGTTAATGTTGCGAAAGTATTTATTTTACTATTAATTGTCAATGTTTTTAATCCTTTTGCATGGTTATAATAATAATTAGTAATTAAGTTGCGAAGTCTTTCCATCTAATATAGTAGCGCGGGCTCTTTTGCATTTTCGTCTCAGTACTGAGGACTCTCTCTCTGCGCCAAAATGGAAGAAATGGACGAAACGAACGAGACCGAGGCTGCATCACAGGTCATTCCTTTTCTTTCACCTCGACCGATTATCACATCTCTATCTTTTTCCCGAGAAAATGCAAGAAACCGATGGAAAAACAACATTCTCGTTTCGATTTCAACTTATTCTACTTCATTCATCTGTTGAAATTCCGAAACGATAACCAAGTTCAACTAGATTAATTACTTGAATCAATGCAGTTTTTTAACTCTGATTTATCTAAACATTGTTAACTCATCGAAAGAACAACAGAGAACTTGATCTAATTTTCATTATACGTACAAAACATCCTCTGCAATTTTAGTTGAGATATCAGAATTTATCAATTTGATGACTATTTTGACCGAAGATATCTTGGATTTCGTAGCTTGTAACCGTCAGTTTAATTTAGTGATAAGTTAAAAATGATCGGTGATATTATGCACTCCGTTAATGTTATGCTGCTTCCTGCTGACATAATCGACTCGAGCTAATCCGTATTTATGGAAGTTCTTAGATTTCTATTAGGTTAAGCGTGCTATCCTCCCTTCTATGGCTATATCATATGACTTTTATCTGAAATCACTGGCAAAAAGATCAATAGATGACTTGCTTGAGTATGAGTAGGTAAAATTACATGAAAAGTTATATATGCTTGTTATTATCGCTGAAGTACTGCATGATTGTTTTGTAGAATTTAGTACTTAGATTTTGATATACATGGATATAATTCTTGAAGTTTAATGCAGGTTTACATGGCTTGCATCCGGCAGGGTCTTCGGTGAGCTTTAGTTTCCATTCTTGTTTTTTGGTGTGAACTTCTGTGACAATGTCAAATATAGTACATTGTTACAGATCAACAGCTAAGTTCCTTGGATGTTTTCCTCATTTGGAGACAACTCCTTTTTGTAATTGAACAGCCAAAACTGGACCTAGTACTGCTATTTATACCTATAACAGGAAACCAATACTCATACCTAATGATTCATAGTGGGTGGCTGTACACTTATTCACCTAACGGAGATGTAGTAGTGAATTGAAGACAACGTCATCTTTATGAGCCCTTTGATATTTTCCATTTTTGAACACTAACTTTTGTTTCTTTCCTTTGTATACTGATTGAAGATCTTTAAAGATATAGCTTTGTATTCAGGGTTGGGGTTTCTTATTACGACTCCAGTATTCGCCAACTTCATGTGCTCGAATTTTGGGAGGATGGTAGCTCTGACTTTCCTCTCATTGATATGGGTATGATATTCGTAGTATTTTTTAGAGTGGAATCTTTACAAAAATAATTAATTCATTTTTAGTACTTGTTGGGATTGTATTTTGGAGAATTATAATTTCTATTGCAGACCCTGACAACATTGTTTTAGCAATGTGATGTTCTTTCAAATATGCTTGTCGACTTTTAGTTTATTGCTGTCTTTTTCATTTTTTGTTTACCTGCTATACATACATCCAGTCAAGTATCAAGCCAAACCCTTGATTATCTACGCAAGCACAAAGAGTGAAGAAGCCTTCTTGTCTGCTTTACAACGAAGTGGTATGCTGCTTGTAGTTGGTTACCTTATAGCTATAAACTTGCGGGCTATGTTTATTCTCTATGGTTAAGCAGATGAAACTACCGAGGCTCCATCTCTTGAGCTTGTAAAGAGCTCTATATTCAGCTACGAGCAAGCATGGCACAGGTAGTTAATCTATTCTTACTGCAAGTTTTAGTTAATCAAAGTGGTATCAGTTTGGACTGAAGTTTCTTTCCTTACTATAGAATCAGAAGTAACCATCTATCTGTGTTACAGTCAAGTATGGGTTGATGAATACATGCGCTTATCAGGTGTAGTGTAGCTTGGACAGGATAGCTATACAAGTGTGAAATATTTTCCTCTATCTCACTCTTAAGGGGATGCCTTCAAGCAGCAAGAGCATATCTGATTTTTCGCTCTTTTCTATCTACCTTTTATAGATTAATATACCTTCGAGTTACTGGAATGGAAGATGGACTGAACATCAAAGAGAGGGTTTGTTATGTAAGTTGCAACCAAATCTGTGCTCTGTTTTATAATCATGCTTATTCTGTGGAAACTTTTGAGACAGTACTTTTCATATAAGATGCTCCGTTGCAATAATTATTATACGTTATTGTTAAGCAACTGCTTTAGAAATCTGCTAGCTGGTGTATAAATTTTGGTTTTTTGACTTCCAACTATCAAAACTAGGTCAGTTCCTTTCAGTTGGTGGCATTGTCAGTGTATGTTCTTGTATATATATAATTGATCATTTTAGTTGTTAAACATAAAAAGAAATTTGGAGAAGAATCTCATGTCATTCTTATAAATAACTTTGACTTTTACAACATGTAAATAAGAAAATATTACATACTAATAGATGGTTGAGTATCTATTATTTGATTAAACTAAATAAAGAATATAATTCTAATCAATTTAATCCGAATTGAATAATAAATCATAATTGCTCTAATCTAGATATAATATTTATTCTTGTAAGTTCAACGTCCTTTTGACATAATTAAGATTTAAATTACCTGATTTTTTAATTAAAAGATGGGTTCTATGTCTACTTATCTGCCATAGTAGGCAATGGGGTTTACCGCTACAAATTATTTTTGCAATGTTAGCCACTCTTCTTATTATGCAAATGACTGTGGTGGTTGTATTCTGATATGTAATTGTCAATTTGAACATTAATAACGACAGCTAAGTTCTATGATGGACATGGGAAGTGACGTACAAGTTCGTGCTAGTGGTGGACTTCTGGCAATACTGGAGAGAGAAAGACTTGTAGATACTCTTGAGCAAGAAGAATATGGACATGCATCGATCGCCATCGATTCTATTATAGAAGTTTCTTTGTATCTTTGATTAATTTATATTCAATTCTACGGTGCTTAAACAATTATAGTTTCCTTCATCTGGAAGGGGGCATAATTTTGCTTGACATGATATTCTCTTAGTACAGTTATTCAATATGGTTTCTTAGACTGCAATGTATTCCTTTACAACTAGCAATAGAAACAAATTTCTTAAACTTGACAGGGCTGCTCATGAGGCGTTGCAGGTATTTCAAACAGACAAACATCCAAGTCATATGGGCATTGGTAGAGCAAAGGAAGGGTAAAAATAATTCGTTATGTGTGTAAGTGAAGCATATACATTCCTCATGATGCTTATAAATGGTCTACATGATGATCTTGTTCAGGTTCTCTGTATTTGGCATCCTGAATAAGGTATGCATGGTGATCTTTGTTCATGGTATCATCGCGTGTTGTTCTAACTCATTTGCCTTCTGTTCAGTGTGTAACACCAATGGGTAGACGTCTTTTGAGGTAAATAGAAACGAGGAACCTAGTCTTATACTGCTTCTCGCCTTATTCTGACCTTAGTTTTTCTGCTTCAGAAACTGGTTTCTCAGACCGATTCTTGATCTTGACATTTTGAATGCTCGTCTCAATACTGTATCCTTTTTTGATTTCACGTCGACCAATTTGTTCTTCATTTGAATAAAAACATGTTAGAGTGACAAGCTAGGGGTTGTGCGTAACAAACAAACAGTTTTGAAACATTTTGACTACAAATAATTATATCAGCAATCTTCTAACTCAAAAGTTTATTCCATTTAACTGCATTTAGATATCATTCTTTCTACAATCTGAAGAACTGATGGTTTCTCTACATGAAATACTGAAGGCTGTGAAGGACATTCCCCACCTACTCAAGGTTCATGCATTTACGTTATTTCTCCCTTTGCCTATCCGATGACAGTTTAGTGATCCTGCTGTCTATCCTTGGACCCTGCTATTCTTCACGAACCAGATAGTTATCTAGAAATATTATAATCAAAACCTCTCGACGAAAATGTAGTGTGTTAACTATACTTTTTTTTTATATATATCTAAGAGTAGATCTATTGTTCTATCCAACTGTTTTTTTGTGCACTGAAATGAGCTATTATCCTACATGTACTATAACTGTAATAGATTGTTGTCATAGTTACATGCTACCATTGTCTGCTTGTTTGGCATGAAATTTCTAGAGATTGCTATTCTGGTAACAGATGACTCTGTCGTGGAAGTCCTTTACATCTACTTTTTGTATTTAAGGATGCGGCAATGTCGGATGCTACATCTTTATCATTCTGATGTTTGTTTTTGGCAATGCAAGAAATTCAACTCGCCAAGCTCCCTCTGTACTAATAACGATTGGACAGCTTTTATGAAGGTAGACTTCCTTTTGCGACAAATACCTTCAACCTCGCCCCAGCCAGTAGATATATGTTGATTTATTCATTTTGCAAGATGACACTTGGAAATGCTTTGTAATTCACATAGAGATATTCGATTCTCCCCGCGTGTCTGTTCTCTGGTGTGATCCTCGTGCCATAATTTTGTATGCAGCAAGAACCTTATTCATTTCTATTATGTGATTTTTTCATATAGTAATTCATATTTTGTGATGATATACTTTATTCTTCACTGTATTTTTGTTACTTGGTATGGTACTCGTGCCATAATTTTGTATGCACCAAGATCTTTATTCATTTAGATTCATGTAATTCTTTCATTGTCTATTTCATCTTTTGCTTGACCACAAAGTGATCTGCATCTCTGAATACTTAAAATTCTGAGAGAGATTCCTTATCGCATGCAAGTATGCAGGAAACACTATTTGATATCTATTAACACTTTGAGCCCTATAAATGATTATCTGTAGTAAACCTGTAAAAGATTTGATCTCCAATCTACATCCTTGTATAGTTCTTGCATCACGTAACCCTCTTACATCGTCTGGCTTATAAGGTAGGTTAGGAATTAATTAAATTTTGTGACAGCAGCAATATTGATTTTGTTTCCATTGAGTGCCAAATATTATAAATTGGAGCAGAAATAATGAGATTTCTGTTGATTTTATATTATGCTGGTGCAGAGTACCTGTGCACTCTTGCATGTAAAAAATATATTTGATGTTGGCATTTCGGAGAGTCTTGGAAAACATGTTCAGTACTTGAATTTGGACATTGTTGAGAAGGTACATTATGCCTTTGCCTTCAGTCTCTGTAGTTTCATCTTCTTCTTCTGTCAAATATTTAGAAGAGACCTGATGACCCCTTGAAAGGGTTAATAAGAGAATATTATATACTGGGGTTGGTGGCGAAGTTCGAATTTTGGGAACCCTTAAGGAAGCTACTAACTCCAAGCGGAATACCACTAATCCAAGTCACCTTGGTTTCATCAAATATCATGTATCTTGCAGGTTTAACTTGTTACTCTATGGGATTGCTCTTCAAAGTTTTTCCAATTATTTCCGTTTTTGCAGGTGTATTCAAGCATAACGACAGAACTAGCTTATGTCTATGAATTGGTCAGTCAATATTTTAGCCCTGTGTTGCTTCGGTTCATTTATACTTGGTTTATCAATGCTCTTCGAGTACCTCATTTTGTGTAAATATCAGCATCTTTTGTTGAAAGATAATCAACTTGAGATCAATAATTATCTTGCTGTAGTCTGAACGTGATTGCTTCTCAATTTAGCTTATCCAGACACTAGTTTCATTTTTTTTCATCTGGAAATATTAAGAATATATCCTGGATTCAGCCGAAGTTCCAAGACATAAATACGAGCTTGTTGAGCGGCAAATATGGTAAAATAAGTAATATAGATTACAGTGGAAGAGAAAACCTATAACCTTCAGTAAGCTAAAGGATTTCAATGACCCAAACAGGATAGGCAGCTAGTGATAACTGAAGAGAGCTCGTGAGGAAGACGAGAACAAAGCTTTATGATTTTATATATGTCATCATCTCTATCGCTGATGTCATGTTTATATTTTATTGCCTTTTGTGCATGGAAGTATCTCTGACTCTCTCATACTCTCCGTTTACCAGGTCATCGGTGTGATTGATGTAAATAGAAGTAAAGAAAAGGGTTACGGGACAATAGTGAAAGATGGATTCTGTGAAGAGGTTAGACCTTCTAACTTTGTTTTGTCCTTCCTAAGACTTTAGATATCCAGCCTTTCATCAAAGGAGCTGAAAACCTGACTGTTACTATTATTTTGCATCTCGGGAGCTGATCACAAACTTTTTGTTTTGTATTCATGTTTATCACACATGATGTATGAGATCTAAGTCCAGAATATGAATAAGATTATGTGATGTCTGCTCAAAAATTTCAGGAGTCATGTCACAAGGCTTTCGTTTAACCTAATTTTTTTATTGGCTAGTTGGATGAGTTGAGGCAAATGTACGAGGAATTGCCAGAGTTTCTGCAAGAGGTGGTTCTTTATGCACATCTTACACATATATATCCTTTGCATTAAATGAGCTTCTTGCAGGTTTCATCAATGGAGCTTGCTCAATATCCCCATTTGTGTAAACAGAAGCCTGATCCTTGTATCGTCTATATACAACAAATAGGTTGGTTTCCAATGCCATAACATCATCTAAACCGAACTTTTATGAACAGGAAACTTATTACATAAGCTTTTTCCCATTCTTTCATCAGTTGTATGTTTAATAAATGTTTGGAACAGTGGTCGAAATTTTGTAGTTCTCTTTAAAAGCTTGATCTCTTTCATTCTTTAAGTAGTTGGTGTAGTTTCAACCTTAAGAATTTGATATAAAACAATTTAGTACTCCAATATCATGACTACTTTATTTCCTAACTACTTTTTATAGGGTACTTGATGTGCATTTATGGTGAAAAACTTGATGAATACATGCTTAAAAAATCCTGTGATTTTGAATTCGCAGTAAGTATATTCTAGTATAATATTCTTTATATTCAGCAAGTATACATTCAGTGTATTACATAATTAAGTTGTGTTCTGAATTATTAGTTCACCGATACTGATGGAGAGACAAAAAGATTCTTTTATCGGACTGCAAAGACACGAGAGCTGGACAACCTTCTTGGAGATATTTATCACAAAATTCTGGGTGGGTTGTCTAAGATGGTTTAAAATTTTAAGTTTCTCTAACAGTGATATTAATAATGAAAGTGCATGTTTTTTTGTCTGATGCGTACCAACTTAAGTATCTAATCTGAAAGTTTCTTCATGGTATGTATTTGTTTGTGTAGATATGGAGAGGGTCATTGCTAGGGACGTAATTTCACATGTTGCTTTGTTCTCGGCACATCTACTTAAGGCTGTAAATTTTGCTGCTGAACTTGATTGGTAAGGATTACTCTATCTATCTATCCATCTACTTCTTTTAAAACATTCTTCCACGAGCTACTAATTATTATGTAATCTTGTTGTTTTAGTATTCTATCGCTAGCACTTGTGGCTCGCCAGAACAACTATGTTAGACCTATTTTGACCATGGAAACTCTGATTGACATACAAAACGGCAGGTATAAAATAACTATAATCGTGCATTTTTTAATGTTATTAGAATAGTGGTAAAATTAACAAAAGGTCATGTTCATGTCGCTTTGCCCAGGCACGTTTTGCAAGAAATGGCAGTAGACACATTCATTCCCAATGACACAAAAATTCTTAATGATGGTAAATGGACTTATTGGTTGACTGTTATTATAAGTGTACATGTAAACAAAATTCTTAATGATGGTAAATGGACTTATTGGTTGACTGGTATTATAGGTGTACATGCAAACGCAAACATCCAAACTCGCTATTGTTAAATAGTAAAATGTTTGTATGAGTCAGATTCAACATTGTCTTCTTTCAGGTCGTGTCAATATCATTACTGGTCCTAATTATTCAGGGAAAAGTATATACATAAAGCAGGTTGGTAATATTTTTACTATGCAATTTAATAGCATATGATGCCATTTTCGCTCTTAAACTAAGATGTAGTCACTGTTCATAAAACTGTAAGATGAAGATCCATGATGTGTTCTTTGCAAATCCAAGCTACATTATTGACCATATATTAAACAAATTCATCACTTTATTTTCAATATTCCTCTTAGCCAGAATAGAGCGACTGTGCATTCTTTGATGACACTAAGGATATAATCATTACATATGAGGTCAGAATGCAGCAAATGTTGTCTTGCTGTATTACTCGACCAGAGCTTACATATTCTTCACGACAATTTATTACATACTTCAGGGATTCTAAGCGTATTTTGGTAAATATTTTGCAGGTAGCCTTAATTGTTTACCTTTCCCATATCGGAAGCTTTGTACCTGCAGATTCAGCAACTGTGGGATTGACAGATAGGTAGAGGTCTTCAGACTGATAAAGTGATCTAAAATAATAGTTATATTTTAGATGCTCAGCTTCATTCTATGGTAACAGGATATTCTGCGCAATGGGAAGCAAGTTTATGACCGAAGAACAATCAACATTTATGATAGATCTGCATCAAGTGGGAATGATGCTAAGGTGCACCAAAATGAAGCCTGCTTCTTGTGGTTTTAACTACTGCACTGCTTATCATGGGTTTCTTGTCTGCATCACATCATTTATACTATTTGCATCAAGATATACATCACATATTGAGTAGTGATAGCTACGGCGACAAAATTGCGAATGTAGAAGCTTCAAGTATCCTTGGTTGTTTACTCTTGCTCCTCTGCATTTTCTTAATTTTTGGTTTTAATATCACCAGGCAAGCAACTTCAAAATCTTTGTGTCTCTTGGATGAATTTGGTAAAGGTACCCTTACAGAAGGTAGTATAGTGAGTCCTGTATAACGTTGTTTGCCTTGCTGTGCTTTGTTTGATTTAAGTTCTTTGTTAAATGTTTATGTCCATTGCTGAGTGCAGATGGCATTGGTCTGCTCGGTGGGACCATTAGTCACTTCGCCGCATGTGATGATCCCCCAAAGGTTTGATAATTCTACTTGGTCCAGAGTCTCGTCGGCAAGATTATACAACCGCCTTCTATAGCCATCGAACATGGTTTAACAAACTATCCATGAAACTGGCTATGAGAGTTTTGACATGCTTTGCCGTTTATAGCCATCGAAACTTGGTTTAACATATTCTCTGTGAAATTCGATATAATTCTTTTGACATAGTTTGTGGTCTTAAATACTTATCTGCTCTTGATAAAGGCCTATACTAATTTCAAGTAGAAAAATCGTTGAACAAAGCGTGCTTATTGTCAGGTTCTCCTATGCACCCACTTCACGGAATTGTTCAATGAGGATTACTTGCAAAAGGTGTGCTTTATATACACTAGTTGCCTAACCTTCAACGGTTTAGTATTAGGAGAATAAGACGCGTTTTTTTAATTTATTTCAGTCTGAAAAGGTCAAGTTCTACACTATGAGCGTGCTGAGACCTGATACCGACTCTAGTGATGTTGAAGACATGGTTTTCCTGTATCGGTATACTTCTTAATCTCCTTTATGATGTTGATGTGAACTCTTTGCTAAATAAAAGCCTGCTCCTTCCCGTGTATTCATAAACAATGCACTTATTAATGTATTCTTTTATGAATGCACTTACTAATGTGTTCTTTTATGAATGCACTTACTAATGTATTCTTTCTAAAAACCTTCCACTAAATTTATTGCTCCTATAATTTCACTTCTTCAATATATTTGTGAGAAATTAACTTGTAGCTCCAATTTGATGCTGATAGCTGGTAAGTATGATTCCAAGGGTTGGAGTCGGTTAAACTATTCTTTTGCAATTGATTTGGTTTCACGATCTACATGTCAGCTAGTATACTATGTTTGATTTCTTTCAGGTTGGTTCCTGGACATGCACCTCTTAGCTATGGTGGGTGTTTTTCTAAATTGTGTAAAATTTGCATCCATGCCTGATAATCATATGCATCTCTTTTTCTCCTGCAGGGCTTCATTGTGCACTGCTAGCTGGTATATCAGAGATCTCCAATAGAGCTATGCCAACTTTTCAACTTATATATTACTTCCTGACCAAAAAAAAAAGTTAAATACTAATAGTTACTAAATTAAAAGAAAATCAAAAGAACAAGGAAAACAATGATTTGCGAGTAGCCTTAACTCTGTGGCCTCTCTCTTTCTAAAAGTCCCTAACAACTTGGGTTTTTGAGTAAAAGTTGACATTATCCATGCAGGCATCCCAACAGAAGTCATTCAAAGGGCAGCCTCCGTACTGGATTCACTTGGAAAGAATGATCATATTGAGAGGTTGTGTAATGAAAACATTACATCTCAAGATCGAGAATACAAGGTTTTGTCCTGACAAAATTCTTTTTTATCCAACCTTTTGAGATGGTAGATTTTAAAATAACCTCATGGGACAGTTTATATATCCACCTCTGATTTTTATTGTGAAATCAAACACAGGATGCAGTTGGCAAGTTGTTGGCATTCGATGTTCTTAAGGGTGACTTAAGCCTCTTCTTCAAGGATTTATTTTCTTCTTAACCCTACAAGCATCTGAGGTATCCTTCAAAACTATATCACCACTACTGTACTCAGTGCAGAATATGACATAAGTTGTATTACTTGTTGGAACTAACTACTATAGAGAAGGTTGAAGATTGGCTAACTATTTTTGCTTTTCACTTGATGGTTGTAGATTTCTAGTTTCTGTATAACAACTTTTAATAGCCCTTTTGTGTGTTGTCTATATGTTCTTTAAACCCAGGATCATCGTGTTTAGTTAATTTGATGCCAAAGAATATGTAGTATTTAGTTTTATAAATCCCTGCTGATATATCTGGCATTGTCTAGTTATATTGGCACGAACCATTTTAATTATTTATATGAGCCAAAAGAGCAGAGATAGTGGAATTATTTGTTGGATTTTCGGTTTTATTTTTAACCGGTTTAGTTGTATTAGCAAACCCAAATTGTTTGGCTACAATTATAATCTTATCTTAATATTTAACATCTTTTTATCAATTCTCTTTTAATCTTTAAAATATTTTGACGAACCAAACCTTAATTCATTAGATATCACTAGTCACGTTATCCGGAACAACTATAGCATTTGCTTTCCGTAAATCGCATATATAAGATGGACTTACTTTCTTCACCTCGGTAGGGATTATTGTGAAGTTCAATTGTGCCTAACAAAAACCAGCAATGTCGAAACAGATTAACAAGGCTCAGTATTTGCAAGATTTTACATTTAGCCAAATATTAAAAATATATATAAAAAAAAAGAATTTAGCTTTTTATTCTTGCAGGGGATCTGTCGCCATTTGAATTTATTGGTACAAGTAAATTTTTTGACCCGATATATTATAATTAAAACATTGGATCAGGTCCACCAAATTGGAAATTGATTTCTAGTTTTGTAAATCAAAATTAATTGTTTTCAAAGTTTTAACGGTAGTTTAACTATTTATGCTTGGTTAAAAAAGTTGTTTTAACTTAACTATTCAAAATTTGAGACATAAATTTTTAAGAGAAAAGTACCTGAAAATACCCACTCAACTATCTTATTATCCGGCGGCACCCGCTTTTAACATAGTGTTACTTAATACCCAGACTAATAAATTGGACAAAAATACCCTTCCACTATATATACCCATTTTTCAATTCCATCCCACTTTTTCGACCCTCCTATCACCCTAAACAAACGCAAAATTCTAATTTTAGAAACCACCAGAAAACAAACCGTTCGACTTCTTGATACTCTCTCTCTGAAACCCAGAAACCCTACAGCTTCTCACCTTCGTCACTATCGCACCGGTCAGCCTCTTTTACTCAGACAGTCACTAACACCTTCAAATCTCATTCGACAAAGTTGTCGTGAAGTCGTCTCTGAAAACTTCTATCTCGTTTTCCGACCGGTGAAATTTAACAGGTATGCATTATCGTGGAAAGTATACTTTTTTTTGCGTTTTTGACGAATTTGAACCACTTTTTTCTCATAATTCACGATAGGCGACGCTGTTGATACTAGAATGAAGTATCTACTGACAATAGTTGCTCAGTTTATGGGTTTGTAGTCGAAGCCAGGGTATAATTTTAGTTGCATGTAATACTGATACTCTCCTGAGAAATATTATGTATGTTAGATCTGCATTAGGTAGTTCATTGTTGATTTTGGTGTTTGTTGCATAATTCCCAGATCCCTGCAACGTGCATGTAAAAAGTGTAACAGTTCGCACCCTGATCACCCACAATGCAAGTAATTCGCAGCTCGATTGTATGGTTATAGTTATTTACAAACAGTTCGCAGCTTGAGCTACATAATTCGCATCATGTCATAACTTATTTCGCAGCTTGAGATGCGAATTATTTGTGACATTCCAACTGATTTGTGTTTGTGCAGAAAGTATGACAACAAAACCTAGCTACTACAGATCAGGGTTGGTGAGCCTTCTGAAGCTACTCAAAGGAATGGGTATTACAAGGGCCCATATTGAAGCGTGTAGAAACACACCCTTCTACACGCTTCTGAAAACGGCGTTCGAAATCCGTAATGAGGAAGAGCTGCCAAGGAAAAAATTCTACACAATCATTCAGTATATCCTCGAGAAATATTCTCTGGAAAGAGACGCCTTTAGGATTGGCACCAAGTATGTAAAGCTAACTACAAACGATATCAAGATCATATTCGGGCTGAGGCATGGCACCGAGAAAATGGAGTTAACAAAAACCGGCGCTTTTCACAACAAGTATGCAGACGGCGAGGAGGACGAATCAAGGATGATGAAGAAATACTTCATGTCAAAAACTGGCAGGAAAGCATCAGCTAGTAATACCAAAACAATAACAAATGCCATCATAAAGGTGCGTCTAAAATGGACTTCATCTTTATAAAGCAAGATTCTGTACATTTCTAACATAGAATGTTGTCATTGGTTTTACAGGAGGGTATAGAGAAGGCCATAACCGAAGGAGGGGAACATGAATTGGAAGACGTGGCGAGGCTGTTGATACTGTTTTTGTGCTCCACGCTATTCTACTCCGTATCTGGAGATATCTTGGGCTGGAGCACGGTTTATTACGTTGAAGACCTCAACAGAATAAACAATTACGACTGGGCTGGATCGATTCTGTTCAAGCTTCGACAGTCTATCAGGAGTTGCTTAGCAGTAGAAAGAGCCGATAAAGTCGTCGGCTGCGTCGCCCTTGTAGTTGTAAGATTGATCTATTCAATATAACAATTAGTTATGTACATAGTATCGTGTTGATAAAACGTGTCCCCATGCAGCCCTTAATCATGGAGCACACAACAATCGGCCACGAGGTAGCGAAGCCAACCTCGATACCAAGGTTCTTCAAATGGTTGGGGTTAGAGTGCCACGCATCAACCATGAGCTATCTTATTAAAACACCCTACCTGGATGCTGACCAGGTATAAGCTTAATATATGTATTGAACTTGGGGTGCATACAGTTCGCAGCCTATGATGCGAACTGCTTATAAAAATATCTCAAACATTTCGCAGCCTGATATGAATTTTACTTCGCAGCTTCATGTTCAGCACAGTTCGCATCATATGTTTAATACTTAGTTCGCATCATATGGTTTACACTTAGTTCCCATCATATGTTTTACATATAGTTCGCATCATACTGACACATAATCATTTCGCAGCTTAACATGCGAAATGTGATTTAAAACCACACAGTTCGCATCATATGATGCGAACTGCTTATAAAAAACAATTTGTTTGTCTACACCCTCATTCTTTCGAAACAATTAATTTACTTACATGTGCATTTGTTGGTAGGTTTTAGAAGGTCCATTACAGCTTACCGAGGCTGAAATTGAAGCTTTCGGAGAAAGAGAAGATGATGAACATGGTGAAGATGCAGAAGTAACGGTACCTCCTTCACCGGAAGAAAGACCTAGGAAGAGGTCGAAAAGCACAGCATCAAAACCAAAAAAAAGGAGACCAGCATCACAAAATGTAACAAATAAGGTGATGTCTCCCACACTCGAACACCCAACACCACCCGAGCCATCGATTCCACCACCAAGACTCCCAAAGAAAACAATTCCACCACAACCCAAACGCAAATCCAGGCAAGAGCCCTCCAACACCGACACCGACACAACCAGTATGAGTGAAACAATCGGTGATTATTTATTCAAACGCAGAGACCCTAATCCCGATATTGCTGCTCAATCAAAGCGTTTGAAGACGTACGCCGACAAGAACAAGTACGAGCGAAAAATAGAAAAACAGGCCAGAGAAGTAAGTATGCCTTGAACCTTAAATAATCACTACAATCAGCACTTAATATGTTTATAAAAAGTTTGCTATCATTTTTGCAGCTGGAAGAATTGAAACGCAAGATAGCCGAACTCGAAGCACAACAACTCCACAATGCTATCTCTCTGCCAATCTGCCGTACTGAAAGCCCAATAAAGCAGATACCAGCAGCACTTCCAGAGGGACAAAAATCAACTGATCAGCAAGCATCCGTGTCTAATGCTGATCAGCAAACATTCCTTCCTGGAGTACTGCCGGAAGAAAGGGATGATGATGCCCACAATTCACCCATCATGGAGACACATACAGAGAAGGTAAATAATGTAAGTAGACCATATGATGTTATTAAACAAATATCAGGACTATTGTGCAGTGATGACCAACCGTTTCGCAGCTTAAGCTGCGAATTATGTAATAAACTGGTGGGCTAGTTATTACACATATATATCAGGTCAGGATGCGAAATATGTACTAAACTGGGGGAATTTATAACATAGATATCAGGTCAGGCTGCGAACTATGTAATAAACTGGGGGACTGTATAACATATATATCAGATCAAGATGCAAAATAGGTAATAACGGGGGGAATGTATAACATAGATATTAGGACAGGATGCGAAATATGATTACACGATGATTAACATATGCTTTGGTATGAAATAGGAGACCGAAAGACGACAACAACACCAGCAGAAACAGCAACACCAGCAGCAACAACAACACCCCCAACAACAAGAAGAACAGAAACAACAGCACCAACAAGAAGAACACCGCCAGAAACAACAACAAAAGCAAACAGAACAACAGCAACAGCAGCAACAAGGTGAAGAACACTCCGAGCAACAGCAACAAGAAGAAGAACAACAACAACACCCCCAACAACAAGAACAACAGGAACAACAGCAACAACAGCAACAACAACAAGAACAACAACACGAAGAGCAACAACAAGAAGAACACCCCCAGCAACAACAAGAAGAACAACAACTCGAAGAACACCAGACGCCACGGGTTCAACACGATGACCGGCAACAAGAGCAACAACAAGGACAAGAAGAACAACAGCAGCAGCTCAAGAGAGAAAGGCTAACTCAAGAGGTAGCACCTCAAGAGTCAGAACCTGTCCATCCCGGTGAGAAGACAGAACTACTCAGCCAGGAAGGACAATCCTTAGAAGACAAAACCAATTCTTCGGTGGAACCTCAAAGACCAACAGTGTTGTCAACAAAGTCAGAATTGCTAAGCCAGCGTCAAACTGTAGGCCTGGTAACAAATCAACTGCCAGCTCCAGAGTCCCACGATAACACAGTAGGTTTACCTGATGCTTTTGTTGATGGTATTAGTACTCAAGTTTCACAGACATTTTTAAATGAAATTGATAATGTATATTACGATTCTATAATACAACGGTCTCTGGAGAACATGTCGGAGGATGACATTAATGATTTCTGCCGACACGATCCAGCCTCTATGCCGAACAAGTCAACGGCAGTGGTTGTCGCTGACCGTGCGGTAAGGCCTACTTACAATGATTTCGCATCATAACATGTGACTTGTGGCAAATGCTGATTGGAGTATTACAAACAAATATCAGGGTATGATGCGAACTGTTCAGTGGAACCTCGAATAGTTCGCACCCTACCCTGATATATAAGAATAAATTTATTTAACTGCTACCTTACAGTTCGCAGCCTAAGCTGCGAACTACTTAGACTCGTTGCACTTATAATCACTGACGCCCTCTACTTTTGATTTTTGATTCATAATAAGCTCGAGACAGTTAATGAGATAGAGGAGCCAAGTTTTGCGATACTGATACAAACGCAGCCTCAAGTGGCAGAGGAAGAAGAAGAGTTCGTAATAACAATACGGGAACCGCCAGTAGTAGAATACAGCGATTGGCCAAAGAAAACCAAAGTAACTGAGCGTATCGATCTGGCACAATACCACAAAATACAGCTGGTGAAAGCCTACGAGAGAGACACCCCTGATCCAATGGTATGGCAGTTACCGGAGTCCAAGTTTACGTACGGAATCAGGCTGCAAGCGAGTGACCTCATGGCACTACCTTTAGAACAGGAGCTGGACGTAAAGGTATCCAATTGTCAACCAACTTTATTTTCAATGTTTCAAATATGTATTCTATATTTAACATAAATCTACAACTCCTTTGTTAGCTTATCGATGCTTGGATTCGAAAGATGCTTGAAGATGCAGACTACAAAGTTCCATGCACTCAAGCTATTGGAGAGCATCACGACGCCATACTGATTTCTGGCATGACTGCGGTAAGTTTAGCTCACGTAAATAGACCAAAGTTCTCAGAAATGTTATCACTTTAATATACTCTTGCTTGGATGCAGCATCAAATGAAATCAGGGTGGCAAGTGGAAAATCTGGTGGACATGGCTTTTAGGAAGGCGCGCAAAAATGCCAACATCATCATGGTTCCAGTGTGCACCGAGTCGAAGGACAATACAAACCACTGGACGTTGCTCGTCATCGACATTGACGCCTGCACAATTTCAAACTACAACTCGCTTCTGCCTAAGCTTCATGCCATAGACAACACCGCAAGAACCCCTGCACTACTGGTAAATATTCCAAACTATACACTTAAATCTGAACACATTTTTAGTATGCATGCTGCGAAATGA
Organism: Limnanthes douglasii subsp. nivea; assembly: GCA_036936605.1. NCBI lineage: Eukaryota > Viridiplantae > Streptophyta > Magnoliopsida > Brassicales > Limnanthaceae > Limnanthes > Limnanthes douglasii. The sequence continues at coordinate 90,682,839 of JAUPFV010000001.1, read as the reverse complement.
GATCTGGTATGCTGCGAATTACTGAGTAATCAAGATATTTTTTCGCAGCCTGTCCATAACTTAATTCGAAGCCTATCTATGTTGGACACAGTTCGCAGCTTGTTCATAACTCAATTCGCAGCCTATCAAGGCTGCCATACAATTCGCAACCTAAGATGCGAATTGTGTATGATTTATTGTCATATAATTCGCAGCCTGAGGATGCGAATTGTATGTCACCAACTGTTTTTGTTTTTGTGCATATTCCTAACACTAATTATTATACACAGATCAAATATTTGTTGGATAGAGGATTCCTACCCAAATATAGTACAGGGTGGAAGGTGAAAGTGGAAAGAGGCTTCCCACAACAAAAAAAAGGCAGCGTGGACTGTGGTGTCTTCGTCTGCAAATATGCCATGGATATTATTGAGCATGGATCAGTCCAGAAAAAATACGATACAAATATGGTGACTGCCTTAAGAGCACAAATGTTCCATTACTTTTTAAATGACATAGACACCGTCTCATATGGCTGATTCGTGTGTTGCTTCTAAATACATTAGTTGCTTGTAAATACATATATCTGTTGTAAAAAAAAATTTTGTTGTGCATACATAAACAAAATTGTGATATATAATGAATATTCTTATCTTTTAGTTCGCATCATAACCTGATATATAATGATTGATTATTATCCTGGTATGTATGAACAGTTCGCAGCCAAACCTGTATGAATACTTCGCAGCCTAAATTATATCAAATAGTTCGCAGCCTAACCTGAGAGATGGTTATCACTACACACACAATTCGCATCCTGGTATACCAGCTTATAACCTGTTCGCAGCCTGGTGCATAAATAAAATATTAAATAAAATCATTCAAGAATACGAAGAGGCTATGGCGTATGCCTTGGTAAACGTTTTCTGCATTGACCACGCAAAAAACAATCTAATCATGTCCTGAACCCATTAATTGCTGATTGGACATGGAGGCTATGTAATGATCGCCTCCTTTCCCTATAAATAACACTAGAAAAACCAGAGGCTATTTTTAAAACAAACTCTACATTTTAAACCAAAGCGATTTTTTAACAAACTCATTTCCCTCGTCTCTTCGAATTCAAAAAGTCATGTCTTTTTCCACCACCACAACCACCACCTCAGTCTCAAATTCTGGTTCAATCGGTTCTCTGGGTGACTCCTGGTCATCCTTAACCGTGAACTGGAGTGATGACTTGATCATGCCATCAGCACCACCAAACAGCCCAGTATCTGTTTTTGGGTTAGACATATATGATGACTACTACTCAGCTGACTCTCAACCATTGGAAGTTGTTCCACAGCTTGCTGCTGAACCTCAGCCAGAACAGGTTCCTGCTGCACCTCAGCCAGAAATGGTACAACCTCAAACGGCAGAGGTTCAAAACAACAAAAGGAAGAGGGAAGACGAAGCTGGTCCATCGAGGACAAAATTTTTAAGCATGATGGACGTTGATGTTGAAGCTGAGGATAAAGAAGAACATGCGAAAGATGTTGAAGCTGAGGATAAAGAAGAGAAAGAGAAAGAGAAGGAGAAAGAGAAAGAGAAAGAGAAGGAGAAAGAGGAAACAGTTGGTGATGAATCATCTACCAACTGCTAGAGTTGGTTTTTGTTTTTTGTTTTTTTGAAATGCAACTAACTAGCAACAGCAGCTTGTAGTGATATGTGTAAACAGTTGTTAGTTTCTGGTAATATTTTGTAATCCTCCTTTTTAAAATCCAACTTGTAATCCTCCTTTTTGTAATCTAAATATATTTTGTACATCATTCGCATGTTAACCTGCTATGTTACTCATTTTCAACCTTACTGAATATCCTGGTATTTTATTAAATGACAATTCGCAGCTTATCACATGACAAATATCAGGACTCCTAACTGAACCATGATTCGCATCACAACTCTGGCCCTAATTCGCAGCCTATCATGCGAAACGTACAATATGATAAATGTTTGATGTGATTTTACCAATGATTCGCATCCTGTTAAAATTTCACATAATTGTACATAATTCGCATGTAATCCTGATAGATGTTTGTAATCCGACTTGTAATCCTCCTTTTCAACCTTACTGAATATCCTGGTATTTTATTAAATGACAATTCGCAGCTTATCACATGACAAATATCAGGACTCCTAACTGAACCATGATTCGCATCACAACTCTGGCCCTAATTCGCAGCCTATCATGCGAAACGTACAATATGATAAATGTTTGATGTGATTTTACCAATGATTCGCATCCTGTTAAAATTTCACATAATTGTACATAATTCGCATGTAATCCTGATAGATGTTTGTAATCCGACTTGTAATCCTCCTTTTCAACCTTACTGAATATCCTGGTATTTTATTAAATGACAATTCGCAGCTTATTACATGACAAATATCAGGACTCCTAACTGAACTCCATTCGCATCACAACTCTGGGCCTAATTCGCAGCCTATGATGCGAAACGTAAGATAATACAAATGTTTGATATGATTTTACAAATGATTCGCACCCTGTTAAACTTTCACATAATTGTACATAATTCGCATGTAATCCTGATATTTGTTTGTAACAAATATGTATGCATATTGTACATAATTCGCAGCACAGGATGCGAAATGTTCATAACTCCAATAGTAGCAAAAACAAAAAACACAGGAATGTACAAATTTCTAGTTTTCTGTACAGAACAATAACTATGCTACACAAATAAATGTCCTTAAACTGGAACATCACAAGTCCTCCGGTTATGGCCTGATTTCGAACATCGGCCACACCTTAACTTCTTGGTTGAGATTTCTCCTCTAGAAGGGATTCGCTTTTTCTTAGGCCTTCCGGAGCGTCTCTTAACGTTCGGAGGCAGAACTTCAACGAAAGAAGGATCGTTAGCGCTGGACCCTTCGCCAAAATCAGTTAGAGCTGGTATGCTGAAAGAGTAACTTTCCCTGTAATTCTTAACCGTAAAGAAGGGTTCTATTACAGTCAATGGATCTTGGTCAGTGTATTGTAATGCCGCTAGAGCATGAGCACATGGAAAACACTCTTGTTGCCATGATCCGCATGAACATTTGAAATCCAACAGATTAACAACAGCCACAGGAGTCGAAAAGACTTCGAACATGGCGGAAGAGGACTTACGTACTACCCAACTTCGGCACATGTCAACATTCTGCTTTAGCTGCTTCTCGTACTCGGGAACCAAATTAGTACTCCAGCTGAGACCTTCTTCGTATCTCCGTGAAACCTGAGTCATAAGCAAGACTCTAATGCAATCAATAAATTCAACAATTGGTAAGCCGCAATATTTTTTGATCTGATTGTTAAACGATTCAGCTGCGGTAGAAGCCATAGAGCCGTATCGCTTCCCTTTTACGTAAGCCTGGGCATACTTTTCAGGGGGTAAATTTGCAAGAAAATCACTCATTCTCTTACCACCTTCACATAAAAAACCTGTTAGTATCTCTTTAAAAAGCTCTTGACTGGGAGCATAAGCAAGACGGTGGAAGAAACTCAACATCTTTTTTTTATAGTCCCTGTTAGTATGTTCCATTTTGGCTCTCAAATTCTGCATGAGATGGAAATAACAGTACGCATGATAGCAGTTGGGATACAGGACAGAAACAGCATTAACAATACCAGAATGACGGTCTGAAATAAATGTGATCTGGCGATCCAGCAAATGTGGTATCAAACACCCCAAAAACCACATCCAATTGTCCCAATCTTCAATGCTAACTACAGCAACAGCAACAGGGAATAGTCCTGGAAAAAGGCAGATCAATTAAACACTACAACAGTATGCAAACGTTTAAAAATTGGCAACAATTCGCATGGTGTCCTGTAACAATTCACAGCTTGTCATGCGAAATGTGTTTGACATTTTATTTGATCATGCAAACGGTTCGCAACTTGTTATGTGAATTCGCAGCTTGTGGTAAACTTTAAATAATACCCAACTCAAGATGCGATGTAAGTACAGTTTATTCAGCATAATACCTAATTCGCAGCCTCAAATGCGAAATGTGAGGACCACAACACTGCTTAATTCGCATCACCTGGTGCGAATTGCATCAATATTTTCACACAAAAAACACCGTTCAGATTAACTAGATAAATGTAACTAACCGTTGTTTCCGTCCTTTGCTACAGCAGTGAGCAATGTACCCTTGTACTTGCCATATAAGTGGGTTCCATCAACAAACAACATTGGACGGCATGAATGAAAACCACTAAGGGACGAACCGAATGCTACAAAACAACGCTTGAATCGGTTTCCAGCTGACAACTCCAACTGGCAGTCTGAAGTAATATCCCGGCTCTTCAAGCGTTTGAAGTATACGCTTAGTAAACTAAAAGAACTTGAACTATCTCCAAAAACTCCCCTCCTAGCCTTCTCTAAAGCATTCCATGACAAACGATAAGAGATATCAAGACCGTAATCTTGTTTGACAGTCGATTTTATGGTTTTGGCTGTCAACGAATGGCGGGTCCGGAGAGAATCCTGAATTTTCTCTGCAATCAAATCTGATGTCAAATGCCTGTGCCGCTTATGATTATGCTTCTCGGAGAAAACAGGACTGCAAGTATGGTACGGGAAATGCTTCTTTATCGTCATAAGGCCGGTGCTTGAGTCAATAGATGCATAAACCCTCCATTTGCACCCACTTGTGAGCTTATTTTCACAATAAACAGTGATCTTATTTGTTGTGTTGTGCAGGTATTTGAAAGAAAAACCACGCTCTAACGCAAACTTGCACAAGGATAACCTCAGACCGGCAGCACCTTCTTCAAAAGCTTGACCCACCCCTGTAATAGCATCAGCCCAACCAGCAGTAGCAAGTTGTTTTTTCCTCTGATCAGAATTAACTAAACCGTTACTACTCTCCCCGCTAACTATTTGATCAAGAGATGGTTCTACCAAAACCAAGCTACGCTCTTTACGCTTACCACCAGAATCCTTACCACCAGAGCTCTTATCAACAGAACTTTTATTACCATAACCCTTATCGAAGACGTGTTGTTCTATGAGAAAACTAACCCGTTTTAAACGCTCCAAATCAAGATATAACACCAACCCAACAAAATCTCTCTGGTTATTAAAGAAACAATTATTGTGATCCCCGCAGGAGTAAGTAATTAGGTACTCACCTGTGGCAAGCTCCTCCCACGTGTTCTCTACATAAGCTTGGATACTTTCGAAGCTTTCAAACTCGGTGAAAGGCACAATTGCAGTTTGGTGACCATATTTAAAAATACAAACTCGTGATTTAGACATCTCTTAACCTGGACAATACAAGTTATTAGTTATTAGTCTCAAAAACTAGGTGCAAAATATTTACTACTGGATCAAACAATTCGCATCCTAAAGTGCGAATTGTGTATACATACACGATCTATTCGCATCTTGTCCTGATATTTGTAGGTAACGAAGTCCTGATATTTGTCATTAGTCACAAAACTGTGCAGATTATTTACTGCACCATCAAACAATTCGCATCATAACATGCGAAATGCGTACATACATCTAGTAATTCGCAGCCTGTCCTGATATTTGTGTATATCTACGTATATATATTCGCTGCCTGTCCTGATATTTCTATGTAACACCGATCCTGATATCTGTTTCGAAATACAATACTCTAACTGACCTAAAAACTCGTAATCTACACATTACCCACAAACTAAAGCAGTACCAAATTAGAATATAACATCAGAAAACAAGGACGTAACTATATAGTGAACAATATTAACGAAACAGATCACTATAACAAAAAAAAACAGAGAAAAGCTCGAAATCAGGCAATGGCATCTAAAAACAGTAGACTAGAACCTATTCCAACAGAGAAAACGAATAAAAAACTTCGAAATCGGTAGGTAATTACCTAAAAAGCTCGCAACACGATTACTTGTAAGCTACAAGATTCCAAAAAGTCGTGATGAACTCCTGTACGTATAAAACAGAGGTTAGACAGGTCTAACACAACAACTTACATAAAGAAACAAACCTTTAGCAGCTTCCGATCACCGGAAAATGTGATTTAAACCCAGCTCGTGGTGGTTAGTAGGGTTAGGTGGTTAGAGCGGCTAACAAATTCAAATCTTCAAAAAGCAAGAAAAAATAGAAAGAAAACAGAAAATAACGTTTATATAGTGGGTTAAGGGTAGTTAGGGTATTAAAATAAAGTTAGGTTGTTAGTGACAATAAGGTAGTTGAGATGGGTATTAAGTAACAATTGATCAAACCTTGGGTTGTAAGTGACAATTGAATAGTTGAGTGGGTACTTTAAGTGCAATTTCCCAATTTTTAATAACCACCAAACTCTTCGCATGTCATTACTATTGTAGGTTAACTCGCCTACTTTGAGATACCACTTTATCATCCAACTTATGTAGATGGAAGATATAATTCGCTACTTATAAACTCTTATCTTCTATTTCAAACTCCTCACACGTCATTACTATTTTGAAGTAACTCACATATTCAAAATTTGCCATATTAATCGGTGTTGTTTGTGTGGAATAAATAGTTTTTTCTAAACGATCAAAGAAAAGAAGAATGCTCAAATTAAGCGATGTCAAATTCTAAAGAGTTATTTGATTAGTACGTTGATAAGGAGTTAAAGATGGAGATTTCTAATGCAGAACCATTAGCCTTGGTAGCTCCTGCAATCCGTTATACTAATTTTGAGCGATTGACTTACCAATTGAGGGAATAACAAGTTAATAGTTTTTTATTATTGTAAAAATAATTGGCCTCCTAAGCCGTCATAGTCAAATTTGTTGTTCATCCATATAAGAGGAAGGAGATGATGCAAGTCTTTGAATGATCAAATATTGTTTTCAAAATAGAATAAAATAGAATATGTTTTTCAATATGACTAACAACGAAGGCATGGAGAATTCGGACCAAAGGTTCTCCAGCAGGAAGAAGAAACGACAAAAATATCGTTAAAACTAAAATATAATCCAAACTCTTATTTCAAGACATGATTGAAGAGAGGAAAAGGCTAGGGAGCCTCAGCATCCTCATAACAAGCAGAATGGGGAACAAAAAATTCCCACAACTTTAGAAACTGGAGAACCACCACTAGCACTTCATAACATTTCGAAAACCTACTAGCAAACCCCTTCCAACACTAGAACACAACCAGGATATATATTGCATCAGTCGAGGTACCAACAGTTCCATGGGAAGTAACTGGAATTCTAGCAGGCATCAGCAGTCAAACCGGAGATTCTTTATTACTCGTAGCAAGTCCCAGCTTCTCAGACACGAATGTTGCATACCAACTTTGGAGCGTATATAGGATTTTATAATGTTTTACCAAGTTCCCAAATTGGAATTAGGGCTACCTATAGTCCCCGACATCATATAACCAACAGAGTTTCCAGGGATTCAAGCGTCTCAATCAGATATACCAAAAATAATACAAATACATTGGTAAAAAAATGTTAGGGAGCAGGGTACCAGTAATCATACCCATTTATAAATAGTATTTAAGTGGATGAGGAAGCTTTTCCCGATCTAGAGTCCTCACTGGAACCAAAAATCATGTACAGGCTCTTGTCATCTTTATTTAACAATTATATTTAACAATTATAAGATGAATAAGTACTATGATAAAATAGACTCATAGCACCGTATCTAGCAGTTCAACAGTAAGATGATGTAGTACAAAGCTAATGACAAAATAAAGTGTAAGGAGATTTCCATGACGCTCCAAGGAAGTACAATGCAGTGGTTTAATAGTCTCCTAAAAGATGCATCAAAAGCTATATGGCGCTCTGAATGACTCTCAAGAACAATAATTTAGGTTTCAAAGTAATTAAATGAGACAATGACTACTTAATTCACTACAAGTAGCTGAGGCTTAATAACAGTCTTAGAGAATACACCCAACGATTTGTGGAAACCAAAGATGACTTATAAGATTTCAATAATCTAGTGCATGTAGTTGTATTTGGGAAGAAAGTTATAAAGGTTTATCTCTCCAATGCAATAATTAAGAAAAATCTCTAAAATTGAGAGACTTACTAGCTTAAGTGGAGCGCTACATTAAAGTGGATGAAATTTCAAGCTCCAAAAAGGAGGAAGACACGATAACCCCAACGACATGCCTTTCAGCTAGCCAAAAAGACACAGTACCCTAAATAAGTATAAATAATAAAACACTAAGGAACAACGATGCATTATCTTTGTCGAGTCCAAGAAATCATCAGACTCAGGGTACAAAAGGAAGTAAAGATGGTTGCGACAGCAATAGTCGTATGAAGACTGAGTTCTTCTCTAGAAGATCAATTACCAAGCTGACAAAAAGTTTAGCTTCAATCTATTAAAAAACGAGAAAGATACCGTCTAGTGGAACCGGATAGGGAAGTTACGTAGAGCATGAGAGCACAAAGATAAAAATAAATATTGTAAGTTATATGGTGATATTGGTCGATTTACTAAAGATTGTTGGAATTTGTAGGATCAAATTTAAAGGTTACTGGATGAATGAAAATTTAGTGAGTTTGTTAAAAATAAATAAAGAGATGAACTTATACAATGTTAATAAGAAAATAATATTAAAAAATCTTTGAACCTAGCCATTAGACAAATAGCACTGAATATTAACGTCATTATATTTTCCAAAGAATAAGAAAGATATATGGATCTGGATCTGAATAGCCAGTTAATATGTGTCATTGCAAGAAGAGATCCATATTCCAGAGTTTCTAAAAAGTCAATGAAGATATATATATATATATATATATATATATATATATGAAATAAAAATACAATATCAAGGACATATTGCCCCATGTTGATACCAAAGTTCATATAATATATTGTCATTTACAAATGATTATTTGAGAGGGCAGCATTACCACACAATAATGCAATATTGATAATGGTGGAACTAATCAGAACAGAAATCAAGAGGGTGATGATTGGAACTGGTAGTTTAGTAAATATTTTGTACAAAGGCACTTATGAAAAGATGAGAGGAGTATTAGTATTGACCCTAACTCAAAGAATTCTCACTGACTTCACCGGAGCAAATGCAGTTTTACAAGGGGAGCTAACCTTGGATATCTCCTTTGGAAAGCAAGAATGGAAGAAAAAAGGTATAATATTTATTTATGATGGTAAATGTACATTATTCATACAATATTATATTAGGAAGATATTATCTAGATAGATGGACACCATAGTATTTACAATCCACTAATGTCTAAGGTACCCAATCAACGGCAATATGGTTGTCATTAGAGGAGATAAACAAAAAACCTCTTGAGAATGATATGCAACATCCCTCACACTCATAGCATAACAATCACAAGAAGAATAGGTCATTTTGGAGGACTGGATGACCCTCGGAGAAATCCCCATCCTGGTTCATCCGAGAGAATATGTAGAAGATATAGAGATGGAAAAATAAAATACCTTAAAGATCAGACGAGATACCTCAACCGATCTCATGTATAAAATTATTAATTTTTTGAAAAAAACTCGGATATATTTGCATGTAGTACGCATAATGTAACTAGAGTCCTAACATAAGTTAGCAGTCATCAGTTATGAATCAATAACAACTTTTAGTATATTATATAAAAAATGACATAGTCCCAACATAAAACAGAGGCGATCGTTGAAAAAGTGGACAGACTAACTATTGTGAGACACACACGAAAGTCTAATTACGCAATGTGGACAGTAATGCTTGTTCTGGTCAAGAAACAATTATAGCAAGTGGATGATGTATGTGGACTTCAAAAATATTAATAAATCATGTTTGGAATATTCATTTCCACTACCGAGGATTGATAAACTAGTATATACGACATCCGCAGATAAAATATTATCTTTTATTGATCCGTTTGTGAGATATAACCACATGTAAACTTGTAAAGATGACTAGGCACACACAAGCTCCATCACTAAAAGAGGGTTACATTTCTATAAAGTTATAATTTTGGACTAAAGAACGTTGGAGCAACTTATCGAAAGCTAGTGAACAAGATCTTAAAAGCTTTGTTGGACTGAAACATATCAGCATACATTGATGACATGTTGGTGATAATATTTCATGAAGAGGACCATCTAACAAATTTGACCAAAATATTTACAAATATCAGATTAGTGAATCTTAAGTTGAATCTAGAAAAATGCACCTTCAGCGTAAGGTCGTGAAAATTCTTCACCTGCATGGTGAGCAAAATATAATATCAAATCAGACCTCACATAGTTTGCAAATTCAGAAGCAATATAGATTCCAAGAAACACAAAAGAAGTTCAAATCCTAACTGGAAGACTAACAAAACTTAACAAGTTCTTGTTAAGATCTTTAGACAAGTGTTAATATTTCTTCCAAGTGTGAAGGGGACCATGAAAAATGAATGGACTCCAGCATGTGATGAATTTTCCAACAACATAAAGAATTTTTTAGCTTCTCCAGAAGTTCTAACGAAGCCTTGGTCAAGAAAATATTATATATACATCTTGAAGTCTCAGACGACAATGCCAATGACGTGTTAATCAAGGAGGAAAGAAGGGAGTCGAAAGTTGTATATTATGTAAGTAAATCTTTATTATCAACTGAAACTAGATAATTACAATTAGAAAAACATTTTTTGGTATTAGTAGTTGTAGTTAGGAAAATGAGACCATACTTCAAATCACATATTATAATAGTTAGAACCTTAATCCCCTTAACAAATGTGCTATAAAAATCCAGATGTATATAGAATATTGGCCAAGCGGTCAGTAAAATTAGAGGATTATGATATCCATTTTGAACCTAGAACAACAATCAAAGCCCATGATTTTTTTATGGAATTTCAATCCGAAAGACCATATCTATCAAAGGAATAGTGTAAGGATACTTTGAAGGTCAGACTAATGGAGGAAGTACAAATAAAGGCTCAGGAGCATGAGTCCAACTTATATCCCCAACATAGGAACTCCTTCATCAATTTATCTTAACAATATTGTTGAGTATATTTCTTTGATACATAGTTTAATCTTCACTAACCCATCCCATTATATACCTTTTGAATTTGAAGAAGAAGGAGAACTTCGATATAACTGGGGGCGTCCATGAGTATGTTTTTATCATAAATCCAATTAACGAATAACTTCTTCATCATAAGAAAAGGTACGAAAGTATATTTTTTCATAATTCTTTGAGGGTCTAAGATCTCCACTTCACCCCTTAATTACCGATTTTTTCAAGTACGTCTGAATTTGTTCTTCCCAACTCATGCCAAATGGTTGGAAAAATTTGATTAGCGGTATATTAGTTTACAGCCTCCTTATAAGGGCAATAAGTATGAAATACATCATATTCTATTGTAAAATTTAAAAATTCAATAGTCATTTTCACTAATTTTCTTTGGATCGTTTTGAATAGATCTTCAAACTTCTAGATTCAAACCATGACTAGAAATCAAGCTTTCATTTGTAAGTGTTGTTTGGGAATCAGAATAAGAATCTTGTCAAATTGGAAGACTTTAGATGCAACCATGTAAGATAGTCACTATAAGATAGTTTGGTTCGTTATTTTAATATGTAACTAATATTTACTCTTCTTTCAATTGTCATATGTTGTTATTCTGACTAAAACATTCTCCCCTTTCGATTGTGACCCTCATGCCTTGAAAGAATTATTACAAGCTTCTTTTGATTATCGGAAAGATGATCATCATCTTCGGTTCACCATACTTAATTTTGTTTTATCTGGTTTTTGGTTATTAAAGAGGTTTTGGATGTCTACTAGTGGAAAATATAAAATTGGAAAAACTTAAGCCACTACTAGAAAAATAGTTTTTTACAACCAATTTATAATGAATTTGTAACAATACTATTTTTTACCCACTAAATCATATATGAATCGACAATTACTATGAAGTTGCAATGATGTAACATTTAGCTGCAAAATAAATTTATTCAACCACGTAAAAGGAACGACATAACACTTAGTTGCAAAAAAGGTTACTTTACCATATAATAGCAATTAATTAGACATTGTAAAAATATTTAAAACAATTATTACTATTTTAGTTAATCCAGAAATAAAATAGTTACTAATTTACTACCAATTATACCTCATCAATATTAACCCACCGAGTTAACGTAAATCTCTAAATATTATCCACCAAAATTAATTTATCCCCCCCAAAACTCAAATATCGCCCCAGAAAATCTGGCATTCTCATAAAAAATACTCCACCTTAAAATCATATAATACCCATCAAAATACTCAACCTAAATCTTTCACACACAAAAAGACATTACTTATCCAAATCTATAACTACTCTTGAACATCTAATCTCGTATTAAGGTAATTCGAGTATTAGGTATTCACTGAAAGGTAATTCATTAGTAGAGTTTCTTTTTTTCTATAGAGTTGATTTGAGTAATGGGTTTTCATGAGTTCGTGTTTCTTTTATTATTTAAATTTGATTCGAGTATTAGGTTTCTTTTTAATTTTTTTATTATAGATATTGTGGTGTCTAAATTAATTATGGTCATGTATATTTATCACAGGTAGCTATAAGAAATATTTTTTGGTTTTTCTTTATGGGTTATCTCCATATTTCTATTTGTTCTCAAATGTAAAACCTTTTTCTATCTACATAACATGGTTTTTGGTTTTTGCTTTCTTGTTTTTATTGGGTTTCAATCATGTTTTGTAAGTTTATTTGGAAGTTTAAAAGATATTTACTAAACTAAAAATTAGATTGTTCATTTAATTCTATGACACATTGGATTAATGAGAAAGTTAACTGATTTTATTTTGGGTTTGGTATTGTTTTATAGATAACCGGTTTAGTTGAAAGCTAAAAAATTTATGTAATTTTTTTAGATTGAGTTTTTTATTGCTACCGCTGAAGTTGTGGCACTTTAGTTAAATGTTAAATTTAGTATATTTGTTTCCAATTTAGGTTTCATTGTTTGACCGGATTCAAGCTACACGTTACAATAGTTCAATTGTTCCAAGTTATAGTTGTTCAATTATTTCGGGTTTAGTTATTCTAAGTTACAGTTGTGTGTGTACTATGTTTTTTATATATACAACTCTATTGTTTCTTTTTATTGTTGTATATACTTGAAGTATTGTTACTGGTTAATCTGGTAGGTAATTCACCTGCAAGCAATGTAAGATTTCGTTTTAATTCTCTTAAGGTTATTTAATTCACCATTCAACGTGTGTATATATCTTTAGGTTATTTTGATTCTTGTTTACTTGAAACCACCCAATTTATGATATGAATTGTATAGAATTATTATATATTTCGTTCAGTCCAGATAACTACTGCTATTGTCTTTTGTGGCTTCATATTAAATTATTTTTTTAATTTGTAATATTCGCGTATATTATCATTCATATGACATAAATTTGGTTTCTCCTACTGACTAAGATCACATGCAAACATGTGTTCTTATCATTATTTGGGAAAAGTTTAAACTACGAAATATAGATAAACATTAAAAGTTGTTGTTATACCACCTCTGACGGTTTCAAACATACATGTATACATTGTTACTAGATAAATTGTTATCTTTAGAGAAGTTTCTGGTTGTGCTAGTTAACTTTGAAGAAATTTTTTTGTTTGTTGCTCAGTGGAAGTTGATGAGTCCGAATGTTGCTATCTCTTCGGACGGGGACAGTTCAGACTAAGGTCACCAGACCGGACAGGGCAATTGGAACACCTTACCCATTGAATTGTTCAAACAAGGATTAAAGTACTTAAAAACCTAAACACTTATTGACTAAGCTGCTTGCTCTCCTACTAAGAGCTCATGGGTCCTTGAACATGACCCGGGTCCATTAAACATGACCCGAAAGTCCATAAATCCCAAATACAAGGGTATAAATACCCAACCACCCGCATTAAATATGGGTAATGAAAATTAAATACAACCAGACTGCTTAATTCTCCCTCTACTCTCTACTCAAACATTAAACACCTACATACCTCCACAAACTCTAAACAAATTACAAATTTACCCTCAGACAAAAATTAACCACACCAAATTGGCGACCACAACGGGAGAAGAAGGTGCCTGAATCGAGCATTCAAAACCAACAAGAAAAGTCAGTCTGAATGAATCCGGACGCCCCTGAAGTACCACCAGCTTTGCTTGAAGTGGTGGGTGAAAACGATGAATACACTATCGAAGAGCGTGATAGAATAAAGGGCGAAATAGAAGCTTTGAGGGTAGAAAATGCTAAGATGAGCATGAAAGAAAAATCAAAAGCATCAGTTGCTCATCATACCGATAACCCTAGAGAGCATGAGCCTTCAAAGACTCATGTGAGTACCAAAAAGACTCATGCCAACTCCAAAAAGTCTCACCGGTCTAAGCCAGTGGAGAGTTCTGACTCAGACTCAGAGTCTTCTGATAGCTCCTCGGATGAGAAGGAAGTTGAAGAATCCTTGTCCTCTAGAAGCGATGAGGGCCGAACTAAAAAGAAGCAAAAGTTGATCAAAACATATTTAAAAAAAAGGGATAGATATGGGAAATTGAAGAAGAATATTGGCAAAGGGTCATCTCATAGCCGGAGGCATGTAGACCGGATGCTGATGGATCCTTTTGCCTTCCACGATGAACCAGGTATCTTTGCAACTCCCAATGAGGATACTGTGTTCAGTCGTGGCCGAAATTGGAGACAATCTCCATTGTCTTCCAAAATTCTGTCTGGAAACCTCCCTAAGAGGTTTGATAGCACTAAAATGGAAAAGTACGATGGCAGTACTGATCCGAACAACCATTTGGAGCAATTTAAAAACTTCATGATGAACTTTGATGATGACGACAAGCTACTTTGTAGAGAATTCTCCCAATCCTTTACGGGGAGTGCTCTAAAATGGTATAACAGCCTACCACAAGGCTGCATCAAGAATTTTGATACCTTTTGGGTGGCCTTTCGAAGGCAGTTTGTTGGGAGTAAAGAGTTGAAGGGCAATGGGGACACAATAATCCATTGTGCCCAGGAACCAAACGAATCATTGAAAGAATACATAAGTCATTTTGTAAACACCAAAAATGGGTTGGCTGATTGCTTCGAGCAAGTAGCAATAGCATCCTTGAGACAGGGCTTAAACCCTGGAAATTTGGCTAATTCGGTGACCAGAAAGAAAGCCATGACTTGGGGAGGTTTGCTGAATCAGGTTGGAAAGCAGATTAACGTTGATGAAACAAAGAAAACTAGGGTGCACATGCAGGTGAGGTCTACCCCGGTTGCACCAAACCCCAATCAGAATCAGTCCGGGAACAAGGCAAAGGAGACCGGACAGGGGCATAGTAGGGCTAAAGCTCAATCTCAGCCAGCTGCACCTGCTTAGAGTCAACAATCCAGAAATAAGAGAGGGCCTTGGGTTCAACCGGAGTGGTTTGCATAATTAAAAGAAAGTGTGGCCACCATTTATGATAAAACAAAGGAAGAGGTACACTATAGAAGACCGGCCGCACTGCAATCTCCTAGAGAACATCGTAATAACTCTTTCTGCCAGTATCACAATGATACTGGCCATACCACTGATGATTGTATAGCCTTGAAACAAGAAGTTCAGAACTTGATTGAAAGGGGAAAGCTAGGGGCATATGTCAAAAGAAGATGAGGTAATAGGCCTAACAATACTCACCGGGTTGGTCCAAGCAATGCTGCTCCAGAGGGAGCTATGGTTATAATCGAAAGGTTTAATGTGGAATCCGAATACTTGGATCCGGATCCAACTCGAAATAGAGTGGGTGCCATTGAGGAATGTTCTAGAATAGTCTCCGGGCTCATTAAATTTTTTGAGTCACTTACAATTTTCGGAGGGGATACTATGACAGCTCCTACTGCTTCTTCGAGGAAGAGGCACGTTCATACTTTAGCTACCCAGCTAGGAGGAGGCATGGCCTCCTATCAATCGCAACCTCAATTCCCCTTCATTGTTTTCGATGAAGATGACTTAAGAGATATAGTTGGCCCTCATGAAGATGTTGTTGTCATAGGAGCATCTATTGGGGGCAATGACATAAGACGAATCTTGGTGGATACTGGAAGCTCAGCCAATATCCTCTTCTTAACCACTTACAAGAAAATGAAGAATCCAGCCGTAATTCAGCATTCGGACAGATCAATTGTGGGCTTTACTGGCAGCTCAGCAGATGTGATCGGGGAGTTCGAAGAGGAAGTTTTGTTGGGCAAGGGCCCTTTTAAGAAGATGGTCAGGATACTTTTTATTGTGGTAGATTGTCCCACTTGCTATAATGCTATTTTAGGGAGGTCTTGGCTCTCTAGGATGCATGCAGTGGCTACGACAGTCCACCAATGTTTGAAATGTGTTGTTCAAGGACAAGTGGGAGTTGTCTGAAGCAGTCAAAAGGTTGCAAGAGAATGTTATGCTACAGCCCTGGCTCCCCGGACGTTGGGGGCAGTTCGTATCAACGAGCAATAGCAGTTTGAGGGGCTTTCTGGGGGGTGAGGGTGAAATTGATGACCCTAGAGAGACCCCTGGAGTATTGATACCAGTTGAAGAGGTTGAAACACACTCTTTAGAAGAAGGGAAAAGTGTCAAGATAGGGTCTAAAATGCCACCCGACCTGAAAAATAAGATGTTAAAGTTTTTGAAAAACCATCAACATGTTTTTGCTTGTTGCAATGCTGATGTTGCTGGGGTTCCAGCAGATGTTATATCACATCACCTATCTGTCCGGAGAGACATAGCACCAGTGGTTCAAAAATGAAGGGCTTTTTCCAAGGAAAAGGTTGATGTTATTGTGCAAGAGGTTGACAAGCTCACAAAGATGGGGCATATCAAGGAGTCTCAATATCTTTTGTGGACTGCCAATCCGGTCTTGGTGAAAAAGAAAAATGGCAAGTGGAGTATGTGCATTGACTTCACAGATCTCAATAGGGCTTGCCCAAAAGATTTGTATCCAGTTCCCAGAATTGACCAACTAGTAGACTCCACCTCTGGGAATAAGCTACTATCCTTTATGGATGCTTTCTCCGGATACAATAAGATCCAAGTAGATCCGAAGGATCAGGAGCATACCACATTTGTCACTGACAGGGGTCTTCATTGCTACAAGGTAATGCCATTTGGGTTGAAAAATGCTGGGGCTACTTATCAAAGGTTGGTGAACAAAGCCTTTGTTGATCAAATTGGAAGATATATGGAAGTATACATCGATGACATGATGGTGAAAAGTGTGGATGAGCAATTGCACTTAGCTGACCTCCAAGAAACTTTTGCCAACTTGGTAAAAGTGAATTTGAAGCTAAATCCAGAAAAATGTGTGTTCGGAGTGCAATTCGAGAAGTTCCTAGGTTATATAATAGGTGAGCAAGGGATACAGCCCGATCCGGACCAGCTTAATGCTCTATTCCAGATGGAGCCTCCTCGAAATGTTAAAGAAGTGCAACGATTGACGGGGAGGTTAGCTGCTTTAAACTGATTTATCTCAAGGTCATCGGGCAGATGCGCCTCGTTTTTTCAAACTTTGAAGGGTGGAAGGGGATTTGACTGGACCTCACAGTGTGATGAGGCCTTCAATGAGATTAAGAAACATCGGTCCTCTCCCAAAACCTTATTTAAACCAATTGATGGAGAGACATTCTTTGTATATTTGGCGGTTTCAAGTTGTGCCATCAGTGCTGTGTTGGTGAGAGAGGTAGATAACTACCCCCATCCAGTATACTAGATCAGCAAGAGCTTGATAGATGCAGAAAAGCGTTATTTGAAACTCGAAAAGTTAGCGTTAGCCCTGGTAATAGCTGCAAGGAAGATGAGGCCTTATTTCCAGGCTCATCCTATTATCGTCCGGACATCTTTTCCATGGAAGAATGTTCTCCAAAAAGCAGACATTTCAAGTAGAATGATTAAGTGGTATGTAGAATTGGGGGATTTTGATATAGATTTTGCTCCTCGAACAGCGGTCAAGGCCCAAGCTGTGGCTGATTTTTTAGTTGAATTCCACTCTGACAGAGATTCGGAGCAGACTACTGAGATGAAAGATAAAAAGGTCTGGGTCATCCGGACGGATGGTGGATCCAGTACTATGGGATGTGGTGCAGGGGTGTGCTTAACTTCTCTGTATGGTGACAAAATGTACCAGGCTATATGTTTTGCTTTCAGGGCTTCTAATAATGAGTCCGAATACGAAGCAGCTATAGCTGGTTTAAAGTTAGCTTATATTTGTGGTGCTAAAAGGGTCAAGCTAATGAGTGACTCCCAACTTCTTATCCACCATGCTCAAGGTCAATCTGAGGATAAAAAGGAGCAACTAGTGAAGTATTTACTTCTTCTTAAAAATGAAGCACTCAAGTTTAAAAGCATTGTTTATGAGCATATACCCCGGACAGAGAATGAATTAGCAGATTCATTGGCAACCATAGCTTACACAGAGTCATATCCATGGATCCATGTAGTGGAGAGCCCCTCCATTCAACTTAATGAGAGTAAAGAGGAAGAAATTTTTGAAGCACAGGTGAAGCAACCTCAGGATTGGAGATTTCCTCTCCTGAAGTACCTCTCTGATGGCATCTTGCCTCCGGATAAATTGCTAGCGAGAAAAATGAAACACAAGGCTCGTGGTTTTATCATACTAAGAGACATTTTGTATAAAAATTCTTACAGTAAACCTCTTCTGCGGTGTTTGGGAGATGATGAGTCTCAAGTAGTCCTCTCTGAATTTCATGATGGTGAGGGATCAGCTCATTGTGGATTCAGGGCTCTAACAAGGAGAGTTTTACTGGCCGGCTACTATTGGCCATCTATCATGCAGGATGCTAAAGAGCTGGTAAGAAGGTGTGATCTATGCCAGAGGTATAGCAATGAAATTCATGTCCCAGCCATCCCTTTAGAGTCAATTTCTGAGCCTATACCTTTTGCTCGATGGGGGTTGGATTTAGTGGGCCCTCTCCCTGTGGCGTCCGGAGGGCGCAGAACTATAATTGTTGCTATAGATTACTTTTCGAAGTGGATTGAAGCAGCCCCTCTGGCATGAACAACATCAAAAGCTGTCATAAAATTCATTTTATCCAACATCTGTTGCAGATTTGGTGTTCCACAAAAGATAACGCCAGACAATGGACCACAGTTCGACAATAGGGAAATGGAGAGTTTATGTGCCTCGAGGGGTATACAATATTGTTTTTCTTCACCTTTCCACCCACAAGAAAATGTTCAGGTTGAAGTGGCTAACAGAACTATATTGTCCGGTTTAAAGAAGAATCTGAAATGAGCTGCTGGGAAGTGGCCTAGTTATTTACAAGAGTTCTTGTGGGCCTACCGGACAACACCTGGGGCTGCAATGCAGGAGTCACCCTTTGCTTTGGTCTATGGGATGGATGCAATAGCTCCCATAGAAGCAACTCTCCCATCATTTCGGGTTCACAACTTCTCCGAATGCACTAACGAAGTGGCAATCAGAGGTCAGCTTGACCTAGTAGAGGAAAGATGAGTTAAAGCTCACCTTAGAGCTGCACACTATCAGGGTTTGATGAGAAGCAGATTTGCTTCTAGAGTTAAAAGAAGAGATTTCCAGCCAGGGGAAAAGGTATTGAGGAAAGTCTTCTTACACACTAAAGAGAAGCTGCTCAGCAAGCTGGCCCTAACTTGGGAAGGACCTTATATGGTTATTGAAAGGCTTAAACCTGGAACATATTGGCTAGAAGACAAGGATGGAAGAATTTTGACCCACCCTTGGAATATTGAACATCTCTGAATGTACTTGGAGTAACATCTGTGTAAATATTTACTTGTTTAAACATTCGTGTAAATATTTGGGGGCATACTCTTTCCTACCCTGGTGGCGCGGGGAGGTTTTAATGAGGTGTCCGGGCTTTTTAATGAAATTTGATGCCTTCTTAAAAAATTTCCCGAAGTGTTCTTACTTTTTTTTTGTCACACCATCCGGATTGAAGTAAAAGAATGATGACCACTTAAACATTTGTCATCGGAGAACTTAAACACTCTCACTTTAGACTATTTATGAAATAACTAAGGGCTATTTAAACACTAGCCACGAAAATTGAAACAAACTATGAAAGGATGCGAGAATTGTGCAAAACAAGGATATTCATTGAAATAACTTAAGTGCCTTGGCCTTCCAAGGACTTTTAAATTGTCAAACAAAGTAAAGGATCTATCCGGTCAGATACCGGACACACTAACAAAAAGAGTGCCTTGGCCTTCCAAGGACTTTAGTTTACATAACATGAAAAGTGAAAAAAATAATTCATAATTCAAGACTGAGCCTTTGAAGATGGCTCAGCCTTATCCATCTTCTTCTTCCCCTTGGGATCGTCTTTCTCTTCGAGAGGGCCCTCCCCGGTTTTTTCTTCTTCTTCGTCGGAGGAGGAAGCACTGGAATAATCATGCAAGTCCCCATCAGCCATGGTGTGGAAAGGTAGATCTGGGTACTCTACATGAAGCCACAAATCTCCCAGGTTCCTCTTCGGGAACTTCTCGTGGATGAGCAGGACCATGTTCGATCTCACCTTGGCATACATTTGCTCTTGAGTGTCGATCACGTTGTTGGCATAAGCATCGATCTTGGCCTGAATTTTGGCCTCCTGCTCACTTAGCAGATCAGCTTTCTCCTCGGCAGCCTTGGACACCGTGTTCTCAAGCGCAATCTTGTCATTGGTCAAGTTATGGATGACTTGATCCTTAGCATTGGCCTCCACTTTCAAAGAGGTGAGATCTTTCTCTAGTCCGGACAACTTCTCTCGGAGCTCCTTGATGGTGTCTTCTAGAGTGGCAACTTTTGTGGTCCACCCCTCTTGACTCTTCTTTAGCTCTTTGTTTTCCCCCTTTAGAATGTCAGCATGTTGAGTAGTAGTAAGGAGGTCATCGGACAGCCTCTCCTTATCAAACTTGAGATCTTTGATAATATCTGTCTGACTTCGAACTTGCTTCTCCAACACAAGCATCGGCTGAACACTACTTAATATAGAGTGAGCTATAATGTCCCTTTCACTTGAAACAGTAAAAGTCTTACCATTAAAAGTGACGGTGTTTGAAGTACTCGGAGGGAGGTAAGGCCCAGCAAAATCATCTATGGGGAGGTTGACAAAGTAGTCACCAAGCCCACCAAGACCAGTAATGTCAACCCCATCAATGTTAAGGCCTCCTCCTTCGACCTCGTCGGTTTGAAAGTCACCAGGGATCTCCTCTACTTGTGTTGGATCAGTGGGATCAACATGGGGGAGAGGCTCCGGAGGTCGGAGAGAAAGTTCATCACCCTTAGAGGTCTTCTTCTTCTTGGCATCCCTGTCCTTGCTATCAGCTCCCCTTTTCGGTCTTTTTTGGGAGCCCTTGGGGGTTTTGGGGAGTGAACCTCTTGCCTAACACTCTCATGCTCTACCACTTCTAAGAGAGCAGCATCAATCTGGCTTGGGGCTGGCCCCTCCGGATTTGTTGAAACAGCTTCTTTCACCTCAGCAGGGTCCGTTCCACCTACCACTTTCTTGCCTTTCTTCTTTTTGCCTTTCATCTTACTCGGGGCCTTGGCCCGGCCTGGCAAGTAAAGTGTCCCATCCGGTTCGTGTGTCCTCTTGAGCACTACATCCGGAGGGGGTTGAGTGGTGAGTTCTTCCCAGGTTAAGTCCCTCCGGCCAGTAGTGTTCCAGAGGTGAGACCTTGCTAAGTTGCCTCCTGTGAAAGCATCATGGAACCGGTTTCCCCACCTTTCAGCAGTCCAAGTGTTGATCTTGGTGCAAGTGGTCTGCCCGGACTTTAGATAGTCATTGAAGTCCTTGGGCAGTTCTGCTAAGAAAAAGATAAGGCCAACCAGTTTAAACAAATTTGATAAAAGAAGATATAAGAATATAAAGTAAAAGCCTTAAGATCATTCCTCCATCTGCTGGTGAGGAGACTTGGGTTGACTCCGGCCTTGATTTTCTTCCCGTTCTCCCAAGGACCACTTACGAACAGGAATTGAGTCATCCAATTCCTCTCCGACTCTAGCAGGTCATCCACTGCTTTGAAGTTATCCCCCATGTTGAAGTGATAGAAGGGAATGTGGTGGTTTCTGCAGAGACTGGCCACAGCAGCAAACTCCTCCATTGGTAGAGGAATCCCGGAGAGCCTAGAGGCCATAATGCAGGCCATGAGGGTGTACCAAGCATTGGGACTCAGCTGGCTTGGACAAAGCTTTATCAGATGAAAATATCTGACAATCTCTGGGTCCAACGGAAATCTAAGCCCCCAGTTAAACAGCTCTGTGAAGATAACTATCTCGCTCTGCTTGCAGTCCATGGGGGTTTCGGGGTTTATGGGGATTCTTATCTTCACGCTCTCCAGAATTCCTCACTTCGTACGCATCCGGCCCAGCTCAGCTGTGTGGATGAAAGCGTAGTTGATCTTTTGCAGGGCAAGGAGATACTTAACATTGACCTTGTGGAAACAAGGTCCCACCCTTCCTTCAAGACACTCCAGCAGATCCGGATGCCTCAAGCACAACTTTTCCTTGCCTTTATCCTTTTGGGAAGCAACAACACTACTAGTCTGCGCGGAAGGTTCGGACTCAAATGGAGCCTCTTCGATAGAGTCCCCCATTATTTCCTCCATAATTGAGGAAGGGTTTTCAGTCACAGTGGTGAGAGGGAGGTTTGGATTTGGCTCAGCCTGACTTCCGGACTGATGAGCTTCAGTATTCTCTTGGTTCCTGGCCTCCGGTTGGGGCTCTGATATAGACGTTTCTCTTCGGGGACTTGAGCCAGTACCCTCCGGACTGGACAGCCTGTCCCTGGGTGCTCTAATGGGCACTTCTGACCCAGTACTACTGTCCTTGGCACCTGATTTCGAAGGGGTGCCCTTAGAAGCCTGCCCTTTGACCAGCCGGCCTTTTCTCCGATCAACTAGCTTGTGAGGAGAGGTTTCAACATCAGACCCCATGGCTAAGAATGGGGAGGGTTTTTTAAAGCTGGTAACGGTTAAACCTGGTTCAACAACGAGTTCCGACTCTTGAACCGAAGAACCTGAGATGATAGGGGAAAGACTGGTTTGAAACAACCTTTTCGGTTTGACACCCTTTGTGGAGGAAGAACCCTGGTCTGACTCTGTGGGTGAGGTTGTTGGTTTGTCGATGGGGGAAGTGGGTAAGCCTGCTGCAATGCGTCTTTCTCTTTCAACTTTTTGCGTTTTTTCTAATTCAGATAGGTTGAGCCACCCGCCTTTGATTAGAGCGTTCCTAGCCGTGAACATAAACAACCTAGTAGAAATTTGTTTTTGAGAGAGAAAGCTTTGAAGATTTGCAGAGTGAAAACGAAAGTGATAGTAAAACAGTAGAAAAATATTTCAATTTATAGTAAATCTCAAAAAGGAGTCTTGATTCCTAGGAGAATTCGAAAAGATTAGTAATGATTAAAAGACGGCGCTGATGTCACCCTCAATAATGAAGAGGTTGCTTTTCGAAGAAGGTGGGTGCGAAATTCAAGGTGAAAAAACGGCTGAAGCAACCAACCAAAGAGTGACACGTGTCCCATGAACTCTGGTAAAAAAACCGTTTGGATTCACAGAGCTTTTTCAGTCCGCATAAAGCCATAGCACAATTCGAAAGACCTGTCCGGGTAAAACTGACCCTGACATCGAACTGTTTTTCAGGTTTTGGCAAAGGTATTTGAACAAACACCTAAAAAAGGGGCTCCTGATGAGTCTGAATGTTGCTATCTCTCCGGAAGGGGACAGTTCGGACTAAGGTCACCAGACCGGACAGGGCAATTCGAACACCTTACCCATTGAACTATTCAAACAAGGATTAAAGTACTTAAAAACCTAAACACTTCTTGACTAAGCTGCTTGCTCTCCTAATAAGAGCTCATGGGTCCTTGAACATGACCCGGGTCCATTAAACATGACCCGAAAGTCCATAAAGCCCAAATACAAGGGTATATATACCCAACCACCCGCATTAAATATGGGTAATGAAAATTAAATACAACCAGGCTACTTAATTCTCCCTCTACTCTCTACTCAAACATTAAACACCTACATGCCTCCACAAACTCTAAACAAATTACAAATTTACCCTCAGACAAAAATTAACCACACCAGAAGTAGTATACTTAGTCTCTGTTTTTATAGTGATCTTACAACATTTTTTTATATTTATATTTTTTTAAACTATGCACTTCCATGTTTATCTTTAGATTTTAGATACAATGTTGGTATATACTATTAAAGTTCTTATTTATAGTTGTCTGATTATAATAGTTTATACCTCTTTTTTTAGCATGGACTTTTTTTCTATATATATATAATCGTAATATTCTACTACACAAATATAATTTGATGTGGTTTATTTTTGTTTGAGGGTAATTTTGTCTAGAGTTTTGTGGAATTTTGAGGGTATTTAATGTTTGGATAGAATGTAGAGGGAGAATTGAGCTGCCTGGTTGTATTTAATTTTCATTACCCTCATTTAATGAAAGTGGTTGGGTATTTATACCTTTTATGGTGGGCCATATGGGCTTTTGGGTTGACTTATGGATTCGGGTCGAGTTCAAAGACCCATTAGTTTTAAGCAGGTAGATAATTAGCTTAGTCATGATGCGATTAGGTTTTTAGTACATTAGTTATGTCTGGATGGTTCAGGGGGTGAATGCTTGTCCGAATTGTCCATGTCCGGTTCTCATTTAGTGTGACAGCAAATTCCGGACTCATCAGTAGCCCCTTTTTTAGGTTGTGCTTAAAGGCCTTTAGCAAAACCTAAAAAATAGCTCAAGTGCAGTTATAACTTTGTCCGGACATTTCAATAATGCGTAACAACTTTATCCGGACAGACTGTAAACCTTTAGAAGCTGAGCAGTTTCACCAGAAATCGCAAGACACGTGTTCTTCTCTGATTTACCACACAAGCCGTTTTTCTCCTTGAAAGGCGCTCCCACTTGTTTCAAAAGGAAACTTCTTCATTTAATGCAAATGACGTCAGCGCCACTCTTAATCATTACATCTACCTTTTCGAATCCTCCAAGGTATCGAAGTGTTATCTTCCTGATTAGTATAAATCAGGTCACTTTTTACTATTTCATCATCTTCATTATCTTTAATCTCTCAAACTCCAAAGCTTTCATTATCTTTAATCTCTCAAACTCCAAAACTTTCATTATCTTTAATCTCTCAAACTCCAAAGCTTTCATCTCTAAAAAACCCTCTTTTCTGGTGTGAGTTTATGTTCACAGCAAGAAACGCTTTGGTAAAAGGTGGGTGGCTCAACTAGTCAGAATTGGAAAAAGCTCAAAAAGTCGAACGAGAAAGGCGCATCGCTGCAGGCCTCCCTGTGTCCCCTGTTAATAAACCAAAAACACTAAGCCCAGAGCCTGATCAGGGTTCTTCTTCAACTAAGGGTGCAAAACCTAGGAGGTTGTTCCAATCTAACCTTTCACCAATCGTTTTGGGCTCATCGGTTCAAGAGTCAGGGCATGTTGTTGAACCAGGGCAGGCAGTTACAAGTTTCAAGAAACCTTCCCCATTTATTGTCATGGGCTCAGATGCTGATATCTCCCCGGAGAAGCTGGTAGACAGACGAAAAAGTCGTCTGGTTAAAGGGCAGGCTGCTGGCACACAGTCTAAACCAAAGTCTACGCCTTCGAAATCTGGGGCAAAAAGTAAAACTTCAGGGTCAGAAGCACCCATAAAAACTTCCAACGATAAACTGTTCGGACCGGAGGAAACTAGCTCAAGCCTTCAAAAAAAGACCTCCGGGTCCGAGCCCCAACCGGACTCTAGACCCCAAGAGGGAAAGGATACTCAACAATCCGAAGGGCCTGCTGATCCAACCACCAGCCCCACTCCTCCTAAGACAGCTGACAATCCCTCCATGGTCATGGAGGATATAATGGAGGATAGTATTAAAGAAGCCCCTTTCAAGACTGACGTCTCCGGGCAAACCAGTGAATATGCCAAGGCCAAGAAAAGAAAAGGCAAGGAAAAGGTATGTTTAAAGCACCCGGACCTGCCGGAGTGCCTTGTGGGAAAGGTGGGACCTTGTTTTCACAAGGTCAATGTTAAATATTTGCTGGCTATGCAGAAAATCAAGTATGCTTTCATTCATACAGCTGAGATTGGCCGAATAAGGACAAAGTGGGGTATTCTAGAGAATGTCAAGGTAAGGATCCCAATCAATCCGGAGACGTCCATGGATTGTAAGCTCAACGAGATTGTCTTCTATACTGAGTTGTTCAAATGGGGACTAAGGTTTCCTTTGGACCCAGAAATACTCAGATATTTTCATCTGATTAAGCTGTGCCCAAGCCAACTAAGCCCCAATGCATGGTTCACCCTTATGGCATGTATCATGGCTTCAAGGCTCTCCAGAATTCCTCTTCCGATGGAGCAATTTGCTGCTGTGGCAAGCCTTTACGGAAATTATGTCATCCCTTTCTATCACTTCAATATGGGTGACAATTACAAGGTAGTGGATGACTTGCTTGAGTCAGAGAAAGGCTGGAAGACTCAATTTCTGTTCGTCAGTAGTGCTTGGTAGAATGGAAAGAGAATTAAGGCTGGTGAAAACCCAAGCATGCTCACCAGCAGATGGCGAAGTGATGGTAATAATCTCGCCAAATACTTCAACTTTTACTTAAGAATTTTTTTTATCTAACTAATTTTTCCTTTTGCTTTTTGGTAGTGCTGCCCAAGGATTTCAACGAGTACCTAGAGGCCGGGTAGACTACTTGTGCCAAGCTGAATGCTTGGGCAGCTGAAAAATAGGGAAATCGGTTCCACAACTGCTTTACGGGAGGAAACTTAGGCAGATCCTATATGTGGAATACAACGGACCGGAGGGATTTGTCTTGGGAGGAATTAACTACTTCACCCCCTCCGGGAGTGATCCTCCGGAAGACAGAGGGAAAAGATGGAAAACTGATCTTGCCGGGCAGAGCTAAAGCCCCAAGCAAGATGAAAGGCAAAAAGGCCAAGGCCGGGCGAGGTGTGGTAGAGGCCAATCCCACTGAAGCAGAAGAAACTATCCCAACAAATCCTGAAGGGCAAGGTCAAGGTCAAATCGATGATGCCTTACTACAGGTGGTGGAACACGAGAGCACCAAGGAAGCTGTTGGGTCTTCAAAACCTCAAAAAATCCTCAAAAAAGACAAAAAACAAGGAGCAGAAGGTGGAGGCCGGGATGCCAAGAGAAAGAAGACTTCCAAAGGAGATGAAGTTTCTCTCCGGGATCCGGAGCCACTACTTCTTGTTGACCTTACTGATCCTACAAGAGCAGAAGAGATCCCTGGTGACTTTAGAACTGAAGAGGTTGGAGGAAGGGATATCAATATTGACGGTATCGACATTACTGGGCTTGAGAGGCTTGGTGACTAATTTGAAAACCTCCCCAGAGATGATTTTGCTGGGCCCTACCACCCTCCAAGCTCTTCGAACACCGTCATTTTCAATGGTAAGTATTTTTCTATTTCGAGTGACAAGGATATCGTTGCTCACTCGATTCTGAGCAATGTCCAGCCAGTGCTTACCTTGGAAAAGCAAGTACGCAACCAGTTAGCCGTCATCAACACCCTCAATTCTGAAAAAAGAGAAACTGTCCAACGACCTTCTTAGTGCTAACCAAAGTACTGAGGTATTAAAAAAAGCGAGGAATTGAGGAAAATTCAAGAGGAGTTGGCCAACAAGTTATCCGCTTCGGAAAGAATTGTCAAAGAACTCCAACTAAAGCAATCCGTCTTGGAAAAAGACCTTCTGTCATCAAAAGAGGAAGTGAAGGCCAAAGATAACATCATTCAAACCCTGATTAATGACAAGATCTCTCTTGAGGATAAGGTGTCCAAGGCTGACCAAGAAAAAGCTGATTTGTTGAGGGATCAGGAGAAAAAAATCCAAGACAAGATGGATACTTATACCAATGAGGTGATAGACTCTCAAGAGGCAAGGTATGCTGAGGTTAGGTCAGATATGGTTCTACTATTTCATGAGAAATTCTCGAAGAAGACCTTGGGGGATTTATGGCGATTTGTGGAGTACGAAGACATTCCTCATCATACCTTGTTTGTTGGTGACAAGTATAACTACTCTAGTGAGGACACCAATGATGATGAAGAAGAAACCGGGGAGAGTCCAGATGATGAAGGTCCGGGTGATGACCCAAAGAAGAAAAAGCCAAGTGAGGCTGAGCCATCTTCAAAAGCTCAGTCTTAAAGTTTCAATTATATCTTTTTAATTTTGTTGTGATTGAACTAAAGTCCTTGGATGGCCAAGGCATTTTTTGTAACTGTGTCCGGTTCTTGTCCGGATAAATCTCTTTTGTTTTGACAATTTAAAGTTCTTGGATGGCCAAGGAACTTCGTATGTTTGAAGGGGCAGCTTTATTTTGCACAACTCTTGCATAGTTTTTCAATTTTGGTGGCTAATGTTTAAACAGCCCTTGGTTATTTTATAAACATTCTAACATGAGAGTGTTTAAATTCTTCGATGACAAATGTTTAAGTAGTCATCACACCTCCAATTTAACCCGGTCTGCTATTAATAAAAAAATTAGAGAAAGCTTTTAATTTAAACACTCCGAATCTTTTAAGAAGGCATCAAATTTTATAAAAAATCCCGGACACCTCATTAAAACCTCCCCGCGCCACCAGGGTAGGAAAGAGTATGCCCCCAAATATTTACATGAACTTTTAAACAAGTAAATATTTACATAATTTCTATTTTAAATACAACAGGAGGTGTTCAACATTCCAAGGGTGATTTAAAATCCTTCCATCTTTGTCTTGGAGCCGGTATGTCCCAGGCTTAAGCTTTTCAATGACCACATAGGGTCCTTCCCAAGTTGGAGCCAACTTACCGAACTGATTTTCTTTAGTATGTAGGAAGACTTTTCTCAACACCTTGCTCCCTGGTTTGAAATCCCTCCTCTTAACTTTAGAAGCGAACCTCCTTCTCATCAAACCTTGATAGTGTGCAACTTTAAGGTGAGCCTTAACTCTTTTTTCATCTATTAAGTCAAGTTGGGCTCTAATTCCCACTTCGTTAGTGTGTTCGGAAAAATTATTCACTCGAAAGGAAGGGAGAGTAGCTTCTATGGGAGCTATGGCATCCATCCCATATACTAAGGCAAAAGGAGACTCTTGTGTTGCAGCCCCGGGAGTGGTCCGGTAAGCCCACAAAACCTCTTGCAAGTAACTAGGCCATTTTCCAGCAGCCCCTTCTAAATTCTTCTTCAAACCAGACAGTATAGTACTATTAGCCACCTCAACCTGACCATTTGCTTGTGGATGGAAAGGAGAAAAGAATCAATGTTGTATACCTTTAGAGGCACAAAAACTCTCCACGTCCTTGTTGTCGAATTGTGGCCCGTTGTCTGTTGTTATCCTCTTTGGAATTCCAAATCTGCAACAGATATTAGATAAAATGAACTTTATAACAGCTTTCGATGTTGTACCTGCCAATGTAGCAGCTTCGATCCACTTTGAAAATTAATCAATAGCAACAATTATAGTCATGTGCCCTCCGGACGCCATGGGTAGAGGTCCTACTAAATCCAACCCCCATCGAGCAAAAGGTATTGGCTTAGAAATTGACTCTAAATGGGTGGCTGGAATATGAATTTCGTTGCTATATCTCTGGCATGGGTCACCCCTTCTCACCAAATCCTTAGCATCTTGCATTATAGAGGGCCAATAATACCCAGCTAACAAAACTCTTCTCGTTAGAGCCCTGAATCCACAGTGAGCTGATCCCTCACCATCATGTAATTCGGAGAGCACTATTTGAGATTCGTCAACCCCCAAACATCGTAAGAGGGGTTTACTGTAAGACTTCGTATACAGAACATCTCTTAGGATGATAAAACCACGAGCCTTGTACTTTAATTTTCTTGCTACCGATTTATCCGGAGGTAAGATGCCATCTGAGAGATATTGAAGGAGAGGAAACCTCCAATCTTGAGGCTGTTTTATCTGTATATCGAAGCTTTCTGCTTCCTTACCCATACTGAATTGAATGGATGGGCACTCCAGCACATGAATCCAAGGGTAGGACTTAGTATAGGCTATGGTTGCCAAGGAGTCTGCCAGTATATTTTATGTTCGGGGTATGTGCTCATAAACGATGCTCTTGAACTTAAGTGCCAGATCTTTAAGAAGAAGTAAGTATTTTACCAACTTCTCCTTTTTGGCTTAGGATTGACCTTGCGCATGATGGATAATAAGCTGAGAATCGCTCATCAACTTGACCCTTTTGGCTCCACAAATAAGAGCTAACTTTAAACCAGCTATAGCAACTTCATATTCGGACTCATTATTAGAATCCCTAAAAGCAAAACATATAGCTTGGTACATTCTGTCACCATACAGAGAGGTCAAGCATACCCCTGCACCACATCCCATGGTACTTGATCCACCATCAGTCCGGACGGCCCAAACTTTTTTATCTTTCATATCAGTTGTTTGCTTTGTATCCCTATCTGAATGGAATTCAACTAAGAAATCAGCCACAACTTGGGCTTTGATTGCTATCCGAGGGGCAAAATCAATATCGAAGTCCCCCAATTCCACTGACCACTTAGTCATTCTACTTGTAACGTGTGCCTTTTGAAGAACGTTTTTTAAGGGAAAACACGTCCGGACAATAATATGATGAGCCTGGAAATAAGGCTCTATCTTCCTTACAGCAATCACCATGGCTAATGCTAATTTTTCAAGCTTCAGATAGCGTTTTTATGCATCTATCAAGCTCTTGCTGATGTAATACACCGGACGGGGATAATTATCTACCTCCCTCACCAATACGGCACTTATGGCACAACTGGAAACTGCCAAGTATATGAAAAGAGTCTCTCCGTTAACGGGTTTAAACAAAGTCTTGGGGGAGGACATGTGTTTTTTTATTTCATTGAAGGCCTCATCGCACTATGGAGACCAGTCAAATCCCTTTGCACCTTTTAAAGTTTGAAAAAACGGGGCACACCTGTCCGAAGACCTTGAAATGAATCGATTTAATGCAGCCAACCTCCCAGTCAACCGTTGTACTTCTTTAATATTCCGAGGAAGCTCCATTTGGAATAAAGCATTAAGTTGGTCAGGATCAGGCTGTATCCCTTGCTCACTTATTACATACCCCAGGAATTTTCCGGACTGCACTCCAAACACACACTTTTCTGGGTTTAGTTTCAAATTTAAGTTTCTTGGAGATCTGTCAAGTGTAGCTCTTCGTCCACACTTTTTACCATCACGTCTTCGATGTATACTTCCATGTTTCTTCCAATTTGATCAGCAAAAGCTTTGTTTACCAACCTCTGATAAGTAGCCCCAGTATTTTTAACCCAAATGGCATCATCACCTTGTAACAATGAAGGCCTCTATCAGTAACAAACGTAGTATGCTCCTGAACCTTCGGATCTACTTGAATCTGATTGTACCCGGAGAAGGCATCCATGAAAGACAGCAGCTTGTTCTCAGATGTGGAATCCACCAACTGATCCATCCGGGGAACTGGGTACAAATCCTTTGGGCAAGCTCTGTTGAGATCTATAAAATCGATACACATACGCCACTTGCCATTTTTCTTTTTCACCAATACCGGATTGGCTGTCCATAAAGGATACTGAGACTCCTTTATGTGCCCCATTTTAGTAAGCCTGTCGACTTCTAGAACTATGACATCAGCCTTTTCCTTAGAAAAAGCTCTTCTCTTTTGTACCACAGGTGCTATGTCTCTTTGGATGGACAGTTGGTGTGATATAATATCTGATGGTACCCCGATAACATCAGTATTGCACCAAGCAAAAACATGTTGATGGTCTTTTAGGAACTTCAACATTTTACTCTTTAATTATAATGTCATTTTGGACCCTATCTTAACATTTTTTCCCTCTTCCAAAGAATGTGTTTCAACTTCTTCAATTGGTATTAAAACTCCAGTGGTCTCCCTGGGGTCATCAATTTCACCCTCACCCCAGAAAGCCCCTCAAACTGCTATTCCTCATTAATACGAACTGTCCCCAACGTCCGAGGAGCCAGTGATGTTGCATAACACTCTCTAGCTACCTTTTGGCTGCTCCGAACAACTCCTACTTGTCCTTGCACAGCGTATTTTAAACATTGATGGACTGTTGAGGCCACTGCATGCATCCTAGAGAGCCAAGACCTCCCCAGAATAGCATTATAACAAGTGGGACAATCCACTATCACAAACATTATTCTAACCATCTTCTTAAAAGGGCCCTTGCCCAACAAAACTTCCTCCTCGAACTCCCCGATCACATCTGATGAGCTTCCAGTGAAACCCACAATTGACCTGTTCGAACGTTGAATTACTGTTAGATTCTTCATATTTTTGTAGGAAGTTAAAAAGAGGATATTGGCTGAACTCCCAGTATCCACCAAAATTCGTCTTATGTCATTGCCCTCGATGGATGCTCCTATGACAACAACATCTTCATGAGGACCAGCTATATCCCTCAGGTCATCCTCATCAAAAACAATGAAGAGAAATGGAATCTGCGATTGATAGGAAGTCATGCCTCCCTCCAGTTGGGTAGCTAAAGTATGAACATGCCTCTTTCTCGAAGAAGCAGTGGGTGATGTCATGGTATCCCCTCCGAAAATTGTGAGTGATTCAAAAAAGCTAATAAGCCCGGACACCGTTTTGCAAAGTTCCTCAATGGCACCCACTCTATTTCGAGTTGGATCAGGGTCCAAGTACTCTAAATCTACATCGAATCTCTCGATTATCACCATAGCTCCCTCCGAAGTTGATGTGCCTGCATTGTTTGGACCAGCCCGATGAGCGTTATCAGGCTTATTTCCTCCTCTTCTCTTAACATATGCTCCCAACTTTCCTCTTTCAATTAAATTATGGACTTCTTGCTTTAAATCAATACAATCCTCGTTGGTATGGCCAGTATCATTATGATACTGACAGAAACAATTGTTACGACTCTCCCTAGGAGATTGTAATGCAGCCGGCCTTCTATAGTGTACTTTTTTCTTTCATTTTGTCATAAATGGTGGCTACGTTTTCTTTTAGCTTAGCAAACCACTCTGGTTGAACCCAAGGCCCTCGTTTATTTCTAGATTGTTGACTCTGGGCAGGCGCAGCTGGCTGAGACTGAGCTTTGGCTCTGTCATGACCCTGTCCGACCTCTCTCGCCTTGTTCCCGGACTGATTTTGGTTTGGGTTTGGTGCAGCCGGAGCAGACCTCACCTGCCTGTGCACCCTATTTTTCTTTGATTCATCCATGTTAATTTTCTTTCCAACTTGATTCAGTAGACCTCCTCATGTCATGGCCTTTTTATGGTCACTGAATGAGCCAAATTTCCAGGGTTTAAGCCCTGCCTCAGAGAAGCTATTGCTACTTGTTCAAAGCAATCAGCCAACCCATTTTTGGTGTTTACAAAGCGACTTATGTATTCTTTTAGAGATTCGTTCGGTTCTTGGGCACAATGGATGATTGTGTCTCCATTTCCTTTCACCTCCTTACTTCCAACAAACTGCCTCCGGAAGGCCACCCAAAAGGTATCAAAATTTCTGATGCATCCCTGTGGTAGGATGTTATACCACATCAGGGCACTCCCCGTAAAAGATTGGGAGAATGCTCTACAAAGCAACTTGTCGTCATCAACAAAATTCATCATGAAATTTTAAACTGTTCCAAGTGGTTGTCCGGGTCTTTACTGCCATCGTATTTTTCCATTTTCGTACTTTCAAACCTCTTAGGAAGGTTCCCGGACAGGATCTTGGACGACAATGGAAATTGTCTCCAATTCTGGCCACGACTGAAAACGGTATCCTCGTTAGGAGTTGCAAAGATACATGGCTCATCATGGAAGGCAAAAGGATCCACCAGCATCCAGTCTATGTGTCTCGGGCTATGAGACGACCCTTTGCCTATATATCTCTTTAACTTTCCATGCCTATCCCTTTTTCTTGAATACTTCTTAACCAACTTTTCTTTCTTTTTAGATCGTCCCTCATCACTGCTTGAGAACAAGGATTCTTCAACTCCATCTTCACCCGAGGAGCTACTGGAAGACTCTGAGTTTGAATCAGAGCTCTCCACCGGCTTGGACCGGTGAGACTTTTTGGAGCTAGCATGAGTCTTCGTCGTACTCGCATGGGTCTTCGAAGGCTCATGCTCTCTAGGGTTGTCAGTATGGTGAGCAACTGACGCCTTTGATTTCTCTTTTATGCCCATCTTTGCTCTCTCTGCCCTCAGAGCTTCTATTTCAACTTTTAACCTATCACGCTCCTCGATGGTATACTCATCATTTTCTCCCACCACTTCAAACAAAGCTGGTGGTACTTCTGGTGCGTCCGGATTCATTTGGATAGGTTTTTTCTGATGGTTTTGAATGCTAGATTCAGGCACCGTCGTGCTCCCACTGTGGTCACCAATTTGATGTGGTTTATTTTCGTTTGAGGGTAATTTTGTCTAGAGTTTTGTGGAATTTTGAGGGTATTTAATGTTTGGATAAAATGTAGAGGGAGAATTGAGCTGCTTGGTTGTATTTAATTTTTATTACCCTCATTTAATGAAAGTGGTTGGGTATTTATACCCTTTATGGTGGGTCATATGGGCTTTCGGGTTGACTTATGGATTCGGGTCGAGTACAAAGACCCATTAGTTTTAAGCAAGTAGATAATTAGCTTAGTCATGATGTGATTAGGTTTTTAGTACATTAGTTATGTCCGGACGGTTCAGGGGGTGAATGTTTGTCCGAATTGTCCCTGTCCGGTTCTCATTTAGTGTGACAGCAAATTCCGGACTCATCATAATTAAGAAAAAAAGATAATGTATGTTTTAGTACATTTGTTATTTCATATGATATTTACTAGTTCACAAATCTGACAAATAAATATTACGATTTGGCATGGCATTATCGGTTTTTAATATACTTATATTACTTCTACATGATTTATCCAACTTTAATATTCAAATACAAGTTTTTGTTGCTTTAGTTGTAGCGATATTATGTCTTTGTGAGTGATTTCATTATTACATATTTAATTACTTATAAGGTTGACTTATCGAGAAAGAATTATCTAGGGTTTATAACAAGAAGAATAACTAAAAGAATCATACCCTTATTGTAGTTTGTTTCTTTATATCTATAGTTTTTATATATGATAAATCCAGTTAAAGTATAAATTAAATGCTTCATAATAACTAACTAAACGTTTTTTATTTGACTATATCCCTACGAAGTAGAATAAAAAATAATTAATTATGCAAGTCATTGTTTTTTAATCACTAATAAGGTTGAATTATTGAATAACTAAAAGAATCTATTTTCATAGTGAGCTTACGACCTTTCTTTATATTTTATATTTCTTTTAAACTATGCATTTTTATGTTTATCCATAGATTCTTGATACATTGTTGGTATATATTATTGAAGTTCTGATTTGTAGTTGTCTCCTTCTAGTAGTTTATATTTTCTTTATTAACCTACCTTTTTTGCTATAAGTATGATTTGAATCTTCTACTACACAAATCTAATTACGCAAAAAGGACACTGTCTGTATGAGTATAGATGTTATTTCATATGATCTAGTCCTTCACATATCTAACAAAGCAACATTACCTTTTGGTAAGCCACAATCGGTATCTATTATACTTATATTAATTCTACCAAATTCCTTCAACTTTAATATTCGAATATAAGTTGTTGCTGCTTCAATTGTAGCGTTACCAGTTCTGCGTTAGTGATATGTTTGTTTCCTATTTTAATTATAGATAAGTTTGATATATCGAGAAAAACATATCCATGTGTTATAGCAAGAAAAATAACTAAAAGAATCATACCCTTATTGTAGTTTTCTGCTTTATATCTATCTTGTTTACATATGAGAAATCCAGTTAAAGTGGCACTTAAATGCTTCATAATAACTTAGTGAACATTTTGTATTTAATTAGGTCTCTACTAGTGTGAGTAAATTATGTTCGAATGTTATTTAGTAAAGTAAGAAGAAAGAGTTAAGATCTAGTGAGGGGAGAGAGGTAGGTGATTTTCTTTAATTAATGCTTAGAGAGAAAAGGTCTGAGTTTGTATTAAATGATCCATCGTCGTTAATGTTTTTTCAAAAACTATTTACATGCTAATTTAAGCCTAATGGGTCGAACCATTTAAATAATAAATTAATTACATTTTAATAATAATAAAATATATTGACCCACATCCAATTTTACCGTCCAAATATTTATCATCATCAGATAACTTCTTTAGTCATCTCAAAGACATTTGGGAGGGCTAAATAACAAAGTATTCGAAGAAGGTTTGACAATCTCTCCGAACATGGCTCTTCGAAGTTTTGTTCCACTCGCTTAGAAAAATAATATGATCTTATCTGATAGAACTACTTGGATAAATTTTTTAGATGGTTTAACGAATGTTAACCAGACACATTATGGGATACATGTCATTTACTTTAATAGACCCACGATGTTGCTTAGCCGTATATGAGGGGTATCGATAATTGAAGATGTTTTCAATCCCATAGGGATATAGCTGTTGATTACGTTCCCATTTCTCTAGGTGGAAACTAACGGTCTTCTACAATCCCTAATATAAGATCCTCCTTCATTTTCTCAATGTAGTAACTTTTAGAGAGAAAAAATTCACTTGTAGGAGAGAGAAGTTATGCATCATCACTATTATTTAGTTAATCGGCAGTCAAAATTTTCTTTCCTCCACCGCTTTTACCACTGTGAATTTCGTCTCTGGTAACATAGTGGTGTTTGTGTGTTCAATGCCATAAATGCTTTAACATAAAAAGGCTTAGCTGAATTTGTCTAAGGTAGATGCAAAGAAAGATAGAACAAGGGTTTATGTTGGACTACTTGCATCCGAAGTCACAGTCAATGTTACTCAGGCAATCGACTACAAACTAATTTTCCCATATAACAGATATAACATCCCATCAGAGCCTTCTTCTACTGCTCAATCATTCACTTCAAAGAGTCGCTCATCTAGGCCATCATAGTCCTAAGAAACTACTAGTCGTATACGTATTTTCACTTTCATAGATATGGGTTCTGATTCAGAAGAAAAATCTCCATTAAACTTGGTCAGAGAATCTATAGTTCATACAAACCCATCATTTGGGGACCACAAAACCATTTTACAACAATAACCCCCTATAAATCCTACCTCACAACAACCGGAAATGGAAGATAATATTGGCCCTTTACAAGCAGATCCCTATGGATCTAATTTGATTCCATCACAACAATTGAACAGGGAGAGCAATACTGCTCATCAATAGGCAGAGCCTTCAAAATTTAATCCAATTGAGATAGATGATAGCGTTGAGAACTTGGGTGAGTAATCTCCCTCAGAGACATCTGGTCAATTCTGGGAGAATATAGAGACTTTGAAGCCAGCTGAGAATGGAACTTTAAAGGGAAAAGTGGTAAAGGTGGAAAAACTAAGCCACTGAAACAAAAGCTGACACACATCCCTCCTCGCTGATCGGAGGTGTAGGGCCTAATTTTCTAAAGGTTAGCTTCAAATACCTTTTGTCATCGATAAAATATCTTACAACTATTTTCAAGAGAGCGAACTGTAGGCCATATGTGAGAAATAGAGATTCATAAAGAAATGAAAGTTAGACTTCCTACACAAGGCTAGACCCTCATGAACTGTGGACTAAATGAGTTAGTCATATATCCGAACATGCTAAACTGGGGTCTCAAGTTTCCTTTGTACCCATACATCGTTAACTACTTCAACTTGGTGGGACTATGCCCAATTCAGGGTAGTCTGAATGTTTGGTTCACTATGATTTTATGTATTATGACATCTAGGTTATCAAAAAATTGGATGTCAATGAAGCAATTTGCTTCCATTGTTGGGTTGTCACAAAACTCATAGATCATTTTTTACTTTTACAATATAGGTGATGAATACAAAGTTGTAGATAATCTGTTGGACACTGACAAGTTGTGGATGACGCAATTTCTCTTTATTAACGATTGGTGGGAGAATGGGAAGAAAATCAACTCTAAGGGTAATCTGAATCGGCTCACCCGATTTTGGAAGAATACATGTAGTCATTTAAACTCATATTGTTGCTCGTTTTTATTTATTTTGAATTTGTTTCTAACTCTTCTTTTACGGTGATATCAAATTCTTATCTGTATTTGAAAGATATCAAAGTCACTTTTAAGAAGCTACATCAATGGGCTGACGAGACTTGGTCCAATAGCTTACACCAGTGTTTTACTTCGAACAATTTGGTTTGGAGTAACCTTTGGAAGACTAGCTCTAAACGAGATCTGATATGGGAGAAACTAACCACTCCTCATCGTTTTATGGTTATCTTAAAAATAATTGAAGCCGAATATGGTAAAATGTATCATCCAACAAGAACTAAAGCCCTCATTCATCGGATTAATAAAGGTAAAAAAATCAAGCAAGGCTTAAAGAAAGATTCAGTTAGGATTAAAACTGAATTGTAGCTCGATGAGTCTTTGTCAACCATAATTGATGAATTCATGTTAGTTGTAGTTACTACCAATGTCAAAAAGGGTGATGCACCCGCGGAGCTTCGTGTGTCAAAAGGTAAAAAGAAACACAAGAGAAACATATATGGCAGTGACAATAGAGAAAGAAAAAAAGGAAAAGAACAACTACCAATTCGGAGATCGTCCTCCGTTTGGATATCGTTCCTCCTATAATCTCATACATTGATCCTCTGACACTCCAAGTATCTGACCCTCCATCTCATTACTCCAAGTATCTGACCCTCCTTCTCATTACTCCCAACATTAGAGAGGAAAACATATGGAGAAAGATATCTGATAGAGCATATGGATGTGATTAAATTAGATGCTTTTGAACAAGGCTTTCGTGAGTCTACAAACAATGCAACAAGGGTGATTTTTGATGAAGCGACCTTCGGGCTAATAAAGGAGCGTGATACATTATCTTATTTGGTGTTGTGTTTTGTAAGATAAGTTTCTGAACTAGAGAGGGAGGTCAAGGCATAGATGGAGACCATTGTTTCCCTTAAGGAAGAAAACAAGAATTACAAAGAGTCCCTCAAAAGGGAAAAGGCATGTGTCGATGTTCTAGCATATGAAGTCAAGTCGGTTAAGGATGAGCTTTCATAACTAAAAGATGCATGTGAGAGGTTACGATCATTTAGTTCGAGAGAGATTACATCACTAAAAAATCAACAGGTCATCGGTAAGACTACCATGGAATGATTATCAAAGGAGAAAAATTATCAAGAGGCCTTTGTGAATAAATGTGATGAGCATGTGACCTCTCTCAAAGATCAGGCCACAAAATACATAGAGGAAAAAATTTA
Source organism: Limnanthes douglasii subsp. nivea (assembly GCA_036936605.1). NCBI lineage: Eukaryota > Viridiplantae > Streptophyta > Magnoliopsida > Brassicales > Limnanthaceae > Limnanthes > Limnanthes douglasii. The sequence continues at coordinate 90,643,571 of JAUPFV010000001.1, read as the reverse complement.
TGAATACACCGATGGGATTTTAAAATCCTTAGACAAACGGGATGTCTCAATTAAACCCGATATGGTCTTGGAATTTCATAAAGCATTCCATAAACTAGTTTTTGGGTCTTTGTGGGAGTTGATTCTATAAAGGTTGTGGCTCAATGATATGCCCATAGCTGACCAGTTGGGTATATTTATGGATTCATCTAGTGATGCCTCATAGGAAATTGATGTGGGGAACTCCAAAAGTGGGCATTCTGAAGAAGAAAATATCGATGGGGACGAGCCAGGAGGCCAATGAATTTTATGTTGGTGTTGTAAGTCATTAGTTCATGTAAAGCATTTTTGTTATTTTTCAGATTTCATCAAGTCTTTGGTTTACCTAAGGATTTTTTTAATACTTATTAGATTTTTTATAAGCCCTTAGCGTAGCTTAAGGCATTTTGTACCCCTATCGATTAATGAAAATTACTCTTGATTTCCTTTATTTTCCACTTATTTCTAATATTCTAAGGTATATAATACAAACACTTCAACCATTCAAAGGTAATCCATTCATAGGCATATAGAAAAATCAACCATTAGAAAGTAATCCATTCGAAGGCATATAAAACAAAGTTTAACCATTCGAAGGTAATTCATTCGAAGACATAAAAAATAAATTTTAACCATTCGAATATATTCCATTCGAAGGCATATAAATTAAACACCTCAACCATTCGAAATTAATCCATTTCAACACGTATAAATAAAATTTAATCGCTCAAAGGTAATCCATTTGAACGCAGATAAAATAAACTTTAAACATTCGAAGGTAATCCATTCGAATGAAGGCAAACATAATAGATTGAAAATGATTCAGACACCTCATTAAAACCTGCATGAGCGACCAGGGTAGGAAAGAGTGTATCCCCAACTATATACATGGATATAAAAATAACATAAACAAAATAAACATATGATACAACTACTCAAGATAAATCCTTAAGTGTTCAACATTCCAAGGATACCTTAGAAAGCTTTATTGGAGCTTGATAATGTAAAGTTCTTAAAAGAGCTTTGATTATTCTTTCTTCAACCGAATCTAATCCTACCCTTTTAGTTGTGTCATTATATTCTTCATATTAGTTTTGAACTCAGAAATATGGGAGGGTAGATTCAATCGGTGTTACTACATCCATCTCATATACCAAAGCAAAAAGAGATTATTTAGCGACAATTCGAGGGGTAGTTTGGTAAGCCCACAATACTTCTTGTAAGTAGTTTGGCCACTTGCTTGTTGCATCCTTAAAATTAATTTTGACACCCATCAGAATAGTTCTATTAACGGCCTTTATTTTCTCATTGTCTTAAGGGTGAAAGGGTGAAGAATAACAATGTTAGATTTCTATGGAATTACATAAATCTTCATGTCTCTATTTTTAAATTGGGGGCCATTATCTCTCGTAATAATTCTAGGGATCCCAAATTTGAAACATATATTGGAGAGGATAAACCTGATCACTACTTTAAATGTAGTTCTGGAGAGAGGTGCAGCTTCCACCCACTTAGGAAAATAATCAACTGCTAATATGATAGTTCAACAACCTCCGGAAGCCATGGGTAGAGGTTCCACTAGATCAAGCCTTCATCTATCAAATGATATTACCTCGGGCATTGATTGCATTAGGACTGTCAGCACATGTATTTCCTTTCTGAACTTGGGCATGGATCACATCATTTAACTAATTATTTAGCATATTCCATGATGGAAGGCCAATAATATCTCGTTAATAAAACTATATTAGTTACAATTTTATAACCACAGTGGACAGAGCCTTCCTCGTCATGTAATTTGGACAAGATTATATGAGACTCATCATACCTAAGGCATCGTAATAGAGGTCTGCTAAAGGATTTATTGTAGAGGATATCCCTTAAGACTAAAAATCCATGCTCTCTAAACTTCAACTTCTTAGCCAATACTTTATCAACGAGAAGACTTCTCTTAGTAATGAACTCTTTGATCTCATGCCTCCAATCTTGATTTTTCATTGTTGATTTTTTGAAAATTTCTTCAATAATTGTCCCAACTTTAAGGTCTGTTACCATCGAAGGGCATTTTATATTTAAAAAAACTAGGGATACGCTTCAGAGTATGAAATAGTAGCTAAAGAGTCAGCCATCGCATTCTCAGCCCTTGGCACATGTTCATATTTTACATATTTGAAGAAGGCCGATGTTTCCCTCAACACTTGCAGATATTTAAAAAAATACTATTTTCTCACTTCGAATTGGCATTGAGCTTGATGTACGAGTCATTGTAAATCATTTACCAATCAGACCTTTTTTATACCACATATTTGGGAGAGTCTTAATCCAGCTATTGCTGCCTCATACTCAACTTCATTATTCGATTTCTTAAAACCAAAACATATTGCTTTGTATATTGAATCTTCAAAATGAGATAGTAGATAGACCCCTGCTCCACAACCTAACATACTAGACCCTTCATCTTTTCGAACTACCCATTGTTTCATAGGATTTTCAATAGGGGATTCCACATGTGGTCATTCTAAATAGAATTCAACTAGAAAGTCTGCTACATCTTGTGCCTTGATGGCAGTTCGAGGAATGAAATCAATATTATAATCTCCCAGTTCGACAGACCACTTGGTCATCCGACTCGATACATCTAGCTTTTGAAGTATATTTTTTAGTGGAAAAGAGGTTTGAACATTAATGGAGTGTTCTTAGGAATGGGATCTCATCTTCTTGGCTGTTATCACAAGGGAGAATATAAATATATAACTTCAAATACCTCTCATCAACATCCAATAAACTTTTGCTAACATAATAAACAGGGCGAGGGTAATTATCAACTTTCTGAACCAAAATTGCACTCATTACATGTCGGGTTTGGATAACATTTTGGGTGAAGAAAAATGATTTTGTATCCTAATAAATTCCCTAACACAATTTGAATATCAATTAAATTCCTTAGCATTTCTTAAAACTTGGAAGAACTGTGCATAATTTTCCGATGATCTTGATATAAATTTGTTTAATACAGTCATCATTCCAGTCAATATTTAGACTTATTTGGCTTTGGTGGATTTGGGAGGATCCATAGTAAGCAATGCAATTAACTATGATGGGTCGGCTTGAATCTCTTTCTCACTTAAAACATACCCCAATAATTTTCTGGATCGTACCTCAAATGTGCACTTCTCCAGATTTAATTGATAGCTTCCAAGTTGGAGAAAGTTTATTTGAGATAACAAAAAAGTGATTGTTATCCCTTAAACTTTTTATTAGCATATTATCGATATAAACCTCAATATTCTTCTAATCTGATTGGCAAAATCTTTATTCACTTATCGTTGGTATATATCCCCAACACCCCAACACTTTGTAAAGCGAATGTTATAACCTTATAAAAATGTACCCCCCCCCCCCCCCCCCCCCTCCCCCCCCTCACCTCGTCTGTGATGAATGTAGTATGATCCTGATCCTTCAGATTCATATGTATCTGATTGTACCCAGTAAACATGTCCATAAAGGATAACAACTTATTAGCATGAGTAGAATCTATTAACTAATCTATTTGATACATGGAAAGTATCTTTCAGACGTACCATGTTTAGGTCTGTAAAATCAATATACATCTGCCACTTGTCATTTTTATTTTTCACAAGTACTAGATTAGCACCTCATGTCGGATACTGAGATTCTCGAATATGTCCCACTTTTTTCAACATGTCTACCTCTTTATCAATAGTTTCATATTTCTCTATAGAAAATTTTATTCGTCTTTGTATGATAGGGCTCGTACCAGACCATACAACCAATTTATGACAAACGATGCTCACTGGTACACCTGTTACATCCTCATTACACCAATAAAATACATGTAAGTTCTTGGATAATAATTATAACATTTTTCCTTTATCTCTCTGACGGTAACTTAGCTCCAATCCACACACTTTTTTCATCCAAAAAAGTGTGTACATCAATATCTTCAACTAGAATAACTACAATATGAGTCTTTCTTGGATCATCTATTTTTCTTAAATCCAAATAGGACTCTAGTAATTGTTATTTTTTCTTAACTGACACATTCTTTAACGTTTTTTTGGAAAGGGCAATAACATAGCATTCTCTAGCCATATTTTGGCTACTTCAAAATAACCATACCTGGCCTCCGACCGCGTATTTTAAACATTGGTGGATTGTTGAAGCTACAACATACATCCTTGACAGCCAAGATCTACCAAATATGGTGTTATAACGAGTAGGACCGTAAACCAGTACAAAAAATTCTCTCATAATACTTTTATATTGTCATTTTTCGAGGATAATTTCACCTTTGAATTCCCCAACCAAATCAGTAGATGTCCATATAAAATCCTACTATTCTTCTATTTGATCGAAGAATGACGAGAGATTTTTTCATCAGCTTGTAAATTGACAAAAACAAGACATTAGTTGAGCTGCCAGTGTTAATCAAAATCTTTTGGATTTCTATTCCCTCGATTGTAGCCTCAATCATCAGAGAATCATTATGTGGCCCACCAACATCTCTCAAATCATCATCATCGAATACGATGAACAAGGTTGGATTCTGATATAGAAAAGTAGACATTTTTCTTTTTAACTGTGTTTTCAAACTGACTACGTGTCTTGTTTTAGAGAAACTTGAGGGAGCTATCATCATGTCCCCCTGAAAATGGGCAATGATTTCAAAGAATTGGCATAATTCGGAGACCCTCTCACCTTTTTTACATATCATATTTATCCGGCCACGATCCGGGTCGAGATCCAAATACTCTCAAACTTATTATATTATTCGATAATTAACATTGTATTTCATGTTTGGGTGATGCTTATATAGCTTCTCTTTGAACACTAGAATGCCTTACTTAAGCCCTACTTGTGTTCGGTGTTGATCTGGTTCCCACTTGGGATTTGACAAAAATGGTCAATTTTCCATTCTCGATTAAAGTTTGGATTATTTCTTTAGACAATATAATCTTTGGTAGCATTCCCCACATTATTATGATACTTACAAAACATGGTATTTTGATTTTCTCTAAGAGTCTGAATAGGTGGAGGCCTTTGAAATTGTACAAACTTCTTCATTTTATCATAAATTGTTGCAATATTCTCAGTTAATTCTGTAAAATAATCAGGCTGAACCCATTGATTCCTTCTCGGTCTAGATTATTGCCCTTGGGAATGTTGGTTAGCCCTAGACCGACGGGTACTTTGTTCGGATTACTTCGAACGATGACTTATTTTATTTCATTGTTGGGTAGATGTCGAGTTTCTCTTATACTGATTGGGCAATTTTAATCTTTTTGTTTCTTCCATTAAGATTTATTTCCCAACTTGGGATAATAAACCTCTTCATGCCAATGCTTTTTTTGGGTAACAATATCATTTAATTCCCCCGATAAAAGCCGATGTCTAAAAGAAGTTATGGCCACTTGTTTGAAGTAGTCTAGCAAACTGCATTTAGTCTAAAAACAATGCTTGGTATATTCGTGTAAGGTCTCATCAGTGAACTTCTGACAATGTATTATTGTATCTTTATTTCTTCTATGTTCTTTACTTCCCATAAATTTTATTCGAAAAATCATCCAGAACATGTCGAAAAAATTTATTGACCCATGTCAAAGTCGATTATACCACTTTAAGGCATTGTCCTTAAAGGTTTGAGATAAATCCTTGCACAATAGCTTATCATCATCGTCAAAATTCATCATGAAATTCTTGAACTGTTCAAGGTGATTATCCTGATCTTTGCTCCCGTCAAAGTTTTCCATTTTTATCAAACTGTCTAGGGAAATGACCGGACATAATTTCGGGAGATAGAGGTGATTGCTTCTAATTAAGCCATTTACTAAACTGATGATCTTTATTAGAGGTAGCAAATATACCCGGTTTGGATTGGGTGGCGAATTGATCACTTACCATCTGTTTTATACTATGATAATTTGATCTCTTTACTCTTTCTTGATAAAAAAATTTATTATCTTTATCTCTTCGTTGTTTCTTTTTACCCGAAGAATCTTGTTTGCTGGACTTGTGTTTCTTGTTCAAACATTTTTTATCAACACTTCTCATGGTGATTCTTTTGCTTTTTAAGACAATAATCATTGGACTTCAGACTCATAAGTTGGGCTTTTACTAGACTCCAAAGAACTAGTACAATCCTTGGTTTTATGTATCTTTCTTGATGTTTGATGCTTCTTCGGACTCTATTGGAGATCATTCTCTTGCCCATCAATTTTTTTACTTTCTATTTGAACCTTTCTTTTCAGGTTCAACTCAGCTTCTCTTTGAGACTACAATACCTCAATTTTTCCTCGTAACTAGTCTCGCTCCTCTTGCATAAAAAGTATTTCCTAATTTTCATCATTTATACGAAGTGTTCGGAAAGCTTCTTCTTCATCCCTAACTCCCTCGTTCTCTGGGATAGGGTCAGATTGCATGTCAAAATTCATGCTTCATGGGGTTCTAAAAGCGAGCTTTTAGGTCTATCTTTTCGTTATATGGGTACATCGTAAAGAGCTCCCACTTTAGTCGTCAATTTGGTGTGAGTAAATTATGTTCGAAAGGTTATTTAGTATAGTAAGAAGAAAAAGTGAAGATCTAGTGGAGAGTAGAGAGATAATTGAGCTGCTTGAATTAATGTTTAGAGAGAGAAATCTGAGTTTGTATTAAATGATCCATCATCATTAATGTCTTCTAAAAAACTATTTATATGTTAAATTTAATCCTAATGGGCCAAACCATATGGTCATTAATATCCTCCTCTTTATTTCCCATTAAATGTTTATTAGATTTTGTTGGCTCATCATTCCTTGATAGGATCTGTAATTGTTATGCAATTATATTGCGTGGAGATAGATAAATTGAATAATACTTCCTTGATACTCGTTGGCTTAAATATATCTTCCCACAAAGTATATCAAGCATTAATGATATGATGAAGCTACAACTTCCATTTTGTGCAACCAATGATGTTGAAAGACATTGTACGAACTATCTACATCAACCATCATGAATAAAGTTCTTACCATTTTTTGTACTGTCATGTCCCATAATAACTGGAAGTTCCACTTCTCCTATGCAATCAGTATTCGTCCAGTAAACTAATAAAATTCATTTATGTTTATTTATAAGGTGTCACCATGATCATCTTATCATATACACTTTAAAATAAAATGATAGCCGAATTATCAGTATCAACCATTATTATTCTTATGATCACACCAATCTTAACCATTATTACTAAAGCATCTTCATGAGGGTTAACCAACCCTCTTAGGTCGTCATCACTTAATTCAAATATGAAGATGGATATCTTTTAAAATGCATATGAGATTCATCAACACGATGAAACTCAATATTTTTCATGAACATATTCCTTGAATTACTTGACATTCTTGTTAAAGTATCCCTCCAATAATAGTTTTTATCACATGTTTTATGATCCGTGTGTTCTTGAACTATGCCTTTATTTAAATTCCTTTATATTATTTCTTTCCATCTTCATAATGAAACAACCAAATCATTATTGTTTACAAACCTTTGAATTTCATACTTTAAGCGGAAAACATATATTGTGCATAGTCACGATGGTAAACACAATAAAATCTTCAAGCTCTTTTATTTTTTGGAGTTAACATATATTGTGGAGGTTGTTAATTGACTTTATCAGAAGTCTTATAAAAAATAGTCGTAATTGAAGTATTAAAAGGAGTAAACCTTATGCTCGGATTTTCATACTATGGTTACCTAGCATGTTTGCTATATTGACAGCCTCACTTTTTCTTTGATCCTCGACGCAGTTTCTATCAAACAGACTAATATATTTTTCTGAATATTTAATTGATACGACCTCAGCATTTCTAGTTTCTACTATCGTAATGAGCATCTCATATATTCTCAACAAATTTCCCATACTATCAGTTGGATACTTAATCAAATCATCTAGCAACATACTATATGTGGGTATACCTATTTTAAAGGTTGTTAAAGCCATTTTCTCAAAACCTCATTGTTGACTATTCATCTTTGACAAACCATTGCACATAATTCCTTAAAGATTCACCAAGTTTCTAGTATAAAATCATCATATAATCTCCATCGTTATTAATAGATTTGTTTTTAATGAATTGAATTCTAAAATAAGTCAATAACTCTTCAAAACTTTTGATTAATCCATAAGGAATATTATTAAACCAGGATAAAGTGTTTCCCCTAAGTGTCATAGAAAATACTTTACACATGAGAGTATCAGCATTACTAAACCAAACATAGTATTGTTGAATTGTTCTATATGATGCGATGTATCTTCAGTCCCATCATACTTGTCCATGTTATAAGGATAAGACTTCCTTGGTAGATCAATTTCAAGAATTTTTTGGGATAAATGAGATTGTGCAAGACCATAAGCAGCTAATATTGGTCTTTTGGAAGTTTATTTAATTCATTTGTTACTTTCTATTTTCCTTTAGAATTTATTTTATTGCTAAAACATTTGTCATTTTTCTTATCCTTGTTTTCTTTTTTCTTGTCTAATATACCATGCATTGGTAAGACGCCATTTTCTCTTCCTTGCACCAATTTATTCTCAGTGACTGAAGACACACCATTATAAACACAATGAAAAATCGTTGGAGACCTCCAAGCCAAGAAATCCTGAGATAAATGTCTCTCAACTCATTAGTGATTCAGCATTATTTATTCAACTCATCGCGGGTTGATCGAGCATCTAGCAATTCTTTTAATTTATGCTTAGAGACACTAAATTACGCTTTCATCTTTTTTAAATGAGGAAAGTTGACTTTATAATGGTTTGTAAGAGACAAATGAAAACAAATGGTTGGATACTGAAGCTAGTACTAGTTAAATAAAATAACCCATACATCATAAAATGGTTGGGTGCTAATCTCGAGGCCATTAGAGGAAACTAACAACCTTGACATGTTGGGCACCAATTAGCTCGGCCACATTTGGGTGAGATAAAAAAACTCAAACAATTAGAGGTGTAAGGATAACTGGAATCTGATATCAAACAAATATGTAAAAAACTACCTTATATTCCAACACATTGGCTGGTGTCTCTGTCACTTTTGGTAGTTGAACCATGGCGGTGGCAAGAATTTTCTATTATTCTCTCATGTTTGGAAAAAACATTGGACCATCTATATGCATAGATTTTATTTTTCACTCTATCCAAGATTAGTGGAGCAAGGTCCATATGGATCCATTCTCCATATTTTATGGTAGGGTTTAAATTTTCGGAAACTCTTACGCCAATAGGTGCAGAAGAATCAACTCATCAACAATTTGGGTGAGTTACTTCGCATGATCTCTGAAGCAACACCAACTTATAATTTTTATTGTACGACCTTGTGGATCTAAAATAGCAAAATGAAGATCTTAAAAATACAACAAAGATAGTTTCAGCGATGAAAATAGGTACCTCCTTTCGTTAGGTTTTACTATGAAATTCATCATTAGTTGTTTAGAGAATATTTTCTTAAATAGTATGGGTCGACTTTAGTTTTTACTATCCAAACATTCATTATCGGAATCATGAGTAATTTCCATGAAAGTATCAGCCAAAACCTGGGTAAAAATAAATAAATTAAGACTTAAAAAAGAAGTTAGATGAAAAAAATAAGCTGTAAAATGAGGTTCAGACGGAGAGGGAAACATGTGTAGAGAATTTAAGTAAATTGGAAAATAATAGGGGCACATACATGTTATATGCCAATTAAGTCTCTATTATCCATTAATTCAATTAACTAATTAACTTTCCAGATTATCTTTGTAAAGTATGAATAAAGTCTATCCATATTTCATAATTTAAACAGTTGGAAAATGTTCATCACCATCGGTCATGTACATCAAGCCAAAACTTCTACACTGTTTGTTGTTAGATTCATAATGGCCACGCTAGTAAGCGACACATGTTGAATGAAACCTCACTTGAATAGCGCGTACGAACCCTATTCATTAGGCCTAATCATTCACTGCATGTGACAATTGATTAGTTTTTAACTTTAGACCTCAAATGGTTTGGTCACTCTAAATGTTGGTATATATAATCTGTGATACTTTGGACCTGAAGGTTTGATCACTTTAAATGTTAGTATGACTAATTTGTGACATTTCAGACTTCAAATGATTTGGTCACTCCAAAAAATGGCATGGTTAATCTGTGACATTTTGGTCATAATAAATGTAAGCAACTCACTAGTGGCATTTTGGACCTCAAAAAATTTGGTCACTTTAAATGTTGGCAACTCATATGCAATACTTTGGAGCTTAAGTGTTTTGGTCATCTTGCATTTTAACTCTGATGTGGCATTGATCATCGTTTTGGCTTTTTGGTGGCATACTCTCGACTTTGGTAGGTTTGCTTTAGTCGGTTGTCATACTTCGGAATACTATGAAGCTATACTTGACAGTTATATAACAACTTTTTAAACATACTTTGCAAGCTCATTCAAACTCGTAATTCATCATAATTTTTTCTTATAAGATACTTATTACATTAAACAAGCAACATAAAAAAAATCTACTCACGTTTGTACTTATTTTCCCTTGTAAAAATAAAGTTTTTCCTTTAAATGAGATTATGTGGAGGGTTTTAACGCAACAATATCGAGGATGATAAACCTCAAAACTCGTAGGAGTTAAATTATATTTTTCTTGGTAGCTCAGCTTGGCAAATAATGCGTGGTTTGATCAAAACATTTCATATCACATCACAAGTTCATACAGAAAACCATAATAAAAATCGTTTAAAACATAAAGGCTTGGTTGGACTATGCTAAACATGGTTAAACAAGTAGCTCAATAACAAGTTTCAATGGCTCAGCCTTGAGAATGGTTTGACAAATATTTCATAAACACTATTGGATAAAAAAACGGTTTGATCGTCATTCATAAATAAAGTACTTCAGATTATGACCATACAAATTTAGTTCATTCTGCCTAATGCAATAATTAGAATGCTTAGACATAAATAGATTACAACAAGACTTTTTAGTTATTATTCAAAACCCACAACGTCGAAACTCAATTGTATTGTTTATAAATACAAACGTACTCTAATTTTGAAGAGACAAATCTTTTTGCAAACATATCATTTTTTTTTCTATTTTATATTCTATTTAGTTCATACACACAAACCACTTTTAATTTTCTACTCTTTTATTTTTCCACTATGTTATTAATAAAAACTCTTATTTCAACTAACCTCTATCTTCTACGATAACTTACTTTCGATCATACCGTACAAAAATAATAATATCAAAGTAAATCGGTTATATATATATATTAGAACCATCTATACTGTTACCGTATTTTTCATACCAAATATAATTAAAATATTTGTTGTAAAAATTTAAAACAAAGATTAAAAGTTAGAAAACATTAAAAAAAATTATACATCTTTTCTTTTAAATTCTTGAAATGAAAATACTATTTTAAATAGAAAAGCCCAACCTGTTCTGAAAAACAGTACGGTAAAAGGAGAGGAACTTCTCTTTATTTGGCAAAATACAAATTGGACTTCCCTAACGTTGTATTTTTTAATTTTAAAACTTAATTGATTAATATTTTTATTAATAACTGCTCAATAGTATTCAAATGGTTAAATAAACATAAAATATAGGTTTGCGATTCACAAGCAACGCTTGTTATATAATAATATATATGTGATCTAAATCATTAAGTAATTAATATGAAGTACCAAGCGGGGATAGCTCAGTTGGGAGAGCGTCAGACTGAAGATCTGAAGGTCGCGTGTTCGATCCACGCTCACCGCATAAATCTTATATATTTTGAACTCTTTATAATCCAGTTTATGTACTCCAACTAAATCATAGAATATTTTTTTGGATTTTTTATAATATTATAAATATATTTTTAAAGGTTATAAAATTCATTTTTAGGACTTGTTTTTTTCTATTGTTTTTTTACGTGATTATTATTTTTGTGTACATATTTTTGTTTTTTAATGTATTCATCGTTAATCTAAAATAAGTTACCAGGTCTGATATGGATCACTATTGTCAAAAGATTTCAGATCAAACACGTCGAGTAACTCGTCGTCGTCAAACTTCACGCCAAAATCAACGAAATTCGCGATTTCGAAACATTCGATAAAATACGTTTATTCCAAAAAAAATGAAGTCAACTAGTTATTTGACTATTGATTGCAGTATGTGGTTATGTTTGTTATAGTGGTCTTATCTTAAGTTAGTATTGTATTGAATATTGATTTGATGTAACCGATGATATATCTGTTTTTTATTCGTATCTAGTTTAACTTGTTTTTTAATATTATTGAGAATTGTGCTAAAATGTTTGTTTCTACTCATGTTTGGATTGTTTTGTTGTAAAACGATAGGTTTACTATGTTTTAGGTTAAACGATTCGTGAATATGCTTCGCTAGTTGTAAAACCAGAAATTGGACTCACAAAGAAGATTATGTAAATATATGTAAATATGAATCGCAATACCTGACTATATATGTAAATCACTAATTGTGAACCATGTAGACCGTAAATCACGGATAATATTATGTTCAACTAAAATTCGAATTGTGAATCATGTATTGTTATTAAGTGTGAATCACAAATATTTTCTAAATGTGTATTGTGAATATGTACTAAATTTAATTATGAATCACAAGTACATAATGTCTATCGTTGTCTTAGGTGTTTTCAAACTATATAATAAAGCTGCAATGCGTCTTATTGGTCTTTTGAAGACTTGGAATGTATGTTTAATTTTGTTTTATCGAAATATGAGGAGTTGGTTATAGGTAACTTCCAAATGAGCTATCCATATGGCGAGCATAAAAATTATTTATTGAGTGGCAAAGATATTTTGCCAGTATGCTAATAGTTCTTAATTTGGAACGTTGTCCAACTGTTAATATTGACATATTTATGGATGTAGTTGATCGAGAAACACTTAGATAATCTGTTTTAATTTTATTTAAAGCTTCAAATGAACATTTAGTTATTGGATTAAATAGCTATAGACTTAGTTTTTTGTCATAATAAGAAATAAATTGCTATTGTTTATTGAGTTAATTTAAGTACATGTGTTGGGTAAGTTTTTTAGGATTGTGATATATTTAAGAATAAATTTTTATCGTTTATTTAAAGCTTCAAATGTACATTTAGTTATTGGATAAAATAGTTATAGACTTATTTTTTTGTCATAATAAGAAATAAATTACTATTGTTTACTGAGTTAATTGAAGTACATGTGTTGGGTAAGTTTTTTAGGATTGTTATACATTTAAGAATAAATTTTTGTCGTTTAATGTATTCGTCGTTAATCTAAAATAAGTTATCAGGTCTGATATTGATCACCATCATCAAAAGATTTCATATCAAACATGTTGAGTAACACGTTGTCGTCAAACTTCACGCCAAAATCAACGAAACTCGCGATTTCGAGACATTCGATAAGGTACGTTCATTCCAAATTTTTGAAGTCAACTAGTTGTTTGACTCTAGATTGCAGTATGTGGTTATGCTTGTTATAGTGGTCTTATCTTAAGTTAGTATTTTATTGAATATTGATTTGATGTAACTGATGATAGATCTGTTTTTTATTCGTGTCTAGTTTAACTTGTTTTTTAGTATTATTGAGAATTGCGCTAAAATGTTTGTTTCTACTCATGTTTGGATTGTTTTGTTGTAAAACGATAGGTTTACTATATTTTAGGTTAAACGATTCGTGAATATGCTTCGCTAGTTGTAAAACCAGAAATTGGACTCACAAAGAAGATTATGTAAATATATGTAAATATGAATCGCAATACCTGACTATATATGTAAACCACTAATTGTGAACCATGTAGACCGTAAATCACGGATAATATTATGTTCAACTGAAATTCGAATTGTGAATCATGTATTGTTATTAAGTGTGAATCACAAATATTTTCTAAATGTGTATTGTGAATATGTACTAAATTTAATTATGAATCACAAGTACATAATGTCTATAGTTGTCTTAGGTGTTTTCAAACTATATAATGAAGCTGCAATGCGTCTTATTGGTCTTTTGAAGACTTGGAAGGTATGTTTAATTTTTTTTATCGAAATATGAGGAGTTGGTTATAGGTAACTTCCAAATGAGTTATCCATATGGTGAACATAAAAATTATTTATTGAGTGGTAAAGATATTTTGTTAGTATGCTAATAATGTTTTATTTGGAACGTTGTCCAACTGTTAATATTGACATATTTATGGATGTAGTTGATCGAGGAACACTTAGAGAATCTGAATTAAGTTTATTTAAAGCTGCAAATGAACATTTAGTTATTGGATAAAATAGTTATGGACTTAGGTTTTTGTCATAATAAGAAATAAGTTACTGTTTTTTATTGAGTTAATAGAAGTACATGTGTTGGGTAAGTTTTTAGGATTGTGATACATTTTTAAGCATAAATTTTATCTCTATATGTTGTAGATAAGGATTTTGTTTTAAATTTTTAAGTAATATTAATTTAAAAATATATGTTATTGTGAGAGAAAAGATTCAACAGGTTGTGCATATGGACTTTATACATCACTTGACATCTCGACTACTTTATGGTCATTAAGAAGTACACTGGACATACTTGTGGGACTGGTTTTTGTAAGGAGAGTAAGAAACATTTAACATATGATTTGATTGTTAAAGAGATATAGGGTTGCATTATATTCAGTATTGATGTGACAACCAAACGTTTACAGTCGTCCATTAAAAATGAGTATGGTTTAGAAATGTTGTACCGACGATAATAGATTGCTTTAGAGAAAAATAAGAAAGTTGTTTATAAATATATATCTACTTCATTTACTCTAGTTAAAAATTATTTCAAATCATTGACAAGTCTTGATATTACAAGTGATTATTCATTTGAATATACTCCTCAAACTAATGTTTTGTGATAGTGTTCATACCATTTGACTCATTCAGGGTTTTCATTCTCGTCGTCTAATTTTTTTTATTGATTGAATATTTTGTCAGACAAACATAAATGAGTAATGTTATGTGTCATATTTAAAAATGATAACAACCATGAGTTTTTAAACCCTTTTAATTATGTTTAAATGTGAATTGTGTATGATGGGTTAAGTTAAACGCGAACAAAATTTAAGAAATCCTTAAAAACGTGAATTGTGAATTATAATGTATATTCAAATGTGAATTATGAACGTTAGTAAACGCAAATCACGAACCAACTAGTAAATTTGAATTACTAATGATGAGTCCGGAAATATTCACTACTCACTGTAGAAACCGGGCATGGGTAATCCGGACAATGATCACCCACTGAAGTATCCGGACAGGACAAAAGCATTAAGAACTCTAAACACCTTTTGACTAAGCTAATTGCTAATCTGCTTAATAAACTAATGAGTTTTTTAACTCGACCCGATTTCATAAGTTTGACCCGAAAGCCCATATGGCCCATAATTAAGGGTATAAATACCCAACCACTTTCATCAATGAGGGTAATGAACATTTAATACAACCAGGCAGCTTAAATCTCTCACTACAAAACACTTAAACATTTAATACCCTTGAAATTCCACAAAAACCTGACAAAATTACCCTCAGTAAAAAATAATCCTCACCAAATTGACGACCATAGTGGGAGAAGAAGGTGCCTGAATCTAGTATTCAAAACCAGCAAGAAAAACCAGTTCGGATGAATCCGGACGAGCAGGCAGTGCCACCAGATTTTGGCAGAAATGGTGGGAGAAAACGATGAATACACGATCGAAGAGCGTGACAGGTTGAAAGTTGAGATAGATGTAGTTAGGCTTGAAATAAAAATTGAAGGTGTCAGCCATTCACCACACTGACAATCCAAGGGAGCATGACCCATAAGCAAAGACCCATTTAAGTACTAAAAAGCATGTCAGCTCAAAGAAGTCTCACCGGTCTAAACCGGTAGAGAGCTCAGAGTTAGAATCCTCTAGTAGCTCCTCGAATGAAGATGGAGTTGAGGAGTCCCTGTCATCCAGCAGTGATGAAGGCAGGTCTAAGAAGAAGCAAAGGTTAGTTAAAAAATATTCAAGAAATAGGGACATGCATGGAAGGTTGAAAAGGCATTTAGGTAAAGGGTCATCTCATAGCCACAGCCATGGCCGGAGGTATATAGACCAACTGTTGATGGATCATTTCGTTTTCCATGATGAACCAGGTATCTTTGCAACTCTCAATGAAGATACGGTTTTTAGTCGTGGTCGAAATTGGAGACAATCTCCATTGTTCTCAAAGATACTGTCCGAAAACCTTCGTAAGAGGTTTGACAGTACTAAAATGGAAAAATACGATGGGAGCAAAGATCCAAAATAATCATCTGGAGCAGTTTAAAAAAATTATGATGAATTTTGACGATGATGACAAGTTGCTTTATAGAGCTTTCTCTCAATCTTTTACGAGGAGTGCTCTAAAGTGGTATAACAGCCTACCATAGGGGTGCATTAGAAACTTCTATACTTTTTGGGTGGCCTTCCGGAGGCAGTTTGTTGTAAGTAAGGAGGTGAAGGGCAATGGAGATACTATTATCCATTGTGCCCAAGAGCCAAACGAGTCATTGAAATAAAATATAAGTCGGTTTGTGAACACAAAGAATGGATTAGCTGATTGCTTTGAGCAAGTAGCAATAGCTTCTCTAAGACAGGGTTTAAACCCTGGAAATTTGGTCGATTCAGTAACAAGGAAGCAGACCATGACGTGGGGTGGTTTACTGAACCAGGTGGGAAAGCAAATCAATGTGGATGAAACAAAAAATACTAGAGTGCACATGCAAGTGAGATCTGCCCCAGATGCACCAAACCAGAACCAGAATCAGTCCGGATACAAGGCTAAAGAAGCCGGACAGGGTCCCAACAGGGCCAAGGCTCAATCTCACCCAGCACCAGCTCAGTGCCAGCAGTCCAGAAATAAGCGTGGACCTTGGGTCCAACCGGAGTGGTTTGCCAAATTAAAAGAGAATATGGCAACCATCTATGACAAAACAAATGATGAGGTGCATTTTAGGAAGCCGCCAACGCTTCAATCTCAAAGGAAAAGTCGTAATGCTTGTTTTTGTCAATATCACCAGGATATTGGCCATAACACAGAAGATTGCATCACTTTGAAGTAAGAGGTGCAGAATTTGATTGAAAGAGGAAAATTAGGTGCTTATGTCAAGAGAAGAAGTGGGAATAGGCCTGATAATGCTCATCGGATTGGCCCAACAAACAATGCAGGGACATCGGCTCCGGACGGGGCCATGGTGATTATTGAGAGAGTCGATGTAGAGTCAGAGTATTTGGATCCTGATCTAGCCCGGAATAAGGTGCGCGTTATAACTGAACACACCAAGACGGTGTTTGGGCTCATAAACTTTTTTGAGTCGCTTACCATATTTGAGGGGGATACACTAACTGCACCAACTACTTCTTCAAGGAAAAGGCATGTTCACACCGTGGCTACTTAGTTGGAAGGAGACATGTCCTCCTATCAATCACAAATTCCTTTTCCCTTCATTTTATTTGATGAAGACGATTTGAGGGACATAGTCGGTCCCCATGAAGATGCTATGGTGATAGGGGCATCGATTGGGGGCAATGACATTAGAAAAATTTTGGTGGACACTGGCAGCTCAGCCAATATCCTCTTTTTGACTTCCTATAAACAAATGAAGAATCCATCAATAATTCAACGTTCAAACATATTCATTGTGGGTTTCACTGGAAGCTCTGCGGACGTGGTTGGGGAATTCGAGGAGGAAGTTTTGTTGGACAAGGGCCCTTTCAAGAAAATGATCAGGGTACTCTTTGTTGTAGTAGATTGTCCCACATGCTACAATGTCATTTTGGGAAGGTCTTGGCTCTCCAAGATGCATGTTGTGGCTTCGACAGTTCACCAATGTTTAAAATATGTTGTTCAAGGACAAGTGGGAGTTGTCCGGAGCAATAAAAAAATAGCGAGGGAATGTTATGCAACTGCACTTGCTCCTAGGACTTTAGGGGCAGTTCGGATAAATGAAGATTAGAAGTTAGTGGGGCCCTCTGGGGGAGAGGGTGAAATTTATGACCCTAGAGAGACCCCTTGTGTTTTAATACCAATTGAAGAGGTTGAAACTCACTCTCTGGCTGAAGGGAGATGTGTCAAGATTGGATCTAAGATGACATCAGAGCTAAAAAGTAAAGTGTTATCCTTTTTAGCAAACCACCAGCACGTTTTTGCTTGGTGTAATGCTGATGTTGGTGTGGATAATAATCGTCTGGGGGTAGGCTGGTAATTTCAATTGGTGTTTTAAGGTGGTGTGTGGGTGTTGAACGGTGTTGTGTGGGTGTTAAACGGTTTAGAGTAGGGAGTAGAGAGATAATTAAGCAGCTTGGTAGCAGTTAATTCTCATTACCCATAGTTAATGCAGGTGGTTGGGTATTTATAGTGTGATGTTTGGGCCCTTATGGGCTTTCGGGTCATGTTTAAAGAACTCGGGTCATGTTCAAAGACCCATGAGCTCTAAGTAGGAGAGCAAGTAGCTTAGTCAATGAGTGTTTAGGTTTTTTAGTACTTTTGTCATAGTTCGAACAGTCTTATGGTCATAATGTTCGAAGTGATCTGTCCGGTCCATGTGATCTGTCTGATCTGTCCGGTCCGGAAGCTTTGGACCGATCTGTCCTTGTCCGGGGAGCATGCTGAATTCGGACTCATCAGATGTAACCAGAGTGCCTGCAGATGTCATATCACACCAGCTATCCATCCGGAGAGATGTAGCACCCGTTGTGCAGAAGAGAAGAGATTTTTCTAAGGAGAAAGTTGATGTCATAGTTCAAGAGGTTGACCATCTTACTAAAATGGGGCACATAAAAGAATCTCAATACCCTTTGTGGACAGCCAACCC
Source organism: Limnanthes douglasii subsp. nivea (assembly GCA_036936605.1). Taxonomy (NCBI): domain Eukaryota; kingdom Viridiplantae; phylum Streptophyta; class Magnoliopsida; order Brassicales; family Limnanthaceae; genus Limnanthes; species Limnanthes douglasii. Next base: position 90,624,658 of record JAUPFV010000001.1, on the reverse strand, counting down.
AGTGTTAGTAAAAAGAAAAATGGGAAATAACGTATGTGCATCGACTTTACTGACCTTAATAGGGCTTGCCCAAAATATTTGTATCCTGTTCCCCGGATAGATCAGTTGGTAGACTCCACATCTGGGAACAACTTGTTGTCCTTCTTGGATGCCTTCTCCGGTTATAATCAGATTCAAGTAGATCTGAAGGACCAGGAACACACTACTTTTGTTACTTATAGGGCCCTTCATTTTTACAAGGTGATGCCTTTTAGATTAAAGAATTTTGGGGCTACTTATCAGAGGTTGGTGAACAAAGCATTCGCTGATCAGATTGGAAGAAATATGGAAGTCTACATTAATGACATAATGGTAAAGAGTGTGGAAGAAGAATTACACTTGGCAGATCTGCAAGAGACTTTTGCCAACTTGGTAAAGGTTAATTTAAAATTAAATCCAGAAAAATGCATTTTTTAAGTACAGTCCGGTAAGTTTTTGGGGTATGTGATAAGTGAGAAAGGGATACAGCCTGATCCGGACCAACTTAGTGCTTTACTACAGATGGATCATCCTCGGAATATTAAAGAAGTACAAAGATTGACAAGGAGGTTAACTGCTCTAAACCGTTTTATCTCAAGAACTTCGGGTAGGTGTGCCCCGTTTTTCCAAACTTTAAAAGGTGCCAAAGAATTGAACTGGTCACCCTAGTGCGACCAGGCTTTTGATGAATTAAAGAAGCATTTATCTTCCCCCAAAACCCTGTTTAAACCTATTGATAGAGAAACATTGTATATATATATTTAGCAGTCTCCGATTGTGCCATAAGTGTGGTGCTAGTAAGAGAGGTGGACAATTATCCTCGTCCGGTATACTACATCAGCAAAAGCCTGATGGATGCTGAAAAAAGATATTTAAAACTCAAAAAGTTAGCATTGGCTTTGGTAATTGCTGTCAGAAAAATGAGGCCCTACTTTCAGTCTCATTTTATTATCGTCCGGACGTCTTTTCCCTTGAAAAAAATTCTTCAAAAGGCAGACGTATCAAGCAGAATGACCAAGTGGTCGGTAGAATTGGGGGACTATGACACTGATTTTACCCCTCGAACTGCAGTCAAGGCTCAATCTGTTGTTGATTTCCTAGTTGAATTCCATTTGGACAAGAATACTAAACAAGCTACAGGTGAAAAGACTAAGAAAGTATGGGTTGTCCAAACAAATGGTGGATCATGTACCATGGGTTGTGGTGCTGGGATATGTTTAACATCTCCGCACAGCGACAAGCTATACCAGACTATATGTTTTGCTTTCAGGGCTTCTAACAATTAGTCTGAATATAAAGCTGCTATAGCTGGTTTGAAGTTAGCCTTGATTTGTGGAGCCAAAAGAGTTAAGTTAATGAGTGATTCTCAACTTCTTATCCATCATGCCCAAGGTCGATCTGAGGCAAAAAAGGAGTAGTTGATTAAATATTTATTAATTCTTAAATAAGTGGCAGTTAACTTCAAAGAAATCAACTATGAGCACATTCCCAGAACGGAGAACACACTAGCAGACTCCTTGGGAACCATAGCATACTCTGAGTCCTACCCATGGATTCATATGCAAGAATGCCCATCCATTCAACCCAATCAGAGCAAGGAAGAGGAGGAAAGCTTAAGTATACAAGTGGTTCAACCTAAAGACTGGAGGTATCCTCTTCTTCAATACATTTCAGATGGCATTTTGCCTCCGGAAAAAGCGATAGCAAGAAAAATGAAGTATCATGCTCGTGGTTTTTTAATCATAAGAGACATCCCCAAATAGTGTTGTCCAAACTGCATAATGGTGAAGGGTCAGCATATTGTGGTTATAGAGCTCTAACCCGAAGAGTTTTATTGGCCGGATACTACTGGCCATCCATAATGGAAGATGCCAAGGACTTGGTAAAGAAGTGTGATCCATGCCAAAGATATGGTAATGAAATTCATACCTCAGCTGTCCCTTTGGAGTCGATTTCTGAGCCAATACATTTTGCTCGCTGGGGACTAGATCTGGTGGGACCTCTACCAATGGCGTCCGGTGGGTGCAGAACTATTATTGTAGCCATTGATTATTTTTCAAAGTGGATAGAGGCAGCCCCCTTGGCAGGAACTACTTCAAAAGCTGTTATAAAGTTTATCTTATCTAATATTTGTTGCAGATTTGGGGTTCCGCAAAAGATAACCACAGATAATGGGCCATAATTTGATAACAAGGATATGGAGAGTTTATGTGCCTCTATGGGCATTCAGTATTGTTTCTCTTCTCCTTTCCACCCACAGGCGAATGGTCAGGTTGAAGTGGCAAACAGGACCATTCTGTCCGTTCACAAAAATAATTTAGAAGGCGTTGCTGGAAAGTGGCCAAGTTATCTACAAGAAGTACTATGGGCCAACCGGACTACTCCTGGGGCTGCTACATAAGAATCTTTGTTTTCCTTGGTATATGGGATGAATGCAATTGCTCCTACAGAGGCAACTCTTCCATCGTATAGAGTCCACAATTTTTCCAAACAGGCTAATGAAGTGGCAGTCCGGAGTTAATTGGACTTAATAGAAGAAAAAAAGGGTTAAGGCTCATCTTAGAGCCACCCATTATCAAGGTTTAATGAGAAGCAGGTTTGCTTGTAGAGTCAGAAGAAGGGATTTTCAACCAGGGGATAAAGTATTGAGAAAAGTCTTCCTACATACTAAAGAGAAGCAGTTCGGTAAGCTAGCTCCGAATTGGGAAGGACCTTATGTGGTCATTGAAAAGCTTAAGCCTGGGACATACATGCTTCAAGATAAAGATGGAAGAATCTTAAACCACCCTTGGAACATTGAACACCTCCCGTTGTATCTAGAATGAAAGTTATGTAAATATTTATTTGTTTAAAGTCCATGTAAATATTAAGGGGCATAGTCTTTCCTACCCTGGTGGCGCGGGGAGGTTTTAATGAGGCGTCTGGATTTTTAATAAAATTTGATGCCTTCTTAAAATATTCGAAGTAGTTTGATTTATATATTCTTTAAAGCCTTCTAAGTATCGTTGACAGATCGGATTGATCTGGTGGAATGATGACCATTTAAACATTTGTCATCAGAGAATTTAAACACTCTCATCTTAAAATACTTGTAAAATAACTAGGGGCTATTTAAACATCAGCTATCAAGATGGGTCAAATATAAAACAAGGCAAGAATTTAGTAAAGTAAAATTACATGGGTAAACACCGGAGGATGATATTATAAAATATAGAATGTCTTGGCCATCCAAGGACTTTGAGTTTAAAAAAGAAAAGCTTATCCGGACACAATTACAAAAATTCCTTGGCCATCCAAGGACTTTAGTCTGACATAAGGATAAATGAAAAATAGAAAATAGTTAACACCTTAAGGCTAGTTTCCCTTAGATGTTCCTGCTTCATCTTGTTTCTTATTTGAATCTTTGGGTTCATCATTGGAGCTCTCTCTGGTCCCTTCTTCCTCATCAGTAGTGTCATCGATACCACTGTAATAATTTTTCTTATCACCATCCACCATTGTGTGGAACGGGATATCTTCATATTCAACATACTGCCACAGAGTTCTGAGTGTCCTCTTCGAAAATGTTCGATGAAAAAGAAAAACCATGTCAGATTTAACTTCAGCATACCTCTCTTCTAGGGAATCTATCACCTTGTTGGTGTATGCATAGATCTTGGTCTGGATTGTCTTCTCCTGCTCTTTCATCAAGTTCTCTTTTTCCTTGGTGACTTTGGACACAACATCTTCAAGAGAAGTCTTGTCACTAGACATGGTTTGGATGACATTGTCCTTGGTCTTCACCTCTTTCTTCAAAGCGGAGAGATATTTCTCCAAGCCAGAACACTTGTTTTAGAGCTCTGTGTTGGCCGTTTCCAAAGTGGCCAGCCTAGTCGCCAAGTCTTATTTCCCTTTCTTTAACTCCTTGAGCTCTTTCCTCAATGCTCCAATGCTTTGGTTGGCGTTAAAGAGATCATTGGATAAGCACTCTTTATCTGCATAAAGTGTGTTGATAAGGGCAGACTGACTTCGTACTTGCCTCTCCAAGTTGAGCACTGGCTGAATGTGGCCTAGGAAGGAGTGAGTCATTGTGTCGTTCTCCCCTGAAACAGTAAAGGACTTACTATTGAAAGTAACCATGTTTGAGGAACTTGGGGGAAGGTAGGGGCCAGCAAAGTCATCTTTTTCAAGGTCATCGAAGTAAAGGACAATGTTTTGGAAGCCACTGATGTCCACTCCATCAATATTGATATCCCCTCCGGTACCCTCTCCGGCATGTAGACCACTTGGGATTTTCTCTGCCAAAGTGGGGTTTGTTGGGTCGGCCGGAGGAAGAGACTTTGAAGGCCGAAGGGCAACTTCATCCTCTAAGGAGACTATCTTCTTCTTGGCCACCCTCTCTTCACCAGTTTCTCCCCGTTTTCGGTCCTTCTTAGTAGCCTTTAAAGGTTCTTGAGGTCCACCTGCCTCGCTAATACTCTCGTCTTCAACCACTTAAAGAAGAGTAACATCAATTCCCCTTTGGGCCTGCACTCCCTGACTCGCCGGAGCGATCTCCTCAACAGCACCCGGAACCTCTATTGTAGTTTGTTTTTTCTTGCCCTTCTTGCCCTTCATCTTGCTTAGAGCTTTAGCTCTAGCAGGAAATGCCATTTTTCCATCCTTCTCCTCTGTTTTTTTGAGGATAACAGCCGGAGGAGGTGGAGTAGTCAGCTCTTCCCAAGTAAGGTCTCTCTGACCTGTTGTGTTCCAAAGGTGGGACCTCACTAAGTTGTCGGAGGTGAAGCAGTTGTGGAAATGGTATCCCTATTTATCAGCAGTCCAAATGTTCAACTTTGCACATGTGTTCTGCCCCTCCTCCACATAGTCGGAGAAATCCTTTGGCAGCACTAACCAGAGAAAACGAAGAGCAGTTCAGAAATAGATTTTTTACAAAGAAAGAAAGACAAACATGATAAAATATTTACCTGTACTTTTCCATCTGTTGGTGAGCATGCTGGGATTGACACCAGCTTTGTTTTTCTCCCATTTTCCCAAGTCCTGCTGATAAATAGAAATTGGGTCTTCCAATTCTTCTCTGATTCGAGCAAGTCATCCACCACCTTAAAGTTGTCTCCCATATGGAAGTGGTAGAATGGGATATGATGGTTCTTGCAGAGGTTGGCCACAGCAGCAAACTACTCCATTGGAAGTGGTATTCCGGAGAGCCTTAAAGCCATGATACAGGCCATAAGAGTGTACCAAGCGTTGGGACTCAACTGGCTTGGATAGAGTTTTATCAGGTGAAAATACCTGACAATTTCTAGATCCAATGGAAATCTAAGCCCCTAGTTAAACAGCTCTGTATAAATGACTATCTCGCTAAGTTTGCAGTCCATTGGTGTCTCCGGAGTGACCGGTATCCTCACCTTTAGAGACTCAGGGATCACCCATTGTGGCCGGATCCGGCCCAGCTCGGCAGTATGAGTATATACATAGTTGATATTCTGCATGGCCAGCAGATACTTGACGTTGACCTTATGGAAACAAGGACCCACCTTACCTTCTAGACACTCGGGCAGATCCGGGTGTTTCAGACAGAGTTTTTCTTTGCCTTTGCCTTTTTTATCAGAGGCGGCTTCTCTGGTTTGCCCGAAAGTATCAGTCTCAAATGGAGTATCTTCTATGCTGTCCTCCATCACCTCTTTCATCACCGTGGAAGGTTTATCAGACGTTGTCGATGGGAGATTGCTGGTGGCTGGTTCAGTAGGTTGTCCGGACGGTTGAGCATCAGCCCCTCTTAGGGGTCTGGTGTCCGGCAGGGGCTCAACTCCGGAGGGCTCAGTGTGAGAGCTGGTTCTAGTGGCCTCCGGACCAGAAGATTTGTCTTTTGGAGCTCTGATAGGTGCCCCTGATTCAGTGGCTTTATCCTTGGTCCCAGAATTGGAAGGCCCTGACTTTGAGGACTTGGTTTGAGAGCCAATTGCCTGACCTTTTACTAGAAGGCCTGTCCGGTGAAGGTTAACTTTTTCTGGAGACTTCTCAGTATCCGACCCCATAACAATGAATGGGGAGGGTCTTCTTGTACTTTATACTGCTTTCTCCTGCATTACAGAGGGCTGTGATTCCTGAACCGAGGAGCCTGATGGAATGGGTGAAAGATTTGGTTGAAACAAACGACTGGGTTTGGAACTTTTAGCAGAGGATGATCTTTGATCAGCTTCTGATGATGATGTTTTGGGCTTACTGATTGGATAAACTGGAAGACCCGCAGCGATACGTCTCTCTCGCTCAACCTTTTGCGCTTTTTCTAACTCTGAAAGATTCAGTCAACCACCTTTCACCAAAGCGTTTCTCGCCGTGAACATAATCCTATACAAGAAGGATTTTGAGAAGTGAAGTAAAAAGCTCTGAAATGGAGAAATGACAAAGTCTAGAAGATGATAAAACAGTAAAAGGAGGTAATTTATACTAGTAAGGCAAAAAAGTTACCAAATACCTAAGAGAAAACGAAAAACCAAAAGTAATGATTGAAGACAGCGCTGACGTCATAAACATTAAATACATAAGTTGCTTTTTGGGATTAGTGGGAGCGTCGTTCTAGGAAGAAAACGGCTGGAAAAGCGAATCAAAATGTGACACGTGTCCCACGAACCATAGCATAACTCTTGAACTTCTGAGAGGTATTCAGCCTGGATAAACCCTGAGCTAGATACATAAACAGTCCGGAGAATGTTGCTAGTACCTAAAAATATTTTTTTGGTCTTGCCAAAGGCCTTCGACAAAACCTAAAAAATGGGCTACTGATGAGTCCGGAAATATTCACTACTCACTGTAGAAATTGGACAGGGTTAATTCGGACAATGATCACCCACTGAAGTATCCGGACAGGATAAAAGTATTAAGAACTCTAAACACCTTTTGACTAAGCTAATTGCTAATCTGCTTAATAAACTAATGGGTTTTTGAACTCGGCCCGATTTCATAAGTTTGACCCGAAAGCCCATATGGCCCATAATTAAGGGTATAAATACCCAACCACTTTCATTAATGAGGGTAATGAACATTTAATACAACCAGGCAGCTTAAATCTCTCACTACAAAACACTTAAACATTTAATACCCTTGAAAATCCACAAAACACCTGACAAAATTACCCTCAGTCAAAAATAATCCTCACCAACTAACAATGAGTAATAGTATAAGGAATCATGAATGGTGAGTAATATTAAATGCGAATTGTGAATCACATAAGTCTAACAAATACGAAATCCTACTAACTGTTGTTGTTTTGTCACTTTTCATATATTTTTCCAGTTGCATTTGTTATTGTTGGGCAAAAGATGAGGATAATTTGTTGTGGTTTCTTAAGATGTTGAAGTATCACTTGTTGGACCGTCAAATTAAATTTATATCAGATCCCCATTAGGTATAATCAATGTTTTTCTTGTTTTGTTTCCTTATTCACATCATGTGTACTATATATTTTATCTTATTGATAATTTGAAGTATGCATCGAGTCACACGTTCTCAAAATTTAGATATAAGATGGTTCACAAGTGTAAACCTTAGCTTATAACCCTAATAAGGATATGTACACTAAATATATGGAAGAATTTATTGATGAATGAGGTATGGAAGTGTTTAGATTTTGTATGCATGTGCATTTTTCAAAGGTAACTGCTATTGTCTATGCCATTTAGTCCAAATGAGTCTTGTAATCATCAAATCAAATGTTTTTTATTGTCTTCATATATTGGAATTGATTGACAAGATTTGGATTTTACTTATGAGTCAAATATCAATATGAGTATGATCTAGGTTTGACTAGTGGATTATGCTCTGAGTTTAAAAAAAGCTTAAGACCAATGTTAAAATATGTTATATGTGGTTAGTTTGTTCATCTTCACGGGTTTTACACAAAGTTTTTTTAAAACATGTTATGGTCGTTGAATCTTAGTTTCAATTTTTCTTGTGGTATGTTGTAGATTGATTGTTTTTCATGTTCTCATGCTTCGACTGTCATACTAACGATTGGAAGAGTTCACTGAAATATGACAGTCCATTTAATGACAGGGTATCTTATATGTAATTTGAATAATTTATTATTAAAGTTTATTTGTAAGTATTTTTAAGTTTTTCGATTGTTGGATTTAATTTGAAAGGTGATTTTTTAAAATGCGTGAACATAATTTTATTATAAATCAAATTTAATCTCATGTTGAACTGTTTATTCTATAAAAGAATTATGACTTCTATTGAACTACTTAAGCAAAAATAAAAATACTTAGTTTTTTTATATCTTTATATTAATTTATTGATTAATTTAATAAAAAAATATTCACTAATATTACAAAGTTTAAAAATAAGAATAAAATTGTTAAGAAAATTTTAAAAAACATAAAATGATTAACATGTTAAAAATTTAAACAAGATTTTTGTTTAAAAATTAGCTTCATATTTTTACTATCATTCTAAATAACTTAAAAAAATAAAAAGAAACAAATTCAAAAAAAAATTATGTCTGTTTGATATAATGTTAACTTTTAAAAAACAAAATCTTCAAAACTATATTTTTGTTTTTTATTTTGAAGAAAATCAACCCATTTTAAATATTTATATAAATATTTAGTTATGGATACTTAAAAATAAGTATGAACATTTAATTTCAAGGGTACGAAGAAGAATAATTGAATGCAAAGGGATGAAAAAAACTTAAAGATTGCCTTTATTGATCTCCAAGAAAGGTTTTTTCAATGATTCCTCATTTTATCTCCTCTTCTGCTGCTATCTCATTTCCTCACTACTGCAACCTCTTTTGGCCTTCTTCGTGCTGATTACTTTGATGGATTTCTCAAACGCTTCTAACCCTCTATCATTTGAAGATTTCTCCGATCTTCATGTGGCTAACCATCATCTGCACAAAAAATACACGATCAACACTACATCAACATTAAACTCCGCTAAGTCTTACTCTGAATTGGTCAAGCAATCCGATTATCCAAAAGTTTACAAATCAACCAAACTATCTGAGAAAAATGATCATATTTTTATCCAGTATGACCAACAAGTAAATAATCAACTCGTAAATGATTCAACGCACACTCTTATTGGGAAATTCTCAAAAGAAATCCTCAAAAGGAAACTTCTCAATGTGTTTCTTAATACTTTCAAGTTCACAAGAGAATACAACATTTTAATTAAAGATTCAAGACATATTCTCCTTGAGTTTGGTATCAAATAAGATCGTGGAAAACTTTGGTCTAGGAAACTCTGGACTACCGGTAACTTCATTATGAGGCTTCTAAAGTGGGAATCTAATTTTAATCCAAGATTTGAGAGTCCTAAACCCCTGTATGGGTTAGAATAAAGTGTTTCCCATAGTATATTTACAAATAAATATAATTCAAGACATAGGTGTTTCTATTGGTAATCCCTTAAAGATTGTTAATCTTGAAAAATAGAGCATTTTTTAATGTTTGTTACGCAGATTGAGATATATATATCCAACAAGATTCAACATAGTGTTTGGGTGGGTTTTGGTGATAACCAGGGTTTTTGGTTATCTATTAGCTAGACAAATCTGCCAAGTAATTGTGGAAGATTCTTTCACTTTAGTCATGATATAGATAAGTGTAATAAAGCTTCTGTTGACAATTCTGCACAACAAACTTACTGATACTAATGAGTCTTTAGCACGCAAAAAAGGAATTTAAAGTCACTAAAATCCTTCCAACAAGCCTACAATCTAGGAAAAAGTTTATCAGAAAAGATTAAAATCAGTCACAACCATTCCTGAACATAGAGAGGATGGTGAAATATTTATTAAATATGTTATTAATAATCCTAACTCTAATAAGAATCTAGCCATCAGCAGTCCTATAGACTCCTCTATTTCTAATTAACAACAAGATTTTAAAGATCAAGACTCTGAGGAAATCATTGAGGTCATTCAAACTTTAGAATTTGGTTATAATTTAGTTTCTTCTCAGGATTATGAGAACCTTATCTCTGGTAATGTTACTCGAAACCAGGGTAACATAAGTAGTCTTCAAATATCTCCAACTTCGAGTCCTAAAGACACTAATAATGGATTCCAAGAAGTTCTGAATAAAAATCTTAAATAGGCTATGAGAAAGAAGAAACCTAGCAACATTGTCATCAAATCCTTGAAATTTTCGGGGAAAAATAATCCATCTACTTCTAATCCATATAATGATAAAGCTACTTAACTTGAATTATAGAGGTATAAAAAATAAGTCCATAATCAAACGACTAAAGCCCATCATATATAAAGACAAGATGTGTCTTCTTGTTATTCAAGAACCTCTTGTTAATTCTGACAATCTTCTTGTCATTGCATTAAAACTAGGTTTTTAAAAACAATATGGCTAATATATCTAATAAAATCTGTTTTTTATGGAAAGAGAAATTATTCTATCAATATTTTACTTAATCATACTCAATATTTGGATTCAGATCTTTCATACAAAAATGTAGATAAACACTTTTTTCTTACAGTTGTTTATGCTAAGTGTCAGAGACATAATATAACTGATCCGTGAAATACGCTTAGAGGTCTCGCATCTCCCATTGAATGGTTGATTATTGGAGACTTTAATTTTATTTTATATGTTGATGAGCAAGTTGGTTATTCTACTTATTGTGTTAATAACTATGATGATATTAATGATTGTATCAGGGATTGTAATCTTGAAGATGCTGGCTATCAAGGTTCCATATTTACTTGGTCCAATAATTCCAAATGGAAAATGTTGGATAAAGCCCTCTATAACTCTGTTTGGGCTAACGTTTTAATGAAACTAACGTCTTTCACATGGCCAGAACTTGTTCTGACCATGCCCATCTCCGTGTTTCTATTTCTAAACATAATCTTAAAGCTAAGAAAAGTTTCAAATTTCTTAATATGTGGACCATGAATACTGAGTTTCTTTCTTTTGTTGATAATAACTTGAACCAAAACATTAATGGAAATCCCATCTATATCTTTTAGCATAAGCTTAAAACATTGAAAGAGGTCTTAAGGTTTGGAATGTTATCTATTTTAGTAATGTATTTGATAAGGTTCAGGTTTCTGAAGAAGTTGTTAAGAGGATTGAAATCCAAGCTGTTAATTCTAATAATGATAACACTATATCCGAGCTTGCTAAAGCTAATGGTATTTATCTTCAAGCTCTTAGAATGAAGGAAGAATTCTAAAGACAGAAGTGTTACTGTAACTGGCTTAAAGACAGTGACATAAGCACTAAAGTTTTTCACTCACATGTCTCTAAATAAAGAAGAATGAATATTATTAATAGTATAAAAGTTGGGGATAATTGGTTACTTGACCCCATATTTATTTGTTCTTCTGCTGAAATCTATTTTAAAAAAATCTTACTAATCTTTCTTTCATTGATTCCGTTGAGGAAACTATTAAGATGCAGGATAACATATTAAACAACATATCTAAGATAATTACTACTAAGGACAATGACTTACTTTTGAAAACTCCTTCTGAAATATAAACTTCATACTATTAACTGATGAATCCTGATAGCGCTTTTGGAGTAGATGGTTTTAACGTGTGTTTCTTTAAAACATGTTGGAAATTATCAGAAAAGACCTCTGTCAAGCAATGTCCAGTTTTATTCTTGAAAATAAAATTCCCAGAGGAATTATGGCTACCGATTTGTATTTAATTCCTAAAACTGCTAATCCTATTACTTTGAAGAACTTCAGACCTATTAGTTTATGTACTCTTCTTAATAGAATAATGTTTAAGATTATTAATAATATACTTACTAGTATTCTTCCTAAAATAATATCTAACGCATAAGAAGGTTATGTCACCAGTAGGTCTATATTTGATAATATTCTTATAGCTAAAGAAATGGTGCATGATCTGAATAGGAATTCTAAGGCTAGTAACATTTTGATCGAATTAGACATGACTAAAGTGTTTGATTATATGGCTCGTACTTTCATCATTGAAATTCTACTATCATTTGGTTTTTCTAACAATTTTGTTAATCTTATTAGCATTCTTATCAGCTTTGTCTACATTTCTATATTAATCAATGGAAATGTTATTGGATTCTTTAAGTATAAAAGAGGTTGGAGATGTGGAGATCCTCTCTCTCTCAGTCTCTTCATTATTGATGAATAAGTCTTATTAAGAGGGCTGCACAATCTATTCTCCTCTAATAAATTTATGTCTTATGCTTCTAGAACTAACATTATTCTTCCTTGTTCAGCCTTTGCATATGATATCTTAATATTCACTAATAGTACTCAAACTACCATTAACAAGCTAAATGAATTTCTTCAACCCTATCAGAATGTTTCAGGTTAAAGCATCAACAAAGATAAGACTAAAATTATAATCTCCATGATGTTTAACCAATCAAAGCTATCTTCCCTTATTGATCATACTGGTTTTGGTGTTGGGCAACTTCCTACAAACTATCTATACATCACTCTCAATACCAATAACAAATCTATCAAATACACTCCTCTCCTTAACAATATTAATAGCAAAATTATTGAGTGGGAAGACAAAAACTTGTTTTACGGAGGCAGGTTAATTATCATCAATTATGTGCTTATGTCGATTCATATTTATTGGATGCAGACTTGTTATATTCCTAACAGTATAATTAATAAAATTGAAAAATATTTCAATAAATTTATGTGGGGTCTTAAAATTAATGACCATTGTATCTATTGGACTATATGGTCTTCTTTGTGTAAGCCTTTTAATGAAGGTTGTTTGAATATTAGAAAATTTTCTGATATTCAGAACACTTTCTCTTATAAATTATGATTTGTGTTCAGGGAAAACATAAATTTTGGGGCCAACCTAATGCACAACATTTACTGCAGAAAGGTGCACCATCTGCAAGCTAATTATTCTAAAACTGGTTCTCAAGTTTGGAGGAGGTTGACTAATATTAAATCCTTAGCTGATCCTCATATCATGTGGAGTCTGGGTAAAGATGATATGGACTTTTGGGTGGAAAACTGGCATAATCACACCTCACTCATTAATTTGAATGATAATGTGGGAAAATCTTGGTTCAAATCTACTAAGATAATATATTTTTGCAATAATAACTCTTTGGATCTTAATATTTTCAATGACATTATCTCCACTGATGGGCTTAATATCATCAACTCTACAAGAATCAATAACTACAAAGAAGACATTCTGTTATGGAAGGTCTCTACAGATGCTAAATTTCATACCATGGACACTTGGAACTACATAAGAAAGCATAACAATAAGTCTAATATATTTAGAAAGATCTGGAATTCTATTACGCCTAAGAAATGTTCTTTCCTATTGTGGAAAATTCTATACAATTTCATTCATATTGATTTAATTTTGCAACACATAAATTTCACTATTATTTCTAAATTTCAGCTTTGCTATACCCAAGAGGACACTAACCATCTCTTTATCTCGTGTAGATATGCTTGGGAGTATTTGGTCCCATTTTTCTGACTTATTTAAGGTCAATATAAAAAAGTTTATGATTTTTTCTCACATGACAAAAAACTGGTTCTGGTCTATTGAACAACATGTTCATATTAGAAGCATTCGACCTCCTATCATATTTTGGGTCATATGGCAAAATAGGAACAATGCTAAGTTCAAAGGGAAGTCTGTTAATCTTTTATCATCTATAAACTATATCAATTCTATGATTTTTATCGTGAATACTGCTAATATGTTTACACTTAAGCACTGGAAAAATGATTTCAGTGCAGCTATTAACATAGGTTGTTTATCTTTTATAAACTTGAAAAGGGAGATTGTTTACCTAGAGTGGATAGCTCCTGTTCCTGGTAGACTTAAGATGAACAAAAATTGTTCTTGTCTTCATAACGGCGAATCCAGTGGAGTTGTTATCTTCATAAATAATTATGGCGATATTGTTATTGGTGCTACATTCCTTTATGAGAAGCTCTTATGGCTGAGTTGAGAGCTCTTTTTTACGGTCTTATTATTTGCAATCAAAAGGGCTATGTTAATGTTGATATTGATGGTGATTCTTTAATTCTTATAAATCTCATTTCCGAGGGAAATTTTCCTTCGCCCTTAGCTCCCACTCTTAACTGTTGTAGGAAGTTAATCTGCTCCACCATGGTTCTTGGCCACATTTCTAGAGTCCAAAAATGGTTGTCGACTGGCTAGCCAAATGGACTCTGAAATGCAAGATGAAGCTTGGGTTCACTAATTCTCAAGCTCCTGCGCATCTCAAGGCTAGTACCCTTCTAGAAAGTTTGGGGATTTTCTATATCAGTAATAATTGTTGGGTTTGGTGCTAATTATTACCTTTTAAGTTACAGTTTTTTCCATTTAAGTTGATAAAGTTTCCTACATGAAGCAAATATCACCAATTGATGCGAATGGTGGTTTTTTATCGCGATTGTCTGGCTCCTTCAATTATCGCCGGCTCTAGGAGGAATCTATTCAATGAGCTATCTAATTTCCCATACTCAATGAAATTGGAAAGAGAATCTGTTTAAGAGAGCATCTCCATTTGCCATTGTTTATTGTTCTTGGACCCTTCGATATTGTTGCGCCTCTTTTAGCTTTATCGAGTTTTCTCCAAACTCAAATCGATATTTTTCTTTTTAGCACTTTTTTGGATTCATCTATGGGTTTCGTAATTATAATTGCAGGTTGGCAAAGATAAATTTATCAAAAAGTTTTAGCTATTGAGGAAGATATTAGAATTTATGTTTCTAGGGTTTGCAGTCTATGTTGTGAGTAGACGGTAAAATGTTTTACCCATTTAAGCTTTGGGCTTTGGTCCTAAGAAAATCCTTGTTCTTTATTTTTCAATTCATTAATAAAATTATCTTTTGCTTAAAAAACATTCAACGGTACAACTATTATATCCATTATTATTTTTCTTTACCCTATAGTTTCGAAGAAAACTTGTGTTATTTCTCTCATCAAGAAAAATACTATGCTACTTTACTATACATATATTTTTCATATTATTTTACTCTTATTTTATTTAACTCCCTGTTTAACATTAGCAAACACTTTCAACAATCATCGTTATCTTTAATAAACTATATTATTTTTATACTGAAATCTAGATTCATTAAACATAAAATATCAATTTAAAAAAAACCATATAAAATAATTCGCAAAACTATAGATGAAAATCCAAAATCATGGTTCAAAATGAGTTGTTTTAGAAAATAGTTGATTACAAAGGTTGCCCTCTGTTATATGTTATTTATTTTATAAAAACAACACTTAATTCCGAAAGCAACCCTCAGAACTAACGACTTTTAAAAAATAATTGATTATGAGACAGACCCTCAAAATTCCACCTACATTTTTGTAAAAGGTTTATATTGTTTTTTATTTGATTTTTTTATATTTAATAAATCTATAACTTTAACATAATATTAGCATAATTTGTTTGTGGTTTGGGTAACCTTTTTCGGACTTTAGTCATTATTGTCTCTC
The DNA here is from genome assembly GCA_036936605.1 of Limnanthes douglasii subsp. nivea. Lineage (NCBI taxonomy): Eukaryota > Viridiplantae > Streptophyta > Magnoliopsida > Brassicales > Limnanthaceae > Limnanthes > Limnanthes douglasii. Next base: position 90,609,186 of record JAUPFV010000001.1, on the reverse strand, counting down.
TTTATTAGATTGTTCTTGCTTGATTTAGGTTTTTTTAGGTTTTTAGGTTTAATTTTTTGAAATTTATGAGTATATATTTTGTTTGGTATATACTAGAATTAGTTCATCAACATAGGTATTATCATAGGATTATGTGTGTGTTGGATGTGCCATTACATGTATATGCAAGATGTGTTGAAACTCTCTTGTGTGTTTAGACGTGACTTAGTTGCAGAGAAATCTATTGATCTTAAGGTCTAAGACAAAATATTAAAGACTGATGACTATTATGTCAAAGGAAATATGTGTTGAGCCAAAGCATTGAGGTCTGAAGCGAGCTGGACCATAACACCATAGATGGGTCGTAGCGGAGTATTATATTTGTAAGGTCTCATATATTAATTGAGTCTATATTTTAATATTCATGTATTAATTAGATTATGTATATTGATTGGGTTTTTTATGTTAATTAGAATTTTATGTTTATGAGGTTTCTTATATTAATGAAGTATGAGTTGTTGTATACGTTGATTAATGAGATTTAATCTAGAGCGAGTGATGAAAAAATTATTTTATTTTTCTAAACCTATAAATTGAATAAAATATTATTATGCAATATATGATGTGACTGTAATTATAGAGAGACGATTACGCGAGTGGTATATTTCCTAAAATAGTGAAATAGATCTAAGTATTTTGAGAGATAAGTGAGGTGCGAGATATACACTTAATAAATAGTTATGTGAATCATGTCATCTTTTGTTAGAAAGAGTTATTGAGTCCTTTGTGTTTGAAGGTACTTTATGTAACCTATTTATTTATAAAAGAATGTTTGTTGCACTTGTATGTATAATTTCTTCATAATCTAAGCCACATTAAATATTGTCTCGTTTGCTTGGTTTTGTTATATTTTTTTTAACTGTTGCTCGTCATGTACACCGTAATTATATTATTATTTTGTAGGTTTGTTTAATCGTATATCTGTTCTTGCTTTAGCCGAATGGTATACTGGTTTCCTCCAACAAGTGGTGTAGTGAGCATAGAGTAATAGTAGAAATATTAAACTGATCACGATCTGTAGGTTGGAGAATTAGATCTCTCATGGAAACATGAAAGTTATAAAATATGACTTTTATGAAGCTTAACCTAGAAAAAATTGATGGAGCTAATGATTTCAATTTATAGATAATTAAGATTTTTACTTACATGGTATTGAAAGGATTAGTGGTAGCTATCGACAATAAATCTATACAATTTAATGTTGTGGTACTATTTAAATCTCATATTCCCCTTATAACACGAGAGGTATCTAAAAATTCTATGATGCTGGGATATGGAATTGGTTGGAGGCGATTTACATGAAGAAATCATTGGCAAACATATTGTATCCAAATAAACATATTTATACACTTTCAATGGATAATAACACATATATCCAAAGACATCTGGATAATTAAAACCAAATTATTCACAACTTGAATGTAATTATTGTGAAGGTGGAAGAAGAAGATCAAACAATCATCTTCATGAGGTTTATGCCAAATAGGTACGAACACTTCATGGACATTGTTATCTATGAGAAAAATCCCTTATAATAACCAAAGTCTAGAGTACATTGAACTCTAAAGATCTTCAAAAGAAAAATATTATGAAGGGTGACTATAAATGGTACAAACTGAGTGTGAAGGGTCGCTGTGGAAAGAAAGATTCAAGTAAAAAATAGAAAATTCACAGTCAAATTCCAAATGGGTTGGGACGGTTTCAAAGGTAATCTTCTTGATATGCAAGAAAGAAATCCATATAAGTCGGAACTTCCTAACGAATGGAAATAAAAAACTATCTAAAGACCAAAATTGGAGATGCTGAAATGGTATCTGATGAATGTGAGTACGCTGAAGGGTTAATGATTTTTTATTCTTGTATGTACAACGATAAATGGGTGTTGTATTCGGGTACATTATTTCACATAAATTCCAATAAACATTGGTTTGAAGACCTCTGAATGCTTGATGGTGAAAAGGTCATCATTCAGAATGATGAATCTTGTAACATCAAAAGGATTGGAACAATACTACTCAAGTTATCTACATGATTTGATATAGTAATTAACAACGTAAGGTATGTACCCGAATTAAACGTAACATTCTTTATATTGGGATGTTAGATCAAGACATGTATACCTATATGGGTGAAAATATCAGATTTAGGGTTTTACAAGGCTCCCTTGTTGTTATGAAAGCCTATAAGACTAATTGTATGTTAGTTCTTAGGTACCATAGTAGTAGAAGGTGTGTCTAATACGATGAATGATTCTACCAGGTTGTGGCATCATCGAATTAAACATTTAAGTGAAAAATGACTTAGCTAAACAAATGTTGTTAAATGGTACGTTAGTTCAGAAGCTGAGCTTTTCTAAAAGTTGTGTGTTTGGTAAGATCAAGATGGTGGAGTTTTTTTCCCATTAACCAGACATCCAATGGAGTACTTGATTATGTTCTTTCAGATATTTTAGGTCCAACACGAGTACCTACCATAGGTGGTGCAATGTACTTCATGTCGCTGATTGATGACTATTTCATAAAAGTATGAATTATATTTTTGAAGATAAAAAATGAAGTGTTTGTTGTCTTTGTGAATGGAAGAATTTGGTAGAGAAACAAACCAAGAAAATACTCAATAAGCTTCATACTAATAATGATTTGGAATATGTGAACAATGAGTTCACTGGCTATTATACAAAGTTTAGCATTGTTAGACATTGAACCGTAAATAAGACTCTTAAATAAATAGGCTTGCTGAGGAAATTTATTGAACTTTGATAAAATGGGTAGATATATGCTTCATACAATTGGTAAGGAAAAGTCGTGACAACGATTGTATATCATCAGGATGAGTTCACTTATGACATTTATGTTTCTTTTTTCCTAAGAGGCCTGGACAAGAGAGAAACCTATGCTATAATATTTAAGAGTGTTAATATGTGCTTTCTTACGAACACGTGAAACATGATAAGCTTAAGCCAAAAGCATATACATTTCAGTTTATTGGCTACCCTGAATGAGTAAAATAATATAGGTTGTGATGCCTTAAACCTGAAAGCAAAAGTATTTGATAAACAAGAACATGGTTTTCAATAAAGAGGACATGTCATTGAAGAAGGCATTAAAGACTCAACCTAGTACCGTCAAGAAGATATGTGATGTTGATAATGGATCTGATATACAAAGTGAAGTTGGTGATGCTTCTGCCAAAGAAAATTATGGGTAAGGTTCCGTCTCGGGTCGTACATAGTAAGTTTAACCACCGCATGTGACTGTAGTAGATCGAGGGTTTGTTGTTCCATGCCATTCAAATGATCAGATATGAGAGCAGCATGAACATAACAGTTATCAACTAGCAAGTGATAAAGCACATAAACTAAGCAAACAATATCGAACATAGTAGAGCTCCATTATCACAATCTAACTATGAGGATCTGGACAACAAGGTTTCTCTAAGAGCTTCAAACAGAGCAGAGCTCCATCTCTGAGGACTGGCTAAGAGACTCGGAGCTCTCTTGCCGAGCAGACCTCCATCGCCGCGTCTGATTAGGAAGAAAAAGAGCATGCAGAAAAGTATAGCTCGGTTAGAACCGCGCAGGATACGAGCTAGCAAGCCCAAACCGAACTGAGGCGGTGGTAACAGAAGAGGCTATCAATGAGGTCAATAAAACTCCAAGGAATTAATAAGTCAACAACATTAATGATAAGAGATCAAATTTATGATCGCAAATTTAGGACTTTCTTCATAAATGTTAGTTTGTTATTTGAATAAAGGGAATAAACATTAATTATAGAGGATAGATTGTATAGAAAGGGGTGCTAGACCCAAATAATTGTATATTTTTTTGACATAATACAAATAAACTCTTCTTGTCATAATTTTTCTATATCTTGCATAACAAATGTCACTCATCACCAACCGAAGCATTATATAAGAAGTACATGTTGGAGAAATCTTATGCTAATGTTATTAGTAGCATTATGTATGAAATAATTTGTATGATACCTGATTTTGCCTTTCCGTAAGTATTTGAACAGATTCATGTTAAATCTGGAAGAACCATATAAACATGCACTCAAGTGACTCGTAGGATACTTAGAAGGCTCAATTTTGTAGAGTTTTGTTAAAAGATATGAGTAATATAATGTTAAAAAGATATATGGACTCCAATAATTTAGGTTTCCTCGACACAAAGAAGTCTACTTCAGGTTATCTGTTTACCAATGCTTGAAGGAATGGTTAACCAAAATTCTTGTATACAAAATTTTATTATGTTGCCATCAACGGAAGATGAGTATATGACTGCCACATAAGCCATGGAGGAAGTTATTTGAGTGAATTGATTGTTAAGTGAACTCACTAATGTGGAGCAAGATGTGGTTATATTATCCGAAACCAATATTGTTATTCATTTGATTAAAAATCCAAAGTTCTATGAGTGAACTAAATATGTAAACATTAAACTAGGCTTCATCATAAACGTGGTGGAGAATGAGCAAGTGAAGGTGGCTAAGTTTGTTAGCAAGGAAAATCCTTTGGATTATTTGATCAAGGTATTTGTCGATTTAAAAGCTCACAAACTACATGAGACTGGTGCAAGTTTGGGATGTAAATGAGCTGGTATCTAAAGAGTAGAACATTCAGTGCAACAAATACTGAAGTTATTATAAGCCTATGTGGATAATTGTTAGGTGTATGATAGAAGTAGCTCGTGAACATATATATATTATCGTAGAACTATATGGGTATTGGATATGTCATTACATGTATGTGCAATAACTATTTAAACTCTATGGTGCTTTAGTCGTGACTTAGTTGCAAAGACTTCTACTTATTCAAAGGTCTAAGACAAGCTGTTGAAGAGTGGTGAACATTATGTCGAAAGAAATATGCGTTGAGTTGAAACAATGGAGGTCCAAAACGAGTTGGACTGTAACACCATGGCTGGGTTGAAGTGAAGTATTCTATATTATAAGTTTCCTATATTAATTGGGTCTCATATTTTAGTCTTTTCGTTTTAATTAAAATTTTCATATCAACTAGGTATTCTATATTAGTTAGGAGATTTTATTAATAAAGTTTTTATTTATATTAATGAAGTATTATTATTTCAGCAGTTAGTTAATTGGCTTTAATCTGGAGCATATGATAAAGAATTAAGGTTTTCCGTAAATCTATAAATAGAAGAAGACATTGCTATCCAATATGTGATGCGATTTTAATTTTAGAGGGACGATTATACGAGTTGTATATTTTATAAATGAGTGAAATAACTATATATATTTTGAGAGATAAGTTAGGCGAGAGATAAAAATTGAAGATAGGATTTTGTGAATCATATGAGCTTTTGTTACAAAGAGTTATTAAGTCTTTTATGTTTGAATAGTCTTGATTATGAGCATTGTATTATATCGATTATAGGCATTGTTTACTTTTGAAATTATTTTTTTGGGTTGTTCTTCGAAACTAGGGTAACAACGCCCGACGACACTAGTGCAAAATCACTTATACTAGCAGTGCAACATTGCATTGGCGGTATGAGTGCGCACCAACAATACAGGTTCGTACTAGTAGTGCTTTTGCACTGACAATTAGAGATGGCAATGAGTCGGGATGTGTGCGAGTATAACTAAACTTATAGAGTCGTAACCTATCCCGCACTATAATATAATTTAGGGGTTAAAAATAATAATAAAATATTATTTATTAATAATTAATATGAATGACATATATTCAATTCAGTATTTGAAATTTAAAAAAAACTTGTAATCTATCATAAATTCGACTAGTATTATATTTTAAAACTCACGACTCATCCTACATATAAATAAATGTTCGGGCACCCTAATCCATTGGGTTGAGTATTCACAAATTTGAAAAAAAATTCCTATCTCTATTAGCAATACAACTATTGTAGCCGGGATGGGTGCAAGTATAGTTAAAACCGTAACTCATCCCGTCTATATTTTTCCAAACCCATACTCTAACCCATACTCTAATCCGTCAGGTTTGGGTACCCATTGAAACTATGATTTTTTTATCAAAAAGGAATTTTTTAAAGTTTTAAAAAATCAAATTCAATGTTTAAATATAAAATATTATTTTTCAAAATGTGTTGTATCCATTGTCTAATGTTAATTAGAAAATACGTTGTTATCTATTGATAATTAATATATAGTTTATTATATGTTAGTAATTTTTTTTTAATTTAATTAATATTAAAATTATTATTATTATTAGATTGAAAAAAAAATATTCAAAAATAAGAATTTGAAAAACCAAATATAATGTTTAAATGTAGAATAATATTTTTTAAAATATCAAATGTTTTGTATTTTTGTTATGTTTATTAATAATTAATATATGGTTTTAGTATATGTTAGTAACTTTTTTAAATTTAATTAATAATATTAGATCGATACTCATAAAATATATTTTGTAGAGAAAAGGAAAAATAGTTAAAAAAAATTGAAAAATTAAACTTAATGCTTAAATATTGTATATTATTTTTTCAAAATATATTTTATATTAATGTTGATAATTTTGTTTTAAAGTGTGATAAATAATATATTATTTTATATAATATTACTTTAGCGAGGTATCCTATTACTGGTGAGTTGGGTACTCGTGAATTTCTTTTAAACCCATGACTCAACTCAAATCGGGTGGGTGGTAACTTTTCAAACCAATAATCATCAGTGAGAATGTTTTTAAACCCATAATCCATTCGAAAAGATATGTATCAGCTGGTTCAGAAAAAATTACCATCTCTAAATATAACACATATTGACAGTACATTCGACCTTATACTCGAAATGAATGAAGTTCATAAATTGTATGTATGAGCGTATGCAATCAGACCCAACCGGGTCAAAATAAATGAAAATATACTAAAAAATATTATTTTCTTATGGATTTCAATAATTTGTTTTAATAAATATATATAATTAATCAAAATATTACTTGTAGTTATCGATTCATTCGTGACTATTGTATGTGATTGCTAATTAATAGAAAAAATATTAATAAAAGTTTGATAATATTAATAGATTTGAATGTGTTTAATTAATAAAAAAATATTACTTTACCAAAAAATCTAATTTACTAATAGCTGATCCATTTTTTTTATATAATTCTAAAAGTTTGTAATTAAAAAATAAAAAATACCATTGATTTTATTTTTCTAAAAACGAACAAAACTAAATATATGAATGCCATTTTATTTTCGAGACTAATTAACCATAATCTCACATCTAAGATATAAGCCTCACATCTAACATTAGTATTTTAGTATTTTGGTATGTAGGAAAAAATAATCCCACGAATGCGAAAATAAGAACAAACAAGAGAAAAAGAATTTAACGTGGTTCGGCTAATTTGCCTACGTCCACGAGAGAAAAATAAGAATCACTATAACTCAAAATATAACAGAGATTGGAGTCTCACTCCATACACTAAAGAGTTATACACTCACTTTTCTCACACAAATATTATACCCCAAAAGAGAATAGTAACCTCACAGATCACTCAAACAAATTCTCCTAAACACTACCCGTATTTCTCTCTCACTCAAAGTATTTATCTCTAAAATGTGTCACACACAATATTGAACTCTAGAATGTTTCTTTCAAGTGCTTCAAGTGATGCTATCCAAGACTAACTCATGGTCTTATTTATAGCAGAGTAAGGCTTACAAAGGAAGCCACTTATGCTTCCAAATGATGCTAATGGTTACTTGCAAGAAACCCACTTGCATTAGATGAAAGGAGGTTGCTTGTAAGTCAGCCTTCATTTAATGCTTAGTTGTTTCTTGTAAGAAACCAAAAGGTAGAGCCCACACTAATAAATGTGAGAGAGAAGTGAGCAGGCCTTACAAGGTCTCGGATATAACATTTTCATTTTACAATGGTAACATCTAACATATAAATCTTGCATTTAACATCTACTATTTTACCATCATCTTGCATGTAACATTTTGGTCTCGCATCTAGTAGTTTAGGCTCATATCTAACCTTTAACATTTTACTTTGATCTCGCTTATAACATTTTACTATGACCTCACATCCAACATCTAAGTCTCACATTAAACATATAATATCTAGGTTTTGTATCTAACATTTTCATACTCATATCTAACATCTAACATTTAAGATACCTAACTTTTACTATCTAGGTCTTGCATCTAACATTTTCATTTTATCATGGTCTCACATCTAGCATATTGGTACCATAATCTCACATCTAACATCTAGGTTTCACATCTAATATTTTTATTATATATAATCTCGCATATAGCATATTGGTCTCACATTTTAATATCTAACATTTAACCGTTGTACCTCATATAGGTATCACATATAACATCTTGTATCTAAGTCTCACATCTAGCATTTCAGTTTACCATAGTATTGTATATAGAAAAATGCTAGATGCGAGATACAAGACACATGACACAACACTTCATATTCCTCACAAAGACGTAGTAAAACTATAAAATATAAAATCGTTTTATTTCTCCAAAAATTCATAATCATAATCCTAGAAACACATTCCAGTTGTAATTACAGTTCAAATGCCGGTTTCAACAAAATTATCGGTTAAAAATGAGAATGCAGTTCAGTTACAATTCAAAGAAATTGCATTCACATACCTCTTACTATAGTTCAAATGTAATAGTAAATGAAAACAAAATCTACAGCAAAATCAGAATACTAAATTAGAAAAATAATTCGAAAAATAATAGAATTAAGTTTAGCCTTTAAATAAAAAATAAATTTGCTAAAAAGATATAATTTTTTATACACTTACATAATGAATGTATAATTATTATGAAATATAAAGTAATAAATAATAAAAATTAATTAAAGTTTTACGTTCGATAATGATTGATATTTGTCATTAATAAAAAATATTATTTAATAAAATATTAAAAATATTAATAAAAATAAATTTCTTTATTCATAAAAATATATTATTTGTAATTTTTTTAAAAAAACACGATTTTTGATTTATAAATATTTTTTTAAATATATTTAATTAATAATAAATAGAGAGAAATATCCATAAATATCCACTCAACTATTTCATTATCATATAATATCAAAAATTGTATACTACCAATAAATACATTTACCAAGGTAAAAAATTACAAGTAACACTAAATTTCTCTTTCTTATTTATTTTTTAAAAGTTAGTATTTTCAAACCGTAGTTTGAAAAAAAATCGAATATCCTATCAGCTTTGTTTTTTTTACCAACAAAACTAGATATTTTTTTTATGTCACATGGTTATGCATTTTATATTTGGTTTTAGATCACATGTTTGGTTATGCATAGTCTCGCATGCTATTTTCAATTTTTTTAAAAATATATTATCAATAAATCTAATTTGTTTATCTTAAAAAACCAAATTCAGTGGTACTTGAAGATTTTTTTTTTAAATTTGGATTTAAAAAATACAAACATTTAAAAAAAAGGAAACAAAATAGTTAAAAAATATGGAATAGTTAGGCATAGTAATGATTATGAAAAAAATATGAATATTTATAGTGTTATTATAAAAATTGCATTGAATGAAAATATTTTCACAATTAATACTTTTTTTTTAGTTAAATTCATCACCATTAATTAAAAAAATGAATATAAATAATTATATTCGACGAAATATTCGAAATAATTGTGTTAATAGTATAAATATTAGTTTTTTTATTAATAATATTTTCTATAATTAATAATTTTTTTTTTAATAATAAAAAGTCAAATTTTAATCAAATATTAGGGAGGGAATAAAAGAACACGACAACTTTTTAGTAATACCTAAAGAAAAGACTTTAAATCGCAAGAGTGGAAACACGCGCTAACGCACATCTCGAAAAAAGTCCTCCAAATAAGAAAAGCGAAAAAGGACGTAAACACGCAAACATCCATCCGGGCAACGGGCAGCTCCTCACGTCGTTTTATTCGTACGTAACGCCGTTTTACACACACAGCAAAAACTTGTCAATCATTCTATACAAACTTCGTTTCCCAACCTAAGGCTCGGACCCATACTCGAGACTAAAAAACACCGTCTCTCTCTAAAAAAGCCACCATTGAAAATAATGGAACCAAAAAGAAGAGCGAGAGACTAGAAAGAGAGGGATAGAGTTAAAAAAGAGCCAACTTGCTAGAGAGAGAAAGTGAGTTCTAGAGAGATAAAATGGGTCAGATCGTGAAGAGGAAGAAGAAAGGCCGACCATCGAAGGCGGATCTAGCTCTCCGTTCAGCCGCCGCAGCAGATACCGAGCCACGGAGAAGTCTCAGGCGACGGAATACTAGGTACAGCTTCGATTACGATGATTACCTTGATGATGAAGATGAATATGAGGAAGCCGAGGAGGTGATGAGGAGAGAGAAGAAGTTGAAGCTCATGGTGAAGCTCAACCAGAGCTCTGATCTTACTACGCCAATGCGTGGGAGACACGCGACGGATGACGGTGAAGAGGATGCCAGAGCAGATGAGGAAGATGGAGATGAGAGCGAAAGGAAACCGGTGAAGAAGAGGAGGATTAATGGCGAAGATTATGGAGAAGACGAAGTTGATGAAGACGATGAAGAAGAAGATGAGGTTCGCACTAAATCGATTGTGCAGATCTGATTGTACACATATATTTATAGAGAGGGGGTTGAAAATGCGTTGAACAAGAGAGAGAGTCCAATCTTCTATATTAGTTTCTCTCTCTACAATCTATGTCCTCTTTCTAGCTCTCTTCACTCTCTGTGATCGAGAGATAAATATAATGGTCAGGTCAACTATCAAAACCCACCTCACGTCTCTCTCTCTCTCCCCACAGAATCTGATCGCGAACCCACCTTTTTCTTTCTCTCTCTCCATTTCTTTATCGCTAATATCAAATACACTCAATCTTCTTCTCTCTCTAAATTTCCCTGTCTCTATTAGAGGGTGTGTGTTGGGGTGTCTATCTATATACACTCTCCTTTGTCTGTCCTTGTTTTCATCTCTCTATAGTACGTTCACTATAGATTGGCTAGGAAGAAGACTGTACTCAATTGCAGTTGCAGTGGCTAAGGTTTGTTTTGTTTTGTTGATTTTGACAGGAAAGGGATAAAAAAGGAGGAGCAAAGGGACACGACTCTTATCCAGGTTTGTACATTTGGCTAAATTTGCTTCCTCTTTCTTTACTATCTAGATTGGCTGCTCAATTTCAGAGTTGGAGTTCTAACCTGATGCTAGTTTGGTGGATTTCTGCCTTTTGCTTTTATTAGGAACGCCTGATGATTCTCTACTCGCTTCAACACCCTTGCCGGACAAGAAATCTGTAGAGTTGATTCTCGACAAACTTCAAAAGTGTGTAGCTTTTTTACTTTCTGGGCAAAATTTCTTTGGGTTACAATACAATGTCTTGTTCAATGATAGTTTCTGTGTCTGAATTGTGGCAGGAAAGACATGTATGGGGTGTATGCAGAACCAGTCGACCCTGAAGAGGTATGTGGAATGTACTTTTTGACTGTGAAGCTTTTGTGAAATTAGGGTTCTGGTATAGCTGATCTCATTAACATATCTCTTAATTTTTTTAGCTTCCTGATTACTATGATATAATTGAGCATCCCATGGACTTTTCTACTGTGAGGAAGAAGCTGTCAAATGGATCATACTCTACGCTTCAAGAATTGGTGGTCAGTGAATGTCTATATGTTTTGCTTGATTAGGATGACATTCTTTAGAGGGTGGTAAACTGTGTCGAAATCCAGTTTGATCATTTTAAAATTAAGTTGCTGTAAACATTCACTGGGGATGCACTAAGGTCAATGGCAATGCTTTCTTAAGCAGGATTCTTTACTGGATGAAAAAGTGGATTTGACTCCGCAATTGGTCACTTCCTTTTAGGACACTCTTTAACAGCATTTAATCTTTAACTACTTAGCTGTATTAGGCAAGAAAATGAGTAAAGGGTGTTAGAATATTGTACCAGAAGGATTTAATTAATGCCCTCCTAGATGCAGCTGTAAATTTTGGCCTGTTGCTTTTTAAGTTCAGTTAAAGCAAGAATTTTTGCAATAGCGGAAAGGCATCTTATGTCTGTTTTCTAATATATGAAAGGAATCTGACAAAATTTGAAATGGGTGCATTTAGTGCCATTGTAGATGTAGATGGAAATTTAGTCGGTTGCTTTTTAAATTAAGTTGAAATGATAATTTTGCTGTTGTAGGTATTGATGTGTGTTTTCTTCTTAAACAAAAAGAATCTGGTCTGTATATTTGTGCATTCTGTAGGGGAGATTTTATCTCTAATATTGTGTGTTGAAACTCCATTCATTTATGTTCTAGTGAACTATTTTTCAATGTTATTAGTTACAAAGCTGTTTATTTTTTGATGTAGAGCGATATTTTCCTGATTTGCTCAAATGCGATGCAATACAATTCCTCGGGTACAGTATATCATAAGCAGGTATATTTCGTTAGCCTATCTTTTCACCAATGATTTGTTTACTAGTTTCTACTCATTTCTTTGCTCATCTCAAGTGCTTGTTAATTTAACTTGCAAATGGCATTTTCATAGGCACGCACAATTCTGGAACTGGCGAGAAGAAAATTTGAAAAGTTAAGGATCAAAATTGCACGTGTGGGGAAAGAGCTCAAGCCAGAGCAGAAATTTAAATCAAATTTATTGACAAAGAAGCCAACAAAGAAGGTATATAATCAACAGGAGCCTGTTGCGTCCAACTTTTTTTCAGTTCCCGCTCTTGCCACGGCAGGAAACATCCCGAACTGTACTGTCACTGCTCAATCTCGCGGGTGTGAAAGGTCTAACATCAGTGATGGGGCTGGGGAGGCTAACTTATATCTGACCGAAAATTTTCTAGAGAAGGCAGAAGAAATATCTTCTGGTATGAATATTTCCCTTTGTCTTTTATGTACATTTTTGTGCAGAGTCGCAGGCATGGATGTGTTAACAGAAAGTGTTGGTGTCAGTTAATGATAATGTACTTCATTGAATGCCAATATCCTTGTCACCGTTGGTAAACATAGTAGGCATTTACTCGTGTGACTGATGCAGTTGTTTCTCCAAGGATTTTATTTAGTACTCACGATTTGCAATCTTGCTCTTTTATTTTACATATTCTAATCCAATACAGCTACTTTACTTTAGGGAGGGGATTCTTGCCAAAATTTGGGAGAAGGTTGTCCTCAATTGATGACAACCGTCGTACAACTTATAACATATCTGATATTCCCGTCAATAGATCGGAGTCAATATTCACAACTTTTGAAGACGAAGCCAAGGAGCTTGTTGCTGTATGTAACGATCAAATCTCTCTATTTTATCTCTACCATTGTATCATATTTATGGCTTGCTTATGTAAATTTTTAATATTCTGGAATCAGGTAGGTCTTCATGCAGAATATTCTTATGCGAGGAGCCTTGCTCGATTTGCTGCTACTCTAGGACCTGTTGCATGGAATGTTGCATCCCAGAGGATTGAGCAAGCACTACCTGCAGACTGCAAGTTCGGACGTGGTTGGGTTGGAGAATATGAACCACTTCCGACACCAGTATTAATGGTTGATACCCGCACAGAAAAAAAGTCTTCCATGTTTACCAGGTGGAGGTCTACTGCTGATGTCCAGGGGGACAGCTCTGTATTTTCTAAGGTTGTACCTGTCAGTCGGCTACAATCAGAGAAGACAGCATTTTTTCTTCCAGGCCCTGCAACCTCAAAAGGAAAGCCGCCCTCTCTTTCTTCTGTTCAAGACTCTTGTATTCCTGTCAACGTTGTTGGTCAGCAGCAAAACCCACATTCTCGGACCTTTCTGGAGCCCCATAATAAGGTTTCTAAGCAAGTTGAATTGAATTTTCCACCATCTGCCAGTCAAGATACTTCTCATCTTCTCTCAGAGAAGCAAAATTTGTCTAGAGGAGAAACAGTTACTGCTGGCGTAACAAAAGATGCACAGAGGAGGAATATGAATCTTTGGCAATCTGCTCCTCCAAAGCAACAAGAAAGTAACGGCTGTGGTGAATTGCCTAATGGAAAAGTAGCCGTTAATGGTTTAAACAATAGAATGGTGGGTCCATCTTCCGATGGCGTCCCTAGTCAGATGTCCCGAGCAGTATCCCAATTTGCCCACAAAGAGGGGAAGGGTCTTACTGACCCAGTTCAATTAATGCGAATGCTAACTGAAAAGGCTCAAATGCAACAGACCCCTTCAGGTGAACCTCCTCAAGGGCATCTCTCATCAGCAGTAATGCCGTCGGCTCTACCCACTAAAAGAGATAGTTCAAGTGATGCTGCAGTGGCTGCTGCTCGTGCATGGATGTCACTAGGAGCTGGTGGTTATAGACAAGCTCCTGAGAATTCCAGCAGTCCTAGAAATCAGATTTCAGCGGAGTCTTTATACAACCCAACTCGGGAACTGGAATCCCAACTTTTGCGAGTTAGGGGTGAATTTTCTACGAGTGGGATGCCCTTTCATACAGAAAGGAACAATAACCCACTTCAGCCTGTTGCACGGGAGCCTACTAATGCAGAAAACGAAGCAAAATTCCAGAATAGGCCAATGGGTATGCCTCAGTTAGTAACTGCAGATTTGTCTAGGTTCCAGGTGCAGCCTTCTTGGCGAGGACTAAATCCCCATATCCAGTCAAAGCAGAGACAAGAAACTTTTCCTCCTGACTTGAATATTGGTTTCCACTCTCCAGGTTCTCCAATGAAACAATCAGGTGTTTTAGCTGACTCACAGCAGCCAGACCTGGCTCTGCAGCTGTGAACATATATGGACTGCAAAAGAGGTATTTTGACTTTGGTCTCTTGGATGCCAATTATTTTGGTGAAATTTGAGATGGTACTGAGTTTACATATTTTAGATAAGAGTTGGTTGTCTAGCTCGGCAAGAAAGTTCTTAATTGGTCCCCGGCTGCTTTGATTCGTATAAAATTGGTTATTTGCAACTGAGATGATTTTGAATAAATTACTCTACATCATATGTTCTGGATTCGATGCCCTTTTGGACGTGGAATGGATCGTATGCATATGTAATATCTCAAGAAGCTAAAATGATGGGCCTGTTGAGCAGAAAGGTAGTGCTGTTTTTTGATCTAGAGTCCATTTGTTAGAAGGGCTATGTGAACCATAGAGTTTGAATCCTATGCCATACTTTGATGCTGATTAGTTGCTTAGACATAAATACTCATTGTTCATAGTCAGTCGCATACATTTGGTGTAATTTGATCAGAGATTTATTCTCCTGCACCTCGACCACAGTACATCTGTGTATATTCAAGTTTGTGGTGCAATACCAGAAAGTCCCGGATTTGGGATTTCGTAAGACATGGGATGATGGTTCGGACTGTGATTGAATGTTAAATACTCTTTAAGTGAACATGTTAAGAAGCCATATACACAAAATTAAGTCTGAAGTGGTAAATCATTATGTATTCAACTTTTAAAATAGGCTTAATAGGAAAAAGAAAAAAGTTATAAACGATTCAAAATCACGTTTATTTTTTTATTATTGAGTAAAAAATATCCATTAAGCTCAACATTTAGAAAAGAACTTTTAAAAAGTCATTTTATCTTTAATCTAATAAAAACTTACTCTAATAGATAATCCAAAATACAGTAAATTATGTATTAAAAATTAAAATATCTTTCTGGAAAAAAGTCTAAACAGAATATATGTTAGCGGACGGTCGCGTTAAAATTATGTGTAGCAGATGCTGGCGTTAAAATCACGTATGAGAAAAACATTTTTTTTGGTTAATATTTTATTTTATTTAATTTTATTTTATTTTTAAAGTGTTATTTGATTTTATTATTGTATAAAATTTTAAATATTTTTTATTCATTAATTTTTGTTGAAAAAGATCAATATCCTTTTTTTAATGTTCAAAAGACAAAAAAGAAAAAAAAGAAGTAAAATTAAAAAGAAAAAAATAGAAAGAATAAAGAAATACAATAAAAAAATATATTTTTAGTTTTTATTATAGTTTTTAAAATATTTTTACTGTATCTTTTAAAAACAATTTTTATAAAAGATATGATTTCTTAAAAAAAATAATAGATAGTTAATAAAATAAAGAAATATAATAAAAAAAATATGTTTTTAGTATTGTTATATCTTTCAAAATATTTTTAATGTATTCATTTTATAACAATATCTTATATATAAGATTTAATTTTGAACTAATATTGAGACTATTTAGAGTCTCCTTTAATTTAAAACTTCATATATAAAATTTTAAAGATATTTGAATATTTTAAAAAACTTTTTAACTTATTAGTTGGTTACCAATAATGTAACTATAGTTAAATATAGGATTATCTAAAAAAAATTCACCGAATAACTAATTAACTAATAATATTTTAATGGAGAATTAGAGATGAGAGCGCTCCCGCGCTCCAAGATTAGAATTTCAATAGATCTTTCCTTTCTCCTCCGGCCTTCTCCGGCCATCTTCTCCGTTGCCCTGATCTTTCTCATCTCCCTTCCTTCGATAGATTCTCTTCTATCATCGCTGGCAGTCGTATCTGATCCTCTGATTCTCTTCTCCGTTCTCTGTTTTCAGTTTCATCTTGAAGGTTTCTGTCTCTGATGCCTGGTTTAAGCACTCTTGAATCTGGCCTTATGATTTATCATCGAAGGTCTGTTTCTGCCCATTAATCTGGATTATGGAGCACTTCCCGTCTGTACGTGAAGTTTATGGGTCTCCTTCTGTTAAAGACTGCCAAGAACCGGGTGGAGAACCAAACAAGAACAGAGGAATTTCGTATGCTAACGTTGTGACTGCTTGTCACAAGAATGATGATTTGGTGCAAGAAAATGTTTCTTATAGAGACGATCATGTGTCTTTACAGTATAACGATAAATATTTGCAATACTTAAAGTCTAAATCAAAGCATACAATTGTGTGTAAGTGCTCTGCAGGTTTGCCGAAAAGAGCAGTGTTACTGGATTTTCTTAACAAGTTCCATTTTGTTCATGAGTTTAACTACTCTATTAAAGATTCCAGGCACATCCTAATAGAGTTTGAATCCTTTGAGGATTACAGTAAATTTTGGAAGAAAAGTGTTTGGACCCTTGGCACCACGCGGTTCAGATTGTTGAAATGGACTGAAGGTTTCAATGTTAGGTTTGAAAGTTCGATAACACCAATTTGGATAAGGATTGAAGGGCTTCCAGAGCACATGTATAACAAGGAAATCATTACTGATATCGCATCTGCTCTAGGGTCTCCGATGGAGGTCAAGGTTCCTTCGAAGAACAGGGCTCACTATAATCACTGTTTGGCCAGAATAGAATTGGACATTGCTGGTAAAATATACAATGACGTTTGGGTTGGTTTTGGTAGTAACAGTGGTTGCTGGGTGAGAATCGTTTATCTTAACATGCCTAAATACTGTAATTCGTGTTTTCACATTGGACATGATGTTGATCAATGTAAAAGATTGAGCGAGGTTGATGCTGGCAAGAAAACTCAAAAAGATCAAACAGATATCAATAAAGATGATCTTCTAAAGACACCTGCTTCTGATGCTGTTAATAAGACTCAAAGTGCAACTAAGAATGCTGATGCTGTTAATAAGAATGGTGGTCTTTCAAAGGGCTGATTGCAACAAAAATGATGATAAAATGGTGTCTTTACAAGAAGTCAATGGTGCTGTTCAAGCATTAGAGTTTGGTTTCAGCATTGCTGAGGTTAGTTCTAGAACCTGTGCTACCCCTGAAGGCTCACAGTATGGAAGTCTGCCAACTACTCCTTTGCGTGGTTTTGATAATAAAGAGGATGCTCGTTCTGATCCGGGTTTGCACAACTATGAAGATAGAAATATTAAAGATATTGCTATAGGTGTGAAAGACAGTAATGCTGTTAGGAATCTTCAAAGTGATGAAGGCAATAATGTGGAAATGATTCATCAAGATGTTAGGCAGGGTTCTGTCAGTAAGAATGATGAAATTATTGGAGCGCTTCAAAGCCCTGAGGATGCTAATAACAACATGGATTATGAGAACTTAGCCTCTGATTCTTCACCTAAAGCTGGTAAGATTAGTCCTTTGGTCTCTGATAAAATTCAACCTAAGGCTGCTAAGGGAAAATGGATCATACCTGGAAAAAGGTTGACAAGAAGCCAACTAAGAAAGGATACATCGGAGGATGATGAGGAATTTAGCTCGATAATTAATAAGCAAGTTAGGTAAGCAAGAAAGAAAGGGCTGGTCAAAAATTCTCGACAGCTTTCGGTTCCAAGTAACTCTAAACGATCTCTTACTTATGATTAATATCATTAATTGGAACATTCGTGGTGTTAAGGATAAATCTTCTTTTCGAAGACTTAAGTTTCTTTCTAATAAAAATAAGGCTTGTATTGTGGCTATACAAGAGCCGTTAATTAGTTGTGATAATCTCAGAGCTTATGCTCTTAAGCTTGGTTTCAGTCACTTTGCTAGCAATTGCACTAACAAAATCTGGATTTTTTGGAGTGATAGTATTATGGTTAACATCTTGGTTGATCATGCTCAGTGTTTACACTTTGAGGCCAGCCATGTCCTTCTTAATACTAGCTCATTATTTACGATTGTTTATGCCAAATGCCAGCGTCTTAATAGGATTAGTCTTTGGGATACTTTAAACAACATTGCTGACTCTGATAAAGCTTGGTTAGTTTGTGGAGATTTCAATGCTATCAGATCCATTGATGATCAGGTGGGATGTACTACTTTCTGTCAAAACAGCACTGATGATTTCAACAGAATGATTCGTGACTGTGGGCTGCAATTAAGCAGAGTTAGATAGCTTAAATCATAGTATGTTTGATACTATTACTAATGTGATCACTGAGGATGAGAATAAAAGCCTTTTAAAGCTCCCTAATGAAGATGAAGTTTACAAAACTATCAGCAGTCTTAAGGCTTCTAGCGTGGCAGGTTTGGATGGTTTTAATCAAACGTTTTATAAGAATTGTTGGAGGATTATTAAGCATGATCTGGTTGCTGCTTTGCATCATTTTATTAGAGGTTTTAAAATTCCTAAAGGGGTTCTGGCTACTGGTATATGCCTTATTCCCAAGTCTATTAATCCTATTGGTTGGTCTGATTATCGACCTATTAGCCTCTGTACTTTGCTTAACAGAATCATGGCAAGGCTTATTAATGATAGACTTGTTATTCTGCTGCCTAAAATTATTTCTAAAACTCAGGGGGGGTTTGTTCCTGGCAATTCCATTCATTCTAATATTCTAACTGCTAAGGAGCTTCTCTTTGATCTCAACAGAAAGCTTAAACATAATAATATCATTGTTCAAGTAGACATGTGTAAAGCATTTGATAAACTTAGTCATTCTTTTATTCTGAAAGTTCTTAAAAAGTTTGGTTTTTCTAATAGATTTACTAATCTTATTGATAGTATGATTACTAACATTAGTGTATCCATTCTTATTAATGGTACTTCTTATGGGTATTTTAAGACTATGAAAGGGCTTAGGCAGGGGGACCCTCTCTTTCCTAGCTTTTTTATTATTGCTGAGGAAGTTTTTCTAAGAGGTATCTCTCTTCTTTTTCTCAATAACAAGGGTATGAGGTATAAAAGTCGTGGTACGTTAAGTATTAGCAACTTAGCATTTGCTGATGATATTCTATTATTTACTAACTGTAAGGAGGCTACTCTAGTTTCTCTTAGCAATTTTTTACAGGATTACCAAGCCATCTCTGGTCAAGTTATTAACAAGCACAAGACTAAGGTTATAATCGCTAATGGCACTTGTGTAGCTAGAATCAGGACTATAGCTAATATTACTGGCTTTAATAATACATCTCTCCCTACTGTCTATCTTGGTATTACTATTGGTACTAATAATAACTCTTCTATATACATTAACTTGCTTAAGAAAATTAATGATCTAATTTCTATTTGGGAATCTAAACATCTATCGTTTGCTGGTCGATTAACTCTTATTAACTCTGTTCTAATGAATATTGTCATCTATTGGATGCATACTAATATAATTCCTAGCAATGTCATTTCTAAGATAGAAAAGGCTTTTAACAGTTTCCTTTGGGGTTCTACTAGTACTGATAACAAGATTCATTGGTGTGCTTGGAAGAATGTCTGTAAATGTTTTAATGAGGGTGGCTTAAACATCAAGAACTTGTCTGATGTTCAAACTTCTATCTCTTGCAAGCTTTGGTTGCAGTTCAGAGATAACAAAATGCTTTAAGCCAATTTGCTTCATGATATTCATTGTGGTAAGAATCATCCATTGCAACTTAATATTAATTCTAAAGGCTCTATGGTCTGGAACAGATTAATGAGGATTAGGCCAGTTGCTGAGCAGTACATTTGCTGGTCTCTTGGGAATGGTAATGTCAGCTTTTGGCTGGACAGATGGTCTAATTTTGAGCCCCTTTTGGTTCTGGATAATACTACTGACAACTCTTGGTTTCACAATGAAAAGGTTAATCTATACTGGTCTGGTAATCACTGGAATTTGGCAAATATTAATAATCTTATCAGTCATGAGGATATAGATCGTATTAGCAACTGCAGTTTTGATCCTAACTGTCATGATAGAATTATTTGGAGTCTGACCACTAATGGCTATTTCAGTCTTAAAAGTACTTGGGATAACATTAGGACTCACTATAGTAAATCTAAAGTGTACTCTAAGATATGGAACGACTTAACTCCTAAAAAACATGCATTTATTCATTGGAAAATCATCAAAAACTACATTTCTACAGATTCTGTTCTTAGAAGTAGACATATGATTATAACCTCTAAGTGTCAGTTCTGTCCTAACTTTGAAACTACTGAGCATCTGTTTATTGCCTGTAATACTATATGGGGTGTATGGCTTCATTTTGCTCACATCTTTAACATCATTATCTTTAGATATATGACTCCTATTCATATGACCAAAACCTGGTATAGATTCACTAATAAATCTAATCATATTAGAAATGTTATCCCTTCTATTATTTTCAGTCTTACCTGGAAATATAGAAACTTTGCTAAGTTTAATAATGCTACTATTTCTACTGCTTTTATTATCAAGAAGGTCTACGACTCTATTTTCTATATGAACTCTGCTGGTATTTTCAAACCTATTCACTGGGCTAATGATACATCTATTGCTGCTAGTTTTGGTCTGTTTAACCTTGTATACATGCATGCTAATAGACCCTTAATATCTAAATGGATGGCTCCTAATTCTGGTAGACTAAAACTCAATACGGATGCTTCTGTGGCTTACAATGGGGAAGCTTCAGGTGGTGTTATTCTTAGGGATCATGAGGGCACACTCATTCAGGCTTTTGGTAACCTATATGGTAAACTCTATCCTCTATTGGCTGAGGCTAGGGCTCTTCTAGATGGTTTGCTTCTTTGCAAATCTAAAAACTTAAGCTACATTGACATTGAATCTGATTCCTCTCTGCTAGTGGGCTACATTAAATCTGGTAATGTTAAAACTACTCCCTGGTCTCTTTCTCCCCTATTTAACTGTTGTAGAGCCCTAATGTCTTCTAACATGACAATTAACCATGTTTATAGAGGCTCCAATCGAGCAGCTGATTGGCTGGCTCGTTGGACTGTAAAATGTAAAATGAAACAAGAGTATGAATTTATTTCATCTCCTGTTGAATTAAAATCTATCCTAATCCTAGAAAGTTTAGGAATACCTTATGTCAATTCTGGATAGCTGCTCCTTTGTCTCTTGTTTCAGGCTTCTTGATGCTGTGATGAATCTGTGGTTGCTTGAATCTACTGTCCAATGCAGAAGTCTGCTCAATGCCGTGATGGATCTCCTGTTGCTGCTCTCCAATGCACCGATATCGCATCTTTTGCTTGAGTCTGGATCTGGTGGATGATCTATGACCTCAGGAGCACCGTCTCCGTTCCAGCCTTTCTGGTGAAAGGCGTACTGGGAGAGAGCTTCACTATGGTGTAGAATCTTTCCAATTCCTGATTCTGATAGAGTCGTATACCTGATTTGGGTTGCTGATTTCGCTCTTTTGACTCTGATGGAGTGATGCTGTTATTTATGGATTTAACAAATGGTGGTTGCTCGTCTTTTATTCCCTCAGGTGCACCGTCCCCGTTCCGGCCTCTCAGGCGAGAGGTGTACTAGGGGAGAGCATCACCAAGGTTGAAAAGTTGAGCATTGATTTAGGGTTTTGAGATGAAGTCTGGAGAGGGTGTTTAGGAATGATTGGATCGAATGTTATGATGGGTGAAATGGTTGAAACTCATGTGCTAGGGTTTCGAGATGGTGCTCTGATTTAGGGTTACGATTGGAGGCAGATGGTTCTGATTTAGGGTTACGATTGGAGGCAGATGGTTCTGATTTTGTGAGAAGTAGTTGGAAAGGTTAAGATCTAGGGTTCTCTTAATTTGGGGCTTTTCTGATGGGCTTTCACTCTGGCCCTTCAGTTTTTAGAGTCTCTCTATCTGTTCTCAACTTTGTAATTTTTACATTTGGTTATTAATAAAGATCGGCTTTGATTAAATAATAATAATAATAATATTTTAATGAAATCAAAGGTTAATAAATTGAGATTATTTATCTAGAAACAATAACGATACATATAGACATGATTTATCTAGGTGTACAAGCTGAAAATTTGATGATTGGATTCAAAGGTTGACGATTTTGATGTTACATCAGAATAGTTGGACATAGATCTAGATCAGTAATTTTGATGGCAGTGAAAGAACCAGTAAAGATGGGCCATGTTCGAAGCCTGTGTGAGTATTTTGAGTCATTGGCCATTTTCGGAGGTGATTCCATGACTAGAAATACTGATAGTTCCAAAAACGACATATTGTGAGCTTGGTTACTCGGATGGAGGGGAAAATGTCTACTCATTTGTACGGAAATAGAGACATTCCCTTTATCTTTTTCGATGAAGATGATTTGTGGGGTACTGTAGGGCCACATGAGGATGCAGTGGTCATTGGGGCAGAAATTGCTGGCGTTGAGATTCGACGCGTATTGATAGATATTGGGAGTTCCGCGAATGTCCTTTTTAAAGCTACTTATGATAGAATACGCAATCCTCCTTGGATTTCTCAATCAGAGTGCAATATCATCAGCTTTACTGGAGTAACTGCACGTGTAATAGGAGAATTCGAGGGGGATGTAAGTTTGGGAAATGGACCTTTTAAGAAGAAGATTCAAGTGCTTTTCATGGTGGTGGACAGTCCAACAAGCTATAATGCTGTTTTTGGAAGATCCTGGTTGTCAAGGATGTATGGATTTGTATTAACAGTCCATCAATGTTTTAAGTATGTCATTGGATATCGTGTACGTGTCGTCATGAGCGACCAAAAGGTTGCCATAAAATGTTATGCCACTGCGCTTCGGATTTGAGGATCCAACAATGGTGATATGATGAACTAATAACAATCATGGGGTTTGACCTCAGATTTTGAGGAAAGGTTTGACGATCCGAGAGAAACCCCAGGGTTATTGACAGTATGTGAAGAAATAGAGGAATATATTTTTTATGAGGGAAGATTACTTTGATTAGGAACCTTACAGACCTCAATTATACGTCAAGAACTCTTAAAATTGTATCCCATAATCTGGATGATTTTGCTTGGAAAATAAAGGACGTGATAAGAATGCCAATTGAAGTACTTTTCCATAGACTAGCAATTAATTTGAAGATAAAACCTGTTATCCAAAAAAAGGCGCGCATTTTCATCAGAATAGGCAAAGGCTATTGTTTCCAAAGTAGACCTGTTATCCAAAGTCGGACATATAAAGGAGTCACAATATCCTTTATGGACGTCGAATCCAGTGGTGGTAAAGAATAATAATGAGAAGTGGAGGATGTGTTTTAATTTTACAGACTTAAATCGAGCCTGTCTTAAAGACTCATTTCATGTTCCTCGAATAGACCATCTGATTGATTCTACTTCGAGAAACAAAATATTGACTTTTATGGATGATTTTGTAGGGTCTAACCAGATTCAAATGGATCTGAAGAATCAAGAATGTACCACTTTCATCACTGACATAGGCTTGTATTGTTATATAGTTATGCCTTTTGGATTAACAAATGTTGGGGCCACCTACCAAAGATTGATGAATAAAGCATTTGCTACCTAGATCGGAAGAAAAATAAAGGTATACATTGATGATATCGTGGTCAAAATCCTATCAGAAGATACACACTTGGAAGATTTAGAGGAGACAATTTTTAATTTAAGGGCAATAAGGCTAAAATCGAATCCATAAAAATATACTTTTGGAGTTCAATCAGGGTAATTCCTGGGTTATGTTATCAGTGAAAAAGGATAGAACCTGATCCGAAATAGTTAAAAGCTGTAGTATCTATGAAATCGCCTCAAACTATCAAAGAAGTACAAATTTTGACAGGAGGGTTAGCAGCACTTAACAGATTTATTTCTAGGTTCTTTGATAAATGTTATCCTTTCTTTCAAGTGTTACGAGGACAAAAGAAGTTTGAATGGATTTCAAATTGCAAAGCAGCATTTACAAGCATCAAGGATTTGTTTTCATCACCAGAAATATTATCTAAGCCTCGAAGTGGAGATAAACACTTTTTATATATTGCAGTATCGGATTTTGCAATAAATGCAGTGTTGATAAGTGAAGATTGAAGAATTCTGAAGCTAATGTACTATGTCAAAAAAAGTTTGGTGGCATTAGAAAAGAGGTATATGAAGCTCGAAAAATTAACATTAGCATTGGTGGTGGCTGATAGAAAAATGCGTCCTTATTTTCAAGGTCATACCATCGCAGTTCGAACCTCATTTCCACTGAAAAATATTTTGCAACGTTCTGATATTTCAGGGAGAATGACTAAGTGGTCAGTGGAATTGGGGGATTTTGATATTACTTTTTCACCTCGAACAGCAATGAAAGCACAAACTTTGGCAGATTTCGTTGTTGAATTTCATTCAAGCAGATTGGAAGAAGAGGATGGAAATGATGTTTTGCTAGTCAATTTGACGTGGATTATTCTAACTGATGAAGATTCTAGTATTTTGGGATGCAGCGTTGGAGTTCAACTCACTGCTCTTTCTGGAGAAACAATGCTTCAATCTATTAAATCTGGTTTTCACGCATCGAATAACGAAGCTGAAAACGAAGTTGCTTTAGCTAGACTGAGACTTGTGAAGATATGTCGTGCAACTCCAGTGCGACTAAAAAATATTCTCAATTAGTAGCAAATCAAGTGTCTCGAGTTTGTGAAGCAAACATGGATCGCCTAATTTTGTATCTTCGAGAGCTTTAAAATTTGATGCTTTTATTTGATCATGTTGTTGTGGAACATATAAATCGAGGAAGTAACATAGTGGTCGATTCTTTAGCAACTGTTGCATACAGGGAAGAGTATCTGTGGATCTTGTTACAAGAAAGTCCGTTGATTTTAACTCAGTGAGACCAATTTATTGATAAATCAAATCAAGAAGGTTACACTTGGAACCTAGATAAATATGTAGTTATCGATTCAAATTTATCGGTTACCGAATTTTATAGAAGGGTATTTAAGGTATAAAATCTCTTAAAAAATTATGCATTTATCCGTAATAGGTTTGTTGAATTAGTCTTAAATGGTAAGTCTTCCTTTTTTAATACACTATCAAAAGAATTAAAACTACTAATTAGCACTTTTAAATTTTTTAATAGTATTAATCTAATTTTTTTAGGAGTTTTAATTTTTTATTTCCAAACGTATCAGACAAGTTGTTTGATTCGTCCCCTAATATAAAATATAAAGACTTTAATTTTATTTTTGTAATTATGAATCAAAATATACTAAGTTTAAAAAAAAAGATAATAGTTGGTGGATAATATTTGTATCAAAACTTTATTTTGAACTAATATTGAGACTATTTAGAGTCCCCCTTAAATCTAAAACTTCATATATATATATAAATTTTTAAAGATATTTGAATATGTTAAATACCTTTTTAACTTATTAATTGGTTACCAATAATGTAAGTATAGTTAAAGTCTAATTTTTTTGCACCGAATAACTAATTAACTAATAATATTTTAATGAAATCAAAAATTAATAGATTGAAATTATTAATCTTAGAAACAATACGGATATATATAGACATGATTTTTTAAAAACTATTTTTACTGTATCTTTTAAATAACCATTTTTATAAAAGATATGATTTCTTAAAAAAAATATTAGATAGTTGATAAAATAAAGAAATATAATAAAAAAATATATTTTTAGTATTGTTATATCTTTCAAAATATTTTTAATGTATCCATTCTATAAGATTTAATATCTTATATATAAGATTTAATTTTGAACTAATATTGAGACTATTTAGAGTCTCCCTTAATTTAAAACATCATATATAAATTTTTAAAGATATTTGAATATTTTAAAAAACTTTTTAACTTATTAGTTGGTTACCAATAATGTAACTATAGTTAAATATAGGATTATCTACAAAAAAATTCACCGAATAACTAATTAACTAATAATATTTTAATGAAATCAAAGGTTAATAAATTGAGATTATTTATCTAGAAACAATAACGATACATATAGATGTGATTTTTAAAAAACTATTTTTATTGTATCTTTTAAATAACAATTATTATAAAAGATATGATTTCTTAAAAAAAGAATTAGATAGTTGATAAAATAAAGAAATATAATAAAAAATATGTTTTTAGTATTGTCATATCTTTCAAAATATTTTTAATGTATCTTTTTCATTTCATTTTATTTATTATTTTCAAATATATCT
The DNA here is from genome assembly GCA_036936605.1 of Limnanthes douglasii subsp. nivea. Classification (NCBI taxonomy): domain Eukaryota; kingdom Viridiplantae; phylum Streptophyta; class Magnoliopsida; order Brassicales; family Limnanthaceae; genus Limnanthes; species Limnanthes douglasii. Next base: position 90,582,420 of record JAUPFV010000001.1, on the reverse strand, counting down.
TAATTATTAATATATTTAAAAAGTTAAAGAAATAGTTGATTTTATTTGCATCCATCCATTGTATAACAATATCTCGAGCGCCCACACTCTCTCTCTCTCTCTCTCGTTTCTCTTTAGATTTCGAAAAGGAAACCCAATCGATCTCCAGTCCTCGATTCGATAAGCAAAAACCTTTTTTCGACCTTCGTTTTCTGTTACCGATTTTCAGATCTACGATTCTAGGGTTTCTCGAATCCCTTCGACCGAAATCCAGACTCAAACGTTTTTGAAAACTGTATCGGTTGTTATAGAGAGACTCTACCTCTATAGCTTTAGCTTTGCTTTTCTGGAACGCCTAGGGTTCGAAGAAAACCTGCCCTTTTTCGTATCTCTCACGCGGAATCGAACATGTCTCGGTGTTTTCCTTACCTAGCCATTGCGAACAGGGTGCGCGATGAGTCCTTGATCGATTCGATTAAGGTTCGTTGAGCAAACCCCATTATCTATTGACTATTGTGATTGTGCTCAACCTCTTATCCTTATCGCGTAATACTTGCGATGTATTGATTCTGTTAAGCATCACCACGTATACGGTTAGGCTCCATAATAAATATAAAGATAAATATAAAGATTATTGGTTCCAATAAATATTCTATGAATAATTCATATTCACCTACGTAAATTTACTTTGTTGTAATTGGTTACCTAATCTCTAAAGTATAAAATATATCTAGACTGGTGGAATAAAAATGTAGTCAACAAATATAGATTACAAAAATTTAGTATAAATTTATAAAAAATATACCTAGAGTTGGGATGCTCTGCTTGATACAGTGACTGTTTAACATATAAAAACTGTTAGTCTAATATCTCTTTTACCATGGTGATGGTGCTATAACTATAAAGCTCCAAAGCCATAAAAGGAAGGCTGAAAAAGAACTCACCAATGAGGAGAAGGAGAAAAAGCAAAGAAAGTTGGAAAAGAAGCAAAGAAGGTTAGAAAAGAAGGAGAAGAAGCAAAGAAAGTTAGAAAAGAAGCAAAGAAGAGAGAAGAAGAAGGCATCTAGAGCACAAGTTGATGCAACTAAACTCGCTGATCAAACTCCTTCAACAGAAGTTGCTGCCCAAGTTGAGAATCCTGAAGGCAGTGGTCTTACAGAAGAACATGAAAAGCCGTTTAAAGAAAACCTTTGTTACTTGTCTGATGGTACACAACAGAGCAACAACAGACCAAGAAAAGCTTTATCTTCGGAAGACAGCCAGGATGAGGAGCCTAATGGTAAACCTTTCCGAGTTCCATTTACCCTAAACAAGCTAAGATTAGATGTTCATGCTGAAAACTTGTATTGTACATCTGGATTGGTTCAGAATAATAAGACTGTTTCTGTTGCAGATGTCAAAATGTCACACCTGGCTAGTACTAGTACTAGTACTCCAAACGAGGAAAAGCTACCTGAAAAAATCTCTAGTGTGAGTACTATTTCTCCACAGGAGGTAAGGTTGCCTGAAAAAATCTGTAGCACTACCACTCCAAAGGTGGCAAAGCTGCCTGAAATCATCTCTAGCACTACTACTCCAAAGGTGGCAAAGTTACCTGAAAACTTCTCTAGCACTGTTACAACAAAGGTGGCAAAGTTACCTGAAAAGATCTCTGGTCCTACTACTCCAACGGTGGCAAAGTTACCTGAAAAGATTTCTAGAATTGCTGATGATCGCCTATACAGCAATGGGAAGAAGCACAGACAAGAACAAGTTTACAAGGCTTTGTTGGAGGATTGGGTTCCCATTCTTCTATCACTATCCAATGATCAAGACGATGGCGATGATTGGCTACTCCCCAAGAAACAGAAACTGACTCAAACAAAAAGGACACGAACAGACACCAGTCACATTACATCCTTGTATAATGCCAGCCGCAATAGTAATCTGCTTGGCCCAAAAGCTTGTTACTTGCCAGCTGCTGCAGATATATATGCACTGCCTTATACCCTTCCATTTTAGACTTGCTAATTTTTACTATTGTACAGTATTTTTGTTGTATTATAGGCCATTAGTGAAACAATTGACCTTTATTTAGCTCTATTACTTCAAATATGAAATTAATGAAATTCTCTTTCACTCTTTGGAAAAAAAAATTGTGATATAAATATTTTAAAATCTTTAGAAACCTATAAAAATAGTTAGCATACTAATAAATACCTGTATTAATTTTTTTCGTCTAAAAATACTATTTTAAATAATAAAATAATATAGACAAACACACAAAACAACAGGTCTATTAGTTTTGAACAAGGGGTTAAAAATAACTATTATTCTTTTTTTTGTTTGGACGTACACTTTTTTTAATCAAATTTTAAAATTCCGTATTTTAAAATATTTGTAATTCGAAAAAATAACCGAAAAATCAATGTTTTCATTTTTATAAAACTGAATAAAACATAATCCATGAGTAATAAGTTTTGAGATTTTTTTAATTTTTTTATCGCAAGTGATTTGTACATGTATGTCTATAAGTGAACATGAATTTTTTTCTTCATAAGTAAATGTATATTGTTTGTGTTTTGCATTTTTTGATTATTTTGGGATTTGATTTTTTAAGCAAGTTTTTGTAGTATATATATTGAAATTGTATTCTTTGTAGGAGGAACCTGCCCAACCTCCGTATATGGATGCTGATTACACTAAAATATTCACAACGGATAGGTTGTTTAGGAAAGATGAATTCGATGATTTCGTGGACATTGAATCGAAGAAGATTAAGTTCCTCACAATTACAAAGCTCTATGATACCGGGAAAAGGAGGAGAGCTCCTAGACTAGATTACGTTTGCAAGAGGTATGGTATTTTCAAATCTAAAGCAAAGCTGGATACTTTAAGAAAGCGGAAGACTACGACGAAGACATGCAATTGTCCATTTGCGTTAAAAGGCCATCCTATCGACGTACTAGACATGCAATGACGCTTGGAAGTGGTAAACGGTACACACAATCACGACCCCTTTATTCATTTAGATGACCATTCCCATGCTTGTAGGCTAAAACGGGATGAAGATGAACTAGTTCGTAGTTTGTCTCACCTTGGCTCGCGGCCTAAAGAGATATATAACAGTTTGAAGTATCAATATCAGGAGAATATTTTGAACATGCGCGAAATCTAAAATCGCCGTAAAAACTTCGTGATGTTGAGCACGGGGGACAAACCCAAATGAAATATTTGTTTACGGAGCAAGGATATTAGACATGGGAGCGTTTGAAAGACGATACAAAAGTGATCACCGATTTTTTTTTCGCGCATCTTACGAGCATAGACTTATTACGTACATTCCCCAATGTGCTATTCATGGATTGTACCTACAAGACGACTAGTTATAAGATGCCTTTATTAGAGATTTTTGGTTTTAAAACTACTTCCATTACATTTACCATTGCATATGTATTTTTGAGCGGGGAGAAGATACAAAATTACACATGGGCTTTAGATACTCTTCGTAGTTTGATGATGTATAATGTGTGCGCATTTCCGAGCGTTATTGTTACCAACCGAGAGTTAGCTCTCATGCGATCGATCAAGAGAATATTTCCGGGAACACACTACTTTTTATGTACGCGGAATACTAGTAAGAACATTTTGGGGACGATTCGTAAGATATTTCAAGATGATGTGATTGCAAGATAATTTGACGAGTTTTATGGCTACGTAGCCGAAGCGAACACGATTGAAAGTTATGGAAAGAATCTAGATACATTGAAGAATATTTTGCCTCACACCCTAAGTGTTATGATTACGTTATGAACGCATGGATACGAAATATGGTGACAAGTTTCTATATTTTCGAACGAACAAGAGCAAACATTACGGGAAAACAACAACAAACCAGTATCTCCTTTAATTTAACTTTTTGTTTTGTTATTATATCTTTTAAAGAATATGTCATAATTGTGTACTTGTATTATGTAGGTGCGATGGTGCTCACTCGGCCCTAAAGAAATACGTTGGGACGAATCAATGCAATTTCAAACTATTTTGCGAAAACGTTCACAAGCTCCTAACAAAGCAACATGCGGGGATCCTCAAATCGTTCGACCGAAGTAAGTTTCGTACACTACAAGGTACCGGTGGTAGTTTGACCACACTACTTAAAGGTCATGTAATCCATTAGGGCTTAGACCTTTTTTGCATGCTATTGTACGTTCTAAGAATATAGAAGTTGATCGGGTAGCATGTGGAGGATGCATCCCGCGTCAATAGCTAGAGAGGGTAGATTCATTTATCTAGAAGATATGGATAGTTTTTTAAAACAATTAGATATGTTAATAGAGATCCAACTTCGCGTGAAGATGACTTGAATTTTTTTTATCCATAATTGATAGCTCATTCATATTTTTGGTCATGATCAACAAGAACATATTGTCAATAAGGTTTTGTCAATCTTGAAGCCCGACACTACTAATATTTAAGATCCTAAGGTAGCGGTAAGAGCTAAAGGTAGGCCAACAGGAGGCGTTGACAAATCGACTAAACAGAACCCTAGTGCGTGGGAATATCCCATTGAACAAACCGTTAGTATTAGCACTCCACCAAAATTGATATGAATTACACTTGTTAACACGTTAGGGAGCACGGTCGCGTCAAAGGTGTTTTCGGACTTAGCACCCAAACCACCACTTGCAAAAAAGAAAGTTGGGCAGCCAAGGAAAACTGTTAAGGATGGGAAGTTAACTATATATACGGATTGCATCCCTAGTTTTCTACACACCTATATCATTAAGTTGGTAGACGTTCTTCCAGACGGGCAATGCTGATATCGGTTGGTAGCGTATTCAATATACAATGATGAGGAGAGATGGGAAAATGTTAGACACGAGTTGTTAAAAGAGTTGATTGAAAATCATGCGTTTTGGTCGGACGTTTATGTATCTACCGGTGTGTTTGATGATACGGTATGTAGGTTGGATTACTTAAATCCCAATCCTAGTAGTTATTATTGGATGACATTTCCGGACATAGGACTAGTCATTGCGACTAGTTAGTTTAAAGATGAAATTAATGAAGTTTTCCTTTACTCTTCGAAAAAAAAATTGTCGATAAATATTTGAAAATATTTAGAAACCTTTAGAAATAGCTAGCATACTAATAAATATCTGCATTAATTTTTTTCTTCTAAAAATACTATTTTAAATAATAAAATAATATAGACAAACACACAAAACAACATGTCTATTAGTTTTGAACAAGGGACTAAAAATAATTATTATTCTTTTTTTGTTTGGACGTACACTTTTCTTAATCAAATTTTAAAGTTCTGTATTTTAAAATAATTGTAAGAGTATATTCAGAGAGTGGCTTACATTATGGTTAAATACGACAAAACAGTTCAAAACTCCATAGAAGATATAATTCAATTATTTTATTCAAGAGGAAGGTATGGGTGTTATATTCACAACTTCTAATTTTCGCCGTACAGTCCATACATCATCCATACTGTGTTTTCTATAAAAGAATTTAATTATATCTTGATGGGGGAGAATAAAAGATGTATGGGAAAATGGTAAGGAAGCATTTTTATTGGGGAAATATGGTCAAAGCATTTAATTATTTTTATTGGAGAAACACGTCTATTAGTTTTGAACAAGGGATTAAAATAATTATTGTTCTTTTTTTAGCTGTACACTTTTTTTAATCAAATTTTAAAGTTCCGTATTTTAAAATATTTGTAATTCGAAAAAATAACCGAAAAATCGATGTTTTCATTTTTATAAAACTGAACAAAACATAATCCATGAGTAATAAGAAACGCAAGTGATTTGTATATATATGCCTATAAGCGAACATGAATTTTTTTTCTTCATAAGTAAATGTATTTTCTTTGTGTTTTGCATTTTTTGATTATTTTGAGATTTGGTTTTTTAAGCAAGTTTTTGTAGTATATATATTGAAATTGTATTCTTTGTAGGATGAACCTACCCAACCTCTGTATATGGATGTTGATTACACCAAAATATTCACAACAGATAGGTTGTTTACGAAAGATGAATTCGTGGACATTGAATCGAAGAAGATTAAGTTCCTCACAATTACAAAGCTCTATGATACCGGGAAATGGGGGAGAACTCCTAGATTAGATTACGTTTGCGAGAGGTATGGTATTTTCAAATCTAAAGCGAAGCTGGATACTTTAAGAAAGCGGAAGACTACGACGAAGAAATGCAATTGTCCATTTGCGTTAAAAGGTCATCCTATCGACGTACTAGACATGCAATGACGCTTGGAAGTGGTAAACGGTAGGCTATTCCCACGCTTGTAGGCTAAAACGGGATAAAGATGAACTAGTTCGTAGTTTGTCTCACCTTGGCTCACGGCCTAAAGAGATATATAACAGTTTGAAGTATCAATATCAGGAGAATATTCTGAACATGCGTGAAATCTAAAATTTCCGTAAAAACATCGTGATGTTGAGCACGAGGGACAAACCCAAATGCAATATTTGTTTACGAAATTGAAGGAGTATGTATATTCGACATGGGAGCGTTTGAAAGACGATACAAAGGTGATCACCGATTTTTTTTCGCACATCTTACGAGCATAGACTTATTACGTATATTCCCTAATGTGCTATTCATGGATTGTACCTACAAGACGACTAGGTATAATATGTCGTTATTAGAGATTTTTGGTTTCAAAACTACTTCCATTACATTTACCGTTGCATATGTATTTATGAGCGAGGAGAAGATACAAAAATTACACATGGGATTTGGATACTCTTCGTAGTTTGATGATGTATAATGTGTGCGCAATTCCGAGTGTTATTGTTACCGACCGAGAGTTAGCTCTTATGCGATCGATCAAGAGAATATTTCCGGGAACACACTAATTGCTATGTACGTGGCATACTAGTAAGAACATTTTGGGGACGATTCGTAAGATATTTCAAGATGATGTGATTGCAAGACAATTTGACGACTTTTATGGCTATGTAGCCGAAGCGAACACAGTTGAAAGTTATGGAAAGAATCTAGGTACATTGAAGCATATGTTTGCCTCACACCCTAAGTGTTATGATTACGTTATGGACGCATGGATAACGAAATATGGTGACAAGTTTCTTTATTATCGAACGAACAAGATCAAACATTACGGGAAAACAACAACAAACCGGTATCTCCTTTAATTCAACTTTTTGTTTTGTTATTATATCTTTTAAAGAATATGTCATAATTGTGTACTTGTATTATGTAGGTGCGAGGGTGCTCACTCGGCCCTAAAGAAATACCTTGGGACAAATCAATGCAATTTCGAACTATTTTGGGAAAAAGTTCACAAGCTCATAACGAAGCAACATGCGGGGATCCTCAAATCGTTCGAGCGAAGTAAGTTTCGTACGCTACAAGGTAGCGGTGGTAGTTTGGCCACGCTACTTAAAAGTCATGTAATCCATTAGGGCTTAGACCTTTTTTGCATGTTATTGTACGTTCTAAGAATATAGGAGTTGATCGGGTAGCATATGGAGGATGCGTCCTTAGGAAAACACATGGGCTACCATGCGCATGCGAGATTGCGTCAATAACTAGAGAGGGTAAATTCATTTATCTAGAAGATATGGATAGTTTTTTAGAACAATTAGATCTTGTTAATAGATATCCCACTTTGCGTGAAGATGACTTGAATTTTTTTATACATAATTGATAGCTCATTCTTAGCTTTGGTCATGATCAACAAGACCACATTGTCAATAAGTTTTTGCCAATCTTGAAGCCCGACACTACTAATATTCAAGATCCTAAGGTAGCGGTAAGAGCTAAAGGTAGGCCAACAGGAGGCGTTGACAAATCGACCAAACAGAACCCTAGTGCGTGGGAATATCCCATTGAACAAACCGTTAACACTAGCACTCCACCAAAATTGATATGGAGTACACTCGTTAACACGTTAGGGAGCACGGTCGCATCAAAGGTGGTTCCGGACTTAGTACCTAAACCAGCACTTGCAAAAAAGAAAGTTGTTCAGCCAAGGAAAAATGTTAAGGATGAGAAGTTAACTATGTATACGGATTGCATCCCTAGTATTCTACTCACCTATATCATTAAGTTGGTAGAATTTCTTCCAAATGGACAATGCAGATATCGATTGGTAGAGTATTAAATATACAACGATGAGGAGAGATGGAAAAATGTTAGACACGAGTTGTTCAAAGAGTTGATTGAAAATCGTGCATTTTGGTCGGACGTTTATGGTTCTACCGGTGTGTTTGATGATATGGTATGTAGGTTGGATTACTTAAAGCCCAACCCTACTAGTCATTATTGGATGACATTTCTGGATATAGGACTAGTCATTACGACTAGGTATCAGTGCATGGTATGCCATGTCTCGCAAGCAGCGTCATTATCGTATTTACCAATCCGTGGACGCCCACTTGTGAATGCTTCAACTATTATAGAAGTTGGAACACCTTTCGTACACGGATGCCATTTTGTTAATGTAAGTATATAATGTTTTTAATATTTATTACCCTTACTTACATAATTCAGACCTAACGCATTAGATACATGTTGTTTTACACAGATTACTATTCCACTCGATGGTCCACTACCGCCATTACACCCGTCGTGGGTTGCGTACGCCACCGACAAAGCGAGTCAATGGGCACATCCGTACTACTGCAGGTTCAACAAATTTACGCAACTTATGCAAGTTAGGAACCAAACCTGAACGACACACCACATGTAACAGATGTGACTAAATACGATACTTGATACTTGATGTAATTTATGTAATATTATATTTTCAAAATTTTTATTTATCCCACGTAATATTACGGGAGTAACTTATGTAATATTGTTTGTTATTAATGTAATTTATTAATGTAATATTGTCTATTATTAATGTAATTTATGCAATATTTTCCCGCCATATATTCTAGCCAAATGTTGCCGCCAAAAGCAATACTTTGTTATATAAAAGAGCAAAAAAATTCCATTCTACGTGAACTACCAAGCGATCTAGGGCAAAAAAGAGTTTTCAAATATGGAGTTTACGGTCGATGAAGACTACCACATGCTTCAGTCTGTGAAGTTTGTCAAATAGTCAATATCCGACGATACGAATGATGCTTTTTTTGACCGAGTGCTTTGCAGAATGTTTTTTGAGTATGGGCAGTTTAGATTACAAAATCCAGACCACGTAACCACAAAAAAGTAAAAAACGGGTACAATATGGTTAAATGAGAACCACTTCATCAATTATACTACATGTCATACAAAATTAAGCAAGAAGCTTGATGTAGCCTATAAAGTCCAAACACAAACCTTTTTTATTTTATTTTATTTTATTCAAATATCTTATATCATTCAAATCAAATCTAATTATATTAAGATTTGATTTTATTTTATTCTATAATATTTATTTTATTTCCTTGTATTCTAATTTAGGGTTTTGAGAAGCTCTTATATAAAGCCTCATATTCCTTAAGTTATTTTTAAGTTTTTGGAATAATACATTTTTTATCTCTGAAAATTTCAGTCTTTGTTACCCTTAGATTAGGGTTTTATAACGTTACCCTTGAATTATGGTTTCATCTATCGTTGCTTCTTCTTTTATTTATATCGCGTCATCAAAGCTGATGACGTGTGGAAATTGAAAGTTTATGATTACATTACTAAAGATATGGTAGTGTATCTCGAGGATATGATTAAGCAAAGAGAGGATTCTATTTTGAACTGCTCGCCTCTCGAAGACAAAGACAACACGAGATAGGGTTCCGACTATTAAGTTCTACACTTATTATGTTTCATTGTTTTAAGTTTTATTTAATCATTTTGTTGTTTTTCGTGTTTAATTGATGTATGTCTTTTGAATATTGGTGAATTAAAGTAAATTTAATATCCAAATACATTAGTACAACATTGGAAGCGATCACACGCGAGTGGAACCCTTCCTGGTCGCATGCGAACATTTCACAAAAAAGGCCCTAGTTTTGAAGTAGAGGCCAATGTGTCGCGTATAAGCCGCGATGGTGTCGCGTGTGCCCACAGTGCTCCTCGTCACATGAGAATGATGCATAATTAGTGGCCCATGTTTTCAAACAAGGGACTAGCAGTCGCAAGCGCATTTTGTGACCTGACAGAAGGCTTAGTCGCATGCAACCATGTTTTTTTTTAAAATATAAATAAAATCAACTCCTGCCAAAATCAACTCCCTCCAAAATCAACTCCCGCTAAAATCATCTCTTTCCAAACAGTTTCCTTTAGAAAGGACCACAAATTCATTCTACCAACACATCCATCAAATATTCAAAAACAAAAAAAGAACATAAAGACTTTTACAGATGGAGTTTACAGCTGACGAAGACTACCATATGCTTCAGGCGGTTAAGGTGGCCCGCCGAAAGATGTCTGAAGATATGAGTGATGTATTTTCTGAAAGGGTCCTATGTATGATTTATTTCAACTACGACCATTTAGAAAGAAGAGGTCTTGTTATGCGCAGCCGTGACAAGATCAAACGTAGGTACCTTTTTGTCAAACCACTCCAGCGTTTGTTGTTCTTGTCATTTAAAATTAAACAAAAAGCGAGTTCAGTATGGAACAAGACGGTGGTAGACTAGATCACTAGGGATATGGTAGTGTATCTTGAGGATAGAATTGCAGAAAGGGAGGAGGGGGTGATTCTGAAGACAACATGGGATACGACTTCCATGACTGAACTTTCAGCTACCTTACGTTTTGTTTTTATGTTTTTTCTAAGCTATGTGTTTTTATGTTATTCAAGTTCAACTAGCTTACTTTTTACATGGTTTAATTTTAATTTATCTCTAAGTGTTCAATTAATTCAAACTAGCAAAATGTTGTACATGGTCGCATGCGAAGCTTTAACCTCATGGTCGCATGCGACCGCTTTACAAAAAAATGGCATATGTGTTCAGCTCGAGGGCTATGTGTCGCATATGTAGTTTGCGACACGGTACCCCATGGTCGTATACGACTGCTTTACAAAAAAATCGCATATGTTTTCAGGCAGAGGGCTATGTGTCGCATGTGTAGTTTGCGACACGGTACCCCATGGTCGCATGCGACCATTTTACTGTTCACTTACTAAACTTACAATTTGTCAGGTTGTACTTATTTATTAACTACAAAATTGTATTTTAGTACTACTTGTTATATCAAAGATCATACATTACGCGTGATGCCAAAATATTATGATACAACTCAAAAAATGTTACATAGAACTTAATTGGGAAATACATGATAACAAACGAAGTCTAACAAAAGTATGACAAATACAAGACATAAAATATAACAAACCTAGTATAACAATAGTACGACAAATAAAAGACATAAAATACAGGTCAAAGACGTCTATATCTATCAACAATCCTACACATCTCATTCGTAGCCTTTAATAACTTCTCGTACGACATCATCGGTCAAGTCATACCCCTCGTAATCAACACCACGCTGAGGGTGCACCTCAGCACCTCCGTCATCATCAGTCGATGCTAGGTTACTCACTACATACCATAGGTTCTTCTTTACCCAAGGAGGGTAAATTGTGTCAGCACTATAGTCTCCCCCGTCATATTCTGCACCTAGGGTGGTGAAAAGATGATGCCACCAATTTTTCCAAAGTAAAAAATCTAAAGTATGTCTCTAAACCATCTTCTTCCCTGCTTTTTTGGTAGCAAGGGGACGTATCTTCAATGACATTAGCTGAATATGGCCCATCTGACGAGTGACACGGTCGGGGTAATACAAAATAACAATGTCGAACGATTTGATCGTAAGCTCAACCCAACTAATGATCTCGAACGGATGCTCGTCAGACAGATACAAATATGGAAGAAAGATGACCTAAAATGAAACTAGTTAACAAACATGACAAGTATAAAAGTAACAAACATAAAGTTTAAATTTGAAAACTTGTACTTACATTTGTCTCCGTGAACATCGAGAGTGCCTCCCTCAACTCTCTGCATACAACCTAGAAGATACTGATTTTTTGTGGTGCGTACCGGCAGATATGCGGCATCAATAGGTCGTAATCACTATACAGTGATGCACGAAACGATCTAAAATGATCGAAGATCCATGCTTCCAGTAACTTTATAAACCCACAAATACCATTTGTCCCGTGTAACGAACCCTGGCTAAGGGAGTTGTACAACTACGCCAATATAAACTGACCCCAATTATACCGACCCATAATCTGATGTTGGTTGACGAACTGCAAGTAATCTAGGGAAACACTGTTGCTGGTTTTGTTGGCAAAAATAGTGGTACCCAAAAGAAAATGTATGTACGCACATGTGACATGATCAACCCTAGCATATGTGGTCTTACCATCACTGTATCTATCACCCGTGAATGCGGTACGCAACCAAAGCAAGGTGATGACGTACACCAAGTCAACTTGGTGTACACCAAGCATACCAGCATAAGTCTGGTTTCTCTCCATCTCATCATCGAAAGAGAAAACATCGAGAGGTATACCTGTGACCGGTACTCCGGTGATGACGTGAACATCGTCTAAAGTCACAGTTATCTCACCGAAGGAGAAATAAAACAAGGAAGTCTTCTCATGCCACCACTCGAGGAATGCGTTTATCACATGTAGGTTGGTATGCCAACGGGAGATTACATCGACAAGAGGCCCAAAAATAGTGGCCATCACTGAATCCCGTACTCTATAGAATATATAATTCAATTATTTTATTGAAGAGGATGGTATGGATGCTATATTCACAACTTCTAATTTATGTGCTTAAGTTCATACTGATAGAAATACTAATACTTTACGGATTTCTAATCTAACTTATTGAACCATGAAGTTAAATCATCCTATAATAATGCGGAATAAATACTTACAGGATGTAGACATTCTTTGATCTTCAGATTCCTGACTTAGAGCAGATGATCGGCGATCCTTTGCTAGGTTATTGATTCTTCTAAGAGATGGCAACCAAAACACACTTTTTTAATTGATTCGAAGGAAGAATCAATTTGTTTTTCTTAAATGATTTTCTCTCTGTATTTTCTTTCGTTTCTTTCAAGAATGAGAAACTCATTCTTATATAGAACTGAAGTGAGAAAATGGTTCTTCATTAAGTAATTGTCTGTAACTTCCAGATATTTACTTAACGAAGACCAGTAACGGTTTTTCTCTCTTAATTGTCTGTAACTTCAAGACAGTTACTTAATGAAGACCAGTAACGGTTCTTCTCTCTTAATTGTCTGTAACTTCCAGACAGTTACTTAATGAAGACCAGTCCTTATTAAATTTCCACTCTTAGGGACCATAACCCGGTATTATTTTGTTTTACAAAATAACCCCAAAACTTTACGTTTTGCTTAAGTTGTTTATTTCCGAATCCAATCCTTCACAGTATTCGGAATTAAACCTGGTATCTATACAATTACCTCCATGATACATATTTTATCTACTAGTTCGTTCTTTTCTTTGTGATTACTTTTATTGGACTAATATTAACGATAGTTCGATACATCGATACGACATGTGACGGTCCAACTTAATGGAGAAATTCCAACAATCTCCCACTTGGATCATCATATGCTACTATAGGATGCATCCACTTAATGAACGTTCTAAATTTCTATCGTCACATACATAACCTTAACAATCTCGTAAATGACTATTAACGACATATGACTAAAGTCATCATCAATGCATTTCAAGCCGCAAATAGATGCATCAGTAATCACGATATCGCAACAATCAACTACATGGATCTATCATGGTGCATAGCATAAGAATAATATGAAATGTAATCTTACATATCTATTCTTAACTAGTCCCACTTAATTGGAGGTCTACTTACAGCAGAGTACGAATAATCAAATACAAGAGCACACTGAAAACTTGTATATAAATATGTTTGCATTAATGACCTTAAGTTCGCGAATATCATAATACAAACAAATTTAATAGCTTAATACAAACTCCCACTGAAACTAGTAATCCTCTAAGTACACAACACCCATGTTAATGGTGTGTTCAATAAAAACTTTAGGTACTAATGCCTTCATAAGAGGATCTGCTAACATTGAGTTTGTCCCTATGTGCTCCACACTAATTTGACCACTCTGTACTCTCTCTTTAACAGACAGGAACTTGATATCTATATGTTTGGACTTAACCGAGCTCCTGTTACTGTTTGAATACTGAACTGCCGAGTTATTGTCACAATATAATCTAAGGGGTTTTTCTATCCCTTCTACGATTCGCAGTCCCGTGACAAAATTTCACAGCCAAAGCGTCTGATTGGATGCCTCGAAACAAGCAACAAATTCCGCAGCCATAGTGGAAGATGCAATGAGTGTTTGTTTAACACTTTTCCATGATATTGCACCTCCCGCTAAAAGGAATATAATGCCTGAGGTTGAACGACGAGAATCCTCACATCCGGCAAAATCCGAGTCGGAATACCCTATGACCTCCAGTTTATCCGACTTCTTATATGTTAACCTGTGATGTTTTGTTTGTTGCAAATACCGGAGAACTCTTTTGACTGCTTTCCAGTGTTCCATCCCCGGATTACTTACATATCTCCCTAACACACCCACCACAAAAGCAATGTCTGGCCGTGTACAAACTTGAGCATACATCAGACTTCCAACAGCCGAAGCATATGGAACCTTTTGCATTTCCTCAATCTCAAGTTTTGTCTTTGGGCATTGCTTAAGGCTAAACTTTTCACCTTTTGATATAGGGGTTTCCTTTCCTTTGCTGTTAGCCATCCCGTAACGTTGTAACATACTCTCAATATACGCCTTTTGTGATAAACTCAAAATTCCATGGGATCGATTCCTGTGAATTTGAATTCCTAACACAAATGATGCATCACCAAGATCTTTCATATCGAATTTGTCTGAAAGAAATTTCTTGGTCGTATGTAACAATTCCTTATCGTTCGTGGCCAATAATATGTCATCAACATACAGCACTAGAAATATGAATTTACTCCCACTGAATTTTTGATACACACAATCCTCTACCGAATTTATCTCGAAACCAAATGAGACAATAACTTCAAGGAATTTGTGATACCACTGTCGAGACGCTTGCTTGAGACCATAAATAGATTTCTTCAGTTTACATACCGTCGACTTTGGATCACCAGAGACAAAGTTTTCAGGTTGTAACATATAGATCGATTCCTCAATGTCTCCATTAAGAAAGGCGGTCTTTACATCCATTTGATGGAACTCAAGGTCGAAGTGTGCAACTAATGCCATGATTGTCCGAAAAGAATCCTTCGAAGAAACTGGAGAGAAGGTTTCTTTAAAGTCAATCCCTTCACGTTGAGTAAAACCCTTAACTACAAGTCGCGCTTTATGCCTCTCCACATTACCCTTAGAATCCCGTTTGGTTTTAAAAATCCATTTACAACCAATTGGCTTCTTTCCTTCAGGTAATGGAACAAGCTCCCATACCGCGTTATCTTGCATTGATTTAAACTCTTCGTTCATTGCTTTAATCCAGAAGTGAGAATCAGAACTTTTCATGGCTTCACAAACACTTAAAGGATCGTTTTCTGTTGAACCATAAAATTCTTCATGTTCTTGAAGATACACTATATAGTCTGAAGATATAGCGCTCTTTCTTTCTCTAGTAGATCTACGCAAAGGCATAATTTCTTCATTTTGCACTTGAACTTCTTGAGGAGATAGAGTTTGTTCTTCTTGAACAACTTCATTTTGCTCCATTGGAACAACATCCATAGGAGGAAGATTAACATCATCTTGAGTGTCTATATGTTTAAAAGAATTTGAAGTGATGATTGACCTTCTAATTACCATATCATCATCTGACACTATAGTATCATTGTTAGAACCTTCATGAATCTCTGTTGATTCTTCCTCAAAATGAATGTTCGTTACTAAATTCTTCCCCCCAAACTCTATATCCTCAAAGAATTTCGCTGTACCCGTCTCAAATATATTCTTTGTGGAAGGATCATAAGACTTAAAACCCCTACTGTGCTCGGGATATCCGATGAAATAACTACTAACCGTTTTGGAGTCCAATTTCTTTTCATTCGGCCTATAAGACTTCGCTTCAGCTGGACATCCCCAAACATGTAAATGTTTTAAACTAGGTTTACGCCCAGTCCAAAGTTCATACGGTGTCTTAGTAGTTGCTTTCGTCGGAACTCTATTAAGTAGGTAGGTCGCACATTTTATTGCTTCTCCCCAGAGTGATATAGGTAATGTTGAATGACTAATCATACTTCTTACCATATCCTTTAATGTACGGTTTCGTCTCTCAGATACTCCATTCATGTTGGGAGAACCCGGCATCGTATACTGAGGGACTATACCACACTCTTCTAGGAACTTTGCAAACGGTCCATGACGTTTTTCACCTGAACCATCATATCTCCCGTAGTATTCACCACCACGGTCCGATCTGACGCACTTAATGTCTTTACCAAGTTGTTTTTCAACTTCAGTCTTAAAGACTTTGAACTTGTCAATGGCCTCTGATTTTTCGTGAATGAGATATAGATACCCATATCGTGAAAAGTCGTCAATGAAAGATACAAAATATCGTTGGCCGTTCCATAATGCTGTAGGGAACGGACCACAAATGTCTGTATGTATCAAATCCAAGACCCCTTTCGCTCTGTATGCATCTAATCGTTTCACTTTGGTATGTTTTCCTTTTATACATTCAACGCAAACGTTAAAGTCCGAAAAATCCAGTTCACTTAATAAACCTTCTGAAACAAGCTTTTCAATTCTATTTCTAGAAATGTGACCTAATCGCTTGTGCCAAAGTTTTGCTGATTTTTCCATTTTATAATTTAGTTTTCCAGGTACATCTACATTCATTATCTCTTTGTGATCCTTTATAGTATCCAATAAATACAAGTTATCATTTGCTATTAACTTTCCAGAACCAACAACATTACCATGTAAATAAAGACATACACTTTCATTTCCAAATAGACAAGAATAACTTAATTTGTCCAACTACGGAAAAGAAATTAGGTTCCTTCGAAAAGAAGGTACATACAATACATCTTTTAAATACAAAAAATGTCCACTGGTAAGCAACAAACGAAAATCACAGATAAAATGAACTAAACACGAACTGCCATCAGCTGTATAGATGGATGTTTCACCATCACTCACGCTTCGGTTTCTTATCATACCCTGCAAAGAAATACAAACATGAGTTGTTGCTGCTGTATCAACCCACCAAGTATTTCTTGGCACTGAAACTAAATTGATCTGAGAACAGACCATAGAAGTGAAAATACCTTTGGCTTTCATCATAGCCCTCCATTTTTCACATTCTTTCTTAAAGTGCCCCGGTTTCTTACAATGGAAGCAGCGCCCTTTAAAAGAGCCTACCCTTATGCTTCTTTTGTCCCGAACCGGATGCATGTGCATCTGAACCTTCATACTTTCTTTTAATTCCCTTATCCACCTGATCTTTCACCATTTGCACTTCTGGATGTTCTTGCTTCATCTTTTCCTCCTCTTGCGCTGCCTGAGAGATGAGCTCGTTGAGAGTCCACATTTCTCGCGTTGATAGTTATAAGAAGTTTTGAAGTTCTTATACTGAGGAGGGAAAGAGTGAAAAGCAAAGCTTACCACAACATCTTCGGGAAGGTCAATCTTAAGTGCTTTCAGTTTGGAAGCGATGTTTGACATTTCCAAGATGTTCTCACGAACAGTCCCTTTGCCACGATATTTCATAGAGGCTAGCTTAATAAGCATCGTCTTAATCTCTACTTTATCGTTCTTGGCAAAACATTTCTCTACCTCTTCGAGAAATATTTTCGCATTAGTGATCTCAAGTGAAACTTCACCACGGAATGCTAATGGAATTGCTTGCTTCATGATCCCTAGACTTATCCTGTTCGATTTTTCCCACGCCTCTGACTCTTTCTTCTCCGTAGGAGAACTGTCATCAGTCAGAGGTTTAGGTTCATCGACCCTTAATGCTAAGTCGTAATCATGGCACATCAAGTGCAGCAACATATCTTCTTCCACATCTCAAAGTTGCTCCCATTAAGTATGGGTGCCTTTTTGCCTTCCGGGTTATAGAAATAAGAATTTGCTAACATAGCAAACAACAAACAATAAATAGCCAAAAACATCACTTAACATATAACCTCCATAGTATTTAACAAATAAACATAGCATAATAAAACATACTCTTACAACATCAATAAGATACCTTTGGGCAAGCATATTAATTTGTATATGTATGAGTTTGAGCATAATTAATGTTGATCCTTCTAATTGACAAAAAAAAAAATCTTCCTTTGGGCCGATTTTTTCCTAGTTCAATTTTCTTAATGATCAATTCACAAATAACTATCTCGTGTCTAAGATTAACTATGTCAAACATTAACCTTCCTTTGGGCCGATTAAAATTTACATACTTGTCAATCATAGACTTGTCAAAACTCTAAAATAATTAATTCAGCAATAGGGATCACTTTGGTGATATATTGAATCATTAATTATTTACCGAAGTTCGGACAACTTAAAACATGCTAATTATTTCGAAAAATACTATACGACTACCTTACTTAATGTCCAAACTATTTCGTAGTCTATGTATAATTTAATCAAATTAAATTTACACCTTAAATTTAATATATTATAATATATCTTTAATTGTATTGTAATATATCTTTAATTATAATATATCTTTAATTAAATTAAATTTACACCTTAAATTTAATATATTATAATATATCTTTAATTATATTGTAATATATCTTTAATTATAATATATCTTTAATCAAATTAAATTTACACCTTAAATTTAATATATTATAATGTATCTTTAATTAAATTAAATTTACACCTTAAATTTAATATATTATAATATATCTTTAAGTATATTATAATATAATTCTTAATATATATTATAATATAGTATTTATTTATATATATAAAACTTATTCATATATATACTATAATATATATTTATATATATAATAAACTTCAATGATATAATTCTCGTAATAATTCACTTATAACTTTATATAATATATAAGCAAACTTAATTACACATTTATCGGTGGTCATGTATATTTCGCCTATTCTTTAGGCGAAAGGACAGTTACTAAATTAATAATTTCAAATTTTAATTTAATTATATTAATTATAGTAGCCGCATACGGCATCTTTTAACTATAATTATATCACCGTAATTGTTTAATTGTTTGTGTAATTTCCGATAACCGACATCATATCTAATATATAGATCTAATATATATGATCTAATTTTATAATCTGAAAAACTAAGAATTTAATTTCATGGTGGCTCTGATACCACTTGATAGAAATACTAATACTTTACGGATTTCTAATCTAACTTATTGAACCATGAAGTTAAATCATCCTATAATAATGCGGAATAAATACTTACAGGATGTAGACATTCTTTGATCTTCAGATTCCTGACTTAGAGCAGATGATCGGCGATCCTTTGCTAGGTTATTGATTCTTCTAAGAGATGGCAACCAAAACACACTTTTGTAATTGATTCGAAGGAAGAATCAATTTGTTTTTCTTAAAGGATTTTCTCTCTGTATTTTCTTTCGTTTCTTTCAAGAATGAGAAACTCATTCTTATATAGAACTGAAGTGAGAAAACGGTTCTTCATTAAGTAATTGTCTGTAACTTCCAGACATTTACTTAACGAAGACCAGTAACGGTTCTTCTCTCTTAATTGTCCGTAACTTCCAGACAGTTACTTAATGAAGACCAGTAACGGTTCTTCTCTTAATTGTCTGTAACTTCCAGACAGTTACTTAATGAAGATCAGTCCTTATTAAATTGCCACTCTTAGGGACCATAACCCGGTATTATTTTGTTTTACAAAATAACCCCAAAACTTTACGTTTTGCTTAAGTTGTTTATTTTCGAATCCAATCCTTCACGGTATTTGGAATTAAACCTGGTATCTATACAATTACCTCCATGATACATATTTTATCTACTAGTCCGTTCTTTTCTTTATGATTACTTTTATTGGACTAATATTAACGATAGTTCTGTACATCGATACGACATGTGACGGTCCAACTTAATGGAGAAATTCCAACACATACGCCATCCATACTGTCTTTCCATAAAAGAATTTAATTATATCTCATTTCTGCGGTTCACCTATACATCATCCATACTTTCCTTTCAATAAAAGAATTGAATTATATCTCCTATAAAATTTCAAACTATTCATCATATTTAACCATAATACCTGTCATAGCCTTCACTAACTATCTATACATGTATCCAGTTTCAGATGTTTTCAATGTTTTCAGTGATGTATCAATAAGAGTTTTTCTACCATCCATGACATGGAAAAAGAACTCATATGAGTTAATCCACGTAGACAGACATTCTCCACAAATCTGTCTCTCGTGAACCATGTCGTATTGAGTGAAATGTGGCAAGGTTATTTTCTTTTCCTCTATATTTTGCCGTCCCAGGCACGCAGATTTATATTAGTGAAACTTCTTTTTAATCATGCAGTAAGTACGACATGTGGATTGTTACTCTCAGCTATATTCTTTACACCTCCACTTCCAGCATCATCACAAGCTTTATTTAAAGTCTAAAAAATACAAAAATATAGATATCACAACCAAAAAATTCCAACAAAAATAAAAATTTGAAACCATCTCCAATTTTTTATATGGTTCACTTTGTCCTCAAAATATTCTATTGGGTTCCCCTCCTACATCTTTTTTTTGTGATTTTTTAATTAGTTCTTTCACTTCACTCTTTACTATATAAATTATTTCTCAAACTGTTAGAATTTTTCATACATTTTTTTTGAATCCAAAAGGCATCCAAAATAAAGAGCGAGAAAAATGTATATCTAAATTACAACTTGGATGGGTCTAAAGAGGATATAGGTATGCCATAGACCAACCTAAACTATCAAATTAGAATTAGTATATTTTGGTTTTTATTTTTTTTTACTTTTATAAATGTATATAGATATCAATCAAATAAAAAATCAATTATAATCATTAATAAATATTTCACAAATCTCTATTTTTACATAGATGATCAACAATATTATAAATACTTATTGATTTTAAAAATCAATATCGAATGGTTGCTTAATTATATTTTGTTATTAGTATTTTGATTATAGTGGAGTTTTAGTTTTTATTTATTTATGTTTCAATTATTAAATGAATTACATTGACTACTATATTTTTTTAATTTATGTTTGATTTTTTTTATTACTTTTATTTAAGTTAATTATTAACTGATTTTGTGTTAAATTGTGTTCTTTTAGTTTTGTTTAAATTATTTTTTTATATATATAAAAAATATTATTATATGATATACTATTTTCATTTCTGAAATTTAGTAGATATATAAAAAATTATCTTCATTATTTTTTTCTTTATTTATTTTCCTCTCTTCCCATATACCATAGTCTCTCAAGAAAATCAATTAAACTTATAAAATATTGAAATCAAAACATCAAACTATGTATTATCTATAGAATCACTCAAAGTTAGATATAACAATTCTACGTAAATCAATCCAAAATCCAAATCCTTAAAGTTGAAAGAGATAAAATAAAAAAGAGAAAATTTTAAGATAATGATACACAGACAAAATAAAAAAAAAACTAAATTCGAAGGATAATATGGATATTTTGAAAATTCTAAATACTTATTGAAAATAAATATTTTAACAATAGGAATTAGATGATATTAAATGAAAATTCAAATGTAGTTTCGAAAAAAAATTGATGTTGAGTACTTTATCCTTAAAATATATTAAAACAAACAAAATTAAATAATAGAAAGTCTGACGTCTCCCGTCAACAATGAAAGCCATGATGGCCTCGCGTCGAGCCTCATAAAACAACACTATAAGTTGTTGTGCCCTTGGCATGCCAAACCATAGATTTTTTCGAAGTAAACCTCAGATTATTGGATCTCAATCCAAAAAAGCGGATTGTGGATAATTTCGTTGAAGGAGACACTCTCGTGGGTATCACAAGGACTTCTCAAAAGCGTCATATCTCTAACTCAGTGTTCAACAAAGAAAACTGACATAATGTATAAAAATTATGTCAGGCATATCATGACATATCATCGTTGAGATCTAAAGAGTCGAAGTCAGGCATATTATGACATAAAAATTATATGTCAACGTTATGTACAAAAATAATTATGACCAAATTAGAGGAATATCACCTCTCTCACTCTCACAAAGGATCCTTACGGGGTTTAACAAACTTGAGACTCTACTGCTCAGCAAGTTAACACTTGAAGTCACCCTTAGACGAGGGATTTCCAAATAATATCTAAAGCCTTTTAATAAGAATAGATATATCCACATTCTCTAACGCTATCCTTTGTCTGCAATAACTCAATCGAATGCATGTTATCATATAAATTGTGCTCCAATGCATACGCTATATTGTGAACAAAAAATTGGCATGATTTACGATAATAAACACATCTCCAAAAAGTGCCACTCCGCTTCATTCATTCTGGAAAACAATATCAACCAGTAGAAACCACCAAGGTAAACAAGATATTTTGTTTATGGATGTTATTGAGGCTATAATTAAATCGACATGAATTTGAGGATGAATAATATACAACTTTCATGATCGAGAAACATCTCCAATACTATAAGACGATCTAAATAATGCAGGTGCAAAGTAACAACATCTAGTAGATTAAGCCTTCTTCAACAATATATGATGGAATGTTCAGACATATATTGATGAAATGATAGTCACCGATTGAAAAAATCTAAACCACATTATCAACCTCGAAGATCAATGAACTTTGAGTTGTCAACCTCAACATCAATACAAATAAATGTACATCCAGATTCTGCTATGGGAAATTATTGTGCTACTTCGGCAACAAAAAATGATCAAGATGAAATTGACTCAGCTAGCAAACCTAGCGACAATGACGTCACCACAATATATTAAGGAAGTTCAAATCTTCACCGCATGCTGGATTCCTTCAACCGGTTCATTTCTCGATCCTATGACAAATATGCCTCATTTTTCAAGTAATCAAGGGCGGTAAACAGTTTAACTAGACGTCTAGATGCGACGAGGTATTCCGCAACATCCAATAGAACTTGGCTTTCCCATATATCCTCATGTGACTAAACTTAGGTGACATTCTTTATCTTTATATGTCGGTGTGCAGTTTTAGCCGAAAAAGAAACAACCAAATTCTAAGATACTTGGTACGTTAGCAAATCACTTCTCACTGCCGAAACCATACATTTGCACATGGGGAAACTCTCTCTAGCTTTAGTAGTGGCAACTATAAAAACGAGGTTGTATTTTTAAGGCCATACCATCATTTTCTGAACATCTTTCCCGTTGAGAAAATCTCTCCAAACACCATATATCTCAGAGTCAGAATTACTAATACAATTGTTTGTAGTGCTGGGATATTTTGATATTAAGTTTGAGCCGCCAACAACCATCAAAGTCCAGGTTCTAACAGCTTTTCTCATTAAATTTTAAGCTGAACAACGTTCCTTCTTGTAATCCGTTCACGATACACTGTGGACAGTCTGTACGGACGAAAGATCAAACAACCAATATATTAATATTTGTATAAATCGTATTTAATTTATGAGACATTTTCTCTATTAGTCCATCTGATATGGATTACCATCCTTGAATAATGAGGTCTAGTATGAAACAAAAATAATTGAGCTTCGATTAGCCCGAATCTGCGAAAAATGACGATAAAGACTTCTAAATGACTCTCAACTGGTGGTAAATCATGTTTTTGTAGGCAAGCCAAATTTAAAAAATTGATATTATCATTCTTTATCTTGCATTGATACGGGCCGAGGCCTCTAAACTTGAACAAGTACCACGGGTCAAATATAGAATAGCCAATGCATTAGCTTTGTCACAAAAGTACCCAGTCATAATTATGAATCATTACTTATAAATTACTGACTCTTTACAAGCCGATAACGAGGAAGCCCTGCAAAACAGCCTCTGAGGCTATGACCATCAACGAGCAATATGATTAGCAAACCCCAATAGCCTATCTTATACAAGGGACGTTCTTGAAATACAAAGTCAAAGCGAGAAGTGTTAAAATAAGATATGCCCACTACACTTTATTTAACAAAGTTTGATACCCAATGCCTCTCACGACCTATTCTATGATGCTTAGGCCCGGATGAATCCACATTCCTACTTAAAGAGTTTTAAGAAGGCGAGATAGGTTCCCACCGTGGGGTATAAAACCTTTATAAGTAAGTATTGATGTCAAATTACTATTTGCCTACGATAAACGAGGACACTGTGACACTTCGACAAGTGGAAGATAGACTTATTAAGGCCCTTATCAAAGGTATCCGGTGGACTACAGTTCCTCAGTGTCCCACTCGATTACTTTTAAAATTGCATGAAGATCGAGTTGCTGGTAATGAAGCCTGAAACTTATAAGTTGATTAACGCAGATTAACATCATCTTTTCTATCATCTTTTCTACTTGTGTATTGTGGAACATTTAAAATTGTACGTTTTTAAAGGTGTACATGTTGGTATACGACCTCTTAACATGTTTTCTAAGGTGTATATGTAATTGTTATATGACTAATACACGTGATTTCTTTTATATTGTATTTGTATGTTTTCTAGATACAATATTCGTTTTTATTTATTTAAACATAAAATGTAAGTTAGATATAATTATTTTGAAAATAGATTTTTTTTCTCGTTTTACATTGCTTTTCATATTAGCAAATTAAGATATTTTGTTGTTAATCTTAATCTGATTTTCATAAAAGTCAACATTTTTTACGATATTTCTAATGAAAAAGTCAGATACTTATAGAAAATCATATGTTGGTTGAACCATTTTTGTTCATGTTGAACAAAATAATCCTTGAATGAATACGAATATTCTAAGTGCTAGTAGCTCGACCACTCTTAATGATTGTTTTTCAAAAGATGGCTTATTTCGTTAGCTTACACTGTTTATTCATTTTATCCTTTATACAAAACAAAAAGTAGGATTTAACGCGAATAAGTAAAAGAAACCATACTATATTTAAGTTACCACACCTAAATACCATAACTCCAAGTTTGTTTTGTTTTTACAAAATAAATCCAAAACTTCTAGCTTTGCTTAAGTTATCTATTTACAAATTCAATCTTTTATAGTATATATAATAAATTCGGTATTTATGCAGTCATTTTCATAAGTATCTTTGTTATAAGTATTTTGATTACGGTGGATTTTTAGTTTATATTTGATTTTATATTTATTTATGTTTCAATTATTAAAGGAATTATTTTGACTACAATATCTTTTTAATTCATATTTGATTTTTTTATTACGTTTGTTTTAATTTTAATCATTAACTGGTTTTTTCTAAATTGTGTTCTTTCGGTTTTGTTATAAATTATAATCTTTTATATATATGAAAAATATTATTATATGATATTCTATTTTTATTTCTGAAATTTGGTAGATATATGAAAAATTATCTTCATTAATTATTTTTACTTTATTTTCCTTTATTCTCATATAGCCCTAGTCTCTCAAGAAAATCATTAAATTTATAAAATGTTGAAATCAAAACATCAAACTATGTATTATCTATCAAAATCATTCAAGAGTCGAAGTGAGCTATATCATGACATAAGCTTAGATGTCAACATTATGTACAAAAATAAGAACCTTTCTGTATTATAGGCCAATGGGTATGTTTGGGAGCCTACTAATGCAGAAAACAAAGAAAAATTCTAGAATATGGCAATGAGTATGCCTCAGTTAGTAACTGCAGACTTCTTGGCGTGGACTAAATCCTCAGATACAGTCCTGTGATTTTGATTACTTGAATTGCCTTAGTTCATTGAGAGAGATCAAATTATAGAGAGAGATATATAGATTTTAAAGAGAGAAAATCAGAGTGCTCAAATGATCTAACTCAAAAAGCCAACCCCTTTATTTGATCAGTTTTGGCCTTTGTATAGAGGTGCAATGACTTAGTTAATAACTGAAACGGTTACAAAAAATGGGATAATTACACGTTAGTCTATGACAAAAATATAAGATACCAATTTCCTCATCTAATTTTACAATCTGTCATAAGCTGTTTTATTCTTCACATTTCAGTCCTCGAAGTCTCATTTCCTTATCAGTAGACTCTTTAGTTCTCATGTAAGTAAATGAATGAGAACTAACTAGCCTTGAACGCAATTAGAAGTGAAGATAGTCTCATTTTCTATAATTTAAAGTGCGTCGATTATTCTATTATACCATTACTTATATCAAGTGTATCAAAATATTTCAATAGGAAATTACCTCCTTACATCACAATTCGAAGCAATAGCTGATATTGAAGATGTCAAGTCTAATTCTTAGAAAATAATAACACCCTAAGGGCTACGTCTGCCACTAGGCCTATAACGTGATAGGCATTGAATTGTTATCTACGTACAGTAGAAACTCTATAAAATAATACACTTAGGACCACCAAAATGTATTAATTAAAAGAGTTATTAATTAATCGATAAATTAATAATTATTAATTAATATATTAATTTATATTTTATTAATTTATATTACAATACTTAGTTTACAAACACCTTTCAAGCTTCCATTTAATTATTGTACAGTATACAATGCATGTATATCAAATGAAGGGCCCAATTTGAAAGAAACCTTCGATCAACAGATAACGTGACTTTTGAAACTCAAATGAAGGTGGTGAAAGCACTCAAGAACTGCAGAATTTGATCAACGAGTTGGGTTATCGCAATGCAATGAATGTCGAAGATGTTCTTAATCACCCAGAAGAAACTTTAGTTGCACAGTTGTTGACTGATGAAGAAATTATTGAAAGCGTTATTGGAATTAATAAAGATGATATCGATGAAGAAGATGATGAAAGTTCTACAATGGAGTCTCCTTCGCGAAACGAAGCTATTAAAGCGACAATCACATTGAATAATTTCTTATTGAGCTATGAGAAAACAACACCAGAAGTTCTTACCATGCTAAGGAAAATTAGAACCGAGATTCAAGAGGAAATCGATTTCAACAAAAAACAAAAGACAATTGAGTCATTTTACTCAAGACATTATTTGATATCCACCTTTTCCACTTCTAAACACTATATTTATCTTGTTATAAATCCCCTTGCGATCCATTATTTGATTCACAAACAGAATTCCTTGAGAGAGAAAGTGAAAAAACTCTAAACTCATTTACTACCTTCATCGGCTTCTTCAATCTACTTGATACTTTCACCAAAAAACTCATCTTTTTCGTTCAATCTTCAACCAGTTTATGAGAAAACTTCCAAAATCTAGGAGATCTAAATCCAGAATTACCCAAAAACCTAAATCCCCCAAGTTAGATAACAACATCTTCAGAGCTTACGATTACTTTTGCATCAGTGAAAGAGCCGAAGAATATAGAGCGGTTAGATTAATAAGCAATGCTCCTTTGGTCTATCTATGAAGACCATATATTACAGTAACTTCGATCCTTCCGAAAATCCTATTTTTTACCTTCTCATCTTACAGAAGAAAGCCAATCTTAAAAAACTCGAACACCTAAAGATGTATGGGAAAATGGTAAGGAAGCATTTTTATTGGGGAAATATGGTCAAAGCATTTAATTATTTTTATTGGGGAAATAAAAAATTATATGCATTAATTATTTTTATTTTATTTTCCTCTCTTCCTATATAAATCTAGTCTATCAAGAAAATCAATCAAACTTATAAAATATTGAAATCAAAACATCAAACTATATATATATATAAAGCCTACGTAAATCAATCCAAATCCCTAAAGTTGGAAGAAATAAAATAAAAATGAAAAAAAAATTGAACATAATGATACATAAACAAAATAAAATAAAAACCTTAATTAGAAGGATAATATGGATATTTTGAAAATTCTAAATACTTATCGATAATAAATAATTTAATAATAGAAATTAGATGTTATTAAATGAAAATTCAAATGTAGTTTGATACAAAAATTTGATGCTGAGTACTTTATCATATAAAATATATTAAATCAAACAATAATCAAACAATATAAAGTCTAACGTATCCCGTCAACAATGAAGGCCATGATGGCCTCTCGTCGAGCCTCATAAAACAACGCTATAAGCTGTTGTGCCCTTGGCATGCCAAACCATAGATTGTTTTGAATTAAATCTTAGATTATTGGATCCCAATCCAAACAAGCGGACTGTGGATAATATCGTTGGAGGAGACACTCTCGTGGGTATCACAAGCACTTCTCAAAAGCGTTATATATCTCTAACTTAGTGTTCAAAAAATAAATATGACTTCAGTCCACATATTACTGACCTTCTTACCGTCTAATTAAATTCGATGAAGATGACTTAAAGGGGGTAGTAGATCCACATGAAGATACCATAGTCATCATCGTTGAGATCTCAAGGGTCAAAGTCAGGCATATCATGGCATAAGCTTATATGTCAACATTATGTACAAAAATAATTATGACCAAATTATATGAATATCACCTCTCTCACTCTCAGAAAGAGTTCTTATGAGGTTTAACAAACTTGAGAGTCCACTGCTCAGCAAGTTAACACTTGAAGTCACCCTCAGACGAGGGATTTCCAGAAATAATATCTAAAGCCTTTTAATGATAATAGATATATCCACATCCTCTAACGCTATCCTCTGTCTGCAATAACTCAATCAAATGTATGTTATCATATAAATTATGCTCCCATGCATAACCTATATTGACAACAAAAAACTGGCATGATTTACGATAATAAACACATCTCTAGGGAGTGCCACTCCACTTCATTCACTCTGAAAAAAATATCAACCAGTGAAAACCACCTAGGTAAACAAGATATTTTCTTTTATGGATGTTATTGAGGCTATAATTAAATCAATATGAACTCTAAGGATGAATAATATACAACTTTCATGATCGAGCAACATCTTCACTATTATAAGACCATCTAAAGAATGCAGGTGCAACGTAACAACATCTAGTAGATAAAGCCTACTTCAACAAAATATGACATAATGTTCAGAGACATATATTGATGACATGGTAGTCACCCATTGAAATAGAACTTGGCTTGCCCATATATCCTCACGCGACTAAAGTTAGGTGACATTCTTTATCTTTATATGTCTGTATGTAGTTTTAGCCAAAGAAGAAACAACAAAATTCTAAGACACTTGGTACGTTAGCAAATCACTTCTCACTACTGAAACTATACATTTGCACATGGAGAAACTCTCCATAGGTTTAGTAGTGACAACTATAAAAATGAGGTTGCATGTCTAAGGCCACACTATCATTGTCTAAACATCTTTCCCTTTGAGAAAATCCCTCCAAGCGCCTAAATCTCGGAAATACTAATACAATGCTTTGTAGTGCTGGGATATTTTGATTTTAAGAGCCACCATTGTACTAGTTAATTTTTTATTCTTTTTTGCCTTCTTTTTTTGGGGGAGATTGTTTTCTGATCTACTGCATATTGACAAGAACACTTTGCAGTCATGATGGACCAATATTCTAAAAGCATGTATAGGGTTGGGTGGCTCTATAAATTATTAGGAGGAAAAGCTCCAAATGTGATCGAGAATAAGTTACTGTTGATGGGTTCAAATGTTGTGTGGAAAGCATTATTCCTCTAATTTTCAGCCCAAACAACAAGCTTAATGAAGGTTTCCATTGGTTTTTCTCGATGAATTGCATAACGCCTCGAAATTTCTGTTCAGAATATAGAAGTTGATAGTAAATGAGGATACCATCAGTTGAAATTATAATATAAAGGGATAGTATTAAAACACTTACGATTATTCCTCCAGATGAGGTTTAATCTTGATGGGTTGACTTCAGATATAGCTCTACCATTCTCCCACGCTCCTGAAATGGAGAAGAATTTCTACTTCCAAAATTTGTATGCTTCCAGTAGATCATCGATTATTTTTAAGTTGTCATCTAACCTGAGATAGTAAAATAGAAGCATTGGTCTCTTTGAAAATTTGGTTTAAGATATGAAATCCTCGATGCAGATCAGAATTTTGGACAAGCGGGAAACCATGATTACAGAAAGCAGCGTGCACTATTGATTTAGTGTCACTTGAGTTGGACACAGATTCAACAACTCGAAGTAGTCCACTATCATGGGATCCAGTGGAAATCGAAGACCTCAATTGATGATCTCTGGGTAGACCACTAGTTCGTCTTTTTTACAATCTAGGGGTGTTTCTCCTTTTTTAGGAATACAAAGCGTAATGTTGTCTCTCGTTCCCCACTGTTTCTTTAGATCACTTGCTTGGCTCTCTTCATAGTATGTATATGGAACATTTTTTAGAGCCACTATATAGTTCGCATTGAGAGATCTCAAATTCTACCTATTGCTGCACGCTCCTCCTCATATATTGTGATAAGAGCTTTCTTTTGCCTCAATCTACGGGATTTTTCTTGTGCAGAATTTTCTGATTACTTCGAAGCTTCTTTTTTTGTATCAACCTAATTATTTGACTGAGTAGCTTCAGAATCGACTTCTCCTTTAGATGCCTCATTCACCAATCGAGGAGTGTTACTTAAGGGATTTTGTTGAGACGATGTCGCTGTCTCAACAATCTCTCTCAGGGGAGGAGAAGAGGTTGATGAATTTGAAGAAACATTAATGTCTTAGGTAACATCAGTGTCGTCACCCATTGCTATAATTTTTATTTTAATTTTTTGGAGTTTGAGGATGGTGAGAGTTTGAAGGTTTGGTTGAGGAATGAGTCATTTCGGATCTCTTCAGAGAATATTTTCTCACTTTACGATTGGTTTGAGATGACGACCTAGTAAAAGAGGGTGGGGTTCGAGGTGCTTTAGGTGTTCGAGTTTTTTAAGATTGGCTTTCTTTTGTAAGATGAGAAGGTAAAAAATAGGATTTTCGGAAGGATCGAAGTTACTGTAATATATGGTCTTCATAGATAGACCAAAGGAGCATTGCTTATTAATCTAATCCCTCTATATTCTTCGACTCTTTCACTAATGCAAAAGTAATCGTAAGCTCTGAAGACGTTGTTATCTAACTTGGGGGATTTAGGTTTTTGGGTAATTCTGGATTTAGATCTCCTAGATTTTGGAAGTTTTCTCATAAACTGGTTGAAGATTGAACGGAAAAGATGAGTTTTTCGGTGAAAGTATCAAGTAGATTGAAGAAGCCGATGAAGGTAGTAAATGAGTTTAGAGTTTTTTCACTTTCTCTCTCAAGGAATTCTGTTTTTGAATCAAATAATGGCTCGCAATGAGATTTATAACAACAGAAATATAGTTTTTAGAAGTGGAAAAGGTGGATATAAAATAATGTCTTGAAAAATGACTCAATTGTCTTTTGTTTTTTGTTGAAATCAATTTCCTCTTGAATCTCGTCTCTAATTTTCCTTAGCATGTTAAGAACTTCTGGTGTTTTTTTCTCATAGCTCAATAAGAAATTATTCAATGTGATTGCCGCTTTAATAGCTTCGTTTCGCGAAGGAGACTCTATTGTAGAACTTTCATCATCTTCTTCATCGATATCATCTTTATTAATTCCAATAATGCTTTCAATAATTTCTTCATCAGTCAACAACTGTGCAACTAAAGTTTCTTATGGGTGATTAAGAACATCTTCGACATCCATTGCATTGCGATAACCCAACTCTTTGATCAAATTCTGCAGTTCTTGAGTGCTTTCACCACCTTCATTTGAGTTTCAAAAGTCACGTTATCTGTTGATCGAAGGTTTCTTTCAAATTGGGCCCTTCATTTGATATACATGCATTGTATAATGTACAATAATTAAATGGAAGCTTGAAAGGTGTTTGTAAACTAAGTATTTTAATATAAATTAATAATTAATAATTTATCGATTAATTAATAACTCTTTTAATTAACACATTTTGGTGGTCCTAAGTGTATTATTTTATAGAGTTTCTACTGTACGTAGATAAAAATTCAACGCCTATCACGTTATAGGCCTAGTGGCAGACGTAGCCCTTAGGGTGTCATTATTTGCTAAGAATTAGACTTGACATCTTGAATATCAGCTATTGCTTCGAATTGTGATGTAACGAGGTAATTTCCTATTGAAATATTTTGATGCACTTGATATAAATAATGGTATAATAGAATAATCGACGCACTTTAAATTATAGAAAATGAGACTATCTTCACTTCTAATTGCGTTCGAGGCTAGTTAGTTCTCATTCATTTACTTATATGAGAACTAAAGAGTCTACTGATAAGGAAATGAGACTTCGAGGACTGAAATGTGAAGAATAAAACAGCTTATGACAGATTGTAAAATTAGATGAGGAAATTGGTATCTTATATTTTTGTCATAGACTAATGTGTAATTATCCCATTTTTTGTTACCGTTTCAGTTATTAACTAAGTCATTGCACCTCTATACAAAGGCCAAAACTGATCAAATAAAGGGGTTGGTTTTTTGAGTTAGATCATTTGAGCACTCTAATTTTCTCTCTTTAAAATCTCTCTCTCTCTCTCTCTCTCTCTCTATATATATATAATCTGATCTCTCTCAATTAACTAAGGCAGTTCAAGTAATCAAAATCACCGGACTGTATCTGGGGATTTAGTCCACGCCAAGAAGTCTGCAGTTACTAACTGAGGCATACCCATTGCCATATTCTAGAATTTTTCTTTGTTTTCTGCATTAGTAGGCTCCCATACATACCCATTGGCCTATAATACAGAAAGGTTCTTATTTTTGTACATAATGTTGACATCTAAGCTTATGTCATGATATAGCTCACTTCGACTCTTGAATGATTTTGATAGATAATACATAGTTTGATGTTTTGATTTCAACATTTTATAAATTTAATGATTTTCTTGAGAGACTAGGGTTATATGAGAATAGAGGAAAATAAAATAAAAATAATTAATGAAGATAATTTTTCATATATCTATCAAATTTCAGAAATGAAAATAGAATATCATATAATAATATTTTTCATATATATAAAAGATTATAATTTATAACAAAACCGAAAGAACACGATTTAGAAAAAATCAGTTAATGATTAAAATTAAAACAAAAGTAATAAAAAAATCAAATATGAATTAAAAAGATATCGTAGTCAAAATAATTCCTTTAATAATTGAAACATAAATAAATATAAAATCAAATATAAACTAAAAATCCACCGTAATCAAAATACTGATAACAAAGATGCTTATGAAAATGACTGCATAAATACCGAATTTATTATATATACTATAAAAGATTGAATTTGTAAATAGATAACTTAAGTAAAGCTAGAAAAAAAATTATTTTGTAAAAACAAAACAAACTTGGAGTTATGGTATTTAGGTGTGGTAACTTAAATATAATATGGTTTCTTTTACTTATTGGCATTAAATCCTACTTTTTGTTTTGTATAAAGGATAAAAATAAATAAAGAGTGTAAGCTAACGAAATAATTCATCTTTTGAAAAATAATCATTAAGAGTGGTCGAGCTACTAGCACTTAGAATATTCGTATTCATTCAAGGATAATTTTGTTCAACATGAACAAAAACGGTTCAACCAACATATGATTTTCTGTAAGTATCTAACTTTTTCATTAGAAATATCGTAAAAAATGTTGACTTTTATGAAAATCAGAGTAAGATTAACAACAAAATATCTTAATTTACTAATATGAAAAGCAATGTAAAACGAGAAAAAAAATCTATTTTCAAAATAATTATATATAACTTAAATTTTATGTTTAAATAAATAAAAACGAATATTGTATCCAGAAAACATACAAATACAATATAAAAGAAATCACGTGTATTAGTCATATAACAATTACATGCACACCTTAGAAAACATGTTAAGAGGTCGTATTTCAACATGTACACCTTTAAAAACGTACAATTTTAAATGTTCCACATTACACTAGTAGAAAAGATGATAGAAAAGATGATGTTAATCTGCGTTAATCAACTTATAAGTTTCAGGCTTCATTACCAACAACTCGATCTTCATGAAATTTTAAAAGTAATCGATTGGGACAATGAGGAACTGTAGTCCACCGGATACCTTTGATAAGGGCCTTAATAAGTCTATCTTCCACTTGTCGAAATGTCACAGTGTCCTCGTTTATCGTAGGCAAATAGTAATTTGACATCAATACTTACTTATAAAGGGTTTTATACCCCACGGTGGGAACCTATCTCGCCTTCTTAAAACTCTTTAAGTAGGAATGTGGATTCATCCGGGCCTAAGCATCATAGAATAGGTCGTGAGAGGCATTGGGTATCAAACTTTGTTAAATAAAGTATAGTGGGCATATCTTATTTTAACACTTCTCGCTTTGACTTTGTATTTCAAGAACGTCCCTTGCATAAGATAGGCTATTGGGGTTCGCTAATCATATTGCTCGTTGATGGTCATAGCCTCAGAGGCTGTTTTGCAGGGCTTTCTCATTATCGGCTTGTAAATAGTGAGAAATTTATAAGTAATGATTCATAATTATGACTGGGTACTTTTGTGACAAAGCTAATGCATTGGTTATTCTATATTTGACCCATGGTACTTTTTCAAATTTGGAGGCCTCGTCCCGTATCAATGCTAGATAAAGAATGATAATATCATTTTTTTTTTAAATTTGGCTTGCCCACAAAAACATGATTTACCACCAGTTGAGAGTCATTTAGAAGTCTTTATCGTCATTTTTCGCAGATTCGGGCTAGTCGAAGCTCAATTATTTTTGTTTCATACTATACCTCATTATTCAAGGCTGGTAATCCATATCAGATGGACTAATAGAGAAAATGTCTCATAAATTAAATATGATTTATACAAATTTTAATATATTGGTTGTTTGATCTTTCGTCCGTACAGACTTTCCACAGTGTATTGTGACCGGATTACAAGAAGAAACGTTGTTCAACTTAAAATTTAATGAGAAAAGCTGTTAGAACCTGGACTTTGATGGCTGTTGGCGGCTCAAACTTAATATCAAAATATCCCACCAGTACAAACCAATGTATTAGTAATTCTGAGATATATGGTGTTTGGAGGGATTTTCTCAAAGGGAAAGATGTTCAGACAATGATGGTATGGCCTTAAAAATACAACCTCGTTTTTATAGTTGCCACTACTAAAGTTAGAGAGAGTTTCCCCATGTGCAAATGTATGGTTTTGGCAGTGAGAAGTGATTTGCTAACGTACCAAGTATCTTAGAATTTGGTTGTTTCTTCTTCGGCTAAAACTGCACACCAACATATAAAGATAAAGAATGTCACCTAAGTTTAGTCGCATGAGGATATATGGGCAAGCCAAGTTCTATTGGATGTTGCGGAATACCTCGTCGCATCTAGATGTCTAGTTAAACTGTTAAACGCCCTTGATTACTTGAAAAATGGGGCATATTTGTCATAGGATCGAGAAATGAACCGGTTGAAGGAATCCAGCATGCGGTGAAGATTTGAACTTCCTTAATATATTATGGTGACGTCATTGTCGCTAGGTTTGCTAGCTGAGTCAATTTTATCTTGATCATTTTTTGTTGCCCAAGTAGCACAATAATTTCCCATATCAGAATTTGGATGTACATTTCTTTGTACTGATGTTGAGGTTGACAACTCAAAGTTCGTTGATCTTTGAGGTTGATAATGTGGTTTAGATTTTTTTTCAATCAGTGACTATCATGTCATCAATATATGTCTGAACATTCCATCATATATTGTTGAAGAAGGCTTAATCTACTAGATGTTGTTACGTTGCACCTGCATTATTTAGATCGTCTTATAGTATTGGAGATGTTTCTCGATCATGAAAGTTGTATATTATTCATCCTCAAATTCATGTCGATTTAATTATAGCCTCAATAACATCCATAAAACAAAATATCTTGTTTACCTCGGTGGTTTCTACTGGTTGATATTTTTTCCAGAATGAATGAAGTGGAGTGGCACTTTTTGGAGATGTGTTTATTATCGTAAATCATGCCAGTTTTTTGTTCACAATATAGCGTATGCATTGGAGCACTATTTATATGATAACATGCATTCAATTGAGTTATTGCAGACAAAGGATAGCGTTAGAGAATGTGGATATATCTATTCTTATTGAAAAGCTTTAGATATTATTTTTGGAAATCCCTCGTCTGATGGTGACTTCAAGTGTTAACTTGTTGAGCAATAGTCTCAAGTTTGTTAAACCCCGTAAGGACCATTTGTGAGAGTGAGAGAGGTGATATTCCTCCAATTTGGTCATAATTATTTTTGTACATAATGTTGACATATAATTTTTATGTCATGATATGCCTGACTTCAACTCTTGAGATCTCAACGATGATATGTCATGATATGCCTGACATAAATTTGTACATTATGTCAGTTTTCTTTGTTGAACACTCAGTTAGAGATATGACGCTTTTGAGAAGTCATTGTGATACCCACGAGAGTGTCTCCTCCAACGAAATTATCCACAATCCGTTTTTTTGGATTGGGATCCAATAATCTGAGGTTTACTTCGAAAACATATATGGTTTGGCATGCCAAGGGCACAACAGCTTATAGTTTTGTTTTATGAGGCTCGACGCGAGACCATCATGGATTTCATTGTTGACGGGACACGTTAGACTTTCTATTATTTAATTTTGTTTGTTTTAATATATTTTATAGGATAAAGTACTCAACATCAAATTTTTGTACGAAACTACATTTGAATTTTCATTTAATATCATCTAATTCCTATTGTTAAAATATTTATTTTCAATAAGTATTTAGAATTTTCAAAATATCCATATTATCCTTCGAATTTAGTTTTTTTTTATTTTGTCTGTGTATCATTATCTTAAAATTTTCTCTTTTTTATTTTATCTCTTTCAACTTTAAGGATTTGGATTGATTTACGTAGAATTTTTATATCTAACTTTGAGTGATTCTATAGATAATACATAGTTTGATGTTTTGATTTTAATATTTTATAAGTTTAATTGATTTTCTTGAGAGACTATGGTTATATGGGAAGAGAGGAAAAAAAATAAAGAAAAACAATAATGAAGATAATTTTTTATATATCTACTAAATTTCAGAAATGAAAATAGTATATCATATAATAATATTTTATATATATAAAAAAATTAATTTAAAACAAAACCGAAAGAACACAATTTAAAAAAAAATCAGTTAATAATTAACTTAAATAAAGTAATAAAAAAATCAAACATGAATTAAAAAAATATAGTAGTCCATGTAATTCATTTAATAGTTGAAACATAAATAAATATAAACTAAAACTCTAACGTAATCAAAATACTAATAACAAAATATAATTAAGCAACCATCGATACTGAATTTTAAAATCAATAAGTATTGATCATCTAGGTAAAAATAGAGATTTGTGATATATTTATTAATGATTATAATTGATTTTTTATTTGATTGATATCTAATTTGATAGTTTAGGTTGGTCTATGGCATACCTATATCCTCTTTAGACCCATCCAAGTTGTTATTTAGATATACATTTTTCTCGCTCTTTATTTTGGATTCCTTTTGGATTAAAAAAAGTATGAAAAATTCTAACAGTTCGAGAAATAATTTATATAGTAAAGAGTGAAGTGAAAGAACTAATTAAAAAATCACAAAAAATTATGTAGGAGGGGAACCCAATAGAATCTTTTGAGGACAAAGTGAACCATATAAAAAATTAGAGATGGTTTCAAATTTTTATTTCTTTTGGAATTTTTTGGTTGTGATATCTATATTTTTGTATTTTTTAGTCTTGAAATAAAGCTTGTGATGATGCTGGAACTGGAGGTGTAAAGAATATAGCTGAGAGTAACAATCCACATGTCGTAGTTACTGCATGATCAAAAAGAAGTTTCACTAATATATCTCTGCGTGTCTGGGACAACAAAATATAGAGGAAAAGAGAATAATCTTGCCACATTTCACTCAATACGACATGGTTCAGGAGAGACAGATTTGTGGAGAATGTCTGTCTACGTGGATTAACTCCTATGAGTTCTTTTTCCATGTCATGGGATGGTAGAAAAACTCTTATTGATACATCACTGAAAACATTGAAAACATCTGAAACTAGATACATGTATAGATAGTTAGTGAAGGCTATGACAGATATTATGGTTAAATATGATGAATAGTTTGAAATTTTATAGGAGATATAATTCAATTCTTTTATTGAAAGGAAAGTATGGATGATGTATAGGTGAACCGCAGAAATGAGATATAATTAAATTCTTTTATGAAAAGAAAGTATG
The DNA here is from genome assembly GCA_036936605.1 of Limnanthes douglasii subsp. nivea. Taxonomy (NCBI): domain Eukaryota; kingdom Viridiplantae; phylum Streptophyta; class Magnoliopsida; order Brassicales; family Limnanthaceae; genus Limnanthes; species Limnanthes douglasii. Next base: position 90,544,156 of record JAUPFV010000001.1, on the reverse strand, counting down.
GATGACGTATGAACTGAACCACATAAATTAGAAGTTGTGAATATAGCATCCATACCATCCTCTTCAATAAAATAATTGAATTATATATTCTATAGAGTTTTTAACAGTTCTATCATATTTAACCATAATATCAGCCACTCACTGAATATACCGTTATTTACCATCTATGGTATGGAAAAAAAACTAAGTTCTTCCACACAGGTTGGAATCCTAGACAAATCCAGGGATATACAAACCCATATCCTATTGAGTGAAATGTGGCAAGGTTCGATATATAAAAACCAAATGGTATTTTTTTTCTCTCGATTTTTTATATCTATCAAATAAGGTAAAACGACTTACTAAAAATTAAAAAGGGTTACGCTGGAAAGATGACACATTTTGATAGATTTTATACTAATAAATCATACACCCATTTGATATATCTCTCACCAAATTTGAGACAAGTTTTCACTTCCTAGAAAAAAGAGGTATAAAAGGAAATTAATAGATCTCTCACCACTTTTTTCCTTATTTTCCTCTATCTCTCAAGAAACCTCTCAAACCCCAAAACATCACCAAAATTAAAACTTCGTTATTTGAAGAATCTAAACACACCACAACATCGAGGTAAGCCGTACAAGCCTCCCACTGTAATTTTTTATATCGATGTTCTTAAATGGTAGTAAAGTTAGGTTTATATTTCTGTTTTTAAAAGTGAGATTTTTGTATATTTTAGGGTTTGTTTTTATAGTTTAATGTTGTATTGTTGTTTGGCATATGCAGATCTGTTGATTTGTGTTTGATTTTGTTGAAAATAAAGGTGTTTGGTAGATTTAGGGTTTGGCTGGTTGCAGGTCTACGTAGCACGTCGCGAGCTACCAGATCTGTGCTCATCACACGCAATAAACGACTAGGAAGGGTTTCTGTCGTTTGCAATGAGCACAAACCTGTGGTCGCTTGCGACCAGGATATCTACGCGATCGCAAGCAACCATGCGTCCAGGCTATATACGCTGTCACGTGCTACTATGTTGTTACATTTTCTGACTGTTTTGGTTTCTGTTTTCAGGATGACTTGTAGAAAAATGACCGCGAAGAATCCTGTTCGCAAGAAAAATCCTAGTACTTCGCATGAGCCTTCTGAGGTTCCTCATACGAACCCTACCGATGCAAGAGAACCCCCAGGAAGCCGCACAAAATGACGTATTCATCGTGGCGGTATAGTTACCATGATGATGGTTGGGCTGCTGCGAGTAGCAGTGTTGCACCAGGTACGTCTTCCCAAGGTGCACCTGAGCCCGCCCCCGCTGATACAAAATTTTTGTTGGTGATACCACACGTGCCTGATCTCTATCCTGATTACGTCATGCATGAGGCGTTCAATGTGTATCAGGGCGATGTAAGTTTAAATACTACTAAAAATTGGTTATTAATTTTGTTAAATTCTATTACTTATTTACGTGTTTGATACATGTTGTAGGAGACAGTTTCGTTGCAATGCTTTGCGATGTACAATAGTCTCCACAAATGGGACTTCAAAAACCAGAGTAGATTACGGGATTCAGTGATGGCCACTATTTTTGGGCCTCTTGTCGATGTAATCTCCCGTTGGCATACCAACCTTCATGTGATAAACGCATTCCTCGAGTGGTGGCATGAGAAGACTTCCTTGTTTTATTTCTCCTTCGGTGAGATAACTGTGACTTTAGACGATGTTCACGTCATCACCGGAGTACCGGTCACATGTATACCTCTCGATGTTTTCTCTTTCGATGATGAGATGGAGAGAAACCAGACTTATGCTGGTATGCTTGGTGTACACCAAGTTGACTTGGTGTACGTCATCACCTTGCTTTGGTTGCGTACCGCATTCACGGGTGATAGATACAGTGATGGTAAGACCACATATGCTAGGGTTGATCATGTCACATGTGCGTACATACATTTTCTTTTGGGTACCACTATTTTTGCCAACAAAACCAGCAACAGTGTTTCCCTAGATTACTTGCAGTTCGTCAACCAACATCAGATTATGGGTCGGTACAATTGGGGTCAGTTTATATTGGCACAGTTGTACAACTGCCTTAGCCAAGGTTCGTTACACGGGACGAACGATATTTGTGGGTTTATAGAGTTATTGGAGGCATGGATCTTCGATAATTTTAGATCGTTTCGTGCATCACTGTATAAGGATTACAACCTATTGATGCCGCATATCTGCCGGTACGCACCACAAAAAATCAGTATCTTCCAGGTTGTATGCAGAGAGTTGAGGGAGGCACTCTCGATGTTCACCGAGACAAATGTAAGTATAAATTTTCAAATTTAAACTTTATGTTTGTTACTTTTATACTTGTCGTGTTTGTTAACTAGTTTCATTTTAGGTCATCTTTCTTCCATATCTGTATCTGTCTGACGAGCATCCGTTCGAGATCATTAGTTGGGTTGAGCTTACGATAAAATTGTTCGACATTGTTGTTCTGTATTACCCCGACCGTGTCACTCGTCAGATGGTCCATATTCATTTGATGTCATTGAAGATACGTCCTCTTGCTACCAAAAACGTAGAGAAGAAGATGGTTTAGAGACATACTTTAGATGTTTTACTTTGGAAAAATTGGTGGCATCATCTTTTCACCACTTTAGGTGCAGAATATGACGGGGGAGACTATATTGCTGACAAAATTTACCCTCCTTGGGTAAATAAGAACCTATGGTATGTAGTGACTAACCTAGCATCAACTGATGATGACGGAGGTGCTGAGGTGCACCCTCAGCATGGTGTGGATTACGAGGGGTATGACTTGACCGGTGATGTCGTACGAGAAGTTATTAAAGGCTACGAATGAGATGTGTAAGATTGTTGATAGATATAGACGTCTTTGATCTGTATTTTATGTCTTCTATTTATCGTACTATTGTTATACTAGGTTTGTTATATTTTATGTCTTGTATTTGTCATACTTTTGTTAGACTTCGTTTGTTATCATGTATTTCCCAACTAAATTCTATGTAACACTTTTTGAGTTGTATCATAATATTTTGGCATCACGCGTAATGTATGATCTTTGATATAACAAGTAGTACTAAAATACATTTTTTTAGTTAATAAATAAGTACAACCTGACAACTTGTAAGTTTAGTAAGTGAACAGTAAAATGGTCGCATACGACCATGGGGTACTGTGTCGCAAACTACACATGCGACACATAGCTCTCTGCCTGAAAACATATGCGATTTTTTTGTAAAGCAGTCGCATGCGACCATGGGGTACCGTGTCGCAAACTACATATGCGACACATAACCCTCGACCTGAACACATATGCCATTTTTTCGTATAGCGGTCGCATGCGACCATGAGGTTAAAGCTTCGCATACGACCATGTACAACATTTTGCTAGTTTGAATTAATTGAACACTTATAGATAAATTAAAATTAAACCATGTACAAAGTAAGCTAGTTGAACTTGAATAACATAAAAACACATAGCTTAGAAAAAACATAAAAACAAAACGTAAGGTAGCTTAAAGTTCAGTCATCGAAGTCGTATCCCATGTTGTCTTCAGAATCACCCCCTCCTCCCTTTCCACAATTCTATCCTCAAGATACACTACCATATCCCTAGTGATCTAGTCTACCACCGTCCTGTTCCATACTGAATTCGCTTCTTGTTTAATTTTAAATGACAAGAACAACAAACGCTGGAGTGGTTTGACAAAAAGGTACCTACGTTTGATCTTGTCGCGGCTGCGCATAACAAGACCTCTTGTTTCTAAATGGTCGTAGTTGAAATACATCATACATAGGAACCTTTCAGAAAATACATCACTCATATCTTCAGACATCTCTCGGCGGGCCACCTTAACCGCCTGAAGCGTATGGTAGTCTTCGTCAGCTGTAAACTCCATCTGTAAAAGTCTTTATGTTTTTTTTTTGTTTTTGAATGTTGGGTAAAAAACACCACAGGTCCTCCATGTTTGTCACTTGTAACACATCAGTCTTTATTCTTTGTCTCTATAATAAACCGGTCCTCTTTGTTTTAAAAATGTAAAAAACAGATCCTTTTTGTAATAAATAAGTCCTTCATGCCTGTAATAAACAGGTACTTCACGTTTTCTATTTGTAATAAACAGGTCATTCAAATTTTTAGAAAAGGATGTGTTTGTTACATTTTTAAAACATAGGAGACCGGTTTATTACAGAGACAAAGAATAAGGACTGGTGTGTTACCGGTGACAAACATGGAGGACCTCTGGTCTTTTTAACCCTTGAATGTTTAATGGATGTGTTAGTAGAATGAATTTGTGGTCCTTTCTAAAGGAAACTGTTTGGAAGGAGATGATTTTGGCGGGAGTTGATTTTGGAGGGAGTTGATTTTATGTGTATTTTTAAAAAAACATGGTCTCATGCGACTAAGCCTTCTGTCAGGCTACAAAATGCGCTTGCGACTGCTTTTAAAAACATGGTCGCATACGACTAAGCCTTCTGTCAGGTCACAAAATGCGCTTGCGACGGCTAGTCCCTTGTTTGAAAGCATGGGCCACTAATTATGCATCATTCTCATGTGACGAGGAGCACTGTGGGCACACGCGACACCATCGCGACTTATACGCGACACATTAGCCTCTACTTCAAAACATGGGCCTTTTTTGTGAAATGTTCGCATGCGACCAAGAAGGGTTCCAGTCGCGTGCGATCACTTCCAATGTTGTACTAATGTATTTGGATATTAAGTTTACTTAAATTCACCAATATTCAAAAGACATACATCAATTAAACACGAAAAACAACAAAATGATTAAATAAAACTTAAAAAAATGAAACATAATAAGTGTAGAACTTAATAGTCGGAACCCTATCTCGTGCTGTCTTTGTCTTCGAGAGGTGAGCAGTTCAAAATAGAATCCTCTCTTTGCTTAATCCTATCCTTGAGATACACTACCATATCTTTAGTAATGTAATCATAAACTTTCAATTTCCACACGCCATCAGCTTTGATGACGCGACAGAAATAAAAGAAGAAGCAACGATAGATGAAACCATAATTCAAGGGTAACATTATAAAACCCTAATCTAAGGGTACCAAAGATTGAAATTTTCAGAGATAAAAAATGTATTATTCCAAAAACTTACAAATAACTTAAGGAATATGAGGTTTTATATAAGAGCTTCTCAAAACCCTAAATTAGAATACAAGGAAATAAAATAAATATTATAGAATAAAATAAAATAAAATCTTAATATAATTAGATTTGATTTGAATGATATAAGATATTTGAATAAAATAAAATAAAATAAAAAAGGTTTGTGTTTTGGACTTTATAAGCTACATCAAGCTTCTTGCTTAATTTTGTATGACATGTAGTATAATTGATGAAGTGGTTCTCATTTAACCCTATTGTACCCGTTTTTGACTTTTTCGTGGCTACGTGGTCTAGATTTGGTAATCCAAACCGCCCATACTCAAAAAACATTCTGCAAAGCACTCGGTCGTAAAAAGCATCATTCGTATCGTCGGATATTGACTATTTGACAAACTTCACCGTCTGAAGCATGTGGTAGTCTTCATCAATCGTAAAATCCATATTTGAAAACTCTTTTTGCCCTAGATCGCTTGGTAGTTCACGTAGAATGGAAATTTTTTGCTCTTTTATATAACAGAGTATTGCTTTTGGCGGCAACATTTGGCTAGAACATATGGCGGGAAAATATTGCATAAATTACATTAATAATAGACAATATTACATTAATAAATTACATTAATAACAAACAATATTACATAAATTACTCCCGTAATATTACGTGGGATAAATAAAAAAATTGAAAAATATAATATTACATAAATTACATCAAGTATCAAGTATCGTATTTAGTCAAATCTGTTACATGTGGTGTGTCGTTCAGGTTTGGTTCCTAACTTGCATAAGTTGCGTAAATTTGTTAAACCTGCAGTAGTACGGATGTGCCCATTGAATCGCTTCGTCGGTGGCGTACGCAACCCACGACGGGTGCAATGGCGGTAGTGGACCATCGAGTGGAGTAGTAATCTGCGTAAAAAACATGTATCTAGTGCGTTAGGTATGAATTATGTAAGTAAGGGTAATAAATATTAAAAACATTATATACTTACATTAACAAAATGGAATCCGTGTACGAAAGCTGTTCCCACTTCTATAATAGTTGAAGCATTCACAAGTGGGCGTCCACGGATTGGTAGATACGATAACGACGCTGCTTGCCAGACATGGCGTACCATGCACTGATACCTAGTCGCAATGACTAGTCCTATATCCGGAAATGTCATCCAACAATGACTAGTAGGGTTGGGCTTTAAGTAATCCAACCTACATACCATATCATCAAACACACCGGTAGAACCATAAATGTCAGACCAAAATGCACGATTTTCAATCAACTCTTTCAACAACTCGTGTCTAACATTTTCCCATCTCTCCTCATCATTTTATATTGAATACGCTACCAATCGATATCTGCATTGTCCATTTGGAAGAAAGTCTACCAACTTAATGATATAGGTGTGTAGAATACTACGGATGCAATCCATATATATAGTTAACTTCTCATCCTTAACAGTTTTTCTTGGCTGACCAACTTTCTTTTTTGCAAGTGGTGGTTTAGGTGCCAAGTCCGGAACCACCTTTGACGCGGCCGTGCTCCCTAACGTGTTAACGAGTGTACTCCATATCAATTTTGGTGGAGTGCTAGTACTAACGGTTTGTTCAATGGGATATTCCCACGCACTAGGGTTCTATTTGGTCGATTTGTCAACACCTCCTGTTTGCCTACCTTTAGCTCTTACCGCTACCTTAGGATCTTGAATATTAGTAGTGTCGGGCTTCAAGATTGGCAAAACCTTATTGACAATGTGGTCTTGTTGATCATGACCAAAGCTAAGAATGAGCTATCAATTATGTATAAAAAAATTCAAGTCATCTTCACGCGAAGTGGGATATGTATTAACAATATCTAATTGTTCTAAAAAACTATCCATATCTTCTAGATAAATGAATCTACCCTCTCTAGTTATTGACGCAATCTCGCATGCGCATGGTAGCCCATGTGTTTTCCTAAGGACGCATCCTCCACATGCTACCCGATCAACTCCTATATTCTTAGAACGTACAATAACATGCAAAAAAGGTCTAAGCCCTAATGGATTACATGACTTTTAAGTAGCGTGGCCAAACTACCACCGCTACCTTGTAGCGTACAAAACTTACTTCGCTTGAACGATTTGAGGATCCCCGCATGTTGCTTCGTTATGAGCTTGTGAACTTTTTCCCAAAATAGTTCGAAATTGCATTGATTCGTCCCAAGGTATTTCTTTAGGGCCGAGTGAGCACCCTCGCACCTACATAATACAAGTACACAATTATGACATATTCTTTAAAAGATATAATAACAAAACAAAAAGTTGAATTAAAGGAGATACCGGTTTGTTGTTGTTTTCCCGTAATGTTTGATCTTGTTCGTTCGATAATAAAGAAACTTGTCACCATATTTGGTTATCCATGCGTCCATAACGTAATCATAACACTTAGGGTGTGAGGCAAACATATGCTTCAATGTACCTAGATTCTTTCCATAACTTTCAACTGTGTTCGCTTCGGCTACATATCCATAAAACTCGTCAAATTGTCTTGCAATCACATCATCTTGAAATATCTTACGAATCGTCCCCAAAATGTTCTTACTAGTATGCCACGTACATAGCAAGTAGTGTGTTCCCGGAAATATTCTCTTGATCGATCGCATGAGAGCTAACTCTCGGTCGGTAACAATAACACTCGAAAATGCGCACACATTATACATCATCAAACTACGAAGAGTATCCAAAGCCCATGTGTAATTTTTGTATCTTCTCCTCGCTCATAAATACATATGCAACGGTAAATGTAATGGAAGTAGTTTTGAAACCAAAAATCTCTAATAACGACATCTTATACCTAGTCGTCTTGTAGGTACAATCCATGAATAGCACATTAGGGAATATACGTAATAAGTCTATGCTCGTAAGATGTGCGAAAAAAAAATCGGTGATCACCTTTGTATCGTCTTTCAAACGCTCCCATGTCGAATATACATGCTCCTTCAATTTCGTAAACAAATATTGCATTTGGGTTTGTCCCTCGTGCTCAACATCACGATGTTTTTACGGCAATTTTAGATTTCACGCATGTTCAGAATATTCTCCTGATATTGATACTTCAAACTGTTATATATCTCTTTAGGCCGCGAGCCAAGGTGAGACAAACTACGAACTAGTTCATCTTTATCCCGTTTTAGCCTACAAGCGTGGGAATAGCCTACCGTTTACCACTTCCAATCGTCATTGCATGTCTAGTACGTCGATAGGATGACCTTTTAACGCAAATGGACAATTGCATTTCTTCGTCGTAGTCTTCCGCTTTCTTAAAGTATCCAGCTTCGCTTTAGATTTGAAAATACCATACCTCTCGCAAACGTAATCTAATCTAGGAGTTCTCCCCCATTTCCCGGTATCATAGAGCTTTGTAATTGTGAGGAACTTAATCTTCTTCGATTCAATGTCCACGAAATCATCGAATTCATCTTTCGTAAACAATCTATCTGTTGTGAATATTTTGGTGTAATCAACATCCATATATAGAGGTTGGGTAGGTTCATCCTACAAAGAATACAATTTCAATATATATACTACAAAACTTGCTTAAAAAACCAAATCTTAAAATAATCAAAAAATGCAAAACACAAAGAAAATACATTTACTTATGAAGAAAAAAATTCATGTTCGCTTATAGGCATATATATACAAATCACTTGCGTTTCTTATTACTCATGGATTATGTTTTGTTCAGTTTTATAAAAATGAAAACATCGATTTTTTCGGTTATTTTTTCGAATTACAAATATTTTAAAATACGGAACTTTAAAATTTGATTAAAAAAAGTGTACAGCTAAAAAAAGAACAATAATTATTTTTAATCCCTTGTTCAAAACTAATATACGTGTTTCTCCAATAAAAATAATTAAATGCTTTGACGATATTTCCCCAATAAAAATGCTTCCTTACCATTTTCCCATACATCTTTTATTCTCCCTCATCAAGATATAATTAAATTCTTTTATAGAAAACACAGTATGGATGATGTATGGACTGTACGGCGAAAATTAGAAGTTGTGAATATAACACCCATACCTTCCTCTTGAATAAAATAATTGAATTATATCTTCTATGGAGTTTTGAACGGTTTTGTCGTATTTAACCATAATGTAAGCCACTCTCTGAATATACTCTTACAATTATTTTAAAATACAGAACTTTAAAATTTGATTAAGAAAAGTGTACGTCCAAACAAAAAAAGAATAATAATTATTTTTAGTCCCTTGTTCAAAACTAATAGACGTGTTGTTTTGTGTGTTTGTCTATATTATTTTATTATTTAAAATAGTATTTTTACAAGAAAAAAATTAATGCAGATATTTATTAGTATGCTAGCTATTTCTAAAGGTTTCTAAAGATTTTCAAATATTTATCGACAACATTTTTTTTTTCGAAGAGTAAAGGAAAATTTCATTAATTTCATCTTTGAACTAACTAGTCGCAATGACTAGTCCTATGTCCGGAAATGTCATCCAATAATGACTACTAGGATTGGGATTTAAGTAATCCAACCTACATACCGTATCATCAAACACACCGGTAGATACATAAACGTCCGACCAAAACGCACGATTTTCAATCAACTCTTTTAACAACTCGTGTCTAACATTTTCCCATCTCTCCTCATCATTGTATATTGAATACGCTACCAACCGATATCAGCATTGCCCGTCTGGAAGAACGTCTACCAACTTAATGATATAGGTGTGTAGAAAACTAGGGATGCAATCCGTATATATAGTTAACTTCCCATCCTTAACAGTTTTCCTTGGCTGCCCAACTTTCTTTTTTGCAAGTGGTGGTTTGGGTGCTAAGTCCGAAAACACCTTTGACGCGACCGTGCTCCCTAACGTGTTAACAAGTGTAATCCATATCAATTTTGGTGGAGTGCTAATACTAACGGTTTGTTCAATGGGATATTCCCACGCACTAGGGTTCTGTTTGGTCGATTTGTCAACGCCTCCTGTTGGCCTACCTTTAGCTCTTACCGCTACCTTAGGATCTTGAATATTAGTAGTGTCGGGCTTCAAGATTGACAAAACCTTATTGACAATATGGTCTTGTTGATCATGACCAAAAATATGAATGAGTTATCAATTATGGATAAAAAAAAATTCAAGTCATCTTCACGCGAAGTTGGATCTCTATTAACATATCTAATTGTTTTAAAAAACTATCCATATCTTCTAGATAAATGAATCTACCCTCTCTAGCTATTGACGCAGGATGCATCCTCCACATGCTACCCGATCAACTTCTATATTCTTAGAACGTACAATAACATGCAAAAAAGGTCTAAGCCCTAATGGATTACATGACCTTTAAGTAGTGTGGTCAAACTAACACCGGTACCTTGTAGTGTACGAAACTTACTTCGGTCGAACGATTTGAGGATCCCCGCATGTTGCTTTGTTAGGAGCTTGTGAACGTTTTCGCAAAATAGTTTGAAATTGCATTGATTCGTCCCAACGTATTTCTTTAGGGTCGAGTGAGCACCATCGCACCTACATAATACAAGTACACAATTATGACATATTCTTTAAAAGATATAATAACAAAACAAAAAGTTAAATTAAAGGAGATACCGGTTTGTTGTTGTTTTCCCGTAATGTTTGCTCTTGTTCGTTCGAAAATATAGAAACTTGTCACCATATTTCGTATCCATGTGTTCATAACGTAATCATAACACTTAGGGTGTGAGGCAAAATCTTCTTCAATGTATCTAGATTCTTTCCATAACTTTCAATCGTGTTCGCTTCGGCTACGTAGCCATAAAACTCGTCAAATTATCTTGCAATCACATCATCTTGAAATATCTTACGAATCGTCCCCAAAATGTTCTTACTAGTATTCCGCGTACATAAAAAGTAGTGTGTTCCCGGAAATATTCTCTTGATCGATCGCATGAGAGCTAACTCTCGGTCGGTAACAATAACGCTCGGAAATGCGCACACATTATACATCATCAAACTACGAAGAGTATCCAAAGCCCATGTGTAATTTTGTATCTTCTCCCCGCTCAAAAATACATATGCAATGGTAAATGTAATGGAAGTAGTTTTAAAACCAAAAATCTCTAATAAAGGCATCTTATAACTAGTCGTCTTGTAGGTACAATCCATGAATAGCACATTAGAGAATGTACGTAATAAGTCTATGCTCGTAAGATGCGCGAAAAAAAAAATCGGTGATCACTTTTGTATCGTCTTTCAAACGCTCCCATGTCTAATATCCATGCTCCGTAAACAAATATTTCATTTGGGTTTGTCCCCCGTGCTCAACATCACGAAGTTTTTACGGCGATTTTAGATTTCGCGCATGTTCAAAATATTCTCCTGATATTGATACTTCAAACTGTTATATATCTCTTTAGGCCGCGAGCCAAGGTGAGACAAACTACGAACTAGTTCATCTTCATCCCGTTTTAGCCTACAAGCGTGGGAATGGTCATCTAAATGAATAAAGGGGTCGTGATTGTGTGTACCGTTTACCACTTCCAAGCGTCATTGCATGTCTAGTACGTCGATAGGATGGCCTTTTAACGCAAATGGACAATTGCATGTCTTCGTCGTAGTCTTCCGCTTTCTTAAAGTATCCAGCTTTGCTTTAGATTTGAAAATACCATACCTCTTGCAAACGTAATCTAGTCTAGGAGCTCTCCTCCTTTTCCCGGTATCATAGAGCTTTGTAATTGTGAGGAACTTAATCTTCTTCGATTCAATGTCCACGAAATCATCGAATTCATCTTTCCTAAACAACCTATCCGTTGTGAATATTTTAGTGTAATCAGCATCCATATACGGAGGTTGGGCAGGTTCCTCCTACAAAGAATACAATTTCAATATATATACTACAAAAACTTGCTTAAAAAATTAAATCCCAAAATAATCAAAAAATGCAAAACACAAACAATATACATTTACTTATGAAGAAAAAAATTCATGTTCACTTATAGACATACATGTACAAATCACTTGCGATAAAAAAAATTAAAAAAAATCTCAAAACTTATTACTCATGGATTATGTTTTATTCAGTTTTATAAAAATGAAAACATTGATTTTTCGGTTATTTTTTCGAATTACAAATATTTTAAAATACGGAATTTTAAAATTTGATTAAAAAAAGAGTACGTCCAAACAAAAAAAAGAATAATTGTTATTTTTAACCCCTTGTTCAAAACTAATAGACCTGTTGTTTTGTGTGTTTGTCTATATTATTTTATTATTTAAAATAGTATTTTTAGAAGAAAAAAATTAATACAGATATTTATTAGTATGCTAACTATTTTTATAGGTTTCTAAAGATTTTAAAATATTTATATCACAATTTTTTTTTCCAAAGAGTGAAAGAGAATTTCATTAATTTCATATTTGAAGTAATAGAGCTAAATAAAGGTCAATTGTTTCACTAATGGCCTATAATACAACAAAAATACTGTACAATAGTAAAAATTAGCAAGTCTAAAATGGAAGGGTATAAGGCAGTGCATATATATCTGCAGCAGCTGGCAAGTAACAAGCTTTTGGGCCAAGCAGATTACTATTGCGGCTGGCATTATACAAGGATGTAATGTGACTGGTGTCTGTTCGTGTCCTTTTTGTTTGAGTCAGTTTCTGTTTCTTGGGGAGTAGCCAATCATCGCCATCGTCTTGATCATTGGATAGTGATAGAAGAATGGGAACCCAATCCTCCAACAAAGCCTTGTAAACTTGTTCTTGTCTGTGCTTCTTCCCATTGCTGTATAGGCGATCATCAGCAATTCTAGAAATCTTTTCAGGTAACTTTGCCACCGTTGGAGTAGTAGGACCAGAGATCTTTTCAGGTAACTTTGCCACCTTTGTTGTAACAGTGCTAGAGAAGTTTTCAGGTAACTTTGCCACCTTTGGAGTAGTAGTGCTAGAGATGATTTCAGGCAGCTTTGCCACCTTTGGAGTGGTAGTGCTACAGATTTTTTCAGGCAACCTTACCTCCTGTGGAGAAATAGTACTCACACTAGAGATTTTTTCAGGTAGCTTTTCCTCGTTTGGAGTACTAGTACTAGTACTAGCCAGGTGTGACATTTTGACATCTGCAACAGAAACAGTCTTATTATTCTGAACCAATCCAGATGTACAATACAAGTTTTCAGCATGAACATCTAATCTTAGCTTGTTTAGGGTAAATGGAACTCGGAAAGGTTTACCATTAGGCTCCTCATCCTGGCTGTCTTCCGAAGATAAAGCTTTTCTTGGTCTGTTGTTGCTCTGTTGTGTACCATCAGACAAGTAACAAAGGTTTTCTTTAAACGGCTTTTCATGTTCTTCTGTAAGACCACTGCCTTCAGGATTCTCAACTTGGGCAGCAACTTCTGTTGAAGGAGTTTGATCAGCGAGTTTAGTTGCATCAACTTGTGCTCTAGATGCCTTCTTCTTCTCTCTTCTTTGCTTCTTTTCTAACTTTCTTTGCTTCTTCTCCTTCTTTTCTAACCTTCTTTGCTTCTTTTCCAACTTTCTTTGCTTTTTCTCCTTCTCCTCATTGGTGAGTTCTTTTTCAGCCTTCCTTTTATGGCTTTGGAGCTTTATAGTTATAGCACCATGACCATGGTAAAAGAGATATTAGACTAACAGTTTTTATATGTTAAACAGTCACTGTATCAAGCAGAGCATCCCAACTCTAGGTATATTTTTTATAAATTTATACTAAATTTTTGTAATCTATATTTGTTGACTACATTTTTATTCCACCAGTCTAGATATATTTTATACTTTAGAGATTAGGTAACCAATTACAACAAAGTAAATTTACGTAGGTGAATATGAATTATTCATAGAATATTTATTGGAACCAATAATCTTTATATTTATCTTTATATTTATTATGGAGCCTAACCGTATACGTGGTGATGCTTAACAGAATCAATACATCGCAAGTATTACGCGATAAGGATAAGAGGTTGAGCACAATCACAATAGTCAATAGATAATGGGGTTTGCTCAACGAACCTTAATCGAATCGATCAAGGACTCATCGCGCACCCTGTTCGCAATGGCTAGGTAAGGAAAACACCGAGACATGTTCGATTCCGCGTGAGAGATACGAAAAAGGGCAGGTTTTCTTCGAACCCTAGGCGTTCCAGAAAAGCAAAGCTAAAGCTATAGAGGTAGAGTCTCTCTATAACAACTGATACAGTTTTCAAAAACGTTTGAGTCTGGATTTCGGTCGAAGGGATTCGAAAAACCCTAGAATCGTAGATCTGAAAATCGGTAACAGAAAACGAAGGTCGAAAACAGGTTTTTGCTTATCGAATCGAGGACTGGAGATCGATTGAGTTTCCTTTTCGAAATCTAAAGAGAAACGAGAGAGAGAGAGAGAGAGTGTGGGCGCTCGAGATATTGTTATACAATGGATGGATGCAAATAAAATCAACTATTTCTTTAACTTAAATTAATTAGATAACATTTTTGAGAGGAAGAAAAATGACCTTGCTTCTCTCTCAAGAAAGGTTCAAGAAGTGAAAAAGTTTCTTGATCTCTAAGAAACCACACCATTGCTTTGCACCTTGGTAAAGAAACTTCACATTATAAGCTTTTCAATCCGCAACTGTTGGTGAGTACGTTGATAATCAGCCTTTGCAGGCTCTGCCTGACGAAGGTTGAGCCACGATCATGGATACTAGTGAAAAGGAGTTCCCTCCATTGAATGGTAAGTCAACCGAGACTATAAAGGCAACAGCAATGGACATAAGATATTCAGACGTGGTTATTGAAAAGAATGTGGCGACAGAATTCAAATCGGAGGTTACAATCAAGGCTGATCACAATGTGATTCGTTTCGAAAGAAAGGCTATGAACATTCTTTGTTCTACATCAAGAACCACACTGATATGCAAGTTCAATGAAGGAATACCTAAAAGACAACAGTTCCAAGCTTTTCTTGAATCTTTCAGGTTCAAGGGTGCATTCTCGTACGTAACAATCGATTCTAGGCAAATATTAGTTGAGTTTTCAGTTCTGGCTGACGCTGGTAGGCTTTGGGTGACAAGATTTTGGAAGGTTGATGGTAAGATGATGCGGGTTGTGAAGTGGTGTCCGTTTAGCACTAGAAACTTTGAGAGTCCAATTGCACTTCTCTGGGTTAGACTTGAAAAAGTGCCAGAATTCATGTACAATAGTGCAGTGATAAATGAAATTGCTTCTTCGTTAGGTCTGGTTCATCATGTTGTTATCCCTGAGGTTAACAGGGCAAACTGGAATGCGTGTTTTGCATTGGTGGAGATTGATGTCTCAAGAGTTCTTAAGAGGAACCTGAAGGTAGAATTTGGTGATAAAGATGTGTTTAATATATTTGTTAGCTACAAGAACGCTCCAGTTTACTGCAAGACATGTCATCATATTGGGCATGAATCTGATAAATGTAAGAAGAATATGTCTATGGACTCTAAGTTAGTGATAGAAAGAGTGGATGATAGTGTAGATGGAAAAAGAAACAAAGAAAGCAATGTTGTTATTGAAAGAAATGTTGCTCAACAAGATTCTTTACAAGAGATTGCTAAATTTGAGTCTACAAAGGTTGAAGCATTTACACATGTTTACAGGAGAAAATTAAAATCAATCGTTACTAAGAAAGATAAGTCTTCTGTGTCTTGTCCATCCACGAACGTTGTTAGTCCAGTAAGGGGGAGAGCAGCTTCTATTAACGATCCTGATATCATTAGTGCCCTTCAGCATCTTGAGGAAGAAGAGAACTCTTTGGGCAGGTTACAGGCTTCTCCTCAAGGTGGCAGGGTGGGGAGTTACAATCCTTCACCAAGAACAAGCACAAACGATCCTGATCAAGATTTTGAGACTGTAATTTCAAGAAAGATTAAATCAGCTAACAGAAATAGTAACTCAAACAGACTGTCAATAAGTTCTCTCAGAAGGAGAGGCAAGATCCTACAAAACTCAACATCTGATAATGATTAAGCTCCTAAGTTGGAATGCAAGAGGTGTGCACAACAACCCTACGATTGCTAGGCTTAAGTTCATGATTCAACAAGAGAAAGTTAAAGTTGTCACAATTCAAGAGCCTATGGCTTGGTCTGATAAGTTGGAACTAGTCGCTAGAAGAATTGGGTTTGACAAGTGTGTTGCTAACATATCAAATAAAATATGGTTACTTTGGGCTAGTGAAGTTAGTATATCTGTGATTGAGGATCAAGACCAGTTTTTACATGTTGAAATTAACCATGCTGACTTTACTGGCTGTTTTACTTCTATTTATGCAAAAAATTTCAGAATGCAAAGGAAGATGCTCTGGAATCAGTTAAGTAGTATTACCTGTGATATGCCCTGGATCCTTGCTGGAGATTTCAATTCCACAAGATGCCCTGATGACCAACTGTGTTGTATGAATTTTGATGCAAATGGAGCAGAAGACTTCAATGACTTCATAAGAAACAACAACCTGGAAGTGCCTGGATATACTGGATCACGTTATACCTGGAGCAACAATAATGTCTGGAAAAGATTAGATTGGGTTCTAACTAATCACAATATGCTTCATGGTTTAAGTTTACAGGTTTGCCACATGGTCAGAACTTGTTCTGACCATGCTCCTCTCCTACTTTCTATTTGTAAAGACACTTCTCAAAACTCTAGTACCAAGAAGGGCTCCTTTAAATTCATTAATGCTTGGGCCAATCACCCTGACTTTATGAATTCAGTAAGTCAGAATTGGTCCAAGCATTGTAATGGAGATGAAAGTACAGTTTTCTGGTATAAACTTAAGAGGTTGAAGAAGTTTTTGAAAAACTGGAATTTCACAACTTTTGGAAATGTTTTTAATAAAGTAAAAGAGGCAATGGTTGATGTTGAAAACTGTGAATTGATTCACCAGCTTACTAAAGATAATATTTCAAAATCTAATCTTTCAAAAGCCAATAGCACCCTTATCCTTGCTTTAAAAGATGAGGAGAGCTATTGGAAACAAAAATGTTTTAATTCTTGGCTACAAGATAGTGATGGTAATACAAAACTCTACCATAGCTATGTAGCCAAGAAAATAAAGAAATTTTTTATAAGTGGAATAAAAGATAAAGACTTGTGGATTACTGACCAAAGTGGGATTGCTTCCTCTGCTGTGGAACACTTCAGGATGATCCTTTCTAATGTTTCTGAAAATAACAATACTATTAGTTATGATGAATCTATCTTAAATAACATACCTAAGCTTGTTTTAGACAGGGATAATAGTGAGATTGTTAAGCCTACTACAAAGGAGGAAGTAAGAGCTACAATTTATGAGATGAAGGCTGATAGTGCACCTGGCACAGATGGGTTCAATACATTTTTTCTTAAGAAATGTTGGGGTATAATTAGTGAGGATCTATGCAAAGCATTAAATGCATTCCTTTCTGGTAGTCCCATTCCAGAAGGAGTTTTTGCTACTGGGATTGTTCTAGTCCCTAAAGTGGCTAATCCTATTACATGGAATAGCTACAGGCCTCTAAGTATGTGCACTATAGTGAACAGATTACTCTCTGCTCTCATTAATATGGGATTTTCTAGTGTCCTTCCTAGAGTTATATCTAGAGGGCAGAGTGCATTTGTCAAAGAGAGATTGATACATGACAATATTTTAACTATTAAAGAGATGCTACACAATATTAGAAGAAAGCCATCAAAAGGAAACATAATTTTACAGCTTGATATGACAAAGGCGTTTGACTGACTGTCTCACACCTTTGTCATTCAAACTTTAAGAAGATTTGGCTTTTCTGAAGATGTTCTTTCTTTGGTTAATAGTTTAATATCCAAAGTAATGATATCAATTCTAATTAATGGAACCTGCTCAGGTTATTTCCCTCAGAAAACAGGATTAAGACAAGTAGATCCATTATCTCCCTGTCTCTTTATCCTTGCTGAGGAAGCTCTCTTAAGGGGCTTGGAGAGCTTATATGCAAAAAATAATAAAATGCAGTATTATGTTAAGTCTGGGTATATCTTACCTTCTTTAGCATTTGCAGATGATGTGGTCATATTTACTAACAGTGCACCATCATCAATTAGAAGCTTGAGTGACCTGCTAAATCAATATCAGACAGAATCTGGACAATCAATCAATGCAGAAAAGACGAAGATTATTACCTCATCTAGCTGCTCCAATGCTAACACAGCCACAATCACATCAACCTTAGGATTCAAGACTGCCAGTGCTCCATTTAGCTACCTGGGCATCACCATTGCTGGAAACAACAAGGGGAAGCATTATTCTTCTCTCTTAGCAAAAATATATAACAAAATTAACGATTGGGACCTGAAGAACTTGTCTTACAGTGGCAGATTGTCACTTATAAGACATGTTCTTCATCCAATAATATTTTTCTGGATGCAAAACAGTGTTATACCAAAAATTATTTTAAACAAGATTGAAATTTGCTTTAACAAATTTCTATGGAGGCCTAACGTAAATGAATATGCAATTCATTGGGCTGGGTGGGGAAACCTATGCAAGCCCTTTGAAGAAGGAGGCTTGAACATCAAGCTTTTGTCTGATATACAACTTACTTTTGCCTATAAGCTATGGTACTTGTTTAGGAAAGGGAAGACTCTATGGCCTGAGCTTATATCTAACACCTATTGTAAAAACAGTCACTCACTAATAGCTAAATGTAGAGCTAGTGACTCAATAGTTTGGAAGAACCTTTGCTCTGTTAGAGTGAAAGCTGATAAATTCATTAAGTGGAAAGTTGGGCAAGGTAACATGGATTTCTGGAGAGATTCATGGCACGAAATGCCTCCATTAATAAATGAACAGAATTCCTGGTATCTTCCAGCACAGGTTAAGTCTTTTTGGACAGAAAATGGTTGGAACCCCATGATCACAACCTTTCTTTCTCATGATCGATATCAACACATAAGTAGTGTTAATATTAATCATGATCAAGAAGATTATTTAGAATGGAGTCTGTCAAAAACTAAAAAGTTTAACACAAAAAATACATGGGAAAACATCAGAGTTAAAAGTTGTAGCTTTTTCATTTTCAAAAAGCTTTGGCACAGATTTATACCTACTAAGTTTTCTTTTTTAAGTTGGAGGATACTAAATAGCTTCGTTCCCACTGATAATGTACTTACAAAGAGGCATTTCAATATTGTATCTAAGTGCCAGTTTTGCAGCAACTGTGAGGACACTACTCACCTCTTCATTAGTTGCTGCTTTGCCTGGCACTTATGGAATTATTACGGTATCTTATTCAGAATTCCAGTAAAGAGACACATGAACTGGAGACATATGCTACATGTTTGGTTCAGTGGAGCTAAGGGAAAATTTCATGTTACACAGATTGTCCCACAATTGATAGTGTGGACAATTTGGTATAACAGAAACAACTCTAAATTTGGAAAACCTATTGACAACTTTTATAAGGCTGTGGGTAGAATTAATCGATTTATAATTGGTATAGACTCTAAACTACAACCTAAGCACTGGGCTCATGTTATGGATGCAGGTGGAAAACTTGGAGCTAGCTCCATTAGCCAGAAGAAGGCAACATACCTGGTGTGGAAGCCTCCTGCACAGGGTAGATTAAAAATCAACGTAGATGGTGCCTCATGCTACACTGGAGAAGCTTCAGGCGGTCTTATCGTTAGAGACAGCCAGGGAAACTGCATCATGGGAGCCGGTTTCCTCTTTGGAAAAATGTCACCACTCCAGGAATAGAGGAGAGCGTTGTTGCAAGCTCTGCTCCTTTGCAACAGGAGAGGCTGGAGTGCAGTGGACATTGAGTCGGACTGCCTCCCATTGGTTCTCAGTCTCACACATGGAGATGAAATCAACAAGAAAAACGATGAAGTAATCAGAAACTTAATTCACCCAACTATGAAAATCAACCACATTTCCAGATTGGAAAATGTGGCTGCAGATTGGGTGACTAAGTGGGTTCTAGTGGAAAAGAAGAATGGATCTTTTGAAAGCCATGAAACACCAATACCCCTTCGTGCGATCCTGATACTAGAAAGTTTGGGTATTGGGTACATAGACCCGGGTTGAAGGAAAATTGATGGAAAAGCTTAGTTTGTGAGGTTGTGGATGAAATGGCTATGAAAATAGAGCATGATTGAAGTTTGGGCTATGGTGATTACAGATGGAACAAAGACTTGGGTTCGTGAAAGAGAGAAGACAAAGGAAAGGAAAGAAATTAGGGTTTCTAATTTACGAATTTTCTATGAATTAGGGTTTTCTAGTCCTAATTCAGATTGCCTTGTATTGGGCCTTGTCTACATTTTGGTTGAGCCCAGTTGTTTTGGGCCATTGTAACTGGTTGAAACTTTTGTTTAATATAATAATATCTTTTTGCAAAAAAAAAAAGAAAAAAAAAACTATTTCTTTAACTTTTTAAATATATTAATAATTAAGATATATTTGAAAATAATAAATAAAATGAAATGAAAAAGATACATTAAAAATATTTTGAAAGATATGACAATACTAAAAACATATTTTTTATTATATTTCTTTATTTTATCAACTATCTAATATTTTTTTTAAGAAATCATATCTTTTATAATAATTGTTATTTAAAAGATACATTAAAAATAGTTTTTTAAAAATCACATCTATATGTATCGTTATTGTTTCTAGATAAATAATCTCAATTTATTAACCTTTGATTTCATTAAAATATTATTAGTTAATTAGTTATTCGGTGAATTTTTTTAGATAATCCTATATTTAACTATAGTTACATTATTGGTAACCAACTAATAAGTTAAAAAGTTTTATAAAATATTCAAATATCTTTAAAAATTTATATATGATGTTTTAAATTAAGGGAGACTCTAAAGAGTCTCAGTATTAGTTCAAAATTAAATCTTATATATAAGATATTGTTATAAAATGGATACATTAAAAATATTTTGAAAGATATAACAATACTAAAAATATTTTTTTTATTATATTTCTTTATTTTATCAACTATCTAATATTTTTTTTAAGAAATCATATATTTTATAAAAATGGTTATTTAAAAGATACAATAAAAATAGTTTTTAAAAAATCATGTCTATATATATCCGTATTGTTTCTAAGATTAATAATTTCAATCTATTAATTTTTGATTTCATTAAAATATTATTAGTTAATTAGTTATTCGGTGCAAAAAAAAATTAGACAATCGTATATTTAACTATACTTACATTATTGGTAACCAATTAATAAGTTAAAAAGGTATTTAACATATTCAAATATCTTTAAAAATTCATATATATGAAGTTTTAGATTTAAGGGGGACTCTAAATAGTCTCAATATTAGTTCAAAATAAAGTTTTGATACAAATATTATCCACCAACTATTATCATTTTTTTAAACTTAGTATATTTTGATTCATAATTACAAAAATAAAATTAAAGTCTTTATATTTTATATTAGGGGACGAATCAAACAACTTGTCTGATACGTTTCGAAATAAAAAATTAAAACTCCTAAAAAAATTAGATTAATACTGTTAAAAAATTTAAAAGTGCTAATTAGTAGTTTTAATTCTTTTGATAGTGTATTAAAAAAGGAAGACTTACCATTTAAGACTAATTCAACAAACCTATTACGGATAAATGCATAATTTTTTAAGAGATTTTATACCTTAAATACCCTTCTATAAAATTCGGTAACCGATAAATTTGAATCGATAACTACATATTTATCTAGGTTCCAAGTGTAACCTTCTTGATTTGATTTATCAATAAATTGGTCTCACTGAGTTAAAATCAACGGACTTTCTTGTAACAAGATCCACATATACTCTTCCCTGTATGCAACAGTTGCTAAAGAATCGACCACTATGTTACTTCCTCGATTTATATGTTCCACAACAACATGATCAAATAAAAGCATCAAATTTTAAAGCTCTCGAAGATACAAAATTAGGCGATCCATTTTTGCTTCACAAACTCGAGACACTTGATTTGCTACTAATTGAGAATATTTTTTAGTCGCACTAGAGTTGCACCACATATCTTCACGAGTCTCAGTCTAGCTAAAGCAACTTCGTTTTCAGCTTCGTTATTCGATGCGTGAAAACTAGATTTAATAGATTGAAGCATTGTTTCTCCAGAGGGAGCAGTCATTTGAACTCCAACGTTGCATCCCAAAACACTTGAACCTCCATCAGTTCGAATAATCCACGTCAAATTGACAGGCAAAACATCATTGTCATCCTCTTTGTCTGATCTCCTTGAATGAAATTCAACAAGGAAATCTGCCAAATCTTGTGCTTTAATTGTTGTTCGAGGTGAAAATTAATATCAAAATCCCCCAATTCCACTGACCACTTAGTCATTCTCCCTGAAATATCAGGACGTTGCAAAATATTTTTCAATGGAAATGAGGTTCGAACTTCGATAGTATGACCTTGAAAATAACGACACATTTTTCTAGTAGCCACCACCAATGCTAATGCTAATTTTTCAAGCTTCATATACCTCTTTTCTACTGCCACCAAACTTTTGCTGACATAGTACACTAGCTTTAAAATTCCTGAATCTTCACTTATCAACACTACACTTACTGCAAAATCTGATACCGCAATATATAAAAAGTGTTGATCTCCATTTCGAGGCTTAGATAATATTTCTGGTGATGAAAACAAATTTTTGATGCTTGTAAATGATGCTTTACAATTTGAAATCCATTCAAACTTCTTTGGTCCTCGTAACACTTGAAAGAAAGGAAAATATTTATCAAAGAACCTAGAAAGAAATTTGTTAAGTGCAGTTAACCTTTCTGTCAAAATTTATACGTCTTTGATAGTTCGAGAGAATTTCATAGATACTACAGCTTTAAACTGTTTTGGATCAGCTTCTATCCTTTTTTCACTGATAACATAACCCATGAATTACCCTGATCGAACTCCAAAAATATATTTTTCTGGATTCGATTTCAGCCTTATTTCCCTTAAATTCAAAAATGTTTCCTCCAAATCTTCCAAGTATTCTTATAGGATTTTGATCACCATATCATCAATGTATACCTTTATTTTTCTTCCTATCTAGGTAGCAAATGCTTTATTCATCAATCTTTGGTAGGTGACCCCAACATTTTTTAATCCAAAAGGCATAACTATATAACAATACAAGCCTATGCCAGTGATTAAAGTGGTACATTCTTGATCTTTTGGATCCATATGAATCTAGTTATACCCTCCAAAAGCATCCATAAAAGTCAATATTTTGTTTCCCGAAGTAGAATCAATCAGATGGTCTGTTCGAGGAACATGAAATGGGTCTTTAAGACATGCTCGATTTAAGTCTTCAAAATCAATACACATCGTCCACTTCTCATTATTCTTCTTTACTACTACATGATTCACCGTCCATAAAGGATATTGTGACTCCCTTATATGTCCGACCTTGGATAACCCGTCTAATTTGGAAACAATAGCCTCTGTCTATTCTGATGAAAATGTGCGCCTTTTTTGGATAACAGGTTTCATCTTCGGATTAATAGCTAGGTTATGGAAAATTACTTCAATTGGCATTCCTATCACGTCCTCTATTTTCCAAGCGAAAACATCCAATTTATGGGATAAAATTATAAGAGTTATTGATGTAGAATTAAGGTCCGTAAGGTTCCTAATCGAAGTACTCTTCCTTCAGAAAAATTATATTCCTTTATTTCTTCTCATACTGTCAACAAACCTGGGATTTCTCTTGGATCGTCAAACCTTTCCTCAAAATTTAAGGTCAAGCCCCATGATTGTTATTCGTTCATCATATCATCACTTCTAGATCCTCGAATCCGAAGCGCAGTGGCATAACATTCCATGACAACCTTTTGGTCGCTCATGACGACACGTACACGATATCCAATGACATACTTAAAACATTGATGGACTGTTAATACAAATCCATACATCCTTGGCAAAACTAAAGCAATTCTAGACATGGGAATGTAATTTTTTTTACTCTTGTCTATATGATGGTTGGATTAAAAAAAACAAGATATCATATTAAAAATGTGAGTAATCCAAACTAAACAATTCAGATTACATAGTTAAAAAAAATAATGGAAAAAAATGTGTACACATGTATCTTTGTTAATGAGTGATTTGAAACCAGAGTCTTTAATGAGATTATTTTTTAAGGGTAAAGTACCATTTAAGACCAAAAATACTAACTATTATCCACTTAAGACCCATATTTTCATGAGTCTCTGAGAAAGACCCATTTTAGTCAAATATTTACTATTTAACACCCACTAATTCCCTAGATAATGTTGCTCATTTAAACTGAATCTACCCTTGGATGGAACATCGATTGCAGATTTCGTTACGTTGAGCAAATAAACCTATAAAACATAAATTGTTTGATAAAGCAGAAATCTCATTACAAACAATTCTTTATTGTCAACAACTGAAACCAAAAGTAATGGTATGTAGACGACAACCCAAGACAACCATATTCAATTTTTTTTTGCATCTTAGTTCAAAATCTTCTAATGTTGTCCAAGTATAATATACTTCACTTAGATCCCTCTGCGCCGCTAACAAACTGCATTGTCGTTAACAAATATAATGATTTTTCATGATTATACCCCTTTAACAACTCTCTATTTCCCAATCTATACGTTATTTGTTTTTATAATATTTTAATTTTTTTTATATCATGAGTGGTACTAGTTTTGTTCGTCTTAAAAAAACAATACCAACAGTATTTTCGGATTTGTTTTCTGAGTTACGATTTAAAAGATACAGACTTTTAAAAAATTTAAATTTAAAGGGTAAACGAAAAAGATGTGAAACCTTATAATTTTGCTAGATGCGAAACCTTCTTTATTTTGATAGATGCGAAACCTTCTTTGTTTTGCTAGATGCGAAACTTCTTTATTTTAGCTAGATGCGAAGCTTTTTTTATTTTGTTAGATGAAAAACCATTTTTGTATTGCTAGATGCAAAAACTTTATTTTGCTAGATGAGAAATTTCTTTTTTTTTATAGATGCGAAACCTTCTTTGTGTTTGGTAGATGCGAAACCTGTTTAAATTGTGTACAACTATATGCGAATTCAGGGCCATTATAATACATACTAGATGCAAAACCAGCCCACTAGATGTGAAACCCTATAACTAAGAAACATGTGTAAAATATTTAAAAAAAAATCAAAATGTATCATGAGTGGTACTAGTTTTGTTCGTCTTTGAAAAACAAAACCAATGGTATTTTCGGATTTTTTTTCCGAGTTACGGTTTGAAAGATATGGACCTTTAAAAAATTAAAAAAGAAAAGAAAGAGAAATTGGTTACCGAATTTTATATAGAAGGGTATTTAAAGTATAAAGTCTCTTAAAAAATTTAAGCCTTTATCCGTAGTAAGTATTCCTTTTTAATATACTATCACTGCTAATTTTAGCAGTTTTAAATTTTTTAACAGTATTAATCTAATTTTTTTTAGCAGTTTTAATTTTTTTATTTCGAACCGTATCATATAGACAACTTGTTTGATTCGACCCTTAATATAAATATAAATTGTAATTATGAATCAAAATATACTAATTAAAAAAAAAGGTAACAGTTAGGGGATAATATTGGTATCAAAAATTTATTTTGAACTAATATTGAGACTATTTAGAGTCTCCCTTAATTTAAAACTTCATATATAAAATTTTAAAGATATTTGAATATTTTTAAAACCTTTTTAACTTATTAGTTGGTTACTAATAATGTAACTATAGTTAAATATAGGATTATCTAAAAAAAAATTCACCGAATAATTAATTAACTAATAATATTTTAATGAAATCAAAGGTTAATAAATTGAGATTATGAATCTAGAAACACTACGGATATATATATATATATATATATATATATATATATATATATATATATATATATATATATATATATATATATATATATATATATATATATGATTTTTTAAAAACTATTTTTACTGTATCTTTTAAATAACAATTTTTATAAAAGATATGATTTCTTAAAAAAATATTAGATAGTTGATAAAATAAGGAAATATAATGAAAAATATGTTTTTAGTATTAAAACTAAATAAATAAAATAGTAAAAATAAAAATAAAAAGCCTCCACTGTATAAATCACATCCATATTTAATAATCGGACCACCAAAGCAAAAGCATAAATTTAAATCAAATTTAAATTTAAATTTAATTAGAAAGATTGAGAAAATGTTAAAGCATGTTAATTCCTTGACGTGTTTTGAGGGCCACCTGCATGAAAAGCTGTCCACAGAAAGCTAATGGGACAGAACCCATAATAACTTCATGTCTATGAATGAAGCAAAATAAATCAAATGAAGGGTCTGAGTCTTGCCGGAGCCGAATACGAATCAGCTCCGACCTCGAAAGCACACTCTACACTCGATTTAACCAGAACCGGTTGCTACATCGAGCCAATCCCGATTCTGCACCAGACAAGACCGTATCCATGTCCGACATTGAATTAAAGTCGAAAAACCAGCAACACTCTCACGACAACCGTCACTCTCAACCGGAGCCAACCCGAGAAAAAGCTTGAACAAGCCTACCGAAAAAAATGAATCGCGGAAAGGAAACTAACCTCATTTCCGAAAAATATGACAGATCCGAGAGAGAACTCGATGACTCTCGCCACCGACGAGAATAATAAAACCGAGAAAGGGAAGAAAAGCGTCGAGATAGAATGGGACACTCGTATCCGACGATACTCAAAACCGGCAAAACAATTTGAACCAGTGAAAGAAAGAAGGACGTAAAATGTTATGGTGGAAGAAAAACCAAAACTTACCTTTATCGGTTTATTACCGTTAAAGGGAGGGAGAGGGGAGAGGCTTTTTCTCTCTAATAGAAAGCGTTTCTCTCTTTTGTTGTAAATGTAAGTCCATCTTTTTTAATTTATTAGTTTGTTACCAATAATGTAACTATAATTAAATATAAGATTATCTCATTTTTTTCACGAATAACTAATTAACTAATAATATTTTAATGAAATTAAGGGTTAATAAATTGAGATTATTTATCTAGAAACAATAACGATACATATAGATATAATTTTTAAAAAACTATTTTTACTGTATCTTTTAAATCACAATTTTTATAAAAGATATGATTTTTTTTTAAAAATTAGATACTTGATAAAATAAAGAAATATAATAAAAAATATGTTTTTAGTATTGTGATATCTTTCAAAATATTTTTAATGTATCTTTTTTATTTCATTTTATTTATTATTTTCAAATATATCTTAATTATTAATTTATTTAAAAAGTTAAAGAAATAGTTGATTTTATTTGCATCCATTTTCATCTCATCAAATTTTGAGCGTTTGCTAGGCGCTTTGTTGCGTTTGGCAAGGAACAGATGTGGGTCGGGTGCATCCGTCTTAGCAACCAAATCCACCAAGTTAGGTGGTTGGCGCAGCTGCTCCAGTGAAAATGGCTCCTTAGAGCAACGCCAGAGGTTGCTCATTATGAGGTTGGTGTTCTTAAAACATCGATGGAATACCCTACCCCAATTCTTCCGGGCAAAGTCCTTTAAAATTTGGAAGGTTATTTTGGAATCCTTGAAATAATCCTTCTTCAACCCTTGGATGTATTCTTTGGAAACTGAAAAAAGGATCGGTTAAGTAAAAAAAATAAAAATAAAAATATATATTATATAATAAAATTACCATAACGAACCCAAGTCCGCAACAATCTCCTCGGGTTCTCCTTGGTATATGGACGACCGTTCTCCCAGCAGCCACTAATGAAGACAAACCGGTGCTTCCACAACTTGTCACTCTCGAGAAATTCATTCACGATCTTCCAAGTATTTGCAAACGAAGAATAGAAGAAAGGAAATTTGGGCGATTTTGAAAGCCCAGACATAACAACATATTCTTCCATCGACATAACGCGACCCGACAGTCGAGAGGCCATGATACAAGATATTAGCATATACCACGCGTTGGGAGTTAGCTGCGAGGGGCAGATACCGAGGATTTCGAAGTACCGAGCGATCTCGAGATCCAGAGGAAACCTAAGACCCTAGTTAAAAAGCTCTGTAAAAACGACGATCTCTCGAGACTGTAGATGCAGAAGCGTTTCCCCAGGAACGGGAAACCGTACTTTGACACACTCCTGGATTCCCCACCGGATCAGAAGCTCCAACTATTCTGCAGTAGAGAAGTACATATACTTGCCCTCAAAAAGGGCAATGCCGTTGTCCCGACACAAAGATCGATGGTAAGTGGTTGTTATAACAGTCTCTATCTTCGAAGGAAGAAGCTCTTCAGAAGGAGCAGCGGCATCACCGCTTACGGCAACAACACATTTCCCCGCTTTGTCCTCCCTTACAGGACTATTCCCCGAGCCAACTAAATTGGTCGACTCCGGCTCATTGATGGCGTCAGTTGGAACAGCCTCGGTACAATTAGGATCGACTTCCTCTGGAATATGGAAACCGGCCACATTCGGGTCAACTGGTTGGGAAGAAGGTTTTACGAAACTGGAACTACTACCGGTGCAGACGTGTTTTGATCCGCTTTCTTGCAACTTGCCCGTACGTTCTATTTATAGTGTCTCACGTTCAAAATCCCTTCGAGTAACGCCCAAAGGAGTAGCAGCGGTATTGACGCCCGTACGAAATCCGACGATAGTAGGGGTTAATTGCACCAATTCAAGTGAGATGCCTCCCACCGGTGAAGAAGAGGAATTGGAGTATCCCATTTTAAGGAATCTAGGTTTTTACTGTGGCGCTCGGGAAGAAGAGGAGAAGGTAAGTTTTCAGGTGTGTTTACCGACGAGAGCGTCGGGTGATCGGGTGGATTGACAGGGGAATTCGGAGAAGAACTACTTGAAGGGATGACGATTGCTTCGGGTATTTGAGCAACAGCCGGTTCGGGTATAATAAACGATTCTGCAGGAACGGTAGTTGGCAGGACAGGATCGTGGGGAAGAGGCACGGGTGTGAAGGGTTTTGTATCAGAACCCCAAATCAATCCAGCGGCTCGATATTCGTCAGCTCGGTCACTAATGCTAGCCCAATCAATAAATCTAAACACGGACTCAGGTTTCTTCTTCGGCTTTTGGTTAAGCTTCGGGTTTTTCTTTTTCATAAAAACTGGCTTCTCTCTCTAAAATGGTTAAGGGGGACTCTCCCTTTCTAGGATTTCTCCGAGGGAGCGACTTGTGATGAAAGAAGAAGTATTTATAGGCAACGATATGTCTTAACCGTTTGACGCATGGGGAAGTCCAAACGACAAAGAGTCGCGGGAAGTCGAAGAACTTCCTAGAGAGATGTGTAGATTAGCACGCTTCGAATAAAGGAACGACACGAGTAAGCCAAAAATGACTATGCACGAAATAGGTAATCATCAGGCTAGTACCATAGGCCTGCGCCGGCGCCAGAACTCGAGTGTTCTCTGAATGAGCTCCACGTGTCCACTAACGCGAAGAACTGAAGCAGGCGACTCTCCAAGCAGGCTTAAAGACCCGGTTGAGCCCATGGCCAATTTACTAGCTAGATTCTTAATAAACCCATCACCGCATGTCGGGCGACGGGGGACAATATTGATCACCTTCTGAGGCGTTAAGAGACGTGAGAAGGGTCGGTTAGGCTGTGGCAGGTTGGTCGGGCGTTGGGCAATGTAACCTTTCCCGAATTTTTAGGAGACGTGATCCCGAGGCACTTGGCCAAAAAGCCCACAAAACTCTAAGCCCGAGGTGATTTTTGGAAGTGGCCTTTTCCTAGAATTACTTATGAGTCTTTATTCCCGATGCTCTTGAAGACTGGGGGGCTACTGATAAGGAAATAATTCGCTGAGTCCAGCAGCAAAAGTGTTAATTGTAAAAGGGGCAAATAAAATAAACTCATTAACGTATTTATTATTTATTAGAGAACAATATGTAAAGGAAGTCGAATGTAAAGGACTAGCAATTAAATATTCAAAGACTACCTAGGATATAAATGGAGACCACTTTCCCCACTATATAAGGGAGCCCATTTCTTGGGTAGGTGGACATTCTTTAATACTTTCTCTCTCTACA
Organism: Limnanthes douglasii subsp. nivea; assembly: GCA_036936605.1. Lineage (NCBI taxonomy): Eukaryota > Viridiplantae > Streptophyta > Magnoliopsida > Brassicales > Limnanthaceae > Limnanthes > Limnanthes douglasii. The sequence goes on along the minus strand of JAUPFV010000001.1, from coordinate 90,514,013 downwards.
TTCTTAGCACCAGTAACATCAAGCGCTAGATCCAAGATCCCCCCCCCCCTTTTTCTTGTCATTATTTTACTCATCACTTACGATTGAGACAAGCAAGATCATGCTGAAGACGATTGAGTTTATCAGTGACAAGACTCATACCAGAGGAAAAGATAGGAAGATTCCAGTTTTTGGAAACAATGTTTTTGAACTGAGGATGGGATTGCCACATGTTAAAGAATTTGAATGGCTTTTTACGTCTTTGACGGGGGAACCCAAGATTGAGGGTGACAGTGGTGTGATCAGAGGAACGGAGAAAACCAAAGTGAGCTAATGACATTGGAAAAAAGTTGTCCCAGTCAGGGTTGACTAGAACACGATCAATTTTTGAAAGGATGGGATGAGTAAGCTGTTTATTAATCCAAGAGAAGAGGAATCCAGTGGATCAGAGATCACTGAGCTCACTGAGGTAGCATCATTTTGGCGATGTCAAGTTTTCGGAGGAGCCTAGTCGCTCCTCCGGATGACGAATGACATTGAAATCCCCCAGGGAGACCCAGAGGATGCCCTGATCTTGTTTGAAAATGGTTATTAAATCATTCCAAAGATGAGTACGATACTGAGCATCATTAAATGCATAGATGGCCGTGAATCTGAATGTGGCATTGAAATTATGGCACTTGGCCATACAGTGAATATACTCAGAGGATTCAGATAACCTAGAAATAGTGATAACACTAGGGTTCCAGATAATCCAAATTCTACCAAGAGGATGAGAGAGTGATTGGTAATAATCCAGATAAAAGATATGATTTCTTAAAAAAATATATTAGATAGTTGATAAAATAAAGAAATATAATAAAAAAATATATTTTTAGTATTGTTATATCTTTCAAAATATTTTTAATGTATCCATTCTATAACAATATCTTATATATAAGATTTAATTTTGAACTAATATTGAGACTATTTAGAGTTTCCCTTAATTTAAAACATCATATATAAATTTTTAAAGATATTTGAATATTTTAAAAAACTTTTTAACTTATTAGTTGGTTACCAATAATGTAACTATAGTTAAATATAGGATTATCTACAAAAAAATTCACCGAATAACTAATTAACTAATAATATTTTAATGAAATCAAAGGTTAATAAATTGAGATTATTTATCTAGAAACAATAACGATACATATAGATGTGATTTTTAAAAAACTATTTTTACTGTATCTTTTAAATAACAATTATTATAAAAGATATGATTTCTTAAAAAAAAATTAGATAGTTGATAAAATAAAGAAATATAATAAAAAATATGTTTTTAGTATTGTCATATCTTTCAAAATATTTTTAATGTATCTTTTTCATTTCATTTTATTTATTATTTTCAAATATATCTTAATTATTAATATATTTAAAAAGTTAAAGAAATAGTTTTTTTTTATGGCAATAATGAATTAATAAACCAAAGGAAGTCTTACAATAGGCCCCACAAAGAGAAGGCCTTAATCAAAATAATGGGCCAATCACAATAGGCTTTAGAACAATCGGGTTAAATAAACCTAATGCCCCATTGTACCAATCAAAACCTAATTGGAACCCTAATTCCGTCTGAAACCTCACAGCCTTCTCTCTTTCTCTTTCAAGCCAATAACACAGTATAATCAACATAAACCCTAACCAGGATCTATGTATCCTATACCCAAGCCTTCGAGAACCAATATAGCTAACAGAGCGTTAGGGATTTCGTGAGTAAACCCCCAATTCTTCCTCACCACTAATGAGTGCTTCGAGATCCAATCCGCTGCCATGTTTTCCGATCTAGAAACATGGGTCAGCTTCATAGTTGGAAGGATCAACTCTCTACACAACTCAACCTCTTTGTAATGAGACTGGCCAGACGTGATCTCTATATCGACATGTCTCCATCCCTTCTTGTGACATAGCAGTAGTGCTTCAATTAGGGAACGTCGCTCTGCTTGTAACGGACTAAGCTTGCCAAAGACGAATCCAGCGCCTTCAATGCAGCTTCCTCTGTAGTCCCGAACGATGACACCTCCCGTAGCTTCTCCAGTAAAGTCCACAGCACCATCAGCGTTAATTTTCAATCTGCCCTGCGCTGGAGCTCTCCAAATCCGGTAAGCCACCTTTCTTTTACTGATAGACAGTGCACCTAGCTTTAAACCTACATCTTCAACATTAAACCAATGCTTAGTTCTAAGCTTCAAATCAATACACAATATGAATCTGTTAATTCTTGACACAGCACTTCTGAAACAATCAGTAGCCTTGTCAAACTTACTATTGTTTCTGTTTCGCCATATTGTCCAAACTATCAGTTGTGGGACATATGGGTAATATGAAACTTAATGTTAGTTAATTTGAACCACACCAAGAACATGTGCCTTATAGTCATGTGCCTTCTTACTGGGACTTTAAACAAATAGCCATAGTAGTTCCATAAATGCCAGGCATTGCTGCAATTGATGAAGAGATGAGTTAAGTCTTCACCATTACAGCAAAACTGGCATTTTGAAACTATAATAAAGTGTTTTTTTAAAAGAATGTTGTCAACAGGTAGAAATTTTTTAAGAATTCTCCAACTTAGGAAAGAAAATTTAGTAGGTATATAACTGTGCCATATTCTATTAAAAAGGAACTGACTATTAGTTTTACTCCTAATGTTTTCCCAAGTCTTTTTTGTGCAAAATTTTTTGTCTTTAGATAAACTCCACTGTATGATGTCCTCCTTTTCAGGATTGATTTTGATCCTCATAATATGTTGCTGTCTTTCGTAAGACAGAGATGATAATAGACTGTAGTCCCATGTACCATTTACCCAGAATGTTTTAACCTTAGCTGGTAAGTACCACATGTTTTGGTCAGTTATTATAGGAGGCATCATATGCCATGAGTCTCTCCAGAAGTCAACATTCCCACAACCCACATTCCACTGAATACATTGCTCTGCTTTCTCTCTAACTGAGCATAAGCTCTTCCATACAATGGAGTCATTTACACCACATTTTGCATTAAGAGGATGCCTCTCAATACAATATATTTTAGAGAGAAGCTCAGACCATAGGGAGTTACCTTTCCTAAAACAATACCATAGTTTATAGTCAAATGAAAGCTGCATATCAGTCAGCAGTTTAATGTTTAAGCCACACTCCCCAAATGGCTTACAAATGTTTTTCCAAACAGTCCAGTGGATTGCCTTTTCGTTAACCTTTGACCTCCACATAAATTTATTTAAATGAAGTTCAATCTTGTTTAAAATATTATTAGGTATTCTACTGTTTTGCATCCAAAAGAATATTATAGGATAAATAACATGTCTTATAAGTGATAGTCTACCACTATAGGACAAGCTCTTTAAATCCCATTCATTTATTTTATTCAGAATCTTAGATAAGAGTGGGTAATAGTGCTTCCCTTTGTTGTTTGGGGCTATAGTAATCCCCAGATAACTGAATGGAGCCTGTTCTGTCTTGAATCCCATTGTTGCATGAATCCTTGCTGCATTATCCTTGGAACAGCTTTTTGAAGTAATTACTTTTGTCTTTTCAATATTAATCATCTGACCCGACTCTTGTTGATATTTTGTGAGCAGACTACTCAAGCTTTTGATGGACATTGGAGAGCTGTTAGTGAAGACAACTACATCATCTGCAAAAGCTAGTGAAGGTAAGATATATCCAGACTTAATGTAGAATTGCATAGACTTATTTGAATCGTAAAGATTTTCCAAACCCCTCAAAAGGGCTTCTTCTGCTAAAATAAATAGACAAGGAGATAAAGGATCTCCTTGTCTTAAACCCATTTTCTGTGGAAAATATCCTGAACATGTCCCATTAATTAGGACAGACAACATTACATTTGATATTAGTTTATAGATCAAAGAAACAACTCTTTCAGAAAACCCAAAGCATTCTAGAGTTTTTATGACAAAGGTATGTGACAACCTGTCAAAAGCCTTTGTCATGTCTAGTTGCAATATAATGTTGTTGCCTTTAGAAGGCTTCCTACTTATGTTATGTAACATTTCTTTCATAACTAAGATATTCTCATGTATTAATATATTTTTCACAAAAGCACTCTGCCCTCTAGATACAATTCTAGGAAGAATACCTGAAATTCTCCTATTAATGAGGGCAGAGATAAGTCTATTCATAATAGTGCACATGCTCAAAGGTCTGTAATTATTCCAGGTAATGGGGTTTGCCATTTTTGGAACCAACACTATCCCTGTTGCAAACACTCCCTTTGGGATATCTTCACCAGAAATGTAAGCATTTAAAGCTTTACACAGATCATGTTTTATTATATCCCAACATTGCTTTAGAAAAAATGTGTTAAAACCATCTGTTCCTGGTGAACTATCATTTTTCATGTCATATATAATGGTTCTAACTTCTTCAATAGATATAAGCTTAGTAATCTCAGCATTATCACTGTGTCTTACAATTTTTGGTATATTATTCAATATAGATTCTTGATTACTAACATTATGACTATTAACAGGCACATTAGAAAGAATCTTTTTGAAATGTGATACAGCAGAAGCAGCTATGTCATTCTGGTCAGTAAGCCAAACTTCATTGTCTTTTATACCTACTATATAGTTTTTCTTTCTCTTCTTATTTACATATCTATGATAGAGTTTAGTGTTTCCATCAGAATCACTTAACCATGAGTTAAAGCATTTCTGCTTCCAATAGCATTCCTCATCTTTCAAAGCAAGAATGAGAATGCTATTGGCCTTAGACAGATTTGATTTTGAAAGGTTATCATTCATAGCTTGATGAGCAAGTTCACAGTTTTCAACTTCAACAATAGCAGCTTTGACTCTATTAAAAATATTTCCAAATACTGTAAAATTCCATCCTTTTAAGAACTTTTTCAGTCTTTTTAGCTTATACCAAAAAATTGTACTGTCCTCACCATTACAATGTAGAGACCAGTTTTGACTTACACTGGATATAAAGTCTGTGTGATTTACCCATGCATTGAGAAATTTAAATGAGCCTTTCTTTATATTAGATGTCATGTTAACAGCTTTAGAAATAGAAATTAGAAGAGGTGCATGGTCAGAACAAGTTTTGACCACGTGACAAACCTGAATGCTTAAGTAGTTAAGCATATTTTGATTGTGCAAAACCCAGTCCAATCTCTTCCAATTGCTGTTATTACTCCATGTGTAACGTGATCCACTGTATGCAGGTACCTCCAAGTCACAATGACGAATAAACTCGTTGAAGTCCTCAGCACTGGCCCCATCAAAGTTCAAGCAGTGTAATTGATCATCAGGGCACCTCGTAGTGTTAAAATCTCCAGATAATACCCAAGGCATGTCACAGGTAAGATTGTTGAGCTGACTCCATAACATCCTTCTCTGTGCTTTCAAATTTTTTGCATATACAGATGTGAAATAGCAATCTAACGATGCATGATTAATCTTAACATGAATAAACTGTTCCTGGTCATCTATAACTGTAATACTAACATCATTAGGCCAGAATAACCATATCTTGTTAGAAGTGTTAGCTGCAAAATTCTCAAAACCAATTTGCCTAGCTACAAGTTCTAACTTATCACTTCTTGCCATTGGTTCCTGTATAGTAACAACTTTAACATTTTCTTTCTTAACTATGAACTTAAGCCTAGCTATTGTAGGGTTATTATTTACCCCACGTGCATTCCAACTAATGCATTTAATCATTATCAGATGCATAGTTTTTTGATGCCATTCCTCTCTTCTTAAGAGAGTTAACAGTTATAGATTTTGAATTACCATTCTTATTTGCAGATCTGATTTTCCTGGAAATTACAGTCTCAAAGTCATTCTCCACACCATTAGTGCTAGTCCTTGGAGAAGGATTGTAGCTTCCACCCCTTACACATCGAGGAGATGCCTGAGATAAGTTTTTATCCATACGATTCTCCTCCTCTTCAAGATTTTGAAGTGCGCTTATAATATCTGGGTTGTTAATAGAGACAGATCCTTCTTTTATTGGGCTGCCCACAGTAGTAGAAGGACAAGATACATGTGGCCTATCCTTTTTTGTAACAATCGATTTAAGTTTTCTTTTGTAAACATGTGTAAAAGATTCAACCTTTGCAGTCTTTGGTTCTGCATTAGGCTTTTCCATTTCTTGTAAAGACTCATTCTTTTCCACAGAACTTTCAATAATACCCACTGTTTCTTCATTCTTAGTATGCTTTGTAGTGTTCTTTTTGCATTTAACTTCATCATGCCCAATATGATGACACAGCTTGCAATATCCAGGAACATTCTTGTAGCTAATATTAACAGAACAATCCTTCCCATCACCGAAGCACACAGTCATCTTCCTTTTAAGTACATCAGAAACATCAATTTCAATAAGAGCAAAACACGCGTTCCAGTTTGCTCTGTTTACCTCAGGAATCACAACATGGTGGACTACACCAAGAGAAGAAGCCAATCCATGGATAACAGAACTGTTATACATGAATTCTGGCAACTTCTCAAAGCGAACCCACAACAGAGCAACTGGAGACTCATAGTTTCTTGAGCTTTTTGGGCACCATTTGATTACACGCATCAGTTTCCCATCTACCTTCCAAAATCTACCAACCCACAGCCTACCTGCATCTTCTAGAATAGAGAACTCCACCAGAATTTGCCTAGAATCTATAGTGACATAGGTATAGACTCCTTTAAATTTAAAGGACTCAAGAAACTCTTGAAATGGCTGCCTCTTTGGAATGCCGTCATTGAATTTAAGAACAAGAGTTGTTCTTGACAGATTACAGAGATCTTCCTTTACATGTTTTGCGAACTTAATCACATTATGATCCGAATTCAAGATGACCTTTTCAGGCTTAAAATCAGGCACCTCTACCTTCGATCTTACCACATCCGCATATAGTGTCTTTGTTTCAGGTTCTTGAGGCTTGGATTGTGTTATTTTCAAAGGCGGAAAAGCATCCAAGTCCTGCCGCTCCATTACCACACAACAATACTCAACTATAGAATCTGAAAACTGGTTAGCAAACCATCTAGAGAGGAAGAAGATTGTTTCTTAAAGCTTAAGAAATAATTCTTGATCTTGAAGCTTTCTTGAGAGAGAAGGCGGCCATCTCCATTACACTCAAAATGAAATACTAGTTTGATACCTAAAGAAATAGTTGATTTTATTTGCATCCATCCATTGTATAACAATATCTCGAGCGCCCGCTCTCTCTCTCTCTCTCGTTTCTCTTTAGATTTCGAAAAGGAAACCCAATCGATCTCCAGTCCTCGATTCGATAAGCAAAAACCTTTTTTCGACCTTCGTTTTCTGTCACCGATTTTCAGATCTACGATTCTAGGGTTTCTCGAATCCCTTCGACCGAAATCCAGACTCAAACGTTTTTGAAAACTGTATCGGTTGTTATAGAGAGACTCTACCTCTATAGCTTTAGCTTTGCTTTTCTGGAACGCCTAGGGTTCGAAGAAAACCTGCCCTTTTTCGTATCTCTCACGCGGAATCGAACATGTCTCGGTGTTTTCCTTACCTAGCCATTGCGAACAGGGTGCGCGATGAGTCCTTGATCGATTCGATTAAGGTTCGTTGAGCAAACCCCATTATCTATTGACTATTGTGATTGTGCTCAACCTCTAATACTTATCGCGTAATACTTGCGATGTATTGATTCTGTTAAGCATCACCACGTATACGGTTAGGCTCCATAATAAATATAAAGATAAATATAAAGATTATTGGTTCCAATAAATATTCTATGAATAATTCATATTCACCTACGTAAATTTACTTTGTTGTAATTGGTTACCTAATCTCTAAAGTATAAAATATATCTAGACTGGTGGAATAAAAATGTAGTCAACAAATATAGATTACAAAAATTTAGTATAAATTTATAAAAAATATACCTAGAGTTGGGATGCTCTGCTTGATACAGTGACTGTTTAACATATAAAAACTGTTAGTCTAATATCTCTTTTACCATGGTCATGGTGCTATAACTATAAAGCTCCAAAGCCATAAAAGGAAGGCTGAAAAAGAACTCACCAATGAGGAGAAGGAGAAAAAGCAAAGAAAGTTGGAAAAGAAGCAAAGAAGGTTAGAAAAGAAGGAGAAGAAGCAAAGAAAGTTAGAAAAGAAGCAAAGAAGAGAGAAGAAGAAGGCATCTAGAGCACAAGTTGATGCAACTAAACTCGCTGATCAAACTCCTTCAACAGAAGTTGCTGCCCAAGTTGAGAATCCTGAAGGCAGTGGTCTTACAGAAGAACATGAAAAGCCGTTTAAAGAAAACCTTTGTTACTTGTCTGATGGTACACAACAGAGCAACAACAGACCAAGAAAAGCTTTATCTTCGGAAGACAGCCAGGATGAGGAGCCTAATGGTAAACCTTTCCGAGTTCCATTTACCCTAAACAAGCTAAGATTAGATGTTCATGCTGAAAACTTGTATTGTACATCTGGATTGGTTCAGAATAATAAGACTGTTTCTGTTGCAGATGTCAAAATGTCACACCTGGCTAGTACTAGTACTAGTACTCCAAACGAGGAAAAGCTACCTGAAAAAATCTCTAGTGTGAGTACTATTTCTCCACAGGAGGTAAGGTTGCCTGAAAAAATCTGTAGCACTACCACTCCAAAGGTGGCAAAGCTGCCTGAAATCATCTCTAGCACTACTACTCCAAAGGTGGCAAAGTTACCTGAAAACTTCTCTAGCACTGTTACAACAAAGGTGGCAAAGTTACCTGAAAAGATCTCTGGTCCTACTACTCCAACGGTGGCAAAGTTACCTGAAAAGATTTCTAGAATTGCTGATGATCGCCTATACAGCAATGGGAAGAAGCACAGACAAGAACAAGTTTACAAGGCTTTGTTGGAGGATTGGGTTCCCATTCTTCTATCACTATCCAATGATCAAGACGATGGCGATGATTGGCTACTCCCCAAGAAACAGAAACTGACTCAAACAAAAAGGACACGAACAGACACCAGTCACATTACATCCTTGTATAATGCCAGCCGCAATAGTAATCTGCTTGGCCCAAAAGCTTGTTACTTGCCAGCTGCTGCAGATATATATGCACTGCCTTATACCCTTCCATTTTAGACTTGCTAATTTTTACTATTGTACAGTATTTTTGTTGTATTATAGGCCATTAGTGAAACAATTGACCTTTATTTAGCTCTATTACTTCAAATATGAAATTAATGAAATTCTCTTTCACTCTTTGGAAAAAAAAATTGTGATATAAATATTTTAAAATCTTTAGAAACCTATAAAAATAGTTAGCATACTAATAAATATCTGTATTAATTTTTTTCTTCTAAAAATACTATTTTAAATAATAAAATAATATAGACAAACACACAAAACAACAGGTTTATTAGTTTTGAACAAGGGGTTAAAAATAACTATTATTCTTTTTTTTGTTTGGACGTACACTTTTTTTAATCAAATTTTAAAGTTCTGTATTTTAAAATAATTGTAAGAGTATATTCAGAGAGCGGCTTACATTATGGTTAAATATGATAGAACAGTTCAAAACTCCATAGAAGATATAATTCAATTATTTTAGTGAAGATGAAGGTATGGGTGTTATATTCACAACTTCTAATTTTCGCGGTACAGTCCATACATCATCCATACTGTGGTTTCTATAAAAGAATTTAATTATATCTTGATGAGGGAGAATAAAAGATGTATGGGAAAATGGTAAGGAAGCATTTTTATTGGGAAAATATGGTTAAAAGTAAAATAAAAATAGTCATTATGGATAAGTGAGAAAATATAGGGACTAAATGTGTAATAGGTAGGAATTAAAGTGTGTGGGATCCATAATTGTACTATAAAAGGACCACACACGAGTTGATAATCTGGTTGATTAATATAATATTACTTTCTCTCTCTACTTAGCTGAACTCTCACTTTCTCTCTCTAAAAAGAAGCTGTCACGTAGTATTTGTTCTTTACTGTTTGGTCCCCCGAATAATCACATAACACAAAATCACCCTAGAACTATTTCTTAATTCATCAGTGGCGCCGTCTGTGGGAAACGAAGATTGTTCTGACGACAATCTATTTTTAGGAATTATTCCTGCTCCGAGCGGAATCATGGAACAGCAAGGGGATAATTTTGTTAACGACTGTGAAGAGAATCTTGTGGGGAATACTTATCGGAATGACATGGAATACGAGGCGCACGGGGGCCAGCGCGGCGGAGAAATTGATGATTCAGATTTGCTGGCTCGAAGGAATGAGTTATTGCTGGAGATTGAAAGATTGAGGGCAGAAAAAGAAACCGTTTAGGCAAATCTTCGTTCTGAGGTGAGGACGGAGCCTGACAGTGGAAAAGAAGAGCGTGCAACCGACTTTCATCCTAAAAACAGAGACGATATATCTATAAATGTCATGAGCGACGTTCTTCGAGGAGGAAATAAAAACGCCACCTGGAATCTTCCGATTCAAGCGATTATTCTCGTTACAGTTCACCAGAATCGTCTCCTAGGAGGAATCACAGAAAGAAAAGATATGGTCGAAGGCATGGGGAGCACCGGAGGGGAAGAAGTTCAGAGAGAAAATCTCTGAGGGAAAAGACCTATCACGCTCGAGCTAATGAGCAGGGCTATGATCGGATGAATTTTACTTCTGGGAACCAGCATGTCGACCAGCGGAATTCAGAATGGCAGCATCAGCACCATCTGAGGAAGGACTCTATTTTTCGAGCCATGAACATTTGAGAGCGAACGTTTATAGGACGGGTCATAATTAGAGAGCTTCTCCTTTGTCCTCGGAAATTCTAGCTGGCAACCTCCCAAAACACTTTGACATAGCCAAGCTGGAAACGTTTGATGGGACGTAGGATCCTGATAATCACATCGAGCAGTTCAAGAATTTCATGATCAATTTCGATGATGATAAATTGTTGTGTAGGGAGTTTTCTCAAACTTTCAAAGGGGTGGCTTCCAAGTGGTAGAACCGGGTTTCGCAGGGCTCGATAAAGAATTTTGACATGTTCTGGAATATTTTTAGACAACATTTTGTGGGGAGAAATAAGTTTCAAGCTAATGGAGACACGATAAGCTATTGTACGTAAAAGGTGGGAGAGAGTTTGAAGTATTACACCAATCGATTTGTCAAAACAAAAACGGACATGGAGTACTATAAAGATTCTGTGGCACTCGCAGCATTCAGAATGGGGTTTCTCCCCGGATTATTAAAGAACACGGTAGCAGTTAGTCATGCAATAACTTTTGGGGCACTATTGGATCAAGTTGAGAAGAGGATTTTAGCGGAGGAGACTCAGGAATCCGAGAAAGGATCGAGCGATCAGTTGGAGCAGAACCAATTTCAAAGGACCGACTCTAATAATCCGGGGCCGCGTACTAGTGTTCCAGCTAAGAGTACGGGTCAATATCCGCCGAGGCCGAGAACGAACTATAGTAACCAACAAAACTATAACCAAGGCACGAGGCCAATTTCGAACAAAAGGATTCGACCGGACTATTTTACGGAGTTAACGGAAAATGTGGCTACGATATTTGATAAGGCAAGATCAACGGTGCCGTTCAGAAAAGCTTTTCCGATTCAAACTCCGAGGGAAAGTAGAAGTGCTAACAGGTTCTGTAAGTACCATGAGGACATTGGACATAATACTAAAGAATGCATTGCCTTGAAAAAAGAAGTGCAAGCTTTGATTGAGAATGGAATGTTGTTAGAGTTTGTGAAAAAGCACTCCCAGAAAAACGCTGCGGTAAAGGCTGTCCCAAAGATTACTGACACAACAATGGTGATTTCCAAAGAGGTTGACGTTTTCGATATTGAACAGGAGTATCTGGATCCCAAGGAAGGGAGAAATAACGTGAACATGGTGGAGAAGATTATTCCAATCGGGAAGGTGAATGACCTATGTGCTTTTTTCGAGTCGCTGGCTATCTTCGGAGGAGATACCATTGTAGGTAATTCTAATAGTTCGCGGAAGAGACATATGGTAAACTTGACCACACAAATTGAAGCGAGAGTTTCAGCGCAGATGTATCGATTGCCTTCTCCCATCATATGTTTTGACGACGATGATATGAGAAATATAGCAGGCCCACATGAAGATGCGGTGGTCATTGCTGCGGGTATAGCTGGAGAGCAAGTTCATAAGATACTTATTGACACAAGAAGTTCCGTGAATATTTTGTTTATGAGTACCTACATGAGAATTTCTGACCCGTCTGTTATATGATGATCCGACAGAACTATAGTGGGCTTTACGGGAGCGACAGTAATAGTCGTTGGAGAATTTCAGTGTGTGGTAGAGTTAGGACGTGGGCCATTTAAGAAGGAAGTGGAAGTATTGTTCATAGTGGTGGACGCCCCAACATCATATAATGCAATTCTGGCTCGTTCTTGGCTGTCCAGAATGCATGGTGTTATTTCTACGGTACACCAGTGTCTGAAATATGTGATAGGAAATAACATAGGGACAATCCGGAGCAGCCAGAAAATAGCTCGAGAATGTTATCAGATAGCGCTTTCCTCGAAGGGAGTTCGGGGAGAAGTATCAGAAAAGGTGTACCAATTGAAGGGGGCTTCCTCAGAAATCGTTCCTTGTGATGATCTGAGGGAGTCCCCCGGGTTTCTGGTTCCGAAGGAGGATCACGAGGAGTATCAGTTTGAAGGGGGAATTTTTTTGAAGATTGGAGTCAAAATTTCTTTTGAGTTCATAGAAGGATTGATTGCGTTTTTGTCAACGAAGTTAAATATGTTTGCCTGGTGTACACAGGATGTTATAGGACTACCACCCGAAGTAATATGTCATAAACTTGCAGTACGACATGATGTTCGAACCATTATTCAGAAAAGAAGACCAGTTTCTCAGGAAAAGTCTATAACTATTCTCTCGGAAGTGGAACAGTTTTTAAGCATAGGCCACATTCGAGAGTCGCAGTACCCTGTATGGGCCTCGAATCCAGTCTTGGTCAGGAAAAAGAATGGAAAGTGGAGGATGTGCGTGGATTTCACGGACCTGAATAGGGCTTGTCCCAAGGATCCTTTTTTGGTGCCTCGAATTGGTCAGTTAGTAGACTCTACTTCGCGTAATCGTTTATTGTCTTTCATGGATGCCTATTCAGGATATAATCAAATCAGATTGGATGCGAAAGATGAAGAAAGCACATCGTTTATTACTGAGAGAGGATTATATTATTATAAGGTCATGCCATTTGGCCTAAAAAATGCAGGGGCAACTTATCAGCGCTTGGTCAACAAAACCTTTGAGGGGAAAATTGGCAGAAATGTGGAAGCTTACATCGATGATATGCTAGTAAAAAGTTTGCAGGAAGAAGATCATTTCTCCGACTTGAAGTTAAATCCAGAAAAGTGCATTTTTGGGGTACGATCGGGGAAGTTCCTCGGTTACATGATAAGTGAAAGGGGCATAGAAGCTGACCCAGAACAGATAAAGGCTTTGACAACTATGACACCACCTCGGAATATCAAAGAAGTACAGATTCTGACAGGGAGATTGGCAGCATTGAATAGGTTTATTTCTGGTTCGCCGGATAAGTGTGCGCCTTTATTTAAAGTATTACGAAATGCGAGACAATTTAGTTGGACCGAGGAATGCTCAGCCGCTTTTCGTCAGATTCAAGAATATTTGGTGTCCCCAGAGATACTTTGCACGCCTTTGGTGGGAGAGAGGTTGATCGTCTATGTGTCGGTATTAGATTATGCTGTCAGTGCCGTTTTACTCCGGGAAGAGGTCGATATGTTGAAACCAATTTATTATGTCAGCAAAAGTTTGTTAGATGCTGATATCTTAAGTTGGAAAAGTTAGCCTTGGCATTAGTAATAGCAGCACGAAAAATGCGGCCATATTTCCAAGCCCACCCTATTGTGGTTCGAACGACATTCCCCTTAAAAAGTTTGTTACAGCGACCAGATATATCTGGAAGGATGAAAAAATGGTCAGTTGAACTGGGAGATTTCGATATCACATTCGAGCCGAAGACAGCAATAAAAGCTTAGGTTTTGGCCGATTTCTTGGTTGAATTCCACTCAGAAAGGGACGACATGGAGATTGTTGACCACTCAGATAAAACGGAATGGTTGGTTCAAAGGGATGAAGGGTCGAATAATTCTGGAAGTGGTGCAGGCGTCCAACTAATTTCTCCGGAGGGGATATCCATGTTTCAGGGTATTCGATTCAGTTTCAAGGAAACCAATAATGAGGCAGAGTATGAGGCAGCATTTGCAAGTTTACGATTGGCTCGAATATGTGGAGCCAGAAATGTTAAATTGATCTGTGATTCACAGTTAGTGATAAATCAAGCTTTGGGAGAGTCTGAGGCACGAAAGGATAAATTGGTTCAGTACTTACAAGTGTTAAAAGATTTGGTTTCTGAATTCGATGGGGTCCAATACGAGCATGTTCGAAGGGAGGAAAATGTCATCCCTGATTCTTTGGCTGCAGCTTCACAATCGGAAGGTTTTCCATGGGTCTTAATTCAGGAACACCCTTCGGTTATGGTTGGTACAGAGCATTCAATGAATATTAAGGAAGTAAGCAATGTGATCACAAATGATTGGAGGTCAGAAATCGTAGACTTCTTAGAAAAAGATAGTTTACCCACAGAAAAGTCTGAGGCTAGGAGGGTCAGGTTTAAGTCTCATGGTTACATCATGTTAAGAAGAGTCTAATATAAAAAATCCTTGAGCAGACCATTACTTAGATTTCTGGCTAAGGACGAGTCGCAGTTTGTCCTATCAGAATTGCACGATAGGGAAGGTTCGGCCCATTGTGGGTATAAAGCGTTAATTCGACCAGTGTTTTTGGCTGGTTATTATTGGCCGACCATCTCTTCTGATGCGAAAGATTTGGTAAAGCGGTGTGATACGTGTCAACGCTATGCAAACATAATACACAGGCCTGGAGTGTTCTTGGAGAGTATTTTAGAAGCAGTCCCATTTGATAGGTGGGGCATTAACCTAGTTGGGCCCCTACCAATGACGTATGGTGGAAGGCATACTATAATCGTAGCAGTGGATTATTTTTCTATGTTGGTGGAAGCGAAACCTCTAGTAGGAACAAAAGCAAAAGATGTTATCAAGTTCGTTGTCTCGAATATCTGCTGTCGTTCTGGGGTACCGATAAAAATCACAACAGATAATGGGCCTCAATTCGATAACAAGGAGTTTAAAAGCTTTTGCCCTTCTAGGGGCATACAACAATGTTTTTCCGCCCCATTCCATCCCCAGGCTAACGGTCATGTGGAAGTGACCAATCAAACAATTCTGGATGGATTGAAAAATAATTTGGAAGGTAAGGCTGGAAAATGGCCCGATTATTTACAAGAAGTATTGTGGGCTTATAGGACGACCCCTCGAACCGCAACTACTACATCTCCATTTGCTTTAGTGTACGGTATGGATGCAGTTGTCCCTTCATAGATTGTCTTCCCATCATATCGTGTGGAAGCTTATACAGAAACTTTGAATGATTAAAGCAGAGCCTTGGAATTGGATTTGGTTGAAGAGAAAAGACGACGGACACAGTTGAAGTCTTTGCATTATCAAACGTTAATGAGGAGTATGTATGCTTCTAAAGTAAAGCAAAGAGATTTCAAGGTGGGGGACAAAGTGTTACGAAAAGTTTTTCTGCACACTAAAGAGAAGAGTCTTGGAAAGTTGGGGCCAAATTGGGAGGGCCCTTATGAAGTAACGGAGAAAGTAAAGCAGGGAACGTATAGATTAAATGACAATGAAGGGCGATATCTTAGGCATCCATGGAATATCAAACACTTAAAATTGTATGTGGAATGAGAAAGAAGTTAGCATGTAGTGTTTGTCTCTTGTGTATTTTCAGGTTTACAAAAACAGCAAGGGCATATTCTTTCCTACCTTGTTAGGCACATGAAGGTTTTAACGAGGTGCCACTATGAGCTGATTAATACAATTGCACTTTTAACATAGAACTATTTTTTCTGGAACGATAGTTTTTGCCTCACACTATCATTTTTGAGACAAAAATGTTTTGTTGCCTCAAATTATTTTTCATACGCTATTTTTTGCCTCACATTATTCTGTTAGGCATATAGCGAATATTACGATGCAAATCGGCATAAATCAACCATTCAACGCAAGTTGGCACACACTTATTATTTCATATGAAAAATGTGAAGATTAACAAAGTTATACGATTGTCATTTCAAGAAGTGGCATACACAAAAATTTGAGGAGGTTGCTCCTCAGAGCAAATCAGATGGGTTACAAAAATTTCCTTACAAGGACTTATACACAAAAATTGCCAAACATGCTAACATTTTTTAACTAATCAGAATTTTTCGAGGAGTCGCTCTCCTCAGAATCCGATGCCTGACTATCACTCACTACAATGTTAGGAGGGCGAAGGTCGGGGGAGACAAGCTTCCAAAAACTTCCTAAGTCATACTCAGGGTGTTCTGCATGAATTTGGGTAATCAACCCTGCTCAGATTGTAGCATCTCGAGCGTTGAGGTTGTCCGTACACTTTCCTGCATAAGCATTCACAGCTTTTTCTTTCTCCTCCTCGACTTGTTTAGGAAAATCTTCAATTCTCTTCACTAACTTTTTTTCTGTCCTCCATAACCTTATCATAATCGGCAAAAAAATCGTTAAACCCTTTGCATGCAAGATGGTGGGCTTTCTGGAGTTCGGTCAGAAGTTTCTCCTGAGCCCCCGTCTTCTTTTGATAGAGGTCTCTTTCCTCTCGGCAGCATCTTTCGAGCATGATGACATAATTTCCGGAGGCAGACAATTTTTCATAAAGTGCATCTGCTTGACTCTCTACAATGTTGTGCTGTTTCTTGGCCTCTTCAAGTTGAGAGGAAGCAAGAGACGCTTTGAACTTATAGTGGTTTTTTCGGTTTTTTAGATGCTGCATTCTTCTTCCCATGTTGACAGAAGTGTGAAGAAAGTTACAAAGACTTAATGAAAATTCATCATGCATAGAAATTTCGAAGGAGCTGGAAGGCGAGCCGATTGTTGTGGGGTAAAAATCCGAGTACTCATTGATGAGTCCGAATTCAGCATGCTCCCCGAACAAGGGCAAATCGGTCTAGTCTCTCCGAATACCGGACAGGTTACATGGACAGGGATCGAACAGGTCACTTGGACCGGACAGATTTCTGTGAACACTATGAATTTAAGGCTGTTCGAACTATGACAAAAGTACTAAAAAACCTAAACACTTCTTGACTAAGCTACTTGCTCTCCTATTTAGAGCTCATGGGTCTTTGAACATGACCCGGGTCCATTAAACATGACCCGAAAGCCCATAAGGGCCCAAACATTACACTATAAATACCCAACCACCCGCATTAACTAGGGAAATGAGAATTAACTGCTACCAAGCTGCTTAATCATCTCTCTACTCTCTACTCTAACCGTTAAACACCCACACACCACCATTAAACACCCACACACCACTGTTAAACACCCACACACCACCTTAAAACTCCACTTGAAATTACCAGCCTACCCTCAGGCGATTATTATCCACACTAAATTGGCGACCACAGTGGGAGCACGAAGGTGCCCGAATCAAGCATTCAAAACCAGCTAAGAAAATCTGTCCGAATGAATCCGGACAATCCAGAGCTTCCACCAGCTTTGCTCGAAGTGGTGGAAGAGAACGATGAGTACACTGTCCAAGAGCGCGACAGGTTAAAGCTTGAAATAGAAGCTCTGAGGGCTGAAAAGGCCAGGATGGGCGTGAAAGAAAAATCAAAAGCATCAGTTGCTCATCACACCGACAACCCCAGAGAGCCCGAGGCTTCAAAAACTCATGTGAGCACCAAAAAGACACATGCCAGTTCTAAAAAGTCTCACCGGTCCAAGCCTGTGGAGAGTTCTGACTCGAGCTCAGAATCTTCGGGTAACTCTTAGGACAGTGAGGGAAATGAAAAATCCTTGTCCTCTAGCAGCGATGAGGGTCGAACCAAGAAAAAGCAAAAGCAGGTTAAGAAATATTCAAGAAAAAGAGACAGGCATGGAAGAATGAAAAGACATATTGGCAAAGGATCATCTCACCACCGGAGGTATACGGACAAGATGCTGATGGATCCCTTTGCTTTCCACGATGAGCCGAGTATCTTTTCAACTCCCAATGAGGATACTGTGTTCAGTCGTGGAAGGAATTGGAGGCAGTCTCCATTGTCTTCTAAAATCCTGTCCGGAAACCTCCCCAAGAGGTTTGACAGCACTAAAATGGAGAAGTACGATGACAGTACTGATCCGGACAACCATCTGGAGCAATTTATGAACTTCATGATGAACTTTGATGATGATGATAAACTGCTTTGTAGAGCATTCTCCCAATCATTTACGGGGAGTGCTCTGAAATGGTACAACAGCCTGCCTCAGGGTTGTATTAAAGATTTCGATACCTTTTGGGTGGCTTTTCGAAGGCAGTTCGTAGGGAGTAAAGAGCTGAAGGGCAATGGAGACACCATAATCCATTGTGCCCAGGAGCCAAATGAGTCCTTGAAGGAGTACATAAGCCGTTTTGTGAACACAAAGAATGGGTTGGCTGATTGCTTCGAACAAATGGCAATAGCATCCCTAAGGCAAGGTTTGAACCCAGGCAACCTGGCTGATTCAGTGACCAGAAAGAAGGCTATGACATGGGGAGGGTTGGTGAATCAGGTTGGCAAACAAATAAACGTCGATGAAACCAAGAAAACCAGGGTGCACAGGCAGGTGAGATCCACCCCAGTGGCACCAACTCCAAATCAGAATCAGTCCGGGAACAAAGCAAGAGAAACCGGACAGAGGCATGGTAGGGAAAAAGCTCAGTCTCAACCAGCTGCTCCTGCTCAAAGTCAACAATCCAGAAACAAGAGGGGGCCATGGGTCCAACCGGAGTGGTTCGCAGAATTAAAAGAAAGGGTGGCCACTATCTTTGATAAAACAAAGGATGAGGTGCATTACCGGAGACCGGCAACATTGCAGTCTCCCAGAAAGCATCGCAACAACTCTTTTTGCCAATATCATAATGATATTGGTCATACCACTGATGATTGCATAGTATTGAAGCAAGAGGTTCAAAACTTGATTAAAAGGGGGAAGCTGGGAGCTTACGTTAAAAGAAGAGGAGGCAACAGGCCTGATAATACTCACCGGGTTGGTCCGAGTTATGCTGCCCCGGAGGGGGCCATGATTATTTTTAAAAGATTTGATGTGGAATCTGAGTACTTGGACCCTAATCCAACTCGGAACAGAGTGGGTACTATTGAGGAATGTGCTAGATCGGTCTCCGGGCTCATTAAGTTTTTCGAGTCACTCACAATTTTTGGGGGAGACACTATGACAACTCCTACTCCTTCTTCAAGAAAGAGGCATGTTCATACCTTGGCCAGCCAGTTGGAGGAGGCATGACATCCTATCAGTCACCAAACTCTTTCCCTTTCATTGTGTTTGATGAGGATGATTTAAGAAACATTGCTGGCCCTCAGGAGGATGCTGTTGTCATAGGAGCATCTATAGGGGGCAATGACATACGTCGAATCTTGGTGGATACTGGAAGCTCAGCCAATATCCTTTTCCTGACCACTTACAAGAAAATGAAAAATCCAGCTGTAATTCAGAATTCAGACAGGTCAATCGTGGGCTTCACGGGCAGCTCAGCAGATGTGATCGGGGAGTTCGAAGAGAAGGTGTTATTGGGCAAGGGCCCTTTCAAGAAAATGGTGAGAATACTCTTTATTGTGGTGGATTGTTCCACTTGCTATAATGCTATTCTAGGGAGGTCTTGGCTCTCTAGGATGCATGCAGTGGCCTCAACAGTCCACCCGTGCTTGAAGTATGCTGTTCAGGGGCAGGTTGAGTTGTCTGGAGCAGCCAAAAGATTGCAAGAGAGTGCTATGCTACTGCCCTGGCTCCTCGAACGCTGGGGGCAGTTCGTATTAATGAACAATAGCAGTTTGAGGGCCTTTCTAGGGGTGAGGGTGAAATTGATGACCCCAGAGAGACCCCTGGAATATTGATACCAATCAAAGAGGTTGAAACGCACTGTTTGGAAGATGGTAAAAGTGTCAAGATAGGGTCCAAGATGCCACCATTGTTGAAATAAGAAATGTTGAAGTTTTTGAAAGACCATCATCACGTTTTTGCTTGGTGCAATGCTGATGTAACTGGGGTTCCATCAGAGGTGATATCCCACCACTTATCCGTCCAGAGAGATGTAGCTCCAGTAGTTCAAAAAAGAAGAGCTTTTTCCAAAGAAAAGGTTGATATCATTGTGCAAGAGGTTGACAGACTCACAAAGATGGGGCACATTAAGGAATCTCAATACCCTTTGTGGACTGCCAATCCTGTCTTGGTGAAAAAGAAAAATGGCAAGTGGCGCATGTGCATTGACTTCACATACCTCAATAGAGCTTGCCCAAAAGACTTGTATCCGGTCCCCCGGATTGATCAGTTAGTAGACTCTACCTCTGGGAACAAGCTGCTTTCCTTTATGGATGCTTTCTCCGGATACAATCAGATTCAAGTAGACCCAAGGGATCAAGAGCATACCACATTTGTCACAGATAGAGGTCTTCATTGCTACGAAGTTATGCCTTTTGGTTTGAAAAATGTTGGGGCTACTTATCAGAGGTTAGTCAACAAGGCATTTGCTGATCAAATTGGAAGAAATATGGAGGTATACATTGACGATATAATGGTGAAAAGTGTGGATGAGCAGTTGCACTTGTCCGATCTCCAAGAAACTTTTGCCAACTTGGTGAAAGTGAATCTGAAGTTAAACCCTGAGAAGTGTGTCTTCGGGGTGCAGTCCGAGAAGTTTCTAGGGTATATCATAAGTGAACATGGAATACAGCCCGATCCGGACCAGCTCAATGCTCTATTCCAAATGGAGCCTCCTCGAAATATTAAAGAATACAGCGGTTAACGGGGAGATTAGCAGCCTTAAACAGATTTATCTCTAGGTCTTCGGACATGTGTGCTCCTTTCTTTCAAACTTTGAAGGGTGCAAAGGGGTTCGAATGGACCCCACAGTGTGATGAGGCTTTCAATGAAATCAAGAAACACCTGTCCTCTCCCAAAACTTTGTTCAAACCGGTTGATGGGGATACTCTCTTCGTATATTTAGCAGTTTCAAGTTGTGCCATCAGTGCTGTGCTGGTAAGAGAAGTCGATAGACATCCCCACCCAGTATACTACATCAGCAAGAGCTTAATAGATGCTGAGAGACATTACCTGAAACTTGAAAAACTGGCATTAGCCTTGGTGGTAGCTGCAAGGAAGATGAGGCCTTATTTCCAGGCTCATCCTATTATCGTCCGGACCTCTTTCCCCTTAAAGAATGTCCTTAAAAAAGCAGACATTTCGAGCAGAATGACTAAGTGGTCAGTAGAGTTGGGGGACTTCGACATAGACTTTGCTCCCCGGACATCAGTGAAAGCCCAAGCTGTGGCTGATTTTCTGGTTGAATTCCACTCCGATAGGGATTCAGAACAAGCTACTGATATAAAAGATAAGAAATGTGGATCGTTCGAACAGACGGTGGATCTAGCACTATGGGATGTGGTGTAGGAATATGTTTAACTTCCCCATATGGGGACAGCATGTACCAGGCTATTTGTTTTTCTTTCAGGGCATCTAATAACGAGTCCGAATATGAAGTTGCTATAACTGGGTTAAAGTTAGCCTACATCTGTTGGGCTAAGAGGGTCAAGCTGCTAAGTGACTCCCAATTGCTTGTCCACCATGCCTTAGGCCAATCTGAGGCTAGAAAGGAGCAGCTTATGAAGTATTTACTCCTCCTTAAAAATGAAGCACTGAAATTTAAAGCTGTTGTCTATGAGCATATTCCCCGGACAGAAAATGAGCTAGCAGACTCATTGGCAACTATAGCATATACAGAGTCATACCCATGGATCCATGTGCTTGAAAGCCCTTCAATTCA
This sequence comes from Limnanthes douglasii subsp. nivea, assembly GCA_036936605.1. Classification (NCBI taxonomy): domain Eukaryota; kingdom Viridiplantae; phylum Streptophyta; class Magnoliopsida; order Brassicales; family Limnanthaceae; genus Limnanthes; species Limnanthes douglasii. The sequence continues at coordinate 90,492,091 of JAUPFV010000001.1, read as the reverse complement.
ACTTAGTAAGGGTAAAGAAGAGGAAATTTTTGAAATGCAAGTGAAACAACCTCAAGACTGGAGGTTTCCTCTCCTACAATATCTCTCCGATGGTGTCCTGCCACCAGATAAGTCACTAGCCAGAACGTTGAAACACAAAGCTCGTGGTTTTATCGTATTAAGAGAAGTATTATACAAAAAGTCCTACAGTAAACCTCTCCTACGTTGTTTGGGGGATGATGAATCACAAGTAGTCCTCTCCGAATTGCATGATGGTGAGGGGTCAGCCCACTGTGGGTTTAGAGCTTTAACCAGAAGAGTATTACTCTCCGGATACTATTGGCCATCAATCATGAAAGATGCTAAGGAATTAGTGAGGAGGTGTGACCCATGCCAAAGGTACAGCAATGAAATTCATGTACCAACCATTCCTCTAGAGTCTATTTCTGAGCCCATTCCCTTTGCTCGATGGGGGTTGGATTTAGTAGGGCCTCTCCCCGTGGCGTTCGGAGGGCGAAAAACTATAATTGTGGCCATAGACTACTTCTCGAAGTGGATAGAAGCAGCCCCCCTGGCAGGGACAACGTCAAAGGCTGTTATAAAATTCATTCTATCCAACATATGCTGCAGATTTGGTGTCCCACAGAAAATAACAACAGACAACGGGCCACAGTTCGACAATAGAGAAATGGAAAGCTTCTGTGCTTCGAGGGGTATACAACATTTTTTTTCTTCACCTTTCCATCCACAAGCAAATGGGCAAGTTGAAGTTGCCAATAGAACTATCTTGTCCGGTTTAAAGAAGAATTTGGAAGGGGCTGCTGGGAAGTGGCCTAGTTATTTACAAGAAGTCTTGTGGGCCTACCGGACAACACCTGGGGCTGCAACACAAGAATCACCCTTCGCCTTGGTCTATGGGATGGATGCAGTAGCCCCCATAGAGAAGACACTCCCTTCCTTTCGTATTCATAACTTCTCCGAACATACTAATGAGGTGGCAATCAGAAATCAACTTGATTTGATAGAAGAAAGACGGGTTAAGGCTCACCTCAGAGTTGCACACTATCAGGGCTTGATGAGGAGCAGGTTTGCTTCCAAAGTTAAAAGAAGGGATTTCCAGCCAGGGGACAAAGTATTAAGGAAGGTCTTCTTTCACACTAAAGAAAGGCTCTTCGGAAAGCTGGCCCCAACTTGGGAGGGTCCGTATATTGTGGTTGAAAGAATCAAGCCTGGAACTTATTGGTTGGAAGACAAAGATGGCAGAGTTTTAACTCATCCTTGGAATATTGAGCATCTCCGGATGTACTTGGAATAACACTTGTGTAAATGTTTACTTGTTTAAACATCCATGTAAATATTTGGGGGCATACTTTCCCCTCCCCGGTGGCACGGAGAGTTTTCAATGAAATTCAATGCCTTCTTGAAAATTTTTCTAAGTGTTGTTTAAAGTTCTGTTCCTTATTATACTATCCGGACTGAAATTTCTAGAGGGTATTTAAACTCTAGCCGGAGAATTTAAACACTCTCACAATGCAATAACTAAAAGCTACTTAAACTCTAGTTATCTAAACTAAAACAAACAATGAAAGAAGATGATGGTTGTGCAAAATAGAAATATTCATTGAACAACTTAAAATTGCCTTGGCCTTCCAAGGACTTTCGAATAAGTCAGGATACAGCACAAAAAACCTGTCCGAACAAATACCGGACACCACTACAAAAAGAGTGCCTTGGCCTTCCAAGGACTTTAGTTTGAATAAAAGATAAACCAAGTAAACCATAAATTAAGATTGAGCCTTTGAAGATGGCTCCCCTTCATCTACTTTCTTACCCTTAGAGTCGCTCCCCCCTTCGACTACTTTCTTACCTTTGGGATCATTCTCCTCTTCGCCTGGGCTCTCTCTGGTCCTCTCTTCATCATCAGATGAAGACCCACTGGAAATTCCATCCTCTTCGACCATTGTATAATATGGAAGGTCATCATCATCCACATAGAGCCATAAGTCCCCCAGGCTCCTCTTCGGAAATTTTTCATGAAAAAGGAGAACCATATCAGACTTCACCATTTGAAGCAATAGCTCTTCGCTTTTAATCATCTCACTGGCGTAGGCATTGATCTTGGCGTTGATTGTAGCCTCTTGATCCCTTAACAAAGCAGTTTTATCCTCAGCAGCCCTGGTCACTGCATTCTCAAGAGCGATCTTGTCAGTGGTCAGGTTGGGGATAATCTTCTCCTTGGCAGTGGTCTCTCCCTTTGAGACACTAAGGTCTTTCTCCATACCGGATAGCTTCTCCCGGAGATCTCTTATGGTTCCTTCTAGGGTGGCAACTTTTGTGTTGCTTTCATCTTGATTCCTCTTCAGCTCCTCATTTGCTTCCTTAAGCAAATCAGCATTTGCAGTAGCAGTGCGAAGGTCTTCAGACAGCTTTTCCTTCTCAGACTTGAGGTCTTTGATGATGTCTGCTTGACCCCGGACTTGTCTTTCCAGTGTGAGTACTGGCTGCACATTGCTAAGCAAATAATGAGCTATGGTGTCCTTTTCACTAGAAACAATGAAAGTCTTACCACTGAAGTTGACCGTATTGGAGCTGCTCGGAGGGATGTAAGGCCATGCGAACTCGTCTCTGGGGAGGCCAAGGAAGTACTCACCAAGCCCAGCCAGACCAGTGATGTCCACTTCATCGAGGTTGAGGTCTCCCCCCTCTACCTCATCGGTATGAAAGTCCCTTGGGATCTCTTCGGCCAACGCTGGGTCAGAGGGGTCAGTGGGGAAAGAGGGCTCCGGATCCCGGAGAGCAAGCTCATCTCCTTGTGAAGTCTTTTTCTTTTTGGCTTCCCGGTCAGCGCCTTCACCTGCTTGCTTGCGAGTCCTCTTGGGAGCCCTTGGAGGTTTTGGAAGGTCTGCTTCCTGTCTTTCGGTCTCTTGCTCCACCACTGGCAAGAGAGCTGCATCAATTAGACTCTGGGCCGGCCCCTCCGGGTCTGTTGGAGCATCCTTCTCAGCATCACTTGCCCCCTTTTTGCCTCTCTTCTTGCCCTTCATTTTGCTTGGGGCTTTGGCCCGGGCAGGTAGGAAGAGTGTCCCATCTAGTTCGTGGGACCTTCTAAGCACAATGTCTTCAGGAGGCTGGGTGGTGAGCTCTTCCCAGGTTAGGTCTCTCCGACCTATGGTGTTCCATAGGTGAGACCTTGCCAGATTTCCAGGGGTGAAGGCTTTGTGGAATCGATTCTCCCAATTCTCTGCGGCCCAAGCATTGATTTTGCCACAAGTAACCTGTCCGGCCTTCAAATAATCCCCGAACTCCTTTGGCAGCTCTGTTAGAACAAAAGAGAGACTAGTTAATTTAAGCTAACTTGAAAAAAAAGAGAAATGGACAGAGGTTTAAAGTAAGAAACGTACGGTCACTCCTCCACCTACTCCTGAGGAGGCTTGGGTTCTCTCCAGCCTTGATCTTCTTGTCGTTTTCCCAAACGCCACTGACAAACAAAAATTGGCTCCTCCATTTGCTCTCTGACTCCAAGAGATCATCAACAGCCTTGAGATCGTTCCCCATATTGAAATGGTAGAAGGGGAATTGGTGATGCTTGCAAAGGTTGGTCACCACTGCGAACTCTTCCATAGGGAGAGGGATCCCGGACAGCCTAGATTCCATGATACATGACATCAGAGTATACCAGCCATTGGGGCTCAGCTGGCTCGGGCAGAGCTTCACCAGGTGAAAGTATCGAACGATCTCCGGGTCCAGTGGGAACCTGAGTCCCCAATTAAATAGCTCTGTAAAAAAGACTATTTCGTTCCTCTTGCAATCCATAGGGGTCTCCGGATCTATGGGGATCCTTATCTTTACATTTTCTGGGATCCCCCATTTTGTGCGCATTCGACCCAGGTCAGAAGTATGGATGAATGCATACTTGGTCTTCTGTATGGCCAAGAGATATTTGAGCTCAACTCTGTGGAAACACGGCCCCACCTTCTCTTCAAGGCATTCCGGCAGGTCCGGATGCCTCAAGTACAGTTTTTCCTTGCCTTTTTTGGCAGCAGCATTTTCAGTCTGACCGGAGGACTCAGACTCAAAAGGGACATCTTCAGCAGAGTCCTCCATTCTTTCCTCCATAATTGTTGGGGGAATGTCTGTGGTAGTGGTCCGGGGAGGATTATAGCTTGGCTCAGCCTGGCTTCTGGACTGCTGGCCTTTTGTGTTTCTTTGACTTCTCATCTCAGGCTGGGGCTCAGAGGCAGAAGTCTCTCTTGGAGGTACCGGACTGCTGGCCTCCGGACCATATGGCCTTTCCCGGGGAGCTCTGATGGGCACTCCAGACCTAGGACTACTGTTTTTTGCCCCCGATTTGGAGGGAGTATTCTTGGAAGCTAGCCCTTTGACTAGCCGGCTTGACTTTTTAACCACCAGCTTCTCCGGAGAGTGCTCTGTGTCAGACCCCATTGCAATAAATGGAGAAGGTTTCCTAACACTTGTAACTGTGACTCCTGGCTCAATAGCAGGTACTGACTCCTGAACTGAGGAACCAGAGACTATGGGCGAAAGGGTGTATTGAAAGAGTTTTTTGGGCTTAGTACCCTTGGAGGAAGATGAGCCTCGATCTGACTCAGTAACAGAGGCGACTGGTTTATCAACGGGTGATGAAGGTAGCCCTGCTGCTATTCGTCTCTCCTTCTCAACTTTTTGTGCTCTTTCCAACTCCGAAAGATTGAGCCACCCACCTTTGATCAGTGTTGTTCTTGCTGTAAACATAAACTACCCAGAAAACCTTTGCTTTAGAGAGAGAAAGCTCTGAGTAAATTTGCAGAGTAAATGTGAAAGAGATGGTAAAACAGTGGAAAATGAGTTTCAATTTATAGTAAATCTGAAAAGAGGAGTTGATTCCTAGGAGAATTCGAAAAGTTTGGCAATGATTAAAAGACGGCGCTGATGTCACTACTTGTAATTAAAGAGGTTTCTTTTCGAAGAAGGTGGTGCGAAATTCAAGCTGAAAAAACGGCTGGAGTGACCAATCAGAGAGCAACACGTGTCCCACTAACTCTGACAAAAACCGTTTTGAATTCGTGAAAGCTTAATCTGTCCGGGTATACCCATAGATCTGTCCGGGTTGAAAACCACTTCTGACGTCAGACTGTTTTTCAGTTCTTTGACAAGGATACTTGCTCAAGCACCTAAAAAAGGGGCTCCTGATGAGTCCGAATTCAGCATGCTCCCCGAACAAGGGCAAATCGGTCTAGTCTCTCCGAATACCGGACAGGTTACATGGACAGGGATCAAACAGGTCACTTGGACCAGACAGATTTCTGTGAACACTATGAACTTAAGGCTGTTCGAACTATGACAAAAGTACTAAAAAACCTAAACACTTCTTGACTAAGCTACTTGCTCTCCTACTTAGAGCTCATGGGTCTTTGAACATGACCCGGGTCCATTAAACATGACCCGAAAGCCCATAAGGGCCCAAACATTACACTATAAATACCCAACCACCCGCATTAACTAGGGAAATGAGAATTAACTGCTACCAAGCTGCTTAATCATCTCTCTACTCTCTACTCTAACCGTTAAACACCCACACACCACTGTTAAACACCCACACACCACCTTAAAACTCCACTTGAAATTACCAGCCTACCCTCAGGCGATTATTATCCACACCACTCACCAGTTAAAATATTGAGATCCACATGTTGAGGAGGATCGCTTCGAGGAACTGGGAGCGGTGCTAATGTAGGAGAATTTTCTATTGGAGAGGGACTTGATGCCTGGGTAAGAGGAGAATTGGGTGTCTGACTTGAATTTTATCTAGCTTACTTTTCAGGCTCACTTGACACATCTTAGATCTCAATCCCTTGAGAAATTTCCTGGGCATCATCCTGTGTTTTAGCATCCTCGGATAATTCTTGGATGGGTTCCATTACAACGTTTTTCTTGCCTTCTTTTGTCTTGGTATCTTTTTTCTTGCTAGGGTGGACAGATTTCTTTGGAGGGGAAATCGATATGGGTTCAACAATGTTTGTTGGAGAGGATGGCTCCTGACTAGCAACTAACCCTTCAGAGTCTGACTGAAGATCTTTTGTGGACATTTCCTCGTCGGATTCACCAAGGTGACTTTTGGCACGAGAACGCTTCAGAAGATAGATGACTTTATCTTTCTTGCTCTCTCGATCTAGAATTTCTTGTTGAGCGGGAGGGGTCATTAATTCTTTTATGGTCAACCGGTCAAGAGGATTCAACCTCCAGAGTCGACTTTTGGCCAAGTTGTTATTCATGAAGCACAGGTGAAATCTGTTGTCCCAATTTTCTTTGGCCCACTCGCTGAGTTTGGTGAAAATGGTGGTAGCACTCTCTACGTAGTCTGCGTATGGTTTTGAGACTCCGGTTATAACTACAAAGAATTTAGTTAAGTACATTATTATCCGAGGAGGAAGGGTAAATGAAGAAGTTAAGGGACTTATATTTGTTGGTCCACAAGAGAGACAACTTGTGTGGATTCGAAGGAGTCAATTCTGATCCTGTCTCCCAATGGCCAGAGAAGTAGACAAATTGTTGCCTCTATTTCTTATTAGCTTCTAGCAAGTCCTTCAAAACGTTTTGTCTTCGGCTAAAGGTTAATAAAATAAAATGGGAAAAATGGATTCCTTGCCAAACCAGATAATCTGATGAGCGCTTCTAAAGAAACTTTGTTGCCCGAAATCCTCGAAGCCATGATACATGCCATAAGTGTGAACCACATATTCAGACCGGCTTGTGAATGGTCTAATGGAAACCTTAATCCCCAGTTCATAAGTTCAGTATAAACAACTAACTCATTATCTCTAACTGATAAAAGAGTCTCACCTTCCGAGGGGAACCTAATGTCAATGTACGAGGCAATGCACCACCGGGTCCTCAACATGGGCTTCTCCGAGGGCAAAAAGTACTTATAAGATATGCTGTGCAGCGCAACCATATGCTTGTTTTCAATTCCTCTAATGCTGTTGCCTACGATGACATCAAGTTCTAAGGGAAGATTGATGTCTCCCTTAGACTTTGGGGCAATCCGACGAGCTTGTTCTTTGGACATTGCTAGGGGAGCGGTAATCATTTGACTAGAAGACCCTGAGGGAAGGTTAATGGCTTTACTTTGCTCTGCCGTAGAATTCGGTTGAGTTGCTGGCTCAGGAATATCCGAGGCAATTCCTTTCCCTTTAGCAGCCAAGGCTTTGTTTAGCATTGCTTAAAGCTCGTCTTCAGTAATGGTGTTTCTTCATAAAGAAAATTGAGTGCTTTCTGTTGCCGTTATTGAAGGGGTGTTTGGAAGGCTCGATCCAGAGCTGTCGGTCTTTAGAGGAGGATTTTCAACTATTACAGCCAAAGGGGGCGCTGGGGTTTCCGAGGGAGTTCCCTTGGCGCGCTTGCGCTCCTGAGAGTTCTTCTTATCCTTATGATGCCTTTTCCTCTTCCCAAAAGAGTGTTTGTGGTGTCTATCTTTACCCATGGGTTCGAGGGTGTTGAGATCAAAAACTGGATTTTGTTGCAAAATTTCGAGGGGTATGATAGCAGCACAGTTTTCCGATGGAGGCCAAGAACCGTAGAATGTAGTAACATAAGGTTGGGGTTGAGGCTCAACGTATTCACCAACAACAACTCTCTCTTGAAATTTCTTACTGATTAGAAGCCACTCTGGAATCCGACGAGGTTTATAAGCCAGCTTTCTCTCTCTAGAAATTTTAGAATAAAAAGTTTGGAATGTAAATGAAGGAGATCCGTATTTATAGAGGAAGATGGGCTTTTAGGGCAAGCTAGGCATGGGGACATTTTCATTTTTTTTCCTAGGGGTGTTACGAGTAAAATAGGTGCAATTTTATTGATTCAAAAAACGAAGGAGAAGATGAAGAGCCAATCATATGATGAAAAGTGTTGGGAACCGGGAAAAGATCTCTATAGAGATTTGGTGACAGAGAATTACGACTAATAACGTCATGAAAAATGTGGCAGTTTGTTGTCTCAATTTTGCAAGTTCGCATTGCTAATTCCGATGAGTCCAATCTTTGTAATTTATTAGCCAAGTATGGAAGGCTGCATAATGACGAGCCAATTAATTCCAACGAATAAATTTGATGAGAGATGTTTCAAACTTTGCTAAGACATTGCAAGGATTGGGGGGGGGGGGGGGCTAATCAGTTCGGAGAATGAATTCGAAGAGTGAAAATATTCGAAGAGTAAAAAACATTAGAAGAAGAAGACTCTTCGAAGAGGTATCTTGTATTAGAAGTATTATTCGAAGATATATGAAAGTATTCGAAGAAGAAGACTCTTCGAAGAGGTATCTTGTATTTGGAGAAGTATTATTCGAGGACATATGAAGAGTAAAAGATATTCGAGGAAGTGATTTTTATTGGGGAAATATGTTTAAAAGTATAATAAAAATAGTCATGATGGATAAGTGAGAAAATATAGGGACTAAATGTGTAATAGGTAGGAATTAAAGTGCGTGGGACCCATAATTGTACTATAAAAGGACCATACCCGAGTTGATAATCTGGTTGATTAATTTCTCTCTCTACTTAGCTGAACTCTCACTCTCTCTCTCTAAAAAGAAGCTTTCACGTAGTATTTGTTCTTTACTGTTTGGTGCCCCGAATAATCACATAACACAAAATCACCATAGAGCTATTTTTTAAGTCATCATATCTCATTTCTCCGGTTCACCTATACATCATCCATATTGTCCTTTCAATAAAAAGAATTGAATTATATCGACTATAAAATTTCAAACTATTCCATCATATTTAACCATAATATCTCTAATAGCCTTCACTAACTATTTGTGAATATATCGAGTTTAAGATGTTTTTAATGTTTTCACTGATGTATCAATAAGAGCTTTTCTACCATCCATGACATGGAAAAAGAACTCATAGGAGTTAATCCACGTAGACAAACATGCTCCACAAATCCGTCTCTCCCAACCCATGTCGTATTGAGTGAAATGTGGCAAGCATAAATATATTAGTGAAACTCCCTTTTGATCATGCAGTGACTACGACCTGTGGATTGTTACTCTCAGCTATACTCTTTACAGCTCTAGTTACAGCATCATCACAAGCTTTATTTAAAGTCTAAAAAATACTAAAATGTAAGTACCTCAACTAAAAAATTCCAAAAGAAATAACAGTTTGAAACCATCTTCTATTTTTTATATGGTTCACTTTGTCCTCAAAAGATTCTATTAGGTTCCCCCTCTTACAAATTTTTCTTAATTAGTTCTTTCACTTTACTCTTTACTATATAAATTATTTCTCAAACTGTTAGCATTTTCCATACTTTTTTTAATCCAAAAGGTATCCAAAATGAAGATCGAGAAAATTGGATATCTAAGTAACAACTTGGATGGATCTAAAAGAGCATATGAGTCCGCCATAGAACAACCTAAACTATCAAATTGGAATTGGTATATTTTGGTTTATATCTTTTACTTTTATAAATGTATATGGATATAAATCAAATAAAAAATAAATTATAACCATTAATAAATATATCACGGATCTCTATTTTTACATAGATGATCAAGAATATTATAAATATTTATTGATTTTAAAAATAGTATTGCTTGTTGCTTAATTATATTTTGTTATCAGTATTTTTATTACGGTGGATTTTTAGTTTATATTTGATTTTATATTTATTTATGTTTTAATTATTAAATGAATTATTTTGACTATGATATTTTTTTTTTATTACTTTTGTTTAAGTTGTAATTATTAACTGATTTTTTTTGTAAATTGTGTTCTTTCAGTTTTGTTTTAAATTATACTTTTTTTATATATGTGAAAAATATTATTATATGATATTCTATTTTCATTTTTGAAATTTGGTAGATATATAAAAAATTATATTCATTATTTTTTTTACTTTATTTTCCTCTCTTCTCATATAACCATAGTCTCTCAAGAAAATCATTCAATTTATAAAAGACTGAAATCAAAACATCAAATTATGTATTATATATCAAAATCACTCAAGAGTCGAAATCAGGCATATCATGACATAAGTTTATATGTCAACATTATTTACAAAAATAAGAACCTTTCTGTATTATAGGCTAATGGGTATGCATCGGAGCCTACTAATGCCAAAAACAAAGAAAAATTCCAGAATAGGCCAATGGTTATGCCTCATTTAGTAACTGCAGATTTGTCTAGCTTCCAGGTGCAACCTTCTTGGCATGGAATAAATCCCTAGATCCAGTCTCGTGAGTTTGATTACTTAACTTCCTTAGATAATTGAGAGAGATCAGATTATAGAGAGAGAAATAGATTTTAAAAAGAGAAAATGAGAGTGCTCAAATGATCTAACTCAAAAATCCAACCCCTTTATTTGATCAGTCTTGGCCTTTATATAGAGGTGCAATGACTTAGTTAATAACTAAAACAATTACAGAAAATAGGATAATTACACGTTAGTCTATGACAAAAATATAAGATATCAATTTCCTCATCTAATTTTACAATCTGTCATAAGCTGTTTTATTCTTCACATTTCAGTCCTCGAAGTCTCATTTCCTTATTATTAGCCCCTTTAGTTCTCATGTAAGTAAATGAATGAGAACTAACTAGCCTCGAACGCAATTATAAGTGAATATAGTCTCTTTTTCTACAATTTAAATTGCGTCGATTATTCTATTATACCATTATTTATATCAAGTGCATCAAAATATTTCAATAAGAAATTACCTCTTTACATCACAATTCGAAGGAATATCTGATATTCAAGATGTCAAGTCTACTTCTTAGCAAATAATGACCCCCTAAGGGCTACGTCTGCCACTAGGGCTATAACATGACAGGCGTTGAATTCTTATCTACGTAACTGTTTCAACTTCTGTCCAATCAATATCCACCTTTCCCACTTCTAAACACTATATTTCTTTTGTTATAAATCCCATTGTGAGACATTATTTGATTTACAAACAGAATTCCTTGAGAGAGAAAGTGAAAAAACTCTAAACTTCTTTCACCGACTTCTTCAATCTACTAGATACTTTCACCAGAAAAATCATCTTTTCCGTTCAATCTTCAACCAGTTTATGATAAAACGTCCAAAATCTAGGAGATCTAAATCCAGAATTACCAAAAAACCTAAATTCCCAAAGTTAGACAACAACGTCTTCGGAGCTTACGATTACTTTTGCATCAGTGAAAGAGCAGAAGAATATAGAGCAGTTGGATTAATAAGCAACACTCCCCTTGGTCTATCTATGAAGACCATATATTACAGTAACTTCGATCCTTCCAAAATCCTGTTTTTTTACCTTATCGTCTTACAGAAGAAAGCCAATCCTCAAAAACTCGAACACCTAAAGTACCTCGAACCCCACCCTCTTTTACTAGGTCGTCATCTCAAACCAATCGTAAAGTGAGAAAATATTTTTTAAAGAGATCCGAAGCGACTCATTCCTCAACCAAACCTTCAAACTATCACCATCCTCAAACTCAAAAAAGGAAAACTTTTATAGCAATGGGCGACGACATTGATGGTACCTCGAAAATTAATCTTGCTTCAAATCCATCAACCTCTTCTCCTTTCCTGAGAGAGACTGTTGAGACAACGGCATTGTCTCAAATAAATCCCTCAAGTAACCCTCCTCGATTGGTGAATGAGACATCTGAAAGAGAAATCGATTATGAAGCTACTCAGTCCAATAATGAGGTTGATACAGAAGAAGAAGCTTCAAAGTAATCAGAAAATGCTGCACAAGAAAAATCTCGAAGACCGAGGTAAAAGAAAGCTCTTATCACAATATCTGAGGAGGAGCGTACAACAATAGGTAGAATTTGAGATCTCTCACTGCGGACTATATAGTGGCTCTAAAAAACGTTCCATACTACGAAAAGAGCCAAACAAGTGATCTAAAGAAGCAGTGGGGAACAAGAGACAACATTACGCTTTGTATTCCCAAAAAAGGAGAAACACACCTAGATTGTAAAAAAGACGAACTGATGGTCTACCCAGAGATCATCAATTGAGGTCTTCAATTTCCACTGGATCCCATGATAGTGAACTACTTCGAGCTTTTGAATCCGTGTCCAGCCCAAGTGATACTAAATCAATGGTCCACGCTGCTTTCTGTAATTATGGCTTCCCGCTTGTTCAAATTGTCAAAGAGACCAGTGCTTCCGTTTTACTATCTCACGTTGGATGACGACTTAAAAATAATCGATGATCTGCTAGAAGCATAAAAGTTTGGAAGCAGAAATTCTTCTTCATTTCAGGAGCGTTGGAGAATGGTAGAGCTATATCTGAAGTCAACCCATCAAGATTAAACCTCACCTGGAGGAGTACTCGTAAGTCTTTTAAAATTATCCCTCTAAATTATATTTTCAACTGATTCTATCCTAATTTACTATCAACTTCTATATTCGGAACATAAATTTCGAGATGTTATGCAATTCGTCGAGAAAAAGCAAAATAAGCCTTCATTAAGCTTGTTGTTTGGGGTGAAAATAAGTGGAATAATGTTTTCCACACAACCTTCGAACCCATCAACTTCCTCAAAAATATCTTATTCCGGATCACATTTGGAGCTTTTCTTCTTGATAATTTTATGGAGCCACCCAACCCTATACATAATTTCAGAAGATTAGTCCATCGTAACTGCAAAGTGTTCTTGTCAATTCGCAGTAGATCAGACAACTATCTCCCCCAAAAGAAGAAGAATGTAAAAAAGAATAAAAAATCAACTAGTAAAATGATGGCGCTTAATACCAAAATATCCCAGCACTACAAACCATTGTATTAGTATTTCTGAGATTTAGGGCGCTTGGAGGGATTTTCTCAAAGGGAAAGATGTTCAGACAATGATGGTGTGGCCTTAGACATGCAACCTCATTTTTATAGTTATCACTACTAAAGCTAGGGAGAATTTCCCCATGTGCAAATGTATGGTTTCAGCAGTGAGAAGTGATTTGCCAACGTACCAAGTGTCTTAGAATTTTGTTGTTTCTTCTTTGGTTAAAACTACACACCGACATATAAAGAAAAAGAATGTCACCTAAGTTTAGTCGCATGAGGATATATGGGTAAGCCAAGTTCTATTTGATGTTGCGGAATACCTCATCGCATTCAGATGTGTAGCTGAACTGTTAAACGCCCTTGATTACTTGAAGAATAGGGAATATTTTCATAGGATCAAGAAATGAACCGGTTGAAGGAATCCAAACTAGGGTGAGGATTTGAACTTCCTTGATATATTGTGGTGGCATCATTGTCGCTGGTTTGCTAGCTGAGTCGGTTTCATCTTGATAATTTTTTGTTGCCCAAGTAGCACAATAATTTCCTATAGCAAAGGTTGAATGTACATTTCTCTAAATTGATGTTGAGGTTGACAACTCAGAGTTTTTCGATCTTCGAGGTTGAAAATGTGGTTTAGATTTTTTTTCAATCGGTGACTACCAAATCATCAATATATGTCTGAACATTCCGCCATATTTGTTGAAGTAGGTTTTATCTACTAGATGTTGTTACGTTGCACCTGCATTCTTTAGATGGTCTTATAACAGTGAAGATGTTGCTCGATCATGAAAGTTGTATATTATTCATCCTTATAGTTCATGTTGATTTAATTATAGCCTCAATAACATCCATAAATGAAAATATCTTGTTTACCTAGGTGGTTTCCACTGGTTGATATTTTTTTCAGAGTGAATGAAGTGGAATGACACTTTTTGGAGATGTGTTTATTATCGTAAATCATGCAAGTTATTTTGTAGTCAATATAGCGTATGCATTGGAGCACAATTTATATGATAACATACATTTGATTGAGTTATTGCAGATAGAGGATGGCGTTAGAGGATGTGGATATATCTATTATCATTAAAAGGCTTTAGATATTATTTGTTAAAATCCCTCGTCTGAGGGTGACTTCAAGTGTTAACTTGCTGAGCAATGGAGTCTCAACTTTGTTAAACCTCGTAAGAACCTTTTGTGAGAGGGAGAGAGGTGATATTCCTCTAATTTGGACATAATTATTTTTGTTCATAATGTTAACATACAAGCTTATGCCATGATATGCTTGACTTCGACTCTTGAGATCTCAACGATGATGACTACGGTATCTTCATGTGGATCTACTATCCCTTTTAAGTCATCTTCATCGAATGTAATTAGACGGATAGAAGGTCGGTAGATGTGGACTGAAGTCGGATTTATTTGTTGAACACTAAGTTAGAGATATAACACTTTTGAGAAGTCTTTGTGATACCCACAAGAGTGTCTCCTCCAACAAAATTAGCCACAATCTGCTTGTTTGGATTGGGATCCAATAATCTAAGATTTACTTCAAAACAATCTATGCTTTGGCACACCAAGGGCACAACAGCTTATAGAGTTGTTTTATAAGGCTCGACGCGAGGCCATCATGGCCTTCATTGTTGACAGGATACGTTAGGCTTTTCTATTGCACGATTATTGTTTGTTTTAATATATTTTATAGGATAAAGTACTCAACATCAAATTTTTGTATCAGACTACATTTGAATTTTCACTTAATAGCATCTAATTTCTATTATTAAATTATTTATTATCAATAAGTATTTAGAATTTTCAAAATATCCATATTATCCTTCTAATTTATGTTTTTATTTTATTTTGTTTATGTATCATTATGTTAAAAAAAATCATTTTTATTTTATTTCTTTCAACTTTAAGGATTTGGATTGATTTACGTAAACTTGATTTTGATAGATAATACATAGTTTGATGATTTGATTTCAGTACTTTATAAGTTTGATTGATTTTCTTGAGAGACTAGGGTTATATGGGAAGAGAGGAAAATAAAGTAAAAATAATTAATGAAGATAATTTTTTATATATCTACCAAATTTCAGAAATGAAAATAGAATATCATATAATAATATTTATCATATATATAAAAGATTATAATTTATAACAAAACCGAAAGAACACAATTTAGAAAAAAATCAGTTAATAATTAAAACTTAAACAAAAGTAATAAAAAAATCAAATATGAATTAAAAAGATATCGTAGTCAAAATAATTTCTTTGATAATTGAAACATAAATAAGTTTAAAATCAAATATAAACTAAAAATCCGGTAATCAATATACTAATAAGTAACTTTAATTAAGCAATCAATAAATATTTAAAATATTGTTGATCATCCAAGGTTATAATTGATTTTTTATTTGATTGATATCCCTATATATTTATATAAGTAAAAAATATAAACAAAAATATACCATTTCTAATTTGATAGTTTAGGTTGGTCTATGTCATACTCATATCCCTTTTTACATCCATCCAAGTTGTTACTTAGATATCCATTTTTCTCAACCTTCGTTTTGGATGCCTTTTGGATTAATAAAAGGTATGAAATTTTATAACATTTTGAGAAACAATTTATATAGTAAAGAGTAAAGTGATAGAACTAATTAAGAAATTCTGAAAGAAGTTGTAAGATGGGGAACCCAGTAGAATCTTTTAAGGACAAAGTGAACCATATAAAAATCGAAGATGGTTTCGAATTGTTATTTCTTTTGGACATTTTTAGTTGAGGTACCTATATTTTTAATTTTTGGACTTTAAATAAAGCTTGTGATGATGCTGTAACTAGAGCTGAAAAGAGTATAGCTGAGAGTAACAATCCACAGGTCGTAGTTACTACATAATCAAACGGGCCCCAACGGGTAGCCGAGTTGGTTGAGTATGACATTCTTATGACCAAAAGGTCATGAGTTCGAGTCCCTCTACATACGCTTTCTCGGCTGAGCCTGTCAGTTTGTGTGGTTTACCTTCTAGCGTTGGTTTGCAGGCTATCGCGTCAGACTGAGGGTTTTCCCTGTGCGCACTCATTGCACTCTGAGTAGCGGCTGTGGGTTCCCTCCGAAAAAAATAATAATCAAAACGGAGTTTTACTAATATATTTATGTGTGTCTGGGACAACAAAATGATGGATTTGTGAAGAATGTCTGTGTACGCGGATTAACTCCTATAAGTTTTTTCCATGTCATGGTGGTAGAAAAGCTCTTATTGATACATCACTGAAAACATTGAAAACATCTGAAACCAGATATATTCACAGATAGTTAGTGAAGGCTATGAGAGATATTATGGTTAAATATGATGGAATAGTTTAAAATTTTATAAGAGGTTTAATTCAATTCTTTTATAGAAAGGACAGTACGGATGATGTATAGGTGAACCGCAGAAATGAAATATAATTGAATTCTTTTATAGAAAAGACAGTATGGATGATGTATAGACTGAACCGCGAAAAGTAGAAGTTGTGAATTTAACACCCATACCCTCCTCTTCGATAAAATAATTGAATTATATCTTCTATGGAGTTTTGAACTGTTCCATCATATTTAACCATAATGTAAGCCACTCTCTGAATATACTCTTGCTAACCATCCATGGCCTGAAAAAAAAAACTAAGTTCATCCACGTAGGTAGGAATCGTCCACAAATCCACGACTATACTCACCCATGTCGTATTGAGTGAAATGTGGAAAGGTTCGATATATAAAACAAAATGTTATTCGTTATCACTCAATATTTTATACGTATCAAATAAGGTAAACGACTTACTAAAAATTGCATTTCTTCGTCGTAGTCTTCCGCTTTCTTAAAGTATCCAGCTTCGCTTTAGATTTGAAAATACCATACCTCTCACAAACGTAATCTAGTCTAGGAGTTCTCCCCCATTTCCCGGTATCATAGAGCTTTGTAATTGTGAGAAACTTAATCTTCTTCGATTCAATGTCCACGAAATCATCGAATTCATCTTTCGTAAACAACCTATCTGTTGTGAATATTTTGGTGTAATCAACATCCATATACAGAGGTTGGGCAGGTTCTTCCTACAAAGAATACAATTTCAATATATATACTACAAAAACTTGCTTAAAAAACCAAATCTCAAAATAATCAAAAAATGCAAAACACAAAGAAAATACATTTACTTATGAAGGAAAAAATTCATGTTCGCTTATAGGCATATATATATACAAATCACTTGCGTTTCTTATTACTCATGGATTATGTTTTGTTCAGTTTTATAAAAATGAAAACATCGATTTTTTCGTTTATTTTTTCGAATTACAAATATTTTAAAATACGAAACTTTAAAATTTGATTAAAAAAAGTGTACGGCTAAAAAACAAGAATAATAATTATTTTTAATCCCTTGTTCAAAACTAATAAACTTGTTTTCCCAATAAAAATAATTAAATGCTTTAACCATATTCTCCCAATAAAAATGCTTCCTTACCATTTCCCCATACATCTTTTATTCTCCCTCATGAAGATATAATTAAATTCTTTTATAGAAAACATAGTATGGATGATGTATGGACTGTACCGCGAAAATTAGAAGTTGTGAATATAACACCCATACTCTCCTCTTCAATAAAATAATTGAATTATATCTTCTATGGAGTTTTGAACTGTTCTATCATATTTAACCATAATGTAAGCCGCTCTCTGAATATACTCTTACAATTATTTTAAAATACAGAACTTTAAAATTTGATTAAAAAATGTACGTCCAAACAAAAAAAGAATAATAACTATTTGTAATCCCTTGTTCAAAACTAATAGACGTGTTTTTTGTGTTTGCCTATATTAGTTTATTATTTAAAATAGTATTTTTAGAAGAAAAAAATTAATGCAGATATTTATTAGTATGCTAGCTATTTTTAAAGGTTTCTAAAGATTTTCAAATATTTATCGACAACTTTTTTTTTTCGAAGAGTAAAAGAAAATTTTATTAATTTCATCTTTGAACTAACAGAGCGAAAGGTCAATTGTTATTTAAAAAATAACATATCTTTAAAAATCATATCTTTTATAATAATTGTTATTTAAAAAATACAATAAAAATATTTTAAAAACTATGATAAAAACTAAAAAAATATTTTTTTATCGTATTTCCTTATTCTTTCTATTTTAAAAATGTGTTCTATTAGAGAGACAAAAGCCTCTCCCCTCTCTCTTCCTTTAACGGTAATAAACCGATAACGATAAGTTTTGGTTTTTCGGGTTTTAGGTCTTTTGACCTGAAAACCATAACATTTTACGTCCTTCTTTATTTCACCAGCTCAGATTGTTTTGCCGGTTTCGAGTATCATCGGATCCGAGTGTCCCATTTTATCTCGACGTATTTCTTCCCTTCCTCGGTTCTATTATTCTCGTTGGCGGTGAGAGTCATCGACTTCTCTCTCGGATCTGCCATATTCGCCGGAAATGAGGTTAGTTTCCTTTCCGCGATTCATCTTTCTTTTTCGGTAGGCTTGTTCAAGCCTTCTCTCGGGTTGGCTCCGGTTGAGAGTGACGGGTGCCGTGAGAGTGTTGTTGATTTTTCAATTTTAGTTCAATGTCGGATATGGTAACGGTCTAGTCCGGTGCAGAGTCGGGATTGGCTCGGTGTAGCAACCGGCTCTGGTTAAATCGAGTGTCGAGTGTGGTTTCGATGTCGGAGCTGATTCGTATTCGGTTCCGGCAAAACTCAGACCCTTCATTTGGTTTCTTTTGCTTCATTCATAGACATAGACATGAAGTTATTATGGATTCTGTCCCATTAGCTTTGTGTCGAGAACTTTTCATGCTTGTGAGGTCGTCCTCAAAGCACGTAAAGGAGTTAAGCTGCTAAAAAATTTAACTTTATCGTTTACAGATTTGATTTTAATTTATGCTTTTGTTTTGGTGGTCATATTATTAAATCATATGGGTATGCATGTGATTTATATAGTGGGTACTTCTTATTTTTATTTTATTTATTTAGTTTTAGTTTTTATTTTTCTTATTAATAATTTAATGTTATATATAAATTATTATAAGATTTCGGTAAGCTATTTGTTTGGATGTGACAAAAATAAAATTTTAGATTTGGATTTGATGAAAAAAGTTAGTTCGTTTCTAACAATTTTTTTCTTCAGATTCATTGGAAGAGATCAAAGTTGTTGGAAACAATAAAAAGGTGGATTCACCTTATAAGAGGTTTTGCTCTTCTAGCGTCATCGCATTTGGTAATATGGGTTTTGTCCTCCTACATGACCATCGTCTGATGCACTGTAAGTCTTTTTTAATTTATGAATATTGCTTCTTGGAATATGGAGGGTCTTAATGATCCTGTTACGCAAAAAGATATTACTGATTTCATTATTAGTAATAGTATCTCATTGTTAATTTTAGTTGAAACGAAAGTCCAACTTTTTAAAGTCGAGTCTATTATTAGGTATATGCTTCCCTTTTGACATGTTATTACCAATCACTCTGTCATCCTCTTGGTAGAATTTGGATTATCTGGAACCCTAGTATTATCACTATTTCTAGGTTATCCGAATCCTATAAGTATATTCACTGTATGGCCAAGTGCCATAATTTCAATGCCACATTCAGATTCACGACCATCTATGCATTTAATGATGCTCAGTATCGTACTCATCTTTGGAATGATTTAATAACCATTTCCAAACAAGATCAAGGCATCCTCTGGGTCTCCTTGGGGGATTTCAATGCCATTCGTCATCCGGAGGAGCGACTAGGCTCCTCCAAAAACTGGTCATCGCCAAAATGATGCTACATCAGTGAGCTCAGTGATCTCTGATCCACTGGATTCCTCTTCTCTTGGATTAATAAACAGCTTCCTCAACCCATCCTTTCAAAAATTGATCGTGTTCTAGTCAACCCTGACTGGGACGATCTCTTTCCAATGTCATTAGCTCACTTTGGTTTTCTCCGTTCCTCTGATCACACCACTGCCCTCAATCTTGGGTTCCCCCTTCAAAGACGTAAAAAGCCATTCAAATTCTTTAACATATGGCAATCCCATCCTCAGTTCAAAAACATTGTTTCCAAAAACTGGAATCTTCCTATCTTTTCGTCTAGTATGAGTCTTGTCACTGATAAACTCAATCGTCTTCAGCATGATCTTGCTTGTCTCAATCGTAAGTGATGAGTAAAATAATGACAAGAAAGAGGAGGGGGGGGGGGATCTTGGATCTAGCGCTTGATGTGACTAGTGCTAAGAATGTAGAGAGAGAAAGTATTAAAGAATGTCCACCTACCCAAGAAATGGGCTCCCTTATATAGTGGGGAAAATGGTCCCCATTTATGTCCTAGGTAGTCTTTGAATATTTAATTGCTAGTCCTTTACATTCTACTTCCTTTACATATTGCTCTCTAATAAATAATAAATACGTTAATGGGTTTATTTGATTTGCCCTTTTTACAATTAACATTTTTGCTGCTGGACTCAGCGAATTATTTCCTTATCAGTAGCCCTCCAGTCTTCAAGAGTATCGGGAATGAAGACTCATGAGTAATTCGAGGAAAAGGCCACTGTCTAAAATCACCTCGGGCTTAGAGTTTTGCGGGCTTTTTGGCCAAGTGCCTCGGGATCACGTCTCCTAAAGCTTCGGGAAATGTTACATTGCCCAACGCCCGACCAACCTGCCACAGCCTAACCGACCCTTCTCACATCTTTTAACGCCTCAGAAGGTGATCAATATTGTCCCCTATCGCACGACCTGCGGTGATGGGCTTATTAAGAATCTAGCTAGTAAATCGGTCATGGGCTCAACCGGGTCTTTAAGCCTGCTTGAAGAGTCGCCTGCTTCAGTTCTTCGCGTTAGTGGACACGTGGAGCTCATTCAGAGAACACTCGAGTTCTGGCCCCGGCGCAGGCCTATGGTACTAGCCTGATGATTACCTATTTCGTGCATAGTCAGTTTTGGGTTACTCGTGTCGTTCATTTATTCGAAGCGTGCTCATCTTCACATCTCTCCAGGAGGCTCTTCGACTTCCCGCGGGTCTTTGTCGTTTGGACTTCCCCATTCGTGAAACGGTTAAGACATATCGTTGCCTATAAATACTTCTTCTTTCATCACAAGTCGCTGCCTCAGAGAAATCCTAGAAAGGGAGAGTCCCCCTTAACAATTCTAGAGAGAGAAGCCAGTTTTTATGAAAAAGAAAAACCCGAAGATTAACCAGAAACCGAAGAAGAAACCTGAGTCCTTGTTTGGATTTATTGATTGGGCTAGCATTAGTGACCGAGCTGACGAATATCGAGCCGCTGGATTGATTTGGGGTTCCGATACAAAACCCTTCACACTCGTGCCTATTCCCCACGATCCTGTCCTGCCAACTACCGTGCCTGCAGAATCGTTTATTATACCGGAACTGGCTGTTGCTCAAATCCCCGAAGCAATCGTCATCCTTTCAAGTAGTTCTTCTCCGAATTCCCCTGTCAATCCACCCGATCACCCGACGCTCTCGTCGGTAAACGCACCTGAAAACTTACCTTCTTCTCTTCTTCCCGAGCGCCAGAGTAAACCTAGATTCCTTAAAATGGGAGACTCCAGTGCCTCTTCTTCACCGGTGGGAGGCATCTCACTTGAATTGGTGCAAATAAGCCCTACTATCTTCAGATTTCGTACGGGCGTCAATACCGCTGCTACTCGTTTGGGCGTTACTCGAAGGGATTTCGAACGTCAGACGCTATAAATAGAACGTACGCGCGAGTTGTAAGAAAGTGGATCAAAACATGTCCGCACCGGTAGTAGTTCCAGTTTCGTAAAACCTTCTTCCCAACCAGTTGACCCGAAAGTGGCCGGTTTCTAGATTCCAGAGGAAGTCGATCCTAATTGTACCGAGGCTATTCCAACAGACGCCATCAATGAGCCGGAGGCGACCAATTTAGTTGGCTCAGAGAATAGTCCTGTAAGGGAGGACAAAGCGGGGAAATGTGTTGTTGCCGTAAGCGGTGGTGCCGTTGCTCCTTCTGAAGAGCCTCTTCCTCTCGAGATAGAGACTGTTATAACAACCACTTACCATCGATCTTTGTGTCGGGACAACTCATTGCCCTTTTTGAGGGCAAGTATATGTACTTCTCTACTGCAGAATAGTCGGAGCTTCTGATCCGGTGGGGAATCCAGGAGTGTGTCAAAGTACGGTTTCCCGTTCCTGGGGAAACGCTTCTACATGTACTGTCGAGAGATCGTCGTTTTTACAGAGCTTTTTAACTAGGGTCTTAGGTTTCCTCTGGATCTCGAGATCGCTCGGTACTTCGAAATCCTCGGTATCTGCCCCTCGCAGCTAACTCCCAACGCGTGGTACATGCTAATGTCTTGTATCATGGCCTCTCGACTGTCGGGTCGCGTTATGCCGATTGAAGAATATGTTGCTATGTCGGGGCTTTCAAAATCGCCCAAATTGCCTTTCTTCTATTCTTTGTTTGCAAATACTTGGAAGATTGTGAACGACTTTCTTGAGGGTGACAAGTCGTAAAAGCACCGGTTTGTCTTCATTAGTGGCTGCTGGGAGAACGGTCGTCCATATACCAAGGAGAACCCGAGGCGATTGCTGCGGACTTGGGTTCGTGATGGTAATTTTATTATATAATATATATTATAATTTTTATTTTTTATTTTTTTACTTAACCGATCCTTTGTTCAGTTTCCAAAGAATACATCCAAGGGTTGAAGAAGGATTATTTCGAGGATGCCAAAATAACCTTCCAAATTCTGAAGGACTTTTCCCGGAAGAATTGGGGTAGGGCATTCCATCGATGTTTTAAGAACACCAACCTCATAATGAGCAACCTCTGGCGTTGCTCTAAGGAGCCATTTTCACTGGAGCAGCTGCGCCAACCACTTAACTTGGTGGATTTGGTTGCTAAGACGGATGCACCCGACCCACATCTGTTCCTTGCCAAATACAACAAAGCACCTAGCAAATGCTCAAAATCTGATGAGAGTGCGGAGCCGGAGAACGCAGAAAAGGTAGAGGCTGATGTTGTTGGACAAAAAACAGTAGTTACTGTCGAGGCTAATGAGGTAGATCGGCCCGAGGAGGCGAAGACGAAGAGAAAGAAGTCCGTGGCTGATGGTGATGAAGCCAAGAAACCGAAATGTGTGAAGAAGAAAAACAGAGGTCGGAACTACCGACGCTCCCGCACTTGCAGAAAATACGACTATTCTGGCGCTTTTTGAGCAATATGAGGGGGTTAAGGGTGAGGATATTATTTATTCTGCAGCCGCGTCGCCCGAGAATACCACGATCGTTGTGATTCCTGATGATGATGAGGTTAGGGGAAAAAATGTCGGTCCTTCTGGAGTAGCGAAAGCTGATGGGGCTTCGTCAAGTGGCACCAAGCTGCCCATCCTGTCAATTCCTGGGAGTCCTCATACTTTCACTTTACGAGCCAATGATGTGCTATCCTTATCCTTATATAGCATGATTGTGCGACTGGCTATGAAGGAGAGACGCGCGGGGGAGCTAAATCAAAAGTTTACGGATGCTGAGGAGAAGATAATCGCGCTGGATAATGAACTTAAAAGTGGAGACGCGGGAAAGAAACTCCTGGAAGAAAGGGTTAAAAAGGCGGAGGAAAGAGCGTTAAAGGCTGAGAAAACCATGGCGTGGGTAAAAAAGGAACGTGATGATCAAGCTCGGTAGTTGGTAGCGGCGAAATTCCAGAGCCGTTTTTCCGTCATTTCGTAGCAAAGAAGACAAAGGAAATTACTAACCTTCGAGCCACAAATGACCTTTTTGCTGCAAAATTTCAGAAGTGGATGGAGAAAGAATCCGCTGAAGCTAAAGCTGCTCATGTCTTAAGCCTACATAACTGTTTCCCCGACCTTGCTCTTGGGTCAATGTGGTTAGATGTTCCCAAAGCAGACCGCCCATCCGGAGTAGTCTGTGAAGATGAAGAATCAGATGCCACAGAGACTGACCCTGAAAACGAAGACGTCTAAAATTTCTTTTATTTTCCCAAGTGTCGATTTTTTTTTTATGGTTTTATTTTGTAACCAGTTGGGTGAATGAACCCTTCCCAATTTGAACCTGATCCGATAACTTTTAAATTTCATTAAGCTTTACCCGTTGTCTTCAAAATTATTCGCCTTTATGCTTCTGTAGATCGATGTTGATGAGTTGAAAACTGAAAAACCAGTTAAGGCTCTGTAGATTAATATTTAATTGAAAATTTTCCCTTAGGGTCGGGAACATATGTGGATCAGTTAAAAACTGAAAAACCAATTAACGCTCTGTAGATCCATATTTAATTGAAATTTTTCCCTTACGGCCAGGAACAAATGTAGATCAGTTGAAAACTGAAAAATCAATTAAGGCTCTGTAGATCAATATTTAATTGAAAAATTTCACTTAGGGTCGGGAACAAATATAGATCAGTTGAAAACTGAAAAATCAATTAAGGCTCTGTAGATCAATATTTAATTGAAAATTTTCCCTTAGGGTCGGGAACAAATGTAGATCAGTTGAAAACTGAAAAACCAACTAAGGCTCTGTAAATTACTTAAGATTGTCAAAAGTCGTCTATCAGCTCGTCGGCTGATGGATTTCCCTTTGACACTGTCTTTCGAATTTTTGAAGGCAAAAAGAATAGATTAAAAAGATCAGTTTCCATGGATGCCTCATTAAAACCTCCTCGCGCCACCGAGGTAGGAAAGAGTGCATCTCCGACCAATAGTTTTTACTAGGTATGGGCATTCGGTTCTTCGGTTCGGTTCGGTTCGGTTCGTTCGGTTCTTTAAAAACTAGTACCCATTTAGGAACCGATTAAAATTCGGTTCGGTTCGGTTCGGTTCTCGGTTCTTTCGGTTCTTTAAAACTAGTACCCATTTAGGAACTGATTAAAATTCAGTTCGGTTTGGTTCTTCTCGGTTCGGTTCGATTACATTCGGGTTTCGGTTCCAAATGGTTACTTTCTAACCAAATGGTTACTTTGCAACCAGAAGAACCGTTTGGAACCAAACCCGAAAGGAATAAAATGGTTATTTTCTAACCAAATGGTTACTTTCTAACCAAAAAATCTATTTGGAACTGAACCCAAAAAGAACCAAATGGTTATTTTCTAACCAAATGGTTACTTTCTAACCAAAAGAACTGTTTGGAACTGAACCCAAAAAGAACCAAATGGTTACTTTGTAACCAAATGGTTACTTTGTAGCCAAAAGAACCGTTTGGAACCGAACAGAACCATGGATATTCAAAGGTACTATTGCTTATTCGGTTCTTTATGGGTACTATTCGGTTCTCGGTTCCTAACCGAACCGAACCGAGAACCGTGGATATTTAAGATAAGGAACCGTACGGGTATTTATAAGGAACCGGAACCGAACCGAATCCATTATTTCGGTTCGGTTCGGTTCGGTTCTTCGGTTCCATACCCATATGCCCATGCCTAGTTTTAACATAAACGAGAATAATTACAAGGAAATAAAAAAAGATTAATCCAAATACATCTTCAGATGCTCAATATTCCAGGGGAGCCTCAACAGACGTCCGTGCTTGTCTTGTAATCGATACTTCCCGCTCTTGATTCTTTCCACTACCAGATATGGGCCTTCCCCATTTGGGGCGAGTTTGCCGAGGATTTTGTCCATAGTGTGCAGAAAACCTCTTCTCAAAACTTTGTCCCCGACTTTGAACTCTCGTCGACGTACTTTCGACGCGTATTGGCTCCTCATTAAGGTCTGATAATGTATGGAATTCAACTGAGCTCGACTTCGTTTTTCTTCTACTAAATCAAAAGGTAGTCGTCTGTCATCCCCGTTTATATTTTCATCATAGCTTCTGATCCTGAAAGATGGGAAAATTGATTCCGCGGGGGTGACGGCTTCCATCCCTTAGACCAAGGCATATGGCGACTCTTGAGTCTCCGTTCGGGGAGTGGTGCGGTAGGCCATAGTACTTACTGTAGATAATCTGGCCACTTGTCGGCTTTTCCTTCCAGGTCCTTTTTGAGTCCATCTATAATAGTCTGGTTTGTGACCTCGACTTGCCCGTTCGCCTGAGGGTGGAAAGGAGCCGAAAAACATTGCCTGATCCTGTGGGTTAAACAAAAGGATTTCATGTCGTTACTATCAAACTGTGGTCCATTATCCATCGTGAGCCTTTGTGGAACCCCAAATCTGCATCAGATGTTTGACCAAATGAACTTGATGATATATTTAGTCTTTATTCCCGATAGTGGCTCGGCTTCTACCCATTTCGAAAAGTAATCGACTGCCACCGCCATCATTTGTCTTGCCCCGGATGCCATTGGTAATGGTCCTACGAGGTCGATCCCCCACCGATCAAAAGAGAGCCTTTCCTATATTGATTCCAGGGAGGCTGCGGGCATATGGATTGCGTTTGCTAATATTTTACAGGTGTCGCATGTTCTTACTATATCTTTAGCATCGGCGGTTATCGTTGGCCAATAAAAGCCGGCAAGAAAAATTCTCCTTATTAGTGCTTTGTTTAAGCAATGAGCGGCACCCTCCCCATCATACAGTTTGGACACGATTATCTGTGATTCATTCGTCCCCAGACATCTCAGCAAATTCCTGCTAAAAGACTTTATGTATAGTATCTCTCCCAAAAGAATATACCCCGAGCCTTATTTCGTACTTTCCTAGCCAAGGCACTATTATCCGGTAATGATCCATCTGCCAGAAAACCTATGCTGTCACTTCTCCAGTCCGACAAAATTACCGAGGATATCTGACATGCGATCTATGGTCGATTGTTAAGCTCCGTCTTTTTGATAATTGAAGGGTTTTCTTGCACTGTTATGCAAGGGTAACTGCTTGACCAGAATGCCGATGCAAGGGAATCTGCAATCACGTTTTCAACCCTCGGGACGTGTTTATATGTCACTTTGGCAAATGACGTGGCCAACACACGCAATGCTAATAGGTACTGAACTAAGGGCTCTTTCCTAGCTTCTGACACTCCTGAGGCTTGGTTTATCAGCAACTGAGAATCACTGAAGAAGCGTATGTTCCTAGCCCCGCACACCTGTGCTAACCTTAAACCAGCTAGGAAAGCCTCGTACTCAGCTTCGTTGTTAGACGTTGTAAAACCAAATCGGATCGCCTGGTGCATCATTATGCCCGTAGGAGTGGTTATCTGTACACCAGCACCGCAACCACTGACGTTCGATCCTCCGTCGGTTCTGATAATCCATTCAACTTTTTTGTCTTCCTCGGGCGACTCTACTTTTTCTGGTCAGTTGGAATGAAATTCGACTAAAAAATCAGCCAAGGCCTGGCCCTTAATGGCCTTCTTTTATTCAAAGTTGATATAAAAATCGCCTAGTTCGACCGACCATTTGGACATTCATCCCTGGTGTGGATTATTTTTGACTGAGGGTAATTCGGTCAGGTGTTTTATGGTGTTTCAAAGGTATTTAATGTTTAAGTATTTTGTAGTGGGAGATTTGAGCTGCCTGGTTGTATTAAATGTTCACTACCCTCATTAATGAAAGTGGTTGGGTATTTATTCCCTTAATTATGGGCCACATGGGCTTTCGGGTAAAACTTATGAAACCGGGTCGAGTTCAAAAACCCATTAGTTTATTAAGCAGGTTAGCAATTAGCTTAGTCAAAAGGTGATTAGTTTTTAGTACTTTTGTTCAGTTTGGATGGTTCAGTGGGTGGCTTTTGTCCAAATTTCCCCTGTCTGGTTTCTACAGTGAGTGGTGAGAATTTATGGACTCATCAGTAGCCCATTTTTTAGGTTTTGTCGAAGGCCTTTGGTAAGATCTAAAAAATCTCCCTTAAGTACTTGTTACATTCTCCAGACTGTTCAAGTGCTCTGCCCAGGATTTATCCTGACTGAAAACTTCTCAGAAGTTTAAAAGTTTTGTTATGGATCGTGGGACACGTGTCATCTCCTGATTTGCCTCAGTAACCGTTTTTCTTCTAAAACGCCGCTCCCACTAATCCCAAAAAGCAACCTCTTCATTGAATACCCAAGACGGCAGCGCCACCTTCAATCATTACTTTTGTCTTTTCGTATTCTCCTAGGTTTTTGGAATCTTTTTGTCTCATTAATATATATTACTTCATTTTCACTATTTTACCATCTTCATTACTCTCTCATTCCCTCATCTCAAAGCTTTAACCTCTTTTTTCAAAATCCTTTTGGTGTGAGTTTATGTTCACAGCAAGAAACGCACTGGTAAAAGGTGGGTGGCTTAATCTCTCGGAGTTAGAAAATGCACAAAGAGTTGAGCGAGAAATGCGCATTGCTGCAGGTCTTCTAGTTTCTCCAATCGACAAGTCTGAAATGCCATCTTTAGAGCCTGATCGAGGTTCATCTTCTGCTAGAAGCTCGAAACCCAGGAGGTTATTTCAACCAAGTCTTTCACCCATCATACCAGGCTCCTCGGTTCAGGAGTCACAACCTACTGTGGAACGGGAAAATCTGTTACAAGCACAAAGAGACCCTCTATATTCATAGCTATGGGATCAGATGCTGAAAATTCCCTAGAAAACCTGACACTTCGTCCAAGAGGCCCTTTGTAAAAGGCCAGGCTGTTGTTCCACAGTCTAAGTCTCCGAAATCAGGCCCTCCTAAGTTTGGGGCCAAGGACAAAGTTACAGGGTCAGAGCCATCCATCAAAGTCCCTAAGGATAAATCGTGTGGTCCGGAGGCTACTGGAACAAGCCTTCGAAATGAACCCTCCGGATCTGAGCCCCATCCGGACACCAGACCACAAAGAGAAAGTGATGCTCAGCCATCCGGACAGCTCACTGAACCAACCACCAGCACTCCTCCACCAAAGACAACTGACAATCCTTCCATGGTGATGGAAGAGGTGATGGAGGAAAGCGTTGAAGAAGCCCCTTTTGAGACTGATGTACACATGCAGACGGGGGAAGCTGCTACTGCCAAGAAGGGCAAGGGTAAATAGAAGCTGTGCTTAAAACATCCGGACCTGCCGGAGTCCCTTGAAGGCAGAGTGGGACCTTACTTCCACAAGGTGAGCGTAAAGTATCTGCTAGCCACACAGAAAATTAACTACGCCTTCATTCATACTACTGAATTAAGTCGGATCCGAACGAAGTTGGGGATCCCAGAATCTGTCAAAGTGAGGATACCGGTTGATCCGGAGACGCCAATGGACTGCAAGCTGAGTGAGATAGTTTTCTACACAGAATTGTTCAACTGGGGGCTCAGATTTCCCTTGGACCCAGAGATCGTCAGATATTTTAATCTGATAAAGCTTTGTCCAAGCCAACTGAGTCCCAAGGCTTGGTACACCCTCATGGCTTGCATCATAGCCTCTAGGCTCTCCGGAATCCCGCTTCCGATGGAGTAATTTGCTGTTGTGGCCAGCCTTTGCAAGAATCACATCATCCCCTTCTACCATTTCAATATGGGTGACAATTCTAAAGTGGTGGATGATCTGCTCGAATCAGAGAAGAATTGGAAGACCCAATTCTTGTTCATTAGTGGAGCTTGGGAAATGGGAAGAAGATTAAAGTTGGTGTCAACCCAAGCATGCTTACCAGCAGATGGAAAAGCACGGGTAAATATTTCATCATGTTTGTTTTTCTTTCCTTATAAAAAGTTTGTTTACTTAAATGCTCTTCTTCTTCTTTGGGTAGTGCTGCCGAAGGAGTTCTCCGACTACTTGGAGGAAGGCCAGACAACTTGTGCCAAGCTGAATGCTTGGGCTGCTGAAAAATGGGGAAATCGCTTCCACAATTGTTTTACCGCTGGCAACCTGGTGAGGTCCCACCTCTGGAACACAACCGGCCGGAGAGACTTGTCTTGGGAAGAATTGACCACAACACCTCCTCCGCGTGTCAACCTACAGAGGATAGATGAGAAGGATGAGAAGCTGGCCTTGCCGGGTAGAGCTAAAGCCCCAAGTAAGATGAAGGGCAAGAAAGGCAAGAAAAAGCCAGATGCAACTGAGGTCAATCAAGGTGGTGTTAAGGAGATCATCCCAGCAAACTAGGAGGTGCAGGACCAAATAGGAATTGATATTTCTCTGCTTCAAGTGGTGGAAGATGAGAGTACCAAAGAGGCAGTTGGACTTCCAAAACCCTCAAAGGCTCCCAAAAAATACCGAAAACAGGGAGCATATGGTGGAGATAGGGAAGCTAAGAAGAATAAAATCTCCAAGGGGGATGAAGTAGCTCGCCGGCCTCCAGAGTCTCTTCCTCCGGTCGACCCAACAGACCCAACACAGGCAGAGCAAATCCCAACTGATTTTCACATCAGAGAGGGCACCAGAGGGGATATTAACATTGATGGAGTAGACATCAGTGGTCTTCAATGGATTGGCATTTACTTTGGAGACCTCGAGAAATACGATTTTGCTGGCTCTTACCTCCCTCCAAGCTCTTCGAACATGGTTACTTTCAATGGTAAGTATTTTTCTGTTTCAGGGGAGAATGACATGGTGACCCACTCCTTGTTGAGCAATACTCAACCGGTTCTCAACTTGGAGAGACAAGTGTGAAGTCAATCTACCCTCATCAACACACTCAACGCAGACAAAGAGAGCTTATCCAACAATTTCCTTAACGCCAGCTAGAATATTGAGGCATTAAGAAGAGAGATCGAGGAGTCGAAGAAGGGGAAAGAGGACTTGGATACCAAGATGGCCACTTCAGAGGGGGTTAAAAGAGAGCTTCAAACTAAGTGTTCTAGCTTGGAGAAAGATCTCTCCACTTCGAAGGAGGAGATGAGGGTTAAGGACAATGTCATCCAAACCCTAACCAGTGACAAAATGTCGCTCGAAGATGTTGTGTCTAGAGTTACTCAGGAGAAATATGACTTGATAAAGGAGCAAGAGAAGACAATACAAGCGAATATTGATGCATACACCAACAAGGTGATAGATTCCTAAGAGGAAAGGTATGCTGAAGTCAAATCAGACATGATCTTGCTCTTTCATCAAAAATTTCCGAAGAGGACACTCAGAGATTTATAGCAATTTGTGGAACACGAAGACCTTCCTCACCACACTATGGTTGATGGTGATAAGCACAACTATTCCAGTGGTTATGATGATACCACTGATGAAGAAGAAGGGACCGGAGATAGCCCTAACGAGGAACCCAAAGACCCCAAGAAGAAACTAGATGAGGCTGGAACATCTAAGGAAGCTCAGCCTTAAAGTCTTAACTATCTTTTTATTTTCCTTTAATTCTTGTGTTAGACTAAAGTCCTTGGATGACCAAGGCATTTTTGTAACCGTGTCCGGCTATTTTCCGGATAAACCTTTTCTTTTAAAACTTCAAAGTCCTTGGATGGCCAAGGCACTTTACATATTTTAATATCATTCCCCGGTGTTAGCCGGGAAATTTTACCTTACACAATTCTTGCAGTGAGAGTGTTTAAATTCTCCGATGACAAATGTTTAAATGGTCATAACTCTACCAATTCAATCCGGTCTGTCAGTGATACTTTAAAAAGTTTCAAAGAAGCTATCAATCAAACCACTCCGAATTTTTCAAAAAGGTATCGAATTTCCTTAAAAAGTCCGAACACCTCATTAAAACCTCCCTACGCCACCAGGGTAGGAAAGAGTATGCCCCTCTAATATTTACATGGACTTTAAACAAGTAAATATTTACATAATTTTCATTCTAGATACAACCGGAGGTGTTCAATGTTCTAGGGGTGATTCAAGATCATTCCATCTTTATCTTGAAGCCTGTATGTCCCAGGCTTAAGCTTTTCACTGACCACATAGGGTCCTTCTCAAGTTGGAGCTAGCTTTCCGAACTGCTTCTCTTTAGTATGTAGGAAGAATTTCCTCAGCACTTTATCCCCTGTTTGAAAATCCCTCCTTCTGACTCTGGAAGCAAACCTGCTTCTCATCAAACCTTGATAATGTGTGGCTCTGATATGAGCCTTAACTCTTTTTTCTTCTATCAAGTCGATTTGACTTCTGATTGCCACTTCATTAGTCTGTTCGGAAAAATTGTGGACTCTAAATGAATAAGAGTTTCTTCTATAGGAGCTATCGCATCCTTACCATATACCAAGGAAAATGGGGATTCCTGTGTAGCAGCCCAGGAGTAGTCCGGTATGCCCATAGTACTTATTGTAGATAACTTGGCCACTTTCTAACAACCCCTTCTAAATTCTTTTTAAGACTGGACAAGATGGTCCTGTTTGCCACTTCAACCTGACCATTCGCCTGTGGGTGGAAAGAAGAAGAGAAGCAATGCTGAATGCCTCTAGAGGCACATAATATCTCCATATCCTTATTATCGAATTGTGGCCCATTGTCTGTGGTTATCTTTTGTGGAACCCCAAATCCGCAGTAAATATTAGATAAGATAAATTTTATAACAACTTTTGAAGTAATTCCTGCCAATGGGGCTGCTTCTATCCACTTTGAGAAATAATTGATGGCAACAATAATAGTTTTACACCCCCCGGACGCCATAGGTAAAGGTCCCACCAGATCCAGCCCCTAACGAGCAAAGGGTATTGGCTCAGGACTTGACTCTAAAGGGACAGCTGGGATATGAATTTCATTACCGTATCTTTGGCATGGATCACATTTCTTCACCAATTCCTTTGTATCTTTCATTATAGAGGGCCAGTAGTATCCGGCCATCAAGACTCTTCTGGTTAATGCTCTATAACCACAATGTGCTGATCCCTCACCATCATGCAGTTCGGACAGCACTATTTGGGACTCTTCAATCCCCAAACATCGCAAGAGAGGTCTACTAAAAGACTTCTTGTAAAGAACGTCTCTTAGGATTATAAATCCACGAGCCTTATACTTTACGTTCCTTGCTACTGCTTTTTCCGGAGGCAAGTTGCCATATGAGATGTATTGAAAAAAGGATACCTCTAGTCTTTAGGTTGACTCACTTGTATGTTTAAACTTTCCTCCTCCTCCTTGCTCTGATTGAGTTGAATGGATGGACACTCTTGTGCGTTAATCCATGGGTAAGACTCAGAATATGCTATGGTTTCCAATGAGTCTGCTAACGTATTTTCTGTTCGGGGTATGTGCTCATAGGTGATATCTTTGAAGTTAAGTGCCACTTCTTTAAGAATGAACAAATATTTAATCAGCTGCTCTTTTTTTTTCCTCGGATTGACCTTGTGCATGATGGATAAGAAGCTGAGAATCGCTCATTCACCTGACCCTTTTGGCTCCACAAATTAGGGCTAACTTTAAACCGGCTATGGCAGCTTCATATTGAGACTCATTATTAGAAGCCCTGAAAGCAAAACATATAGCCTGGTACATTTTGTCACCATACGGAGAGGTTAAACATATCCCAACACCACCACCCATGGTACTTGATCCACCATCAGTCCGGACAACCCATACTTTCTTAGTCTTTTCACCTGATGCTTGCTTAGTGTCTCTGTCCGAATGGAATTCAACTAGGAAATCAGCAACAGACTGAGCCTTGACTGCAGTTCGAGGGGCAAAATCAATATCATAGTCTCCCAACTCTACTGACCATTTGGTCACTCTGCTTGATACGTCTGCCTTCTAAAGAACGTTTTTCAAGGGAAAAAACGTTCGGATAATGATAGAATGAGACTGAAAGTAGGGTCTTATTTTCCTAGCAGCAATTACTAAAGCCAGTGCTAATTTTTCAAGTTTTAAATACCTCTTTTCAGCATCTATCAAGCTTTTGGTGATGTAGTACATCGGACAAGGCTAATTATCCACCTCACTTACTAGCACTGCACTTATGGCACAATCAGAGACTGCTAAATATATGTACAGTGTCTCTCCATCAACAGGTTTAAACAAGGTTTTAGGGGAGGATAAGTGTTTTTTAATTTCATCGAAATCTTGGTCGCACTGTGGAGACCAGTTAAATTCTTTTGCACCTTTTCAAAGTTGAAAAAACGGGTCACACCTATCCAAAGACCTTGAGATAAAACGGTTTAGAACAGCTAACCTCCCTATCAATCTTTGTACTTCTTTAATATTCCGAGGAGGCTCCTCTGCAATAAAGCACTAAGCTGGTCTGGATCACGCTGTATCCCTTTCTCACTTATCACATACCCCAAAAACTTCCCGGACTGCACTCCAAAAACACATTTCTCTGGATTCAACTTTAAATTTACTTTTACCAAGCTGGAAAACGTTTCTTGCAGATCTGCCAAGTGTAGTTCTTCTTCCACACTCTTTACCATCATGTCAGCAATGTAGACTTCCATGTTTCTTCCAATTTGATTAGCGAAAGCTTTGTTCACCAACCTCTGATAAGTAGCCCCAACATTCTTTAACCCAAAAGGAATCACCTTATAACAATGAAGGCCTCTATCAGTAACAAAAGTAGTGTGTTCTTGATCCTTCAGATCTACTTGAATCTGATTATACCCGGAGATGGCATCCATAAAGGACAATAACCTGTTCCCATATGTGGAGTCCACTAACTGATCGATCCGAGGGACCGGATATAGGTCTTTTGGTCAAGACCTATTAAGGTATGTAAAGTCGATGCACATTCACCACTTCCCATTTTTCTTTTTTACTAGTACCGGATTGGCTGTCCCTAAAGGGTACTCGGATTCCTTTATGTGCTCCATCTTCGTAAGCCGGTCAACCTCTTGAACTATGACATCAGCTTTCTCCTTAGAAAAAGCTCTCCTATTTTGTACAACAGGTGCTATATCTCTTCAGATGGATAGTTGGTGTTATATAATATCTGCTGGCATTCCGGTTACATCAGCATTGCACCAAGCAAAAACATGCTAATGGTCTGTTAAAAAAGATAACATTTTACTCTTCAGTTCTGATTTCATCTTAGATCCGATCTTGACGTTTCTTCCTTCAGCCAGAGAGTGAGTTTCAACCTCTTCAATTGGTATTAAAACACCAGGGGTCTCTCTAGGGTCATCAATTTTACCCTCTCCCCCAGAGGGCCCCTCCAACTGCTAATCCTCACTGATCCAAACTGCCCCCAAAGTTCGAGGGGCGAGTGCCATTGCATAACACTCCCTTGCTATCTTTTGACTACTTCGGACAACTCCCACTTGTCCTCGCACAATGTATTTTAAACATTGGTGGACTGTTGAAGCCACAACATACATTCTGGAGAGCCAAGATTTTCCCAAAATGGAATTGTAACATGTGGGACAATCCACCATAATAAAAAGTACTATGACCATCTTCTTAAAAGGTCCATTTCCCAACAAAACCTCATCCTCAAACTCCCCGATCACGTCCGCTGAGCTTCCAGTGAAACCCACAATTGACATGTTCGAACGTTGAATCACTGCTGGATTCTTCATTTGTTTATAGGAAATTAAAAAGAGGATATTGGCTGAACTGCCGGTGTCCACCAAAATTCGTCTAATGTCATTGCCCCCAATGGATGCTCCTATTACCACAGCATCTTCACGGGGACCAGCTATGTCCCTCAAATCATCTTCATCAAAAACAATGAAGGGAAAAGGAATTTGCGATTGATAGGAAGTCATGCCTCCTTCCAGTTGAGTAGCCAGGGTATGAACATGCCTCTTCATCGAAGAAGCAGTTGGTGCAGTCATGGTGTCCCCTCCAAATATGGTAAGTGACTCAAAAAAGCTGATGAGCCCGGACACCGTCTTGCTGTGTTCTGTGATAACGCCCACCTTATTGCGAGTTAGATCGGGATCCAAATACTCTGACTCCACATCGAATCTTTCAATTATCACCATAGCCCCATCCGGAGCCGTTGTCCCTGCGTTGTTTGTTAGGCCAGTCCGATGAGCATTATTAGGCCTATTTCCACTTCTTCTTTTAACATAAGCACCCAACTTTCCTCTTTCAATCAAATTTTACACCTCTTGCTTCAAAGCGATACAATCTTCTGTGTTATGACCAATATCATGATGATATTGGCAGAAAAAATTATTACGACTTTCCCTGGGAGATTAAAGCGCAACTGGCTTCCTGAAATGTACTTCTTCTTTTGTTTTGTCATAGATGGTTGCCACATTCTCTTGCAACTCGGAAAAACACTCCGGTTGAACCCAAGGCCCTCGCTTATTTCTGGATTGTTGGCTCTGAGCTGATGCTGGGTGGGATTGAGCCTTGCCCTGCCGGGACCCTGTCCGACTTCCTTAGCCTTGTACCCGGACTGATTCTGGTTCTGGTTTGGTGAAGCTGGGGCCGATCTCACCTGCCTATGCACCATGGTCTTTTTCGTTTTATCTACATTGATTTGTTTCCCCACTTGATTCAGTAAACGGCCCCACGTCATGGCCTTCTTTCTGGTTACTGAATCAACCAAATTACCAAGGTTCAAACCTACCTTAGAGAAGCTATTGCTACTTGTTCAAAGAAATCAGCTAATCCATTCTTGGTGTTCACAAAGCGACTTATATATTCTTTCAAGGATTCATTTGGTTCTTGGGCACAATAGATAATAGTGTCTCTATTTCCCTTCACTTCCTTACTTCCGACGAACTGCCTCCGGAAGACCACCCAAAAAGTATCAAAATTTCTGATGCAGCTCTGTGGAAGACTATTATACCACTTCAGAGCACACCCCGTAAAAGACTGGGAGAACGCTCTACAAAGTAAATTATCATCATCGTCAAAATTCATCATAAAGTTTTTGAATTGTTCCAGATGATTATCTGGATCTTTACTCCCATCGTATTTTTCCATCTTTGTGCTGTCAAACCTCTTAGGAAGGTTTCCGGACAGTATCTTGGAAGACAATGGAGATTGCCTCCAATTCCGGCCACGACTAAACACGGTATCTTCATTGGGAGTTGCAAAGATACCTGGTTCATCATGCAAGGCGAAATGATCCATCAACAGTCGGTCTACATGTCTCCGGCCATGGCTGTGACCATGAGATGACCCTTTTCCTAGATGCCTTTTCAACCTTCTATGCATGTCCCTCTTTCTTGAATAGTTTTTTACCAACTTCTGCTTCTTATTAGAACGACCTTCATCGCTGCTGGATGACAGTGACTCCTCAACTCCATCTTCGTTCGAGGAGCTACTAGAAGATTATGAATCTGAATCTGAGCTCTCGACCGGTTTAAACCGGTGAGACTTCTTTGAGCTACCATGAGTCTTTTTAGTACTTACATGGGTCTTTACCGATGGGTCATGCTCCTTTGGATTGTCAGTGTGGTGAATGGCTGACACTTTTGATTTTTCTTTTTAGCCCATCTCTACCCTTTTAGCAGCCCTCAAGGTTTCCATCTCAGCTTTCAATCTATCTCGCTCTTCAATCGTGTATTCATCATTTTCTCCCACCACTTCTTCCAAAGTTGGTGGTACTTCCTGCTCGTCCGGATTCATCTGAACTGGATTTTCTTGATGGTTTTGAATGCTAAATTCAGGCACCTTCTCCTCTCACTGTGGTCGCCAATTTTGTGTGGATTATTTTTTACTGAGTGTAATTCGGTGAGGTGTTTTATGGTATTTCAAAGGTATTTAATGTTTAAGTATTTTGTAGTAAGATATTTGAGCTGCCTGGTTGTATTAAATGGTCATTACCCTCATTAATGAAAGTGGTTGGGTATTTATACCCTTAATTATGGGCCACATGGGCTTTCGGGTCAAACTTATGAAGCTGGGTCGAGTTCAAAAACCCATTAGTTTATTAAGAAGATTAGCAATTAGCTTAGTCAAAAGGTGATTAGTTTTTAGTACTTTTGTTCAGTGCGGATGGTTCAGTGGGTGGCTTATGTCCGAATTGCCCCTGTCCGGTTTCTACAGTGAGTGGTGAGAATTTCCGGACTCATCAATCCCGACATGTCTGGACGACGTAGTACATATTTGAGTAGAAACGATGTTCGAACGATAATTGAATGGGCCTGGAAGTACGACCTCATTTTTCATGCTGCGGTCACCAAAACCAATGCCATTTTCTCCAGTTTCAAATACCTCGTCTCTGCATCTAACAAGCTTTTGCTCACGAAATATACCGCTTTAGGGACTGCTCCAGACTCGTTGACCAAAGCCGCACTCACTGCAAAATCAGAAACCGCCACATAAAGAAAAATGACTTTCTTTTTCAGAGGCTTCGTTAAGAGATTCAGGGATGATAAATAATTTTTTATTCCCAAGAAAGCCCCATCACAAGTCGGTGTCCAATCGAAATACACCTGAAAGAAGGGAGCACATTTGTCAGATGGACGAGATATGAACCGATTTAGAGCCGCTAGGCACCCGGTTAATATCTGGACTTCCTTGATATTCCTTGGCGGGGTCCTGCTTGCTAGAGCTTGCAGTTGGATCGGGTCTACTTCGATTCCTCTTTCGCTAACGAAGAGTCCTAGGAACTTTCCCGACCGTACTCCAAAAGAACATTTCTCCGGGTTTAGCTTAAGGTTTATGTTCCTTAGACTGCCAAATGTTTCTTTCAAATCAGCAAGATGGTCATCGTCAGTCCCGCTTTTCACGAGCATGTCATCTATATAGACTTCCATGTTCCTCCTGATGTGATTATCAAACGCCTTGTTTACCAGCCTCTGATATGTCGCTCCTGCGTTTTTTAACCAGAAGGGCATAACCTTATAACAATACAATCCCTTTCCGGTGATGAGCGGCGTGCTTGCTTGGTCTGCCGAGTTTAGCTTGATTTGGTTATACCCTCCATATGCGTCCATAAAAGAGAGTAGTTTGTTACCCGACGTTGAATCAACCAATTGGTCGATTCTTGGCATCGGGAAGGGGTCCTCGGGGCATGCTCGGTTGAGGTCGGTGAAACCTACGCACATCCTACACTTGCCATTTTTCTTTTTGACCAAAACGGGAATGGATGTCCACCGAGGGTAGCTCGACTCCTTCATATGACCGACGCTGAGCATTCTTTCGACTTATCCTAGAATAATTTCCGCTTATCCGGCGAGAAAGCCTAACGTTTTTGTGAGATGGGTCTGACATTTCTATTAACAGCCAAATTTTGAATTATCAGGTCTTTTGGGATTC
Source organism: Limnanthes douglasii subsp. nivea (assembly GCA_036936605.1). Lineage (NCBI taxonomy): Eukaryota > Viridiplantae > Streptophyta > Magnoliopsida > Brassicales > Limnanthaceae > Limnanthes > Limnanthes douglasii. The sequence goes on along the minus strand of JAUPFV010000001.1, from coordinate 90,453,420 downwards.
CGGTTACGTCTTCCTAACACCAAGCAAACAAATGCAAATTATCTTGTAGTAGTAAAATCAATTTTGTCTTGAAAACCGGCGATACATTAGTTCCGATTTGCAAGGTTTTCCCTTTAGCGAACTGGTATCTCTCGCAATCCTCATCGGTAGTAAAAAAACTGGGAGCTTTCCTGGGATCGTCCACAGGTAACGAACCCAATGGAAGTCCCCTTAACTACTAGTCCCGAACTTGCTCCATTTCCTGATCTCCTTTTGGTGCTAAATATGCCCGGTAGCATTCCCTCTCCGCTTTCTGGCTGCTTCCTACTACCCCCACATTGTTACCGACCACGTACTTTAAGCATTGATGAATTGTAAATGTCACCGCATGCATCCGCGACAGCCATGATCGGCCAAAAATTGCGTTATGAGAAGTTGGCGCATCTACCACGACAAACAGAATAATGACCTCTTTTTTGAACGGCCCGCGGCCGAGTTGAACAACGCCCTCGAATTCTCATATTACCACTGCGGCCGAATCTGTAAATCCCACAATAGTCTGATCTGACCTCGTAATCACTGGGGGTTTCTTAAATTGGGCAAACATAGACACGAAGATTATGTTTTCCGAACTTCCGGTGTCATCGAGGATACGCCGGACTTTTTCTCCCGCAATGGATGCCCCGATAACGACGGCGTCTTCGTGGGGACCGGCTATGTCCCTCATGTCATCGTTGTCAAAATAAAAGATTGATGATGAGTTTCCTCTCACATGGGGAGACGTCCGAGCCTCCAACTGAGTCACCAAGTTCACAACATGTCGTTTCCGGGAAGAATTGGTGATCCCTGCCATAGAGTCACCACCAAAGATAGTCAAGGATTCAAAATATCGACAAAGGCTGCTTACCTTCCTTCGGCCTTCCACAACTTCTTCTTCTATGACACCGATGATAATACGACTGACATCGGGGTCGAGATATTCGACGGATACATAAAAAAGATCTGTTACTTCGGAAATTGTCATTGTTGTCTCCGACTTTTGTACTGTCATGATTTCTTTCGAAGCTGCACCCTGTTGTGCTTTCTTCTTTACATTATCGAGTAATTTTCCATTTTCTATCAGCATTTGTATTTCCTTTTTGAGAGAAGTATAGTCCTTGGTATCGTGCCCCACATCCTCATGGTATCTGCAGTATCGATTATTTCTGCTTTCTCTGGGTGTTGGGATGGGAAAGGGCCTTCGATAAATCCCGCTCTTCTTAGTCTTTTCATAGATAGTAGATACACATTCAGTTAAGTCAGCAAAGTAGGAAGGTCGGATCCATTTGTTGGAAATGGGTCGTGTGACCACCTGATTTGTCTGTTTAGTCCTCTGAACTTGAGACGTCTGAGGTTTGGCCGGTACGGGATGAGTTGGCGGTATCGTGCTGATCGGCTGAGCCTGCGGGACGTAGCAAGGTTGAGTGCTTTGTTTTATGAATACCGACGCTTATGAGCTCTGTTGGATCTGTGCTGCCAACTCAGAAGCCTCAGTTTCCTCTATCAATATCTGCTTTTCCACTTGAGCTAAAAGGGCGGAAAAAGTAAAAGCCTTCTTCTTTGTGACCGCTTGTTTCATCGGTCCTGGGAGCAGCCCTAAACGGTATGCCGTCAGCGCCATATTCTCCTCGCAATGGTCAAGGTCGGTCTTTGCATCAATAAATCGTCTGGTATAATCCCTGAGGCTCTCTCCCAGCCTTTGTTTCAAGTTGACGATTGTGTCTTCATTAGCTCGGAAGCTTTTGCTTCCCACGAATTATTGTCAGAACATCATCCAAAACATCCTGAAATTCTTTATGCAACCCTGTGATAACCGGTTGTACCACTTAGATGCTCGATCATTAAAGGTCATCGAAGAAGCTCGGTATAACAACTTGTCATCGTTATCGAAACTCAACATGAAGTTCTTAAAAGCTTCCAAATGGTTGTTTGGGTCTTTTTTGCCATCATATTTCTCTAGTTTAGATATATCAAATCTCTTCAGGAGGAATCCCGACAGTATCGCATCTGACAACGACCATGCTCTCCAATTCAAACCAAACTCGAAGGCGCCGCCGCCGAGCCCCTCGGTAGGAATTCTATATAATCCTTCATTGCACTGGTTGATGAACTGACTACTGACTTTGTACCCGTGCGTCTGGCTAGATGACGGCTGCCACTGGACTTGGGGTAAAACTACCTGTTCCTCTCTACTTGCTGTCAACATTTCTTCTTTTTCGTGAGAGTTTGGTGTTCTTTTTTCGGTGCTGTATTTCTTGAACTTAGGTGAGTCGGAATGTGGTGCCCTATTTCTTCAAGATATATTTTTTTCTTGCGAGCTTGTTTCGTCTTACCCTGCGACGTTATTCTCTTCCCGAGGAATTGTCCGAAGTGAAATCAGTGGAGCTGCCTCAATCATCTTTTGAATACCACTTAGTCCTTCCTTCCTGCTCCCTGTCTGGTTGTGACTACTGATAACCTTGAATAGGTCGGGCGTCGATACGATGACCCTCTCCCGGGGAGCTTTCTTCGCGGTTATCGATCATCGGTTCTTTCTTTTTTCCTTCACGAGCTCTTTTATTGTCTAGGGCCCTCTCCTTCTCAGCGTTCAGCTTCGTGATATCCTCTATCAATTGTCTTCGTGTCATGATAAGAGTCGATCGCTTGTCAATGATCATGGTCGGGGGCCCCTTCGCCTTCGGACAGCGAAATAGCTCGGGCCACCACTATCCCGACCCCTTCCCTAGTCACCTCGTCATTCATTGTTGGGATAAAGTTGTGATTTCGAAGAAACAGTTGCCTTTCAGGTATCACGTGTTCCCACAGACGGCACAAATGATGAGTAAAATAATGACAAAAAAGGGGGAATCTTGGATCTAGCGCTTGATGTGACTAGTGTTAAGAATGTAGAGAGAGAAAGTAAAAAGATAAAGTATTAAAGAATGTCCACCTACCCAAGAATAAAGGGTCTCCCTTATATAGTGGGGAAAGTGGTCCCCATCTATGTCCTAGGTAGTCTTTGAATATTTAATTGATAGTCCTTTACATTCTACTTCCATTACATATTTCTATCTAATAAATAATAAATACGTTAATGGGTTTATTTTATTTGCCCCTTTTACAATTAACACTTTTGCTGCTGGACTCAGCGAATTATTTCCTTATTAGTAAGGAGTTTATCAACATTAGTTCTAGGTTTTCTAATGCTCAAAACATTTTTTCAAGCTCAATCTAATCTCGCCCTCGACCCCTTTAACAATATCCTTGTCACCAAAGAAGTTGAGCCTTCTACAACTTTCATCTATCTTAGTCGTGATGAAGAATCCTTCCTCACGAAAAAATCAAGAGAAAACCAGATTAAGCTTGCTGATAAAAATACCAAAGTTTTCCATAACAGTATAAAAACCCGTCTTTTCCGTAACAAAATTATTTCTATCAATAATGACCAAGGTATCACTTTTTCAACTCCCGCTAGTGTTTCCAAGGTCATTGTGAGTTAGTTTGAGGACTCCCTTGGTACTAGGCATCCTACTGGTTATCCGGGGTTGGAGAAAGTCTCCTTTTTTCTTTCCTCTAAAGTCAGTAATATTGACAAAGCCTCAATGATTCGTGCAATCACTAACGAGGAGATTAAGTTTGCCCTTTTCAGTATTGATAGTAATAAATCCTCTGGTCTCGATGGTTTTAATTTGGGTTTCTTCAAATCCACTTGGAATGTTGTTGGTCAGGACATCTGTAACGGTGTCCTAGAGTTTTTCCAAACCGGAATTCTCAATACCTCTTTGAACTCCACTTCCATTGCTCTCATTCCAAAAAATGATTCCCCTTTTGTGGCTGCAGATTTTAGAACTATTGCTCTTTGTAATGTTGTTTACAAGACTATTGCTAAAATCTTAGCTAATAGAAATAAGGATTCATTCCCTTATCTGATTGATAATTCTCAATCGGCTTTCGTCTCTAGTAGGAACATCTCGGATAACATCCTTATTTCCCAAGAACTTCTTAGAGGTTATCATACTAATAGTAGAGGTAAAAGGGTAGCCCTTAAAATTGATCTTATGAAAGATTTTGATAATGTCCGCTCGCATCTCATCCTTGACATTCTTGTGGCGATGAACTACCCGGATAAGATGATCACTTGGATTATCAACTGCATCTCATCCCCTCTTACTCCATCAATATTAATGGAGATCCTTACAGTAACTTCAAAGGTAGAAAGGGTCTCAAGCAAGGGGAACCGCTTTCTCCTTTTTGTCTTTTTCCTTGTTATGCAAGTTCTTTCCACTACCCTCACAGAGAAAAGTAATGAATAAAATTTTCGGTTTCACTGGAAGTGTCACAAACTCAAAATTACAAATCTCTGTTTTGCAGACGATCTTATGATTTTTTGTCATGGTGATGTCAACTCCCTTCTCCTACTCAAAGAGGCTCTGGATGATTTCTACTCCCTCTCCGGCCTTCAAGTAAACCTCTCAAAAATTCATATCTTTTTGTCGGGTATCAATAATCCTCTTCGCTCCGAGATCCTGCCTATTATAGGTTATTTGGAAGGTTCTCTCCCAGTCAAATATCTGGGAGTCCCCCTTCTTAATGGTTGTCTTACCCACTCGGATTATCGTCATCTTCTTTATAAAATAACCGTCAGGATTGATTCTTGGACTTACAAGCATCTGTTTTATGTGGGTAGACTCTAACTTATCAAATCTATATTATTTGCTGGTCAAGTTTATTGGTCCTCCATCTTCATCCTCCCCTCTAGGATCATTAAAGAGATGATTCAGAACCTTCTTCGTTTTCTTTGGTCGGGTTCCGTTATGAAAATTCATGGGGCCAAAGTGGCCTGGTCTAATATCACCTCTCCCATAAAAGAGGGCGGCCTTGGGATACTGGATTTGAAAATCTGGAATCAGGCGGCTGTCCTTAAGCATATCTGGTTTATTATTAGTAATAACAATCACTCTACCTGGTGTGATTGGATAAAAATAGAATAAATAAATAATAATAATTTCAGGGATCTTTCTATTGGTTCCTCCCCTTGGATTTGGAGGAAAATTCTTCGCCTTCGCCTGTTGGCTAGTAATTTGTATAGGGTTGCTATTGGCAATGGTTCGAGTACTTCCTTCTGGTATGACCCATGACTCCTCTCTACCTCTCTTGCTTCGCACTATGAAACCAATATCATCAAGGATTCTCGGCTGGGGAAAAACCTCAAGGTATCGGATATCATTCTTGATGGTCATTGGAGTTCGCCTCCAAACATCAGATCGACTAGAGCTAGTAGTCAATTTAATCTTCTGGAGATCAACAACCTCATCCTCACCCTGCCCCCTCCTAACATCAACTCCTATGATGTTCCTTTTTAGATTGCTAAGGTTGGCTGTAACAGCTTCACAATCAAGGATACCTATAACTCTATTCGCACGCCTGCCCCTGTTGTGGGATGGGTCGGGTTTGTATGGAATAAATTCAATATTCCTCGTCAATCATTTATCTTATGGCTCGCTATCCTGGAAAAACTTTCTACCAGAGATAAGGTTCTCAGTTGGGGTTTCAATACTGTGTCTTATACAACTTTGCTTCTGAAACTATTGTTCATCTCCTCTTTGAATGTAGTTTCACTCAGAGTATTTGGACCTTTGCTAGTTCAAAAGAAGGTTTCCCTTTTCCCGCTTCGTGTTGGCAGTCTTGAGTCTGTGAGACATCAAATTGGTCTCACTCTCGAAACCATCATATTTGGCGCTCTTGCATTAGCGTGGTAATTTATCATGTCCGGAAGGAGAGGAACTCAAGAATTTTTGGTTCCCCTCCAGCCAATGCCTCTCTAGTTTCTCACCGAATCTTCTCTGATCTTCGGTTTAGATTTCATGGCACCAAGATTAGCTGACCTATGTAACTACTTTTAATTGACTTTATTTATTTATTCTTCTACTTTAGTTGCAGGTCCTCTCCTCCTCGGTCTCGTCCGTTGCCTTCCATTGGTGTGGACTTCTTTCGAGTTATTCTATGTCGGTCTGATTGGCCCTTGTAACGTTAATTTAGATACTCTAGTATATCTCTGTTGTTTATGTCATTCCTACTATGTTTATTTTAGCAGAGTCCTGTCAATAGACCTCCTTGTATCGATTATAACTCCTCGAGGTGTGCCTTAGGTACTTGTATGAACATATCTTATTTTATTTAATATTTTTTCACAAAAAAAATAGTTTAAAAGGTTTTTAAAATATTGAGATTCTAAATAGTCTCAATATTAGTTCAAAATAAATTTTTGATAACAATATTATCCACTAACTTTTACCAATTTTTAAAGTTAATATATTTTGATTCTTAATTACAAAAATAAAAACAAAGTCTTTATATTTTATATTAAGGGACGAATAAAACAAGTTGTCTATATGATACGTTTCGAAATAAAAAAATTAAAACTGCTAAAAAAAATTAGATTAATATTGTTAAAAAATTTAAAAATGCTAATTAGTAGTTTTAATTCTTTTGATACTGTATTAAAAAAAGGAAGAAAACCATTTAAGACCCATTCAACAAACGTTTTACGGATAAATGCCTAATTTTTTTAAGACACTTTATACCTTAAATACCCTTCTATATAAAATTCGGTAACCAATTTCTCTTTCTTTTTTTAAATTTTTTTAAAGGTTCATATCTTTTAAACCGTAACTCGAAAAAAAAATCTGAAAATACCATTGGTTTTGTTTTTCTAAGAAAAACAAAACTAGTACCACTCTTGATACGTTTTGATTTTTTTTAAAAGTATTTTACACATGTTTCTTAGTTATATGGTTTCACATCTAGTGGGCTGGTTTTGCATCTAGCATGTATTATAATAGCCCTGAATTCACATCTAGATGTACACAATTTAAACAGGTTTCACATCTACTAAAACAAATAAGGTTTCGTATTTATCAAAACAAAGACGTTTCTCATCTAGCAAAAGAAAGAAGGTTTTGCATCTAGCAAAACAAAAATAGTTTTTCATCTAGCAAAATAAAAAAGACTTTGCATTTAGCAAAAATAAAGAAGTTTCCCATCTAGCAAAACAAAGAAGGTTTCGCATCTATCAAAATAAAGAAGGTTTCGTATCTAACAAAATTATAAGTGATATGAAAATAAGGTTTTAAGGATTAATTTGTAAATAATGTAAATTCAGGGACTTAATTGTAATTAATGTAAGTTTTGTCCTTAATTTGTGACTGGTGTAAATTTTAGAAGACAGTTGTAACTTTGTATAATTTATAAGGACTAAACGGCAATTACTCCACTCTTGTAACAGATTCAGTTTGATACTAAGTCTTGGCTCCTCTATATAAAGGACAAGACTATTCTAATAAAAAGGTTGAACACTTTTACTTTGAAACTCATTTGTACTTGTGTTTTCTCTCTTTAAAAACTCTTTAGCATTTTCTCTCTCTAGAATTTTTCCTTAGCAATTTACTAAAGCAAAATGAAACCTTAGTAAATTGGCGACTTCACTGGGGACTAAATAAGAAAAATCAGTGGCTTATTCTGTTCGAACGTGATACTATTTAGTGGTATTTTTGGACTAAAATTCATAAGATAAATCCCGATAATAATCCTACGCTTCAATCGGCGATAGAAACCGTGAGAGATAATTTGCAAAAGAATTGGACTGATGGGAATATAACTGATAGATCATCTTCGGTAGAAGTTCGATCTGATGTTGAGACAAGAATGAATTAACTTCTAGATAAAATTAATGCTTTGAATGAAAAATATGAACGAAGGGAACAAAAAATACTTTCTGCAAGAATCAGATCTGAAGTTAGGCAAGAAATGGAAAAACCCGATGTGGAAGGCCAGTCAGGTCGATCTTTTGATGATCGACATGCTAAGTCTGAGCATAAAAAAACACGCTTTGTGTCTCCTAAAGAGTGATATTCGTCTCGAAGGAGAAAAAAGATAAACAAAATTGATAACTTCCAGTGATGAGGAGGTAGAAAGTTCAGCCTCGGGATTTAAAAGGCGTAGAGGTTCTTCGAAAGATGAATCCAAAAGAGATTATTCGATGAGTTATAAAAAGGAGAGCAAGTCTAAGAATGCTCCTCGATCAACTTGGCATGAAGAAAATCCTTCAAATCACTATGCTAAAACTGATAGGAATTTATATGTCACAATGGGGAATGATGATCAATTAGTTCAAGGCGTTGATTAGAGAAATTCTCTATTAACGGATGAAATTCGTTCCATGACGCTTCCGAAGCGTTTTGATATTTCTAAGGTTGAAAAGCTCGATGGGATGCAAGATCCCGATGATCACATTGAACAATTCAAAAATTATATGATGAATTTCGAGGATGACGACCGACATGTGTGTCGTGCCTTTTCTCAAACTTTTAAAGGAACAACTCTCAAGTGGTACAACAGGATTCTGAGGGGGTCCATATCAAATTTCAGGGATTTTTATACTGCTTTTCGAAGGCGGTTCGTGGGAAGCAAAGAGATGAGACCCAATGGTGATACAATTATTCAGTGTAAGCAGGCACCGGGAGAAAAATTGAAAGACTATACGAAGAGATTTGTGTTGAAAAATGCTAGTTTGGACAACTGTGAAGAAAATATGGCGATGGCAGCTTTTTGCTAGGGATAATTGCCAGGGGATCTAGCTAATGAGACGAGAAAGAGAAGGGCTTGACTTTTGGAGCGTTGACTGCTCAAGTCGCGGATCAAATTAAGGTGGAGGAGTCGAGCAGAGTCCGAAGTGGGCCAGCTAATACTTCGAAAAATTCAGGACAAGCAACCCATAATCAGGGACAACCCTCGAATGGAAATAACAATGGTATTGGGAATAATCAGCAGTCGAGGCAGAAGAACAACAATTTTCCTCCTCAGAGTGGTGGTTATTCGAACCACACTCCATCTAACAATTACAACAGGCCTATGCCGAATACATGGGTTAGGCCAGAGTACTAGGTTGATTTGATAAAGAGTGGTTCTGTCGTTTGGGATAAAACTAAGAATTCAGTGAACTTTAGGAAGCCAGGTCCTATCAGCAGTCCGAGGGAAGCAAGGAATAATAAATTTTGTAGGTATCATGATGATATTGGGCATGATACAAATGATTGTATTTATCTGAAGAAAGAAATCCAATATCTAATTGAGAATGGAAAGCTCATGACTTATCTGAAGTCACATGGGAGTGCATCGAAGAATAACGGCGCATCAACTTCGAAGGCTGCACCACCAGCTGAGAATTTGATGATTATAAATTCACAGATTGAGTCATTCGATGCTTCTACTGAATATGTTGAAAATGATCCAAACAGGTTGCTTCTGATGGCAGTCGAGGAGCCTGTTAAGGTTGTTTCTGTGGAAAAGGGTTATGTTCGAGAATTGTGCAAGTTTTTTGAATCGTTGGCAATTTTTGGAGGCGATTCAATGACTGAAAATTCAGACAGTTTGAGGAAAAGACATGTTGTCAATCTGAAAACTCAAGTTGAAGGGACGATGTCAACACATTTGTATAGAAAGTAAGATATTCCCTTCATTTTGTTTGATGAATATGATTTGAGAGGGATTGCAGGACCACATGATGATGCTGTGGTAATTGGAGCTGCGGTGGCTGGCGTCAAAATTCGGCGTGTGCTGATTGACACTGGCAGTTCTGCTAATGTTCTTTTTAAGTCCACCTATGATAGGATCATAAACCCACCTCGAATTACTCAATTAGGTATTGGATTCACGGGTGTAATAGCTCACGTTGTTGTAGAATTCAAGGGAGAAGTTAGTTTGGGAAAAGGGCATTAAAGAAAAAGGTCCAAGTACTTTTTGTGGTGGTGGACTATCCTACAAGTTATAATGCTATTTTTGGAAGATCATGGCTTTCAAGAATGTATGGAGTAGTTTCAACAGTTCATCCATGCTTGAAGTACGTGGTTGGAGACAAAGTTGGAGTGTTTCGAGGCGATCAAAAGGTTTCGAGAAAATGCTATGCCACTGCGCTTCGGGTCCGTGGATCCAGCAGTGGAGATTTGATGGGAGAATAGCAGTTAGAGAGGGTACCCTCAGATTTGGAAGAAAGGGTTGACGATCCGAGGAAACCCCAGGGTCTTTAACAGTGAGTGAAGAAATAGTGGGGTTTACTTTTTCGGAAGGAAAAATGCTTCGGATTGGAACTTTATTGACCCTTTTTCTACGTCAACAACTGTTTAATTTTTTATCTCATAATCTGGATGTCTTCGTTTGAAAGAAAAAAGATGTAACAAGAGTACCTATTGAAGTAATTCGGCACAGCTTGGCCATAAATTTGAAGGTCAAGCCGGTGATTTAAAAAAGGAGAGTGTTTTCTTCGGAAAAAGCGGAAGAAATTGTTGCAAAAGTGGATCGGTTGTCTACGGTCGGACACATAAGGGAATCACAGTATCCTTTGTGGATGGCAAATCCGGTGATGGTTAAAAAGAAGAATGAGAAATGGAGGATGTGTGTGGATTTTATAGATTTGAATAGAGCTTGCCCCAAAGATCCATTTCTTGTTCCTCGAATAGATTAGTTGATTGATTCCACTTCAGGCAACAAAATTTTGAATTTTATGGATGCTTTCGCAGGGTATAATCAGATCCAAATGGATCCAAAGGATCAAAAGTTCACAAATTTTATAACTGATAGAGGCCTGCATTGTTATAGAGTGATGCCATTTGGATTGAAGAATGCTGGAGCCACTTATCAGAGATTGATGAATGAATATTTTGCTACGCATATCAGAAGAAATATAGAGGTATATATAGACGATATGGTAGTGAAAAGTTCAAGGGACGAAGTGCATCTGGATAATTTAGAGGAGGATTTTTTGAATCTAAGAGCGATCAGGTTGAAATTAAATCCTGAGAAGTGTACCTTCGGAGTTCGATCGAGGAAGTTTTGGGGTTTTATTATTCGTGAAAAAGGAATAGAAGCTAACCGAGAAAAGTTAAAAGCTTTGATAACAATTAATTCACCTCGATCAGTCAAAGAAGTGCAAATATTGACAGGAAGGTTAGCAGCACTTAATCGATTTATCTTACGATTTTCTGATAAATTCTCTCCTTTCTTTCAAGTGTTACGAGGACCTAACAGGTTCGAATGGACGTCGGAATGCGAAGCAGCGTTCACAAATATTAAAAATTTGTTGTCATCACCGGAAATATTAACAAAGCCTCGAAATGGGGAGAAATTATTATTATACGTTGCCGTATCGGATTTTGCACTCAGCGCAGTGCTAATTAGTAAAGATTCAGGAATTCCGAAGCCGGTGTATTACGTTAGTAAAAGTATGGTGGCAGCAGAAAAGAGATATATGAAGTTGGAGAAGCTTGCTTTAGCATTGGTGATTGCCGCTAGGAAGATGCGTCCATATTTTTAAGCTCATACTATAGAAGTCTGAACTTCATTCCTCTTAAAAAATGTATTGCAACGACCTAATATTTCGGGGAGGATGACTAAATGGTCAATGGAGTTAGGGGACTACGATATTTTATTTACACCTCGAACACCGATCAAGGCACAAGCACTGGCTGATTTTTTTGTTGAGTTCCACTCAAGTTGGTCGGATGAGGAAAAAAGTAAAGAAGATTTGCCTATAGATTCGAGGTGAATTGTTCGAACGGATGGAGGGTCCAGTATTTCAGAGTTCAGTGCTGGGGTTCAGTTGATAGCTCCGACGGGCGAAACAATGGTCCATTCAATTAAATTTGATTTTCATGCTTCAAACAATGAAGCTGAGTACGAAGCTGCTTTGGCAGGTTTGAGATTAGGAAAAATTTGTGGGGCGACTTTAGTACGTCTGGAAACGGATTCTCAGTTATTGGCAAATCAGGTATCCGGATTTTCCGAAGCAAGGAAGGATCGTTCGATTTTATATCTTCGAGAGCTTCCGAATTTAATGCTTCTGTTTGAAAATATGGTTGTGGAATATATCGGGTGAGGAAATAACATGGTGGCTGATTCTTTAGCAAATGTTTCCTACAAGGAAAAATATCCAAGGATTTTGCTAGAAGAAAATCCTTCAATTGTTACTCAATCTAGCCAATGTGAAATTATAAAAGAAGTTTTGGTCACGGATGAAATCCGACGTGATTGGCGATCAGATATTCTTAATTTTTTGACCCAAGGATTATTGCCACATGATTCTCATTTGGCTAAAAAGTTAAGGGGTAAAGCCTTCAGATATATAGTTCAAGATGAAATTTTATATAAAAATAATTTTAAGCAGACCATTGACTACGATGTTTAGGCAAGCAAGAATCACAAGAAGTATTGTCAGAATTTCATGATGGTGAAGGGTCAGCTCATTGTGGGTTTAAAGCTTTATCGCGTAGAGTTTTACTTGCAGGGTTTTACTGGCCTACAATCATGAACGATGCTAAGAATTTAGTCCGAGGTTGTGATACTTGTCAGAGATTTTCTAATGATATTCACAGACCAGCAGTACCGCTTATGTCTATATCTGAGGCGATACCATTTGATAAATGAGGAATTGATTTGGTGGGACCTTTGCCGATAGCCTCGAGGGGAAGGCAGATGATAATTGTGGCGGTGGATTATTTTACGAAGTGGGAAAAAGCAGAACCACTATCAGGCACAAAAGCAAAGGATGTCACCAAATTTATTGTGAATAATATCTGTTGTTGTTTTGGGGTTCCTCGGAGAATTACAACAGATAATGGCCCTCAATTTAATAATAGGGAAATGGCTGCATTCTGTACTATCAATCTTTTTTTTACGCCCTTTCATCCTCAAGCTAATGGACAAGTGAAAGTGACAAATAGAACGATTTTAGATGGCTTGAAGAAGAATCTATCGGGGGCAGCTAGAAAATGGCCATATTATTTGCAAGAGGTGCTTTGGGCTTATCGAACAACTCCAAGAGAGGCTACACAAGAGACTCCTTTTGCTTTCGCATATGGTATGGATGCAGTGAGCCCTATTGAATCTACGATGTCATCTTTTAGAATATATCAATATTCTGAGAGATTTAATGATGAAATTCGAAGGGAAAATTAGGATTTGATTGAGGAAAAAAAGGTTCAAGCTTATTTGAATGCAACACATTATCAAACTCTTATGAGAAGTAAATATGATTCGAAGATGAAAAGAAGATAATTTAAAGAAGGTGATAAAGTGTTGCGATGATTCTTCCTACAAAGAATACAATTTCAATATATATACTACAAAAACTTGCTTAAAAAACCAAATCTCAAAATAATCAAAAAATGCAAAACACAAAGAAAATACATTTACTTACGAAGGAAAAAATTCATGTTCGCTTATAGGCATATATATACAAATCACTTGCGTTTCTTATTACTCATGGATTATGTTTTGTTCAGTTTTATAAAAATGAAAACATCAATTTTTCGTTTATTTTTTTGAATTACAAATATTTTAAAATACGAAACTTTAAAAGTTGATTAAAAAAAGTGTACGGCTAAAAAACAAGAATAATAATTATTTTTAATCCGTTGTTCAAAACTAATAAACGTGTTTTCCCAATAAAAATGCTTCCTTACCATTTTCCCATACATCTTTTATTCTCCCTCATCAAGATATAATTAAATTCTTTTATAGAAAACATAGTATGGATGATGTATGGACTGTACCGCGAAAATTAGAAGTTGTGAATATAACACCCATACTCTCCTCTTCAATAAAATAATTGAATTATATCTTCTATGGAGTTTTGAACTGTTCTATCATATTTAACCATAATGTAAGCCGCTCTCTGAATATTCTCTTACAATTATTTTAAAATACAGTACTTTAAAATTTGATTAAAAAATGTACGTCCAAACAAAAAAAGAATAATAACTATTTGTAATCCCTTGTTCAAAACTAATAGACGTGTTTTTTGTGTTTGCCTATATTAGTTTATTATTTAAAATAGTATTTTTAGAAGAAAAAAAATTAATGCAGATATTTATTAGTATGCTAGCTATTTTTAAAGGTTTCTAAAGATTTTCAAATATTTATCGACAACTTTTTTTTTCGAAGAGTAAAAGAAAATTTCATTAATTTCATCTTTGAACTAACAGAGCGAAAGGTCAATTGTTATTTAAAAAATAACATATCTTTAAAAATCATATCTTTTATAATAATTGTTATTTAAAAAATACAATAAAAATATTTTAAAAACTATGATAAAAACTAAAAAAATATTTTTTATTGTATTTCCTTATTCTTTCTATTTTCAAAATGTGTTCTATTAGAGAGACAAAAGCCTCCCCCTCTCTCTTCCTTTAACGGTAATAAACCGATAACGGTAAGTTTTGGTTTTTCGGGTTTTAGGTCCTTTGACCTGAAAACCATAACATTTTACGTCCTTTTTTATTTCACCAGCTCAGATTGTTTTGTCGGTTTCGAGTATCATCGGATCCGAGTGTCCCATTTTATCTCGACGTATTTCTTCCCTTCCTCGGTTCTATTATTCTTGTTGGCGGTGAGAGTCATCGACTTCTTTCTCGGATCTGCCATATTCGCCGGAAATGAGGTTAGTTTTCTTTCCGCGATTCATCTTTCTTTTTCGGTAGGCTTGTTCAAGCCTTCTCTCGGGTTGGCTCCGGTTGAGAGTGACGGGTGCCGTGAGAGTGTTGTTGATTTTTTGATTTTAGTTCAATGTCGGATATGGTAATAGTCAAGTCCGGTGCAGAGTCGGGATTGGCTCGGTGTAGCAACCGGCTCTGGTTAAATCGAGTGTCGAATGTGGTTTCTATGTCAAAGCTGATTCGTATTCGGTTCCGGCAAAACTCAGACCCTTCATTTGGTTTCTTTTGCTTCATTCATAGACATAGACATGAATTTATTATGGATTCTGTCCCATTAGCTTTGTGCCGACAACTTTTCATGCTTGTGAGGTCGTCCTCAAAGCACGTGAAGGAGTTAAGCTGCTTTAACATTTTCTCAATCTTTCGAATTAAATTTAAATTTATCGTTTACAGATTTGATTTTAATTTATGCTTTTGTTTTGGTGGTCATATTATTAAATCATATGGGTATGCGTGTGATTTATATAGTGGGTACTTCTTATTTTTATTTTATTTATTTAATTTTAGTTTTTATTTTTCTTATTAATAATTTAATGTTATATATAAATTATTATAAGATTTCGGTAAGCTATTTGTTTGGATGTAACAAAAATATAATTTTAGATTTGGATTTGATAAAAAAAAGTTGGTTCGTTTCCAACAATTTTTTTTCTTCAGATTCATTGGAAGAGATCAAAGTTTTTGGAAACAATAAAAATGTGGATTCACCTTTTAAGAGGTTTTGCTCTTCTAGCGTCATTGCATTCGGTAATATGGGTTTTGTCCTCCTACAGGACCATCGTCTGATGCACTGTAAGTCTTTTTTAATTTATGAATATTGCTTCTTGGAATATGCAGGGTCTTAATGATCCTGTTACGCAAAGAGATGTTACTGATTTTGATTATTAGTAATAGTATCTCATTGTTAATTTTAGTTGAAACGAAAGTCCAACTTTTTAAAGTCGAGTCTATTATTAGGTATATGGTTCCCTTTTGACATGTTATTACCAATCACTCTCTCATCCTCTTGGTAGAATTTGGATTATCTGGAACCCTAGTGTTATCACTATTTCTAGGTTATCCGAATCCTATAAGTATATTCACTGTATGGCCAAGTGCCATAATTTCAATGCCACATTCAGATTCACGAGCATCTATGCATTTAATGATGCTCAGTATCGTACTCATCTTTGGAATGATTTAATAACCATTTCCAAACAAGATCAAGGCATCCTCTGGGTCTCCTTGGGGGATTTCAATGCCATTCGTCATCCGGAGGAGCGACTAGGCTCCTCCGAAAACTGGTCATCGCCAAAATGATGCTACCTCAGTGAGCTCAGTGATCTCTGATCCACTGGATTCCTCTTCTCTTGGATTAATAAACAGCTTCCTCATCCCATCCTTTCAAAAATTGATCGTGTTCTAGTCAACCCTGACTGGGACGATCTCTTTCCAATGTCATTAGCTCACTTTGGTTTTCTCCGTTCCTCTGATCACACCACTGTCACCCTCAATCTTAGGTTCCCCCGTCAAAGACGTAAAAAGCCATTCAAATTCTTTCACATATAGGAATCCCATCCTCAGATCAAAAACATTGTTTCCAAAAACTGGAATCTTCCTATCTTTTCGTCTGGTATGAGTCTTGTCACTGATAAACTCAATCGTCTTCAACATGATCTTGCTTGTCTCAATCGTAAGTGATGAGTAAAATAATGACAAGAAAGAGGGGGGGGGATCTTGGATCTAGCGCTTGATGTGACTAGTGCTAAAAATGTAGAGAGATAAAATATTAAAGAATGTCCACCTACCCAAGAAATGGGCTCCCTTATATAGTGGGGAAAGTGGTCCCCATTTATGTCCTAGGTAGTCTTTGAATATTTAATTGCCAGTCCTTTACATTCTACTTCCTTTACATATTGCTCTCTAATAAATAATAAATACGTTAATGGGTTTATTTTATTTGCCCCTTTTACAATTAACATTTTTGCTGCTGGACTCAGCGAATTATTTCCTTATCAGTAGCCCTCCAGTCTTCAAGAGCATCGGGAATGAAGACTCATGAGTAATTCGAGGAAAAGGCCACTGTCAAAAATCACCTCGGGCTTAGAGTTTTGCGGGCTTTTTGGCCAAGTGCCTCGGGATCACGTCTCCTAAAGCTTCGGGAAAGGTTACATTGCCCAACGCCCGACCAACCTGCCACAGCCTAACCGACCCTTCGCACATCTCTTAACGCCTCAGAAGGTGATCAATATTATCCCCCATCGCACGACCTGCGGTGATAGGCTTATTAAGAATATAGCTAGTAAATCGGCCATGGGATCAACCGGGTCTTTAAGCCTGCTTGGAGAGTCGCCTGCTTCAGTTCTTCGCGTTAGTGGACACGTGGAGCTCATTCAGAGAACACTCGAGTTCTGGCCCCGGCGCAGGCCTATGGTACTAGCCTGATGATTACCTATTTCGTGCATAGTCAGCTTTGGCTTACTCGTGTCGTTCATTTATTCGAAGCGTGCTCATCTTCACATCTCTCCAGGAGGCTCTTCGAATTGCCGCGGCTCTTTGTCGTTTGGATTTCCCCATGCGTGAAACGGTTAAGACATATCGTTGCCTATAAATACTTCTTCTTTCATCACAAGTCGCTGCCTCAGAGAAATCCTAGAAAGGGAGAGTCCCCCTTAACAATTCTAGAGAGAGAAGTCAGTTTTTATGAAAAAGAAAAACCCGAAGCTTAACCAGAAACCGAAGAAGAAACCTGAGTCCGTGTTTGGATTTATTGATTGGGCTAGCATTAGTGACCGAGCTGACGAATATCGAGCCGCTGGATTGATTTGGGGTTCCGATACAAAACCCTTCACACCCGTGCCTATTCCCCACGATCCTGTCCTGCCAACTACCGTGCCTGCAGAATCGTTTATTATACCCGAACTGGCTGTTGCTCAAATCCCCGAAGCAATCGTCATCCTTTCAAGTAGTTCTTCTCTGAATTCCCCTGTCAATCCACCCGATCACCCGACGCTCTCGTCGGTAAACGCACCTGAAAACTTAACTTCTTCTCTTCTTCCTGAGCGCCATAGTAAACCTAGATTCCTTAAAATGGGAGACTCCAGTGCCTCTTCTTCACCGGTGGGAGGCATCTCATTTGAATTGGTGCAAATAAGCCCTACTATCTTCGGATTTCGTAAGGGCGTCAATACCGCTCCTACTCCTTTGGGCGTTACTCGAAGGGATTTCGAACGTCAGACGCTATAAATAGAACGTACGCGCGAGTTGCAAGAAAGTGGATCAAAACACGTCCGCACCGGTAGTAGTTCCAGTTTCGTAAAACCTTATTCCCAACCAGTTGACCCGAAAGTGGCCGGTTTCCAGATTCCAGAGGAAGTCGATCCTAATTGTACCGAGGTTATTCCAACAGACGCCATCAATGAGCCGGAGGCGACCAATTTAGTTGGCTCAGAGAATAGTCCTGTAAGGGAGGACAAAGCGGGGAAATGTGTTGTTGCCGTAAGCGGTGGTGCCGCTGCTCCTTCTGAAGAGCCTCTTCCTCCGGAGATAGAGACTGTTATAACAACCACTTACCATCGATCTTTGTGTCGGAAAAATGTCATTGCCCTTTTTGAGGGCAAGTATATGTACTTCTCTACTGCAGAATAGTCGGAGTTTCTGATCCGGTGGGGAATCCAGGAGTGTGTCAAAGTACGGTTTCCCGTTCCTGGGGAAACGCTTCTACATGTACAGTCTCGAGAGATCGTCGCTTTTACATAGCTTTTTAACTAGGGTCTTAGGTTTCCTCTGGATCTTGAGATCGCTCGGTACTTCGAAATCCTCGGTATCTGCCCCTCGCAGCTAACTCCCAACGCGTGGTACATGCTAATGTCTTGTATCATGGCCTCTCAACTGTCGGGTCGCGTTATGCGGATGGAAGAATATGTTGCTATGTCCGGGCTTTCAAAATCGCCCAAATTTCCTTTATTCTATTCTTTGTTTGCAAATACTTGGAAGATTGTGAATGACTTTCTCGAGGGTGACAAGTCGTAAAAGCACCGGTTTGTCTTCATTAGTGGCTGCTGGGAGAACGGTCGTCCATATACCAAGGAGAACCCGAGGCGATTGCTGCAAACGTGGGTTCGTGAGTGGTAATTTTATTATATAATATATATTATAATTTTTTTTTTCTTTTACTTAACCGATCCTTTGTTCAGTTTCCAAAGAATACATCCAAGGGTTGAAGAAGGATTATTTCGAGGATGCCAAAATAACCTTCCAAATTCTGAAGGACCTTTCCCGGAAGAATTGGGGTAGGGCATTCCATCGATGTTTTAAGAACACCAACCTCATAATGAGCAACCTCTGGCGTTGCTCTAAGGAGCCATTTTCACTGGAGCAGCTGCGCCAACCACCTAACTTGGTGGATTTGGTTGCTAAGACGGATGCACCCGACCCACATCTGTTCCTTGCCAAACACAACAAAGCACCTAGCAAATGCTCAAAATCTGATGAGAGTGCGGAGCCGGAGAACGCAGAAAAGGTAGAGGCTGATGCTGTTGGACAAAAAACAGTAGTTACTGTCGAGGCTAAGGAGGTTGATCGGCCCGAGGAGGTGAAGAAGAAGAGAAAGAAGTCCGTGGCTGATGGTGATGAAGCCAAGAAACCGAAATGTGTGAAGAAGAAAAACAGAGGTCGGAACTACAGACGCTCCCGCACTTGCAGAAAATACGACTATTATGGCGCTTTTTGAGCAATATGAGGGGGTTAAGGGTGAGGATATTATTTATTCTGCAGTCGCGTCGGCCGAGAATACCACGATCGTTGTGATTCCTGATGATGATGAGGTTAGGGGAAAAATGTCGGTCATTCTGGAGTAGCGAAAGCTGATGGGGCTTCGTCACGTGGCACCAAGCTGCCCATCCTGTCAATTCCTAGGAGTCCTCATACTTTCACTTTACGAGCCAATGATGTGCTATCCTTATCCTTATATAGCATGATTGTGCCACTGACTATGAAGGAGAGACGCGCGGGGGAGCTAAATCAAAAGTTGACGGATGCTGAGGAGAAGATAACCGCGCTGGAGAATGAACTTAAAAGTGGAGACGCGGGAAAGAAACTCCTGGAAGAAAGGGTTAAAAAGGTGGAGGAAAGAGCGTCAAAGGCTGAGAAAACCCTGGCGTGGGTAAAAAAGGACCGTGATAATCAAGCTCGGTAGTTGGTAACGGCGAAATTCCAGAGCCGTTTCTTCCATCATTTCGTAGCAAAGAAGACAAAGGAAATTGCTGACCTTCGAGCCACAAATGACCTTTTTGCTGCAAAATGTCAGAAGTGGATGGAGAAAGAATCCGCTGAAGCTAAAGCTCCTCATGTCTTAAGCCTACATAAGTGTTTCCCCGACCTTGCTCTTGGGTCAATGTGGTTAGATGTTCCCGAAGCAGACCGCCCATCCGGAGTAGTCTGTGAAGATGAAGAGTCAGATGCCACAAAGACTGACCCGGAAAACGAAGACGTCTAAAATTTCTTTTATTTTCCCAAGTGTCGAATTTTTTTTATGGTTTTATTTTGTAACCAGTTGGGTGAATGAACCCTTCCCAATTTGAACCTGATCCGATAACTTTTAAATTTCATTAAGCTTTACCCGTTGTCTTCAAAATTATTCGCCTTTATGCTTCTGTAGATTGATGTTGACGAGTTGAAAACTGAAAAACCAGTTAAGGCTCTGTAGATTAATATTTAATTGAAAATTTTCCCTTAGGGTCGTGAACAAATGTGGATCAGTTAAAAACTGAAAAAACCAATTAACGCTCTGTAGATCCATATTTAATTGAATTTTTTCCCTTACGGTCAGGAACAAATGTGGATCAGTTGAAAACTGAAAAGCAATTAAGGCTATGTACATCCATATTTAATTAAAAAATTTCCCTTAGGGTCGGGAACAAATGTAGATCAGTTGAAAACTGAAAAATCAATTAAGGCTCTGTAGATCAATATTTAATTGATAATTTTCACTTAGGGTCGAGAACAAATGTAGATCAGTTGAAAACTGAAAAATCAATTAAGGCTCTGTAGATCAATATTTAATTGAAAAGTTTCCCTTAGGGTTGGGAACAAATGTAGATCAGTTTAAAACTGAAAAACCAACTAAGGCTCTGTAAATTACTTAAGATTGTCAAAAGTCGTCTATAAGCTCGTCGGCTGATGGATTTCCCTTTGACATTGTCTTTCGAATTTTTGAAGGCAAAAAGAATAGATTAAAAAGATCATTTGCCATGGATGCCTCATTAAAACCTCCTCGCGCCACCGAATTAGGAAAGAGTGCATCCCCGACCAATAGTTTTTACATAAACGAGAATAATTACAAGGAAATAAAAAAAGATTAATCCAAATACATCTTCAGATGCTCATAATTCCAGGGGAGCTTCAACAGACGTCCGTGCTTGTCTTGTAATCGATACTTCCCGCTCTTGATTCTTTCCACTACCCGATATGGGCCTTCCCCATTTGGGGCGAGTTTGCCGAGGATTTTGTCCATAGTGTGCAGAAAACCTCTTCTCAAAACTTTGTCCCCGAATTTGAACTCTCGTCGACATACTTTCGACGCGTATTGGCTCCTCATTAAGGTCTGATAATGTAGGGAATTCAACTGAGCTCGACTTCGTTTTTCTTTTACTAAATCAAAAGGTAGTCGTCTGTCATCCCTGTTTATATTTTCATCACAGCTTCTGATCCTGAAAGATGGGAAAATTGATTCTGCGGGGGTGACGGCTTCCATCCCATAGACCAAGGCGTAGGGCGACTCTTGATTCTCCGTTCGGGGAGTAGTGCGGTAGGCCATAGTACTTACTGTAGATAATATGGCCACTTGCCGGCTTTTCCTTCCACGTTCTTTTTGAATCCATCTATAATAGTCTGGTTTGTGACCTCGACTTGCCCGTTCGCCTGAGGGTGGAAAGGAGCCGAAAAACATTGCCTGATCCTGTGGGTTAAACAAAAGGATTTTATCTCGTTACTATCAAACTGTGGTCCATTATCCATCGTGAGCCTTTGTGGAACCCCAAATCTGCATCAGATGTTTGACCAAATGAACTTGATGATATCTTTAGTCTTTATTACCGATAATGGCTCGGCTTCTACCCATTTCGAAATGTAATCGACTACCACCACCATTATTTGTCTTGCGCCGGATGCCATTGGTAATGGTCCTACCAGGTCGATCCCCCACCGATCAAAAGAGAGCCTTTCCTATACTGATTCCAGGGAGGCTGCGGGCATATGGATTGCGTTTGCGAATATTTGACAGGTGTCGCATGTTCTTACTATATCTTTAGCATCGGCGGTTATCGTTGGCCAATAAAAGTCTGCAAGAAAAATTCTCCTTATTAGTGCTTTGTAGCCGCAATGAGCGGTGCCCTCCCCATCATACAATTCCGACACGATTATCTGTGATTCATTCGTCCCCAAACATCTCAGCAAATGCCTGCTAAAATACTTTATGTATAGTATCTCTCCCAAAAGAATGTACCCCGAGCCTTATTTCGTACTTTCCTAGCCAAGGCACTATTATCCGATAATGATCCATCTGCCAGAAAACCTATGATGTCACTTCTCCAGTCCGACAAAATTACCGAGGATATCTGACATGCGATCTCTGGTCGATTGTTAAGCTCCGTCTTTTTGATAATTGAAGGGTTTTCTTGCACTGTTACGCAAGGGTAACTGCTTGAGCAGAATGCCGATGCAAGGGAATCTGCAATCACGTTTTCAACCCTCGGGACGTGTTTATATGTCACTTTGGCAAATGATGTGTCCAACACACGCAATGCTAATAGGTACTAAACTAGGGGCTCTTTCCTAGCTTCTGACACTCTCGAGGCTTGGTTTATCAGCAACTGAGAATCACTGAATAAGCGTATGTTCCTAGCCCCGCACACCTGTGCTAACCTTAAACCAGCTAGGAAAGCCTCATACTCAGCTTCGTTGTTAGACGTTGTAAAACCAAATCAGATCGCCTGGTGCATCATTATGCCCGTAGGAGTGGTTATCTGTACACCCGCACCGCAACCACTGACGTTCGATCCTCCGTCAGTTCTGATAATCCATTCAACTTGTTTGTCTTCCTCGGGCGACTCTAGTTTTTCTGGTCAGTTGGAATGAAATTCGACTAAAAAATCAGCCAAGGCCTGGCCCTTAATGGCCTTCCTTTATTCAAAGTTGATATAAAAATTGCCTAGTTCGACCGACCATTTGGACATTCATCCCTGGTGTGGATTATTTTTGACTGAGAGTAATTCGGTCAGGTGTTTTATTGTGTTTCAAAGGTATTTAATGTTTAAGTATTTTGTAGTGAGAGATTTGAGCTGCCTGGTTGTATTAAATGTTCATTACCCTCATTAATGAAAGTGGTTGGGTATTTATTACCTTAATTATGGGCCACATGGGCTTTCGGGTAAAACTTATGAAACCGGGTCGAGTTCAAAAACCCATTAGTTTATTAAGCAGGTTAGCAATTAGCTTAGTCAAAAGGTGATTAGTTTTTAGTACTTTTGTTCAGTTTGGATGGTTCAGTGGGTGGCTTTTGTCCAAATTTCCCCTGTCTGGTTTCTACAGTGAGTGGTGAGAATTTATGGACTCATCAGTAGCCCCTTTTTTAGGTTTTGTCGAAGGCCTTTGGTAAGACCTAAAAAATCTCCCTTAAGTACTTGTTACATTCTCCAGACTGTTCAAGTGCTCTGCCCAGGATTTATCCGGACTGAAAACTTCTCAGAAGTTTAAAAGTTTTGTTATGGATCGTGGGACATGTGTCATCTCCTGATTTGCCTCAGTAACCGTTTTTCTTCTAGAACGTCGCTCCCACTAATCCTAAAAAGCAACCTCTTCATTTAATACCCAAGACGGCAGCACCGCCTTCAATCATTACTTTTGTCTTTTGTATTCTCCTAGGTTTTTGGCATCTTTTTGTCTCATTAATATATATTACTTCATTTTTCACTGTTTTACCATCTTCATTACTCTCTCATTCCCTCATCTCAAAGCTTTAACCTCTCTTTTCAAAATCCTTTTGGTGTGAGTTTATGTTCACAACAAAAAACGCACTGGTAAAAGGTGGGTGGCTTAATCTCTCGGAGTTAGAAAATGCACAAAGAGTTGACCGAGAAATGCGCATTGCTGCAGGTCTTCTAGTTTCTCCAATCGACAAGTCTGAAATGCCATCTTTAGAGCCTGATCGAGGTTTATCTTCTGCTAGAAGCTCCAAATCCAGGAGGTTATTTCAACCAAGTCTTTCACCCATCGTACCAGGCTCCTCGGTTCAGGAGTCACAACCTACTGGTGGAACGGGAAAAATCTGTTACAAGCACAAAGAGACCCTCTATATTCATAGCTATGGGATCAGATGCTGAAAATTCCCTAGAAAAACTGACACTTCGTCCAAGAGGCCCTTCGTAAAAGGCCAGGCTGCTGTTCCACAGTCTAAGTCTCCGAAATCAGGCCCTCCTAAGTTTGGGGCCAAGGACAAAGTTACAGGGTCAGAGGCATCCATCAAAGTCCCTAAGGATAAATCGTCTGGTCCACAGGCTACTGGAACAAGCCTTCGAAATGAACCCTCCGGATCTGAGCCCCATCCGGACACCAGACCACAAAGAGAAAGTGATGCTCAGCCATCCAGAAAGCTCACTGAACCAACCACCAGCACTCCTCCACCAAAGACAACTGACAATCCTTTCATGGTGATGGAAGAGGTGATGGAGGAAACCGTTGAAGAAGCCCCTTTTGAGACTGATGTACACATGCAGACTCGGGAAGCTGCCACTGCCAAGAAGGGAAAGGGTAAATACAAGCTATGCTTAAAACATCCGGACCTTCCGGAGTCCCTTGAAGGCAGAGTGGGACCTTACTTCCACAAGGTGAGCGTAAAGTATCTGTTAGCCATGCAGAAAATTAACTACGCCTTCATTCATACTGCTGAATTAAGTCGGATCCGGACGAAGTTGGGGATCCCAGAATCTGTCAAAGTGAGGATACCGGTCGATCCGGAGACGCCAATTGACTGCAAGCTGAGTGAGATAGTTTTCTACACAGAATTGTTCAACTGGGGGCTCATATTTCCCTTGGACCCAGAGATCGTCAGATATTTTAATCTGATAAAGCTCTGTCCAAGCCAACTGAGTCCCAAGGCTTGGTACACCCTCATGGCTTGCATCATAGCCTCTAGGCTCTCCAGAATCCCGCTTCCGATGGAGTAATTTGCTGTTGTGGCCAGCCTTTGCAAGAATCACATCATCCCCTTCTACCATTTCAATATGGGTGACAATTTTAAAGTGGTGGATGATCTGCTCGAATCAGAGAAGAATTGGAAGACCCAATTCTTGTTCATTAGTGGAGCTTGGGATATGGGAAGAAGATTAAAGTTAGTGTCAACCCAAGCATGCTTACCAGCAGATGGAAAAGCACGGGTAAATATTTCATCATGTTTGTTTTTCTTTCCTTATAAAAAGTTTGTTTACTTAAATGCTCTTCTTCTTCTTTGGGTAGTGCTGCCGAAGGAGTTCTCTGACTACTTGGAGGGGGGCTAGACAACTTGTGCCAAGCTGAATGATTGGGCTGCTAAAAAATGGGGAAATCGCTTCCACAATTGTTTTACTGCTGGCAACCTCGTGAGGTCCCACCTCTAGAACACAACCGGCCGGAGAGACTTGTCTTGCGAAGAATTGACCACAACACCTCCTCCGGGTGTCAATCTACAGAGGATAGATGAGAAGGATGAGAAGCTGGCCTTGCCGGGTAGAGCTAAAGCCCCAAGTAAGATGAAGGGCAAGAAAGGCAAGAAAAAGCCAGATGCAACTGAGGTCAATCAAGGTGGTGTTGAGGAGATCATCCCAGCAAACTAAGAGGTGCATGACCAAATAGGAATTGATATTTCTCTGCTTCAAGTGGTGGAAGATGAGAGTACCAAAGAGGAAGTTGGACTTCCAAAACCCTCAAAGGATCCCAAAAAATACCGAAAACGGGGAGCATATGGTGGACATAGGGAAGCTAAGAAGAATAAAATCTCCAAGGGGGATGAAGTAGCTCGCCGGCCTCCAACAGACCCAACATAGGCAGAGCAAATCCCAACTGATTTTCACATCAGAGAGGGCACCAGAGGGGATATTAACATTGATGGAGTAGACATCAGTGGTCTTGAATGGATTGGCCTTTACTTTGGAGACCTCGAGAAAGACGATTTTGCTGGCTCTTACCTCCCTCCAAGCTCTTCGAACATGGTTACTTTCAATGGTAAGTATTTTTATGTTTCAGGGGAGAATGACATGGTGACCCACTCCTTGTTGAGCAATACTCAACCGGTGCTCAACTTGGAGAGACAAGTGTGAAGTCAATCTACCCTCATCAACACACTCAACGCAGACAAAGAGAGCTTATCCAACAATTTCCTTAACGCCAACTAGAATATTGAGGCATTAAGAAGAGAGATCAAGGAGTTGAAGAAGGGGAAAGAGGACTTGGATACCAAGATGGCCACTTCAGAGGAGGTTAAAAGAGAGCTTCAAACTAAGTGTTCTAGCTTGGAGAAGGATCTCTCCACTTCGAAGGAGGAGATGAGGGTTAAGGACAATGTCATCCAAACCCTAACCAGTGACAAAATGTCGCTCGAAGATGCTGTGTCTAGAGTTAATCAGGAGAAATATGACTTGATAAAGGAGCAGGAGAAGACAATCCAAGCGAATATTGATGCATACATCAACAAGGTGATAGATTCCTAAGAGGAAAGGTATGCTGAAGTCAAATCAGACATGATCTTTCTCTTCCATCAAAAATTTCCGAAGAGGAGACTCAGAGATTTATAGCAATTTGTGGAATACGAAGACCTTCCTCACCACACTATGGCTGATGGTGATAAGCACAACTATTCCAGTGGTTATGATGATACCACTGATGAAGAAGAAGGGACCGGAGATAGCCCTAACAAGGAACCCAAAGACCCCAAGAAGAAACTAGATGAGGCTGGAACATCTAAGGAATCTCAGCCTTAAAGTCTTAATTATCTCTTTATTTTCCTTTAATTCTTGTGTTAGACTAAAGTCTTTGGATGACCAAGGCATTTTTGTAACCGTGTCCGGCTCTTTTCCGGATAAACCTTTTCTTTTAAAACTTCAAAGTCCTTGGATGGCCAAGGCACTTTACATATTTTAATATCATTCCCCGGTGTTAGCCGGGCAATTTTACCTTACACAATTCTTGCATTGTTTAATAGTTACCCAATTTCGATGGCTAATGTTTAGATAGCCCTTAGTTATTTTACAAGTATTTTACACTGAGAGTGTTTAAATTCTCCGATGACAAATGTTTAAATGGTCATAACTCTACCAATTCAATCCGGTCTGTCAGTGATACTTTAAAAAGTTTCAAAGAAGCTATCAATCAAACCACTCCGAATTTTTCAAAAAGGCATCGAATTTCATTAAAAAGTCCGAACACCTCATTAAAACCTCCCTGTGCCACCAGGGTAGGAAAGAGTATGCCCCCCTAATATTTAAATGGACTTTAAACAAGTAAATATTTACATAATTTTCATTCTAGATACAACCGGAGGTGTTCAATGTTCCAGGGGTGATTCAAGATCATTCCATCTTTATCTTGAAGCATGTATGTCCCAGGCTTAAGCTTTTCACTGACCACATAGGGTCCTTCTCAAGTTGGAGCTAGCTTTCCGAACTGCTTCTCTTTAGAATGTAGGAAGAATTTCCTCAGCACTTTATCCCCTGGTTGAGAATCCCTCCTTCTGACTCTGGAAGCAAACCTGCTTCTCATCAAACCCTGATAATGTGTGGCTTTGATATGAGCCTTAACTCTTTTTTCTTCTATCAAGTCGATTTGACTTCTGATTGCCACTTCATTAGTCTGTTCGGAAAAATTGTGGACTCTAAATGAATAAGAGTTTCTTCTATAGGAGCTATCGCATCCTTACCATATACCAAGGAAAATGGGGATTCCTGTGTAGCAGCCCTAAGAGTAGTCCGGTAGGCCCATAGTACTTATTGTAGATAACTTGGCCACTTTCTAACAACCCCTTCTAAATTCTTTTTAAGACTGGGCAAGATGGTCCTGTTTGCCACTTTAACCTGACCATTCACCTGTGGGTGGAAAGAAGAAGAGAAGCAATGCTGAATGCCTCTAGAGGCACATAATATCTCCATATCCTTATTATCGAATTGTGGCCCATTGTCTGTGGTTATCTTTTGTGGAACCCCAAATCTGTAGCAAATATTAGATAAGATAAATTTTATAACAACTTTTGAAGTAATTCCTGCCAATGGGGCTGCTTTTATCCACTTTGAGAAATAATTGATGGCAACAATAATAGTTTTGCACCCCCCGGACGCCATAGGTAAAGGTCCCACCAGATCCAGCCCCTAACAAGCAAAAGGTATTGGCTCAGGACTTGACTCTAAAGGGACAGCTAGGATATGAATTTCATTACCGTATCTTTGGCATGGATCACATTTCTTCACCAATTCCTTTGTATCCTTCATTATAGAGGGCCAGTAGTATCCGACCATCAAGACTCTTCTGGTTAATGCTCTATAACCACAATGTGTTGATCCCTCACCATCATGCAGTTCGGACAGCACTATTTGGGACTCTTCAATCCCCAAACATCATAAGAGAGGTCTAATAAAAGACTTCTTGTAAAGACCGTCTCTTAGGATTATAAATCCACGAGCCTTATATTTACGTTCCTTGCTACTGCTTTTTCCGGAGGCAAGTTGCCATCTGAGATGTATTGAAAAAAAGGATACCTCTAGTCTTTAGGTTGACTCACTTGTATGTTTAAACTTTCATCCTCCTCCTTGCTCTGATTGAGTTGAATGGATGGACACTCTTGCGCGTGAATCCATGGGTTGGACTCAGAATATGCTATGGTTGCCAATGAGTCTGCTAACATATTTTCTGTTCGGGGTATGTGCTCATAGGTGATATCTTTGAAGTTAAGTACCACTTCTTTAAGAATGAACAAATATTTAATCAGCTGCTCTTTTTTTGCCTCAGATTGACCTTGTGCATGATGGATAAGAAGCTGCGAATCGCTCATTCACCTGACCCTTTTGGCTCCACAAATTAGGGCTAACTTTAAACCCGCTATGGCAGCTTCATATTGAGACTCATTATTAGAAGCCCTGAAAGCAAAACATATAGCCTGATACATTTTGTCACCATACGGAGAGGTTAAACATATCCCAGCACCACCACCCATGGTACTTGATCCACCATCAGTCTGGACAACCCATACTTTCTTAGTCTTTTCACCTGATGCTTGCTTAGTGTCTCTGTCCGAATGGAATTCAACTAGGAAATCAGCAACAGACTGAGCCTTGACTGCAGTTCGAGGGGCAAAATCAATATCATAGTCTCCCAACTCTACTGACCATGTGGTCACTCTGCTTGATACGTTTGCCTTCTAAAGAACGTTTTTCAAGGGAAAAAACGTTCGGATAATGATAGAATGAGACTGAAAGTAGGGTCTTATTTTCCTAGCAGCAATTACTAAAGCCAGTGCTAATTTTTCAAGTTTTAAATACCTCTTTTCAGCATCTATCAAGCTTTTGGTGATGTAGTACACCGGACGAGGCTAATTATCCACCTAACTTACTAGTACTGCACTTATGGCACAATCAGAGACTGCTAAATATATGTACAGTGTCTCTCCATCAACAGGTTTAAACAAGGTTTTAGGGGAGGATAAGTGTTTTTTAATTTCATCGAAATCTTGGTCGCACTGTGGAGACCAGTTAAATTCTTTTGCACCTTTTAAAAGTTGAAAAAATGGGTCACACCTATCCGAAGACCTTGAGATAAAACGGTTTAGAACAGCTAACCTCCCTATCAATCTTTGTACTTCTTTAATATTCCGAGGAGGCTCCTCTGCAATAAAGCACTAAGCTGGTCTGGATCACGCTGTATCCCTTTCTCACTTATCACATACCCCAAAAACTTCCCGGACTGCACTCCAAAAACACATTTCTCTGGATTCAACTTTAAATTTACTTTTACCAAGCTGGAAAACGTTTCTTGCAGATCTGCCAAGTGTAGTTCTTCTTCCACACTCTTTACCATCATGTCAGCAATGTAGACTTCCATGTTTCTTCCAATTTGATTAGCGAAAGCTTTGTTCACCAACCTCTGATAAGTAGCCCCAACATTCTTTAACCCAAAAGGAATCACCTTATAACAATGAAGGCCTCTATCAGTAACAAAAGTAGTGTGTTCTTGATCCTTCAGATCTACTTGAATCTGATTATACCCGGAGATGGCATCCATAAAGGACAATAACCTGTTCCCATATGTGGAGTCCACTAACTGATCGATCCGAGGGACCGGATATAGGTCTTTTGGTCAAGACCTATTAAGGTATGTAAAGTCGATGCACATTCACCACTTCCCATTTTTCTTTTTTACTAGTACCAGATTGGCTGTCCCTAAAGGGTACTGGGATTCCTTTATGTGCCCCATCTTCGTAAGCCGGTCAACCTCTTGAACTATGACATCAGCTTTCTCCTTAGGAAAAGCTCTCATATTTATTGTACAACATGTGATATATCTCTTCGGATGGATAGTTGGTGTGATATAATATCTGCTGGCACTCTGGTTACATCAGCATTGCACCAAGCAAAAACATGCTGATGGTCTGTTAAAAAAGATAACATTTTACTCTTCAGTTCTGATTTCATCTTAGATCCGATCTTGACGTTTATTCCTTCAGCCAGAGAGTGAGTTTCAACCTCTTCAATTGGTATTAAAACAGCAAGGGTCTCTCTAGGGTCATCAATTTTACCCTCTCCCCCAGAGGGCCCCTCCAACTGCTAATCCTCACTGATCCGAACTGCCGCCAAAGTTCGAGGGGCCAGTGCCATTGCATAACACTCCCTTGCTATCTTTTGACTACTTCGGACAACTCCCACTTGTCCTCGCACAATTTATTTTAAACATTGGTGGACTGTTGAAGCCACAACATACATTCTGGAGAGCCAATATTTTCCCAAAATGGAATTGTAACATGTTGGACAATCCACCACAATAAAAAGTACTATGACCATCTTCTTAAAA
Organism: Limnanthes douglasii subsp. nivea; assembly: GCA_036936605.1. Lineage (NCBI taxonomy): Eukaryota > Viridiplantae > Streptophyta > Magnoliopsida > Brassicales > Limnanthaceae > Limnanthes > Limnanthes douglasii. The sequence continues at coordinate 90,422,815 of JAUPFV010000001.1, read as the reverse complement.
GGTCCCTTTCCCAACAAAACCTCATCCTCAAACTCCCCGATCACGTCCGCTGAGCTTCCAGTGAAACCCACAATTGACATGTTCGAACGTTGAATCACTGCTGGATTCTTCATTTGTTTATAGGAAATTAAAAAGAGGATATTGGCTGAACTGCCGGTGTCCACCAAAATTCGTCTAATGTCATTGCCCACAATGGATGCTCCTATTACCACAGCATCTTCACGGGGACCAGCTATGTCCCTCAAATCAACTTCATAAAAAACAATAAAGGGAAAAGGAATTTGCGATTGATAGGAAGTCATGCCTCCTTCCAGTTGAGTAGCCAGGTTATGAACATGCCTCTTCCTCGAAGAAGCAGTTGGTGCAGTCATGGTGTCCCCTCCAAATATGGTAAGTTACTCAAAAAATCTGATGAGCCCGGACACTGTCTTGCTGTGTTCTGTGATAACGCCCACATCGAATCTTTCAATTATCACCATAGCCCTATCCGGAGCCGTTGTCCCTGCGTTGTTTGTTAGGCCAGTCCGATGAGCATTATTAGGCCTATTTCCACTTCTTCTTTTCACATAAGCACCCAACTTTCCTCTTTCAATCAAATTTTACACCTCTTGCTTCAAAGCGATACAATCTTCTGTGTTATGACCAATATCATGATGATATTGGCAGAAAAAATTATTACGACTTTCCCTGGGAGATTGAAGCGCAACTGGCTTCCTGAAATGTACTTCTTCTTTTGTTTTGTCATAGATGGTTGCCACATTCTCTTGCAACTCGGCAAACCACTCCGGTTGAACCCAAAGCCCTCGCTTATTTCTGGATTGTTGGCTCTGAGCTGATGCTGGGTGGGATTGAGCCTTGCCCTGCTGGGACCCTGTCCGACTTCCTTAGCCTTGTACCCGGACTGATTCTGGTTCTGGTTTGGTGAAGCTGGGGCCGATCTCACCTGCCTATGCACCATGGTCTTTTTCGTTTTATCTACATTGATTTGTTTCCCCACTTGATTCAGTAAACCGCCCCACGTCATGGCCTTTTTTCTGGTTACTGAATCAGCCAAATTACCAAGGTTCAAACCTACCTTAGAGAAGTTATTGCTACTTGTTCAAAATCAGCTAATCCATTCTTGGTGTTCACAAAGCGACTTATATATTCTTTCAAGGATTCATTTGGTTCTTGGGCACAATGGATAATAGTGTCTCTATTTCCCTTCACTTCCTTACTTACGACGAACTGACTCCGGAAGGCCACCCAAAAAGTATCAAAATTTCTGATGCAGCTCCGTGGAAGACTATTTTACCACTTCAGAGCACACCCCGTAAAAGACTGGGAGAACGCTCTACAAAGTAAATTATCATCATCGTCAAAATTCATCATAAAGTTTTTGAATTGTTCCAAATGATTATCTGGATCTTTACTCCCATCGTATTTTTCCATCTTTGTGCTGTCAAACCTCTTAGGAAGGTTTCCGGACAGTATCTTGGAAGACAATGGAAATTGCCTCCAATTCCGGCCACGACTAAACACGGTATCTTCATTGGGAGTTGCAAAGATACCTGGTTCATCATGGAAGGCGAAATGATCCATCAACAGTCGGTCTACATGTCTCCGGCCATGGCTGTGACCATGAGATGACCGTTTTCCTAGATGCCTTTTCAACCTTCTATGCATGTCCCTCTTTCTTGAATACTTTTTGACCAACTTCTGCTTCTTTTTAGAACGACCTTCATCGCTGCTGGATGACAGAGACTCCTCAACTCCATCTTCATTCGAGGAGCTACTAGAAGATTATGAATCTGAATCTGAGCTCTCCACCGGTTTAAACCGGTGAGACTTCTTTGAGCTAGCATGAGTCTTTTTAGTACTTACATGGGTCTTTACCGATGGGTCATGCTCCTTTGGATTGTCAGTGTGGTGAACGGCTGACACTTTTGATTTTTCTTTTTAGCCCATCTCTACCCTTTTAGCAGCCCTCAAGGTTTCCATCTCAACTTTCAATTTATCTCGCTCTTCAATCGTGTATTCATCATTTTCTCCCACCACTTCTTCCAAAGTTGGTGGTACTTCCTGCTCGTCCGAATTCATCTGAACTGGATTTTCTTGATGGTTTTGAATGCTAAATTCAGACACCTTCTCCTCTCACTGTGGTCGCCAATTTTGTGTGGATTATTTTTTACTGAGGGTAATTCGGTGAGGTATTTTATGGTATTTCAAAGGTATTTAATGTTTAAGTATTTTGTAGTAAGATATTTGAGCTGCCTGTTTGTATTAAATGTTCATTACCCTCATTAATGAAAGTGGTTGGGTATTTATACCCTTAATTATGGGCCACATGGGCTTTCGGGTCAAACTTATGAAGCTGGGTCGAGTTCAAAAACCCATTAGTTTATTAAGAAGATTAGCAATTAGCTTAGTCAAAAGGTGATTAGTTTTTAGTACTTTTGTTCAGTACGGATGGTTCATCGGGTGGCTTATGTCCGAATTGCCCCTGTCCGGTTTCTACAGTGAGTGGTGAGAATTTCCGGACTCATCAATCCCGACATTTCTGGACGATGTAGTACATATTTAAGTAGAAACGATGTTCAAACGATAATTGAATGGGCTTGGAAGTACGACCGCATTTTTCATGCCGCGGTCACCAAAACCAATGCCATTTTCTCCAGTTTCAAATACCTCGTCTCTGCATCTAACAAGCTTTTGCTCACGAATTATACCGCTTTAGGGACTGCTCCAGACTCGTTGACCAAAGCCGCACTCACTGCAAAATCAGAAACCGCCACATAAAGAAAAATGACTTTCTTTTTCAGAGGCTTCGTTAAGAGATTCGGGGATGATAAATAATTTTTTATTCCCAAGAAAGCCTCATCACAAGTCGGTGTCCAATCGAAAGACTTTGAATTTCTCAGAACCTGAAAGAAGGGAGCACATTTGTCAGATGGACGAGATATGAACCGATTTAAGCCGCTAGGCACCCGGTTAATATCTGGACTTCCTTGATATTCCTTGGCGGGGTCCTGCTTGCTAGAGCTTGCAGTTGGATCGGGTCTGCTTCGATTCCTCTTTCGCTAATGAAGAGTCCTAGGAACTTTCCCGACCGTACTCCAAAAGAACATTACTCCGGGTTTAGCTTAAGGTTAATGTTCCTTAGACTGCCAAACGTTTCTTTCAAATCAGCAAGATGGTCATCGTCAGTCCCGCTTTTCACGAGCATGTCGTCTATATAGACTTCCATGTTTCTCCTGATCTGATTCTCAAACGCCTTGTTTACCAGCCTCTGATATGTTGCTCCTGCGTTTTTTTAACCAGAAGGACATAACCTTATAACAATACAACCCCCTTCCGGTGATGAGCGTCGTGCTTGATTGGTCTGCCGAGTTTAGCTTGATTTGGTTATATCCTCCATATGCGTCCATAAAAGAGAGTAGTTTGTTACCCGACATTGAATCAACCAATTGGTCGATTCTTGGCATCGGGAATGGGTCCTCGGGGCATGCTCGGTTGAGGTCGGTGAAATCTACGCACATCCTACACTTGCCATTTTTCTTTTTGACCAAAACGGGAATGGATGTCCACCGCGGGTAGCTCGACTCCTTCATATGACCGACGCTGAGAATTCTTTCGACTTATCCTAGAATAATTTCTGCTTATCCGGCGAGAAAACCCGACGTTTTTGTGAGATGGGTCGGACATTTCTATTAACAACCAAATTTGGAATTATCAGGTCTTTTGGGATTCCGATTACGTCTTCCGAACACCAAGCAAACAAATGCAAATTCTCTTGTAGTAGTAAAATCAATTTTGTCTTGAAAACCGGCGATAAATTAGTTCCGATTTGCAAGATTTTCCCTTCAGCGAACTGGTATCTCTAGCAATCCTCATCGGTAGTCAAAAAACTGGGAGCTTTCCTGGGATCGTCCACAGGTAACGAACCCAATGGAAGTCTCATTAACTGCTAGTCCCGAACTTGCTCCATTTCCTGATCGTCTTTTGGTGCTAAAGATGCCCGGTAGCATTCCCTCGCCGCTTTCTGACTGCTTCTTACTACCCCCACATTGTTACCGACCACGTACTTTAAGCATTGATGAATAGTAAATGTCACCGCATGCATCCGCGACAACCATGATCGGCCAAAAATTACGTTATGAGAAGCTGGCACATCTATCACGACAAACAGAATAATGACCTCTTTTTTGAACGGCCCGCGGCCGAGTTGAACAACGCCCTCGAATTCTCATATTACCACTGGGGCCGAATCTGTAAATCCCACAATAGTCTGATCTGACCTCGTAATCACTAGGGGTTTCTTAAATTGGGCAAACATAGACGCGAAGATTATGTTTTCCGAACTTCCGGTGTCATCGAGGATACGCTGGACTTCTTCTCCCGCAATGGCTGCCCCGATAACGACGACGTCTTCGTGGGGACCAGCTATGTCCCTCATGTCATCGTTGTCAAAATAAAAGATTGATGATGAGTTTCCTCTCATATGGGGAGACGTCCGAGCCTCCAACTGAGTCACCAAGTTCACAACATGTCGTTTCCGGGAAGAATGGGTGATCCCTGCCATAGAGTCACCACCAAAGATAGTCAAGGATTCAAAATATCGACAAAGGCTGCTTACCTTCCTTCGGCCTTCCACAACTTCTTCTTCTATGACACCGATGATAATACGACTGACATCGGGGTCGAGATATTTGACGGATACATAAAAAAGATCTGTTACTTCGGAAATTGTCATTGTTGTCTCCGACTTTTGTACTGTCATGATTTCTTTCGAAGCTGCACCCTGTTGTGCTTTCTTCTTTACATTATCGAGTAATTTTCCGTTTTCTATCAGCATCTGTATTTCCTTTTTGACAGAACTACAGTCCTTGGTATCGTGCCCTACATCCTTATGGTATCTACAGTGTCGATTATTTCTGCTTTCTCGGGGTGTTGGGATGGGAAAGGGCCTTCGATAAATCCCGCTCTTCTTAGTCTTTTCATAGATAGTAGATACACATTCAGTTAAGTCAGCAAAGTAGGAAGGTCGGATCCATTTGTTGGAAATGGGTCGTGTGACCACCTAATTGGTCTGTTCAGTCCTCTGAACTTGAGACGTCTGAGGTTTGGCCGGTACGGGCTGAGTTGGCGGTATCGTGCTGATTGGCTGAGCCTGTGGGACGTAGCAAGGTTGAGTGCTTTGTTTTATGACTACCGACGCTTATGAGCTCTGTTGGATCTATGCTGCCAACTCAAAAGCCTCAGTTTCCTTTATCAATATCTGATTTTCCACTTGAGCTAAAAGGGCGGAAAAAGTAAAAGCCTTCTTCTTTGTGACCGCTTGTTTCATCGGTCCTGGGAGCAGCCCTAAACGGTATGCCGTCAGCGCCACATTCTCCTCGCAGTGGTCAAGGTCGGTCTTTGCATCAATAAATCGTCTGGTATAATCCCTGAGGCTCTCTCCCAGCCTTTGTTTACAGTTGACGATTGTGTCTTCATTAGCTCGAAAGCTTTTGCTTCCCACGAATTATTGTCAGAACATCATCCAAAACATCCTGAAATTCTTTATGCAACCCTGTGATAACCGGTTGTACCACTTAGATGCTCGATCCTTGAAGGTCATCGAAGAAGCTCGGCATAACAAGTTGTCATCGTTATCGAAACTCAACATGAAGTTCTTAAAAGCTTCCAAATGGTTGTTTGGGTCTTTTTTGCCATCATATTTCTCTAGTTTAGATATATCAAATCTCTTCAGGAGGAATCCCGTCAGTATCTCATCTGACAACGACCATGCTCTCCAATTCAAACCAAAACCGAAGGCGCCGCCGCCGAGCCCCTCGGTAGGAATTCTATATAATCCTTCATTGCACTGGTTGATGAACTGACTACTGACTTTGTACCCGTGCGTCTGGCTAGATGACGGCTGCCACTGGACATGGGGTAAAACTACCTGTTCCTCTCTACTTGCTGTCAGCATTTCTCCTTTTTCGTGAGAGTTTGGTGTTCTTTTTTTGCCTCAGATTGACCTTGTGCATGATGGATAAGAAGCTGCGAATCGCTCATTCACCTGACCCTTTTGGCTCCACAAATTAGGGCTAACTTTAAACCTGCTATGGCAGCTTCATATTGAGACTCATTATTAGAAGCCCTGAAAGCAAAACATATAGCCTGGTACATTTTGTCACCATACGGAGAGGTTAAACATATCCTAGCACCACCACCCATGGTACTTGATCCACCATCAGTCCGGACAACCCATACTTTCTTAGTCTTTTCACCTGATGCTTGCTTAGTGTCTCTGTCCGAATGGAATTCAACTAGGAAATCAGCAACAGACTGAGCCTTGACTGCAGTTCGAGGGGCAAAATCAATATCATAGTCTCCCAACTCTACTGACCATGTGGTCACTCTGCTTGATACGTTTGCCTTCTAAAGAACGTTTTTCAAGGGAAAAAACGTTCGGATAATGATAGAATGAGACTGAAAGTAGGGTCTTATTTTCCTAGCAGCAATTACTAAAGCCAGTGCTAATTTTTCAAGTTTTAAATACCTCTTTTCAGCATCTATCAAGCTTTTGGTGATGTAGTACACCGGACGAGGCTAATTATCCACCTAACTTACTAGCACTGCACTTATGGCACAATCAGAGACTGCTAAATATATGTACAGTGTCTCTCCATCAACAGGTTTAAACAAGGTTTTAGGGGAGGATAAGTGTTTTTTAATTTCATCGAAATCTTGGTCGCACTGTGGAGACCAGTTAAATTCTTTTGCACCTTTTAAAAGTTGAAAAAACGGGTCACACCTATCCGAAGACGTTGAGATAAAACGGTTTAGAACAGCTAACCTCCCTATCAATCTTTGTACTTCTTTAATATTCCGAGGAGGCTCCTCTGCAATAAAGCACTAAGCTGGTCTGGATCACGCTGTATCCCTTTCTCACTTATCACATACCCCAAAAACTTCCCGGACTGCACTCCAAAAACACATTTCTCTGGATTCAACTTTAAATTTACTTTTACCAAGCTGGAAAAAGTTTCTTGCAGATCTGCCAAGTGTAGTTCTTCTTCCACACTCTTTACCATCATGTCAGCAATGTAGACTTCCATGTTTCTTCCAATTTGATTAGCGAAAGCTTTGTTCACCAACCTCTGATAAGTAGCCCCAACATTCTTTAACCCAAAAGGAATCACCTTATAACAATGAAGGCCTCTATCAGTAACAAAAGTAGTGTGTTCTTGATCCTTCAGATCTACTTGAATCTGATTATACCCGGAGATGGCATCCATAAAGGACAATAACCTGTTCCCATATGTGGAGTCCACTAACTGATCGATCCGAGGGACCGGATATAGGTCTTTTGTTCAAGACCTATTAAGGTATGTAAAGTCGATGCACATTCACCACTTCCCATTTTTCTTTTTTACTAGTACCAGATTGGCTGTCCCTAAAGGGTACTGGGATTCCTTTATGTGCCCCATCTTCGTAAGCCGGTCAACCTCTTGAACTATGACATCAGCTTTCTCCTTAGGAAAAGCTCTCATATTTATTGTACAACATGTGATATATCTCTTCGGATGGATAGTTGGTGTGATATAATATCTGCTGGCACTCTGGTTACATCAGCATTGCACCAAGCAAAAACATGCTGATGGTCTGTTAAAAAAGATAACATTTTACTTTTCAGTTCTGATTTCATCTTAGATCCGATCTTGACGTTTCTTCCTTCAGCCAGAGAGTGAGTTTCAACCTCTTCAATTGGTATTAAAACACCAGGGGTCTCTCTAGGGTCATCAATTTTACCCTCTCCCCCAGAGGGCCCCTCCAACTGCTAATCCTCACTGATCCGAACTGCCCCCAAAGTTCGAGGGGCCAGTGCCATTGCATAACACTCCCTTGCTATCTTTTGACTACTTCGGACAACTCCCACTTGTCCTCGCACAATTTATTTTAAACATTGGTGGACTGTTGAAGCCACAACATACATTCTGGAGAGCCAAGATTTTCCCAAAATGGAATTGTAACATGTGGGACAATCCACCACAATAAAAAGTACTATGACCATCTTCTTAAAAGGTCCCTTTCCCAACAAAACCTCATCCTCAAACTCCCCGATCACGTCCGCTGAGCTTCCAGTGAAACCCACAATTGACATGTTCGAACGTTGAATCACTGCTGGATTCTTCATTTGTTTATAGGAAATTAAAAAGAGGATATTGGCTGAACTGCCGGTGTCCACCAAAATTCGTCTAATGTCATTGCCCACAATGGATGCTCCTATTACCACAGCATCTTCACGGGGACCAGCTATGTCCCTCAAATCATCTTCATAAAAAACAATAAAGGGAAAAGGAATTTGCGATTGATAGGAAGTCATGCCTCCTTCCAGTTGAGTAGCCAGGTTATGAACATGCCTCTTCCTCGAAGAAGCAGTTGGTGCAGTCATGGTGTCCCCTCCAAATATGGTAAGTGACTCAAAAAATCTGATGAGCCCGGACACTGTCTTGCTGTGTTCTGTGATAACGCCCACATCGAATCTTTCAATTATCACCATAGCCCCATCCGGAGTCGTTGTCCCTGCGTTGTTTGTTAGGCCAGTCCGATGAGCATTATTAGGCCTATTTCCACTTCTTCTTTTAACATAAGCACCCAACTTTCCTCTTTCAATCAAATTTTACACCTCTTGCTTCAAAGCGATACAATCTTCTGTGTTATGACCAATATCATGATGATATTGGCAGAAAAAATTATTACGACTTTCCCTGGGAGATTGAAGCGCAACTGGCTTTCTGAAATGTACTTCTTCTTTTGTTTTGTCATAGATGGTTGCCACATTCTCTTGCAACTCGGCAAACCACTCCGGTTGAACCCAAAGCCCTCGCTTATTTCTGGATTGTTGGCTCTGAGCTGATGCTGGGTGGGATTGAGCCTTGCCCTGCTGGGACCCTGTCCGACTTCCTTAGCCTTGTACCCGGACTGATTCTGGTTCTGGTTTGGTGAAGCTGGGGCCGATCTCACCTGCCTATGCATCATGGTCTTTTTCGTTTTATCTACATTGATTTGTTTCCCCACTTGATTCAGTAAACCGCCCCACGTCATGGCCTTTTTTCTGGTTACTGAATCAGCCAAATTACCAAGGTTCAAACCTACCTTAGAGAAGTTATTGCTACTTGTTCAAAGAAATCAGCTAATCCATTCTTGGTGTTCACAAAGCGACTTATATATTCTTTCAAGGATTCATTTGGTTCTTGGGCACAATGGATAATAGTGTCTCTATTTCCCTTCACTTCCTTACTTCCGACGAACTGCCTCCGGAAGGCCACCCAAAAAGTATCAAAATTTCTGATGCAGCTCCGTGGAAGACTATTTTACCACTTCAGAGCACACCCCGTAAAAGACTTGGAGAACGCTCTACAAAGTAAATTATCATCATCGTCAAAATTCATCATAAAGTTTTTGAATTGTTCCAAATGATTATATGGATCTTTACTCCCATCGTATTTTTCCATCTTTGTGCTGTCAAACCTCTTAAGAAGGTTTCCGGACAGTATCTTGGAAGACAATGGAAATTGCCTCCAATTCCGGCCACGACTAAACACGGTATCTTCATTGGGAGTTGCAAAGATACCTGGTTCATCATGGAAGGCGAAATGATCCATCAACAGTCGGTCTACATGTCTCCGGCCATGGCTGTGACCATGAGATGACCGTTTTCCTAGATGCCTTTTCAACCTTCTATGCATGTCCCTCTTTCTTGAATACGTTTTGACCAACTTCTGCTTCTTTTTAGAACGACCTTCATCGCTGCTGGATGACAGAGACTCCTCAACTCCATCTTCATTCGAGGAGCTACTAGAAGATTATGAATCTGAATCTGAGCTCTCCACCGGTTTAAACCGGTGAGACTTCTTTGAGCTAGCATGAGTCTTTTTAGTACTTACATGGGTCTTTACCGATGGGTCATGCTCCTTTGGATTGTCAATGTGGTGAACGACTGACACTTTTGATTTTTCTTTTTAGCCCATCTCTACCCTTTTAGCAGCCCTCAAGGTTTCCATCTCAACTTTCAATTTATCTCGCTCTTCAATCGTGTATTCATCATTTTCTCCCACCACTTCTTCCAAAGTTGGTGGTACTTCCTGCTCGTCCGAATTCATCTGAACTGGATTTTCTTGATGGTTTTGAATGCTAAATTCAGACACCTTCTCCTCTCACTGTGGTCGCCAATTTTGTGTGGATTATTTTTTACTGAGGGTAATTCGGTGAGGTGTTTTATGGTATTTCAAAGGTATTTAATGTTTAAGTATTTTGTAGTAAGATATTTGAGCTGCCTGTTTGTATTAAATGTTCATTACCCTCATTAATGAAAGTGGTTGGGTATTTATACCCTTAATTATGGGCCACATGGGCTTTCGGGTCAAACTTATGAAGCTGGGTCGAGTTCAAAAACTCATTAGTTTATTAAGAAGATTAGCAATTAGCTTAGTCAAAAGGTGATTAGTTTTTAGTACTTTTGTTCAGTACGGATGGTTCATCGGGTGGCTTATGTCCGAATTGCCCCTGTCCGGTTTCTACAGTGAGTGGTGAGAATTTCCGGACTCATCAATCCCGACATGTCTGGACGATGTAGTACATATTTAAGTAGAAACGATGTTCAAACGATAATTGAATGGGCTTGGAAGTACGGCCGCATTTTTCATGCCGCGGTCACCAAAACCAATGCCATTTTCTCCAGTTTCAAATACCTCGTCTCTGCATCTAACAAGCTTTTGCTCACGAATTATACCGCTTTAGGGACTGCTCCAGACTCGTTGACCAAAGCCGCACTCACTGCAAAATCAGAAACCGCCACATAAAGAAAAATGACTTTCTTTTTCAGAGGCTTCGTTAAGAGATTCGGGGATGATAAATAATTTTTTATTCCCAAGAAAGCCTCATCACAAGTCGGTGTCCAATCGAAAGACTTTGAATTTCTCAGAACCTGAAAGAAGGGAGCACATTTGTCAGATGGACGAGATATGAACCGATTTAGAGCCGCTAGGTACCCGGTTAATATCTGGACTTCCTTGATATTCCTTGGCGGGGTCCTGCTTGCTAGAGCTTGCAGTTGGATCGGGTCTGCTTCGATTCCTCTTTCGCTAATGAAGAGTCCTAGGAACTTTCCCGACCGTACTCCAAAAGAACATTACTCCGGGTTTAGCTTAAGGTTAATGTTCCTTAGACTGCCAAACGTTTCTTTCAAATCAGCAAGATGGTCATCGTCAGTCCCGCTTTTCACGAGCATGTCGTCTATATAGACTTCCATGTTTCTCCTGTTCTGATTCTCAAACGCCTTGTTTACCAGCCTCTGATATGTTGCTCCTGCGTTTTTTTAACCAGAAGGACATAACCTTATAACAATACAACCCCCTTCCGGTGATGAGCGTCGTGCTTGATTGGTCTGCCGAGTTTAGCTTGATTTGGTTATATCCTCCATATGCGTCCATAAAAGAGAGTAGTTTGTTACCCGACGTTGAATCAACCAATTGGTCGATTCTTGGCATCGGGAATGGGTCCTCGGGGCATGCTCGGTTGAGGTCGGTGAAATCTACGCACATCCTACACTTGCCATTTTTCTTTTTGACCAAAACGGGAATGGATGTCCACCGCGGGTAGCTCGACTCCTTCATATGACCGACGCTGAGCATTCTTTCGACTTATCCTAGAATAATTTCCGCTTATCCGGCGAGAAAACCCGACGTTTTTGTGAGATGGGTCGGACATTTCTATTAACAACCAAATTTGGAATTATCAGGTCTTTTGGGATTCCGGTTACGTCTTCCGAACACCAAGCAAACAAATGCAAATTCTCTTGTAGTAGTAAAATCAATTTTGTCTTGAAAACCGGCGATAAATTAGTTCCGATTTGCAAGATTTTCCCTTCAGCGAACTGGTATCTCTAGCAATCCTCATCGGTAGTCAAAAAACTGGGAGCTTTCCTCGGATCGTCCACAGGTAACGAACCCAATGGAAGTCTCATTAACTGCTAGTCCCAAACTTGCTCCATTTCCTGATTGTCTTTTGGTGCTAAAGATGCCCGGTAGCATTCCCTCGCCGCTTTCTGACTGCTTCTTACTACCCCCACATTGTTACCGACCACGTACTTTAAGCATTGATGAATAGTAAATGTCACCGCATGCATCCGCGACAACCATGATCGGCCAAAAATTACGTTATGAGAAGCTGGCACATCTACCACGCCAAACAGAATAATGACCTCTTTTTTGAACGGCCCGCGGCCGAGTTGAACAACGCCCTCGAATTCTCATATTACCACTGGGGCCGAATCTGTAAATCCCACAATAGTCTGATCTGACCTCGTAATCACTAGGGGTTTCTTAAATTGGGCAAACATAGACGCGAAGTTTATGTTTTCCGAACTTCCGGTGTCATCGAGGATACGCTGGACTTCTTCTCCCGCAATGGCTGCCCCGATAACGACGACGTCTTCGTGGGGACCAGCTATGTCCCTCATGTCATCGTTGTCAAAATAAAAGATTGATGATGAGTTTCCTCTCATATGGGGAGACGTCCGAGCCTCCAACTGAGTCACCAAGTTCACAACATGTCGTTTCCGGGAAGAATGGGTGATCCCTGCCATAGAGTCACCACCAAAGATAGTCAAGGATTCAAAATATCGACAAAGGCTGCTTACCTTCCTTCGGCCTTCCACAACTTATTCTTCTATGACACCGATGATAATACGACTGACATCGGGGTCGAGATATTCGACGGATACATAAAAAAGATCTGTTACTTCGGAAATTGTCATTGTTGTCTCCGACTTTTGTACTGTCATGATTTCTTTCGAAGCTGCACCCTGTTGTGCTTTCTTCTTTACATTATCGAGTAATTTTCCGTTTTCTATCAGCATCTGTATTTCCTTTTTGACAGAACTACAGTCCTTGGTATCGTGCCCTACATCCTTATGGTATCTACAGTGTCGATTATTTCTGCTTTCTCGGGGTGTTGGGATGGGAAAGGGCCTTCGATAAATCCTGCTCTTCTTAGTCTTTTCATAGATAGTAGATACACATTCAGTTAAGTCAGCAAAGTAGGAAGGTCGGATCCATTTGTTGGAAATGGGTCGTGTGACCACCTAATTGGTCTGTTTAGTCCTCTAAACTTGAGACGTCTGAGGTTTGGCCGGTACGGGCTGAGTTGGCGGTATCGTGCTGATTGGCTGAGCCTGCGGGACGTAGCAAGGTTGAGTGCTTTGTTTTATGACTACCGACGCTTATGAGCTCTGTTGGATCTATGCTGCCAACTCAAAAGCCTCAGTTTCCTTTATCAATATCTGATTTTCCACTTAAGCTAAAAGGGCGGAAAAAGTAAAAGCCTTCTTCTTTGTGACCGCTTGTTTCATCGGTCCTGGGAGCAGCCCTAAACGGTATGCCGTCAGCGCCACATTCTCCTCGCAGTGGTCAAGGTCGGTCTTTGCATCAATAAATCGTCTGGTATAATCCCTGAGGCTCTCTCCCAGCCTTTGTTTACAGTTGACGATTGTGTCTTCATTAGCTCGGAAGCTTTTGCTTCCCACGAATTATTGTCAGAACATCATCCAAAACATCCTGAAATTCTTTATGCAACGCTGTGATAACCGGTTGTACCACTTAGATGCTCGATCCTTGAAGGTCATCGAATAAGCTCGGCATAACAACTTGTCATCGTTATCGAAACTCAACATGAAGTTCTTAAAAGCTTCCAAATGGTTGTTTGGGTCTTTTTTGCCATCATATTTCTCTAGTTTAGATATATCAAATCTCTTCAGGAGGAATCCCGACAGTATCTCATCTGACAACGACCATGCTCTCCAATTCAAACCAAAACCGAAGGCGCCGTCGCCGAGCCCCTCGGTAGGAATTCTATATAATCCTTCATTGCACTGGTTGATGAACTGACTACTGACTTTGTACCCGTGCGTCTGGCTAGATGACGGCTGCCACTGGACATGGGGTAAAACTACCTGTTCCTCTCTACTTGCTGTCAGCATTTCTCCTTTTTCGTGAGAGTTTGGTGTTCTTTTTTCGGTGTTGTCTTTCTTGAACTTAGGTGAGTATTGCTTCAAGATTTATTTTTTCTTGCGAGCTTGTTTCGTCTTACCCTGCGACGTTATTCTCTTCCCGAGGAATCGTCCGAAGTGAAATCAGTGGAGTTGCCTCGATCATCTTTCGAATACCACTTAATCCTTCCTTCCTGCTCCCTGTCTGGTTGTGAGTACCGATAACCTTGAATAGGTCGGGCGTCGATACGATGACCCTCTCCCGGGGAGCTTTCTTTGCGGTTATTGATCATCGGTTCTTTCTTTTTTCCTTCACGAGCTCTTTTCTTGTCTAGGGCCCTCTCCTTCTCAGCGTTCAGCTTCGTGATATCCTCTATCAATTGTCTTCGTGTCATGATAAGAGTCGATCGTTTGTCAATGATCATGGTCGGGGGCCCCTTCGCCTTTGGACAGCAAAATAGCTTGGGCCACCACTATCCCGACCCTTTCCCTAGTCACCTAGTCATTTATTGTTGGGATAAAGTTGTGATTTCGAAGAAACAATTGCCTTTCCGGTATCACGTGTTCCCACAGACGGCACCAATGATGAGTAAAATAATGACAAAAAAGGGGGAATCTTGGATCTAGCACTTGATGTGACTAGTGTTAAGAATGTAGAGAGAGAAAGTAAAAAGATAAAGTATTAAAGAATGTCCACCTACCCAAGAATAAAGGGTTTCCCTTATATAGTGGGGAAAGTGGTCCCCATTTATGTCCTAGGTAGTCCTTGAATATTTAATTGATAGTCCTTTACATTATACTTCCATTACATATTTCTATCTAATAAATAATAAATACGTTAATGGGTTTATTTTATTTGCCCCTTTTACAATTAACACTTTTGCTGCTGGACTCAGCGAATTATTTCCTTATTAGTAAGGAGTTTATCAACATTAGTTCTAGGTTTTCTAATGCTCAAAACATTTTTTTCAAGCTCAATCTAATCTCGCCCTCGACCCCTTTAACCCTATCCTTGTCACCAAAGAAGTTGAGGCTTCTACAACTTTCATCTTTCTTAGTCGTGATGAAGAATCCTTCCTCACCCAAAAATCTAGAGAAAACAGATTAAGCTTGCTGATAAAAATACCAAAGTTTTCCATAACAGTATAAAAACCCGTCTTTTCCGTAACAAAATTAATTCTATCAATAATGACCAGGGTATCACTTTTTCAACTCCCGCTAGTGTTTCCAAGGTCATTGTGAGTTAGTTTGAGGACTCCCTTGGTACTAGGCATCCTATTGGTTATCCGGGGTTGGAGAAAGTCTCTTTTTTCCTTTCCTCTAAAGTCAGTAATATTGACAAAGCCTTAATGATTCGTGCAATCACTAACGAGGAGATTAAGTTTGCCCTTTTCAGTATTGATAGTAATAAATCGTCTGGTCACGATGGTTTTAATTTGGGTTTCTTCAAATCCACTTGGAATGTTGTTGGTCAGGACATCTGTAACGGTGTCCTAGAGTTTTTCCAAACCGGAATTCTCAATACCTCTTTGAACTCCACTTCCATTGCTCTCATTCCAAAAAATGATTCCCCTTTTGTGGCTGCAGATTTTAGAACTATTGCTCTTTGTAATGTTGTTTACAAGACTATTGCTAAAATCTTAGCTAATAGAATTAAGGATTCATTCCCTTATCTGATTGATAATTCTCAATCGGCTTTCGTCTCTAGTAGGAAAATCTTAGATAACATCCTTCTTTCCTAAGAACTTCTTAGAGGTTATCATACTAATAGTAGAGGTAAAAGGGTAGCCCTTAAAATTGATCTTATGAAAGATTTTGATAATGTCCGCTGGCATCTCATCCTTGACATTCTTGTGGCGATGAACTACCCGGATAAGATGATCACTTGGATTATCAACTGTATCTCATCCCCCTCTTACTCCATCAATATTAATGGAGATCCTTACAGTAACTTCAAAGGTAGAAAGGGTCTCAAGCAAGGGGAACCGCTTTCTCCTTTTTGTCTTTTTCCTTGTTATGCAAGTTCTTTCCAGTACCCTCACAGAGAAAAGTAATGAATAAAATTTTCGGTTTCACTCGAAGTGTCACAAACCCAAAATTACAAATCTCTGTTTTGCAGACGATCTTATGATTTTTTGTCATGGTGATGTCAACTCCCTTCTCCTCCTCAAAGAGGCTCTGGATGATTTCTACTCCCTCTTCGGCCTTCAAGTAAACCCCTCAAAAATTCATATCTTTTTGTCGGGTATCAATAATCCTCTTCGCTCCGAGATCCTGCCTATTATAGGTTATTTGGAAGGTTCTCTCCCAGTCAAATATCTGGGAGTCCCCCCTCTTAATGGTTGTCTTCCCCACTCGGATTATCGACCTATTCTTTATAAAATAACCGCCAGGATTGATTCTTGGACTTCCAAGCATCTGTTTTATGCGGTAGACTCTAACTTATCAGATCTGTATTATTTGCTGGTCAAGTTTATTGGTCATCCATCTTCATCCTCCCCTCTAGGATCATTAAAGAGATGATTCAGAACCTTCTTCGTTTTCTTTGGTCGGGTTCCGTTATGAAAATTCATGGGGCCAAAGTGGCCTGGTCTAATATCACCTCTCCCACAAAAGAGGGCGGCCTTGGGATACTGGATATAAAAATCTGGAATCAGGCGGCTGTCCTTAAGCATCTCTTGTTTATTATTAGTAATAACAATCACTTTATCTGGTGTGATTGGATAAAAATAGAATAAATAAATAATAATAATTTCAGGGATCTTTCTATTGGTTCCTCCCCTTGGATTTGAAGGAAAATTCTTCGCCTTCGCCTGTTGGCTAGTAATTTGTACAGGGTTGCTATTGGCAATGGTTCGAGTACTTCCTTCTGGTATGACCCATGGCTCCTCTCTCCTCTCTTGCTTCGCACTATGAAACCAATATCATCAAGGGTTCTCGGCTGGGGAAAAACCTCAAGGTATCAGATATCATTCTTGATGGTCATTGGAGTTTGCCTCCAAACATCAGATCGACTAGAGCTAGTAGTCAATCTAATCTTCTGGAGATCAACAACCTCATCCTCACCCTGCACCCTCCTAACATCAACTCCTATGATGTTCCTTTTTAGATTGCGAAGGTTGGCTGCAACAGCTTCACAATCAAGGATACCTATAACGCTATTCGCACACCTGCCCCTGTTGTGGGATGGGTCGGGTTCGTATGGAATAAATTCAATATTCCTCGTCAATCATTTATCTTATGGCTCGCTATCCTGGAAAAACTTTCTACCAGAGATAAGGTTCTCAGTTGGGGTTTCAATACCCCACCTGACTGTGTCTTATGCAACTTTGCTTCTGAAACTATTGTTCATCTCCTCTTTGAATGTAGTTTCACTCAGAGTATTTGGACCTTTGCTAGTTCAAAAGAAGGTTTCCCTTTTCCCGCTTCGTGTTGGCACTCTTGGGTCTGTGAGGCATCAAAATGGTCTCACTCTCGAAACCATCATATTTGGCGCTCTTGCATTGGCGTGGTAATTTATCACGTCCGGAAGGAGAGGAACTCAAGAATTTTTAGTTCCCCTCCAGCCAATGCCTCTCTAGTTTCTCACCGAATCTTCTCTGATTTTCGGTTTAGATTCCATGGCACCAAGATTAGCTGACCTATGTAACTACTTTTAATTGACTTTATTTATTTATTCTTCTACTTTAGTTGCAGGTCCTCTCCTCCTCGGTCTCGTCCGTTGCCTTCCATTGGTGTGGACTTCTTTGGAGTTATTCTCTGTCGGTCTGATTGGCCCTTGTAACGTTAATTTAGATACTCTAGTCTATCTCTGTTGTTTATGTCATTCCTACTATGTTTATTTTAGCAGAGTCATGTCAATAGACCTCCTTATATCGATTATAACTCCTCGAGGTGTGCCTTAGGTACTTGTATGAACATATTTTATTTTATTTAATAATTTTCACACAAAAAATAGTTTAAAAGGTTTTTAAAATATTCAAATATCTTTAAAAATTTATATATGAAGTTTTAAATTAAGGGAGGCTCTAAATAGTCTCAATATTAGTTCAAAATAAATTTTTGATAACAATATTATCCACTAACTTTTACCAATTTTTAAAGTTAATATATTTTGATTCTTAATTACAAAAATAAAAACAAAGTCTTTCAATTTTATATTAAGGGACGAATAAAACAAGTTGTCTATATGATACGTTTCGAAATAAAATAATTAAAACTGCTAAAAAAAATTAGATTAATATTGTTAAAAAATTTAAAACTGCTAATTAGTAGTTTTAATTCTTTTGATACTCTATTAAAAATAGAAAGAAAACCATTTAAGACCCATTCAACAAACGTTTTACGGATAAATGCCTAATTTTTTTAAGAGACTTTATACCTTAAATACCCTTCTATATAAAATTCGGTAATCAATTTCTCTTTCTTTTTTAATTTTTTTTTAAAGGTTCATATCTTTTAAACCGTAACTCGGAAAAAAAATCTGAAAATACCATTGATTTTGTTTTTCTAAGAAAAACAAAACTAGTACCACTCATGATACGTTTTGATTTTTTTTAAAAGTATTTTACACATGTTTCTTAGTTATATGGTTTCACATCTAGTGAGCTGGTTTTGCATCTAGCATGTATTATAATAGCCCTGAATTCGCATCTAGATGTACACAATTTAAACAGGTTTCACATCTACTAAAACAAATAAGGTTTCGCATCTATCAAAACAAAGAGGTTTCTCATCTAGCAAAAGAAAGAAGGTTTTGCATCTAGCAAAACAAAAATAGTTTTTCATCTAGCAAAATAAAAAAAGACTTCGCATTTAGCAAAAATAAAGAAGTTTCCCATCTAGCAAAACAAAGAAGGTTTCGCATCTATCAAAATAAAGAAGGTTTCGCATCTAACAAAATTATAAGTGATATGAAAATAAGGTTTTAAGGATTGATTTGTAAATAATGTAAATTCAGGGACTTAATTGTAATTAATGTAAGTTTTGTCCTTAATTTGTGACTGGTGTAAATTTTAGAAGACAATTGTAACTTTGTATAATTTATAAGGACTAAACGGCAATTACTCCACTTTTGTAACAGATTTAGTTTGATACTAAGTCTTGGCTCCTCTATATAAAGGACCAGACTATTCTAATAAAAAGGTTGAACACTTTTACTTTGAAACTCATTTGTACTTGTGTTTTCTCTCTTTAAAAACTCTTTAGTATTTTCTCTCTCTAGAATTTTTCCTTAGCAATTTATTAAAGCAAAATGAAACCTTAGTAAATTGGCGACTTCACTAGGGACTGAATAAGAAAAATCAGTGGCTTATTCTGTTCGAAAGTGATACTATTTAGTGGTATTTTTGGACTAAAATTCATAAGATAAATCCCGATAATAATCCTACGCTTCAATCGGCGATAGAAACCGTGAGAGATAATTTGCAAAAGAATTGGACTGATGGGAATAGAACTGATACATCATCTTCGGTCGAAGTTCGATCTGATGTTGAGACAAGAATGAATTAACTTCTAGATAAAATTAATGCTTTGAGTGAAAAATATGAACGAAGGGAACAAAAAATACTTTCTGCAAGAATCAGATCTGAAGTTAGGCAAGAAATGGAAAAAACTGATGTGGAAGGCCAGTCAGGTCGATCTTTTGATGATCGACATGCTAAGTCTGAGCATAAAAAACACGCTTTGTGTCTCCTAAAGAGCGATATTCGTCTCGAAGGAGAAAAAAGATAAAAAAAAATTGATAACTTCCAGTGATGAGGAGGTAGAAAGTTCAGCCTCGAGATTTAAAAGGCATAGAGGTTCTTCGAAAGGGGAATCCGAAAGAGATTATTCGAGGAGTTATAAAAAGGAGAGCAAGTCTAAGAATGCTCCTCGGTCAACTTGGCATGAAGAAAATCCTTCAAATCAGTATGCTAAAACCGATAGGAATTTATATGTCACAATGGGGAATGATGATCAATTAGTTCAAGGGGTTGATTGGAGAAATTCTCTATTAACGGATGAAATTCGTTCCATGACGCTTCCGAAGCGTTTCGATATTTCGAAGGTTGAAAAGTTCGATGGGATGCAAGATCCCGATGATCACATAGAACAATTCAAAAATTATATGATGAATTTCGAGGATGACGACCGGCATGTGTGTCGTGCCTTTTCTCAAACTTTTAAAGGAATAGCTCTCAAGTGGTATAACAGGATTCCGAGGGGGTCCATATCAAATTTCAGGGATTTTTATGCTGCTTTTCGAAGGCGGTTCGTGGGAAGCAAATGGATGAGACCCAATGGTGATACAATTATTCAGTGTAAGCAGGCACCGGGAGAAAAATTGAAAGACTATACAAAGAGATTTGTGTTGAAAAATGCTAGTTTGGACAACTGTGAAGAAAATATGGCGATGGCAGCTTTTTGCTAGGGATAATTTCCAGGGGATCTAGCTAATGAGACGACAAAGAGAAGGGCCTTGACTTTTGGAGCGTTGACTGCTCAAGTCGAGGATCAAATTAAGGTGGAGGAGTCGAGCAGAGTCCGAAGTGGGCCAGCTAATACTTCGAAAAATTCAGGACATGCAACCCATAATCAGGGACAACCCTCGAATGGAAATAACAATGGTATTGGGAATAATCAGCAGTCGAGGCAGAAGAACAACAATTTTCCTCCTCAGAGTGGTGGTTATTCGAACCACACTCCATCTAACTATTACAACAGGCCTAGGCCGAATACATGGGTTAGGCCAGAGTACTATGTTGATTTGACAAAGAGTGGTTCTGTCATTTAGGATAAAACTAAGAATTCTGTGAACTTTAGGAAGCCAGCTCCTATCAGCAGTCCGAGGGAAGCAAGGAATAATAAATTTTGTAGGTATCATGATGATATTGGGCATGATACAAATGATTGTATTTCTCTGAAGAAAGAAATCCAATATCTAATTGAGAATTGAAATCTCATGACTTATCTGAAGTCACATGGGAGTGCATCGAAGAATAACGGCGCATCAACTTCGAAGGCTGCACCACCAGCTGAGAATTTGATGATTATAAATTCACAGATTGAGTCATTCGATGACTGAAAATTCAGACAGTCTGAGGAAAAGGCATGTTGTCAATCTGAAAACTCAAGTTGAAGGGACGATGTCAACACATTTGTATGGAAAGTCAGATATTCCCTTCATTTTGTTTGATGAATATGATTTGAGAGGGATTGCAGGACCACATGAGGATGTTGTGGTAATTGGAGCTGCGGTGGCTGGCGTCAAAATTCGGCGTGTGCTGATTGACACTGGCATTTATGCTAATGTTCTTTTTAAGTCCACCTATGATAGGATGATAAACCCACCTCGAATTACTCAATTAGGTATTGGATCCACGGGTGTAATAGCTCACGTTGTTGCAGAATTCAAGGGAGAAGTTAGTTTGGGAAAAGGGCCATTAAAGAAAAAGGTCCAAGTACTTTTTGTGGTGGTGGACTATCCTACAAGTTATAATTCTATTTTTGGAAGATCATGGCTTTCAAGAATGTATGGAGTAGTTTCAACAGTTCATCAATGCTTGAAGTACGTGGTTGGAGACAAAGTTGGAGTGGTTCGAGGCAATCAAAAGGTTTCCAGAAAATGCTATGCCACTGCGCTTCGGGTCCGTGGATCCAGCAGTGGAGATTTGATGCGAGAATAGCAGTTAGAGAGGGTACACTCGGATTTGGAAGAAAGGGTTGACGATCCGAGGAAACCCCAGGGTCTTTAATAGTGAGTGAAGAAATAGTGGGGTTTACTTTTTCGGAAGGAAAAATGCTTCGGATTGGAACTTTATTGACCCTTTTTCTACGTCAACAAATGTTTAATTTTTTTTCTCATAATCTGGATGTCTTCGCTTGAAAGAAAAAAGATGTAACAAGAGTACCTATTGAAGTAATTCGGCACAGCTTGGCCATAAATTTGAAGGTCAAGCCGGTGATTTAAAAAAGGAGAGTGTTTTCTTCGGAAAAAGTGGAAGAAATTGTTGCAAAATTGGATCGGTTGTCTACGGTCGGACACATAAGGGAATCACAGTATCCTTTGTGGATGGAAAATCCGGTGATGGTTAAAAAGAAGAATGAGAAATGGAGGATGTGTGTGGATTTTATAGATTTGAATAGAGCTTGCCCCATAGATCCATTTCTTGTTCCTCGAATAGATCAGTTGATTGATTCCACTTCAGGCAACAAAATTTTGACTTTTATGGATGCTTTCGCAGGGTAGAATCAGATCCAAATGGATCCAAAGGATCAAGAGTGCACAAATTTTATAACTGATAGAGGCCTGCATTGTTATAGAGTGATTCCATTTGGATTGAAGAATGTTGGGGCCACTTATCAAAGATTGATGAATGAATATTTTGCTACGCAGATCAGAAGAAATATAGAGGTATATATAGACGATATGGTAGTGAAAAGTTCAAGGGACGAAGTGCATCTGGATAATTTAGAGGAGGATTTTTTTAATCTAAGAGCGATCAGGTTGAAATTAAATCCTGAGAAGTGTACCTTCGGAGTTCGATCGGGGAAGTTTTGGGGTTTTATTATTAGTGAAAAAGGAATAGAAGCTAACCGAGAAAAGTTAAAAGCTTTGATAACAATTAATTCACCTCGATCAGTCAAAGAAGTGCAAATATTGACAGGAAGGTTAGCAGCACTTAATCGATTTATCTTACGATTTTATGATAAATTCTCTCCTTTCTTTCAAGTGTTACGAGGACCTAACAGGTTCGAATGGACGTCGGAATGCGAAGCAGCGTTCACAAACATTAAAAATTTGTTGTCATCACCGGAAATATTAACAAAGCCTCGAAATGGGAAGAAATTATTATTGTACGTTGCCGTATCGGATTTTGCACTCAGCGCAGCGCTAATTAGTAAAGATTCAGGAATTCTGAAGCTGGTGTATTACGTTAGTAAAAGTATGGTGGCAGCAGAAAAGAGATATATGAAGTTGGAGAAGCTTGCTTTAGCATTGGTGATTGCCGCTAGGAAGATGCGTCCATATTTTTAAGCTCATACTATAGAAGTCTGAACTTCATTCCTCTTAAAAAATGTATTGCAACGACCTAATATTTCAGGGAGGATGACTAAATGGTCAGTGGAGTTAGGGGACTGCGATATTTTATTTACACCTCGAACACCGATCAAGGCACAAGCACTGGCTGATTTTTTTGTTGAGTTCCACTCAAGTTGGTCGGATGAGGAAAAAAGTAAAGAACATTTGCCTATAGATTCGAGGTGAATTGTTCGAACGGATGGAGGGTCCAGTATTTCAGATTTCAGTGCTGGGGTTCAGTTGATAACTCCGACGGGAGAAACAATGGTCCAATCAATTAAATTTGATTTTCATGCTTCAAACAATGAAGCTGAGTACGAAGCTGCTTTGGCAGGTTTGAGATTAGGAAAAATTTGTGGGGCGACTTTAGTACGTCTGGAAACGGATTCTCAGTTATTGGCAAATCAGGTATCCGGATTTTCCGAAGCAAGGAAGGATCGTTCGATTTTATATCTTCGGGAGCTTCCGAATTTAATGCTTCTGTTTGACAATGTGGTTGTGGAATATATCGGGTGAGGAAATAACATGGTGGCTGATTCTTTAGCAAATGTTTCCTACAAGGAAAAATATCCATGGATTTTGCTAGAAGAAAATCCTTCAATTGTTACTCAATCTAGCCAATGTGAAATTATAAAAGAATTTTTTGTCACAGATGAAATCCGACGTGATTGGCGATCAGATATTCTTAATTTTTTTACCCAAGGATTATTGCCACATGATTCTCGTTTGGCTAAAAAGTTAAGGGGTAAAGCCTTCAGATATATAGTTCTAGATGAAATTTTATATAAAAAGGAATTAAGCAGACCATTGACTACGATGTTTAGGAAAGCAAGAATCACAAGAAGTATTGTCAGAATTTCATGATGGTGAAGGGTCAGCTCATTGTGGGTTTAAAGCTTTATCGCGTAGAGTTTTACTTGCAGCGTTTTACTCGCCTACAATCATGAACGATGCTAAGAATTTAGTCCGAGGTTGTGATACTTGTTAGAGATTTTCTAATGCTATTCACAGACCAGCAGTACCTCTTATGTCTATATCTGAGGCGATACCATTTGATAGATGAGGAATTGATTTGGTGGGACCTTTCCCGATGGCCTCTAGGGGAAGGCAGATGATAATTGTGGCGGTGGATTATTTTACGAAGTGGGAAAAATCAGAACCACTATCAGGCACAAAAGCAAAGGATGTCACCAAATTTATTGTGAATAATATCTGTTGTTGTTTTGGGGTTCCTCGGAGAATTACAACAGATAATGGCCCTCAATTTAATAATAGGGAAATGGCTGCATTTTGTACTTCTAAAGGGATTTATCAATCTCTTTTTTACGCCATTTCATCCTCAAGCTAATGGACAAGTGAAAGTGACAAATAGAACGATTTTAGATGGCTTGAAGAAGAATCTATCGGGGGCAGCTAGAAAATGGCCAAATTATTTGCAAGAGGTGCTTTGGGCTTATCGAACAACTCCAAGAGAGGCTACAAAAGAGACTCCTTTTGCTTTCGCATATGGTATGGATGCAGTGAGCCCTATTGAATCTACGATGTCATCTTTTAGAATATCTCAATATTCTGACAGATTTAATGATGAAATTTGAAGGGAAAATTAGGATTTGATTGAGGAAAAAAAGGTTCAAGCTTATTTGAATGCAACACATTATCAAACTCTTATGAGAAGTAAATATGTTTCGAAGCTGAAAAGAAGATAATTTAAAGAAGGTGATAAAGTGTTGCGAAGATTTTTCCTACATACAAAGGAAAAGAGCCTCGGAAAAATGGCTCCAAATTGGGAAGGGTCTTATACAGTTGTTGAAATAATTAAGCCGGGCTCTTATCGTCTTTGTGATTTCGAGGGGAGAATGTTACAACATCTATGGAATATTCAGCACTTGAAGCTTTATTGGGAGTAGACATGTTTTTGTACTTTGGAATTTTTGTTTTGAATGATGCACTCTTTCCTACCCTGTTGGCCCAGGAAGGTTTTAATGAGGCGACATGTACATGTACATATTCAACTTTATCAATAAAGTTCATTTTTTGGCCAAGGGTTATTTACATTTATTTGGACACTATCTTAACAAATCATCAAAGATTGGTCACCTTTGAGATTAATTAAGAATAAAATATTCCGAAGTGTCTATGACACTTTTCGAAAAGATGACCATGTTTTGTAACCACATTACATTTATTATTTTAAAGTAAATGCTTAAAAGTGCACTATGAATTTTGATAAGCTAATAATGCTTAACAACATATTCATATATTTTCGAATAGATACAATTTTTTTGAAGGTTTATAATATTCATCAATTTTTATTAAGTAATATGAGGTGGTAAGTTTATGTTGTTTTTTTTAAAATTTTGTAATCATTTTAAGTAATTAGCATCGAATAATATGTAAGAAAACGGTAACATAAAAATAAAAAACTCTTTTTCATTTAAATCAAGGTGTTACTATACAAAAAGAAATATTCTGATTCGACAAAGAAAAAAAAGACTCAAAGGGTAGCTAGTTAATTAGTCAGAAGATTCTTCTTCTTCGGATGACTCGTCTTCTGAAGATGATGAGTTGTGAACAAGGTCGAAAGCTTCGCTTGGACGTTTTTCTTCAGGAATATCATTCCAAAAATTTATAAGATTGATTTTTGGATATGCAGCATGAAGTTCTCGATGAAGAAGGATGGTTGCATCCTCTTTTCTGACCTAAATAAGTTGTTTGCATATTCTTTGAAAGCTCAGCTTCGGTAGTAGTTACAGCAGCAACTTTTTCTGCTTCGAAATTCTTTTTCAGTTTCTCTATTTCATCGGTCAACTCTTTATTTTCTGCTTCACAAAGAGATAGAGAATTTTTGAAGTGTGGTAGAGTTGGATTTTTCGATATTCAATTCAGCAGCATGCTCGATTTTGAGTTTCTTTATTTTTTCTTCATGAGACTTTGTCAGCAGCTCTGTGTCAACCATATGCTTGATTCAAAGATGATCCTTTATACAGAGAGCGCCTTTTATTAGCTCGGATCTAGCTATCTCATAACCATAAAATTGTTCTACTACATTGTTGTGCAAAGTCTCTCTAAATTCGAAGATGATTCCTTATAGTAAACCATATCTTTGGCCAATGTTTGAGATGGTCTTGAGATGCTTTGATTTGAGAGGCAAAAGTTTTTGCAGCAGCGTCAAGATTGGAAAAGGGTTGAAGAGCGATAACAATTGCAGGATTTGGAGAAGGACTAAGAAATTCCGATGTACAAGGCTTGTGAATCATATCCAGAGATATGAAAGGTTTGTAAGAACGAGTAACTTCTGGAAGAACTTTGTCTGGAGTAGGCCTCGCAAAATCAAGCATGTGATTTTGGATGACTTGAATAACTTGGTCTTCTTTGCCAGCAAGCACTTCTGTGTTCTCGAAATTGATAAACATATTTCGGTCGAAGCTTGTAGGAGCATAATAAACGGTGGATGAATTGTCATCAATGACAATCACAGGATTGTTTTTGTTAGAATGATCTTCGGTCGAAGGATTTCGAGGGCGTTGTTGGTTTTCAACAGCATCGTCTTCGTTTTCATCAACCAAATTGTACGAAGTGATTTTCCTCTGTTTCTTTTTCTTTCCGAAGGAATAAGAAGATATTTTATTTTTCTTCGATGAGGTTTTTTGAACTTTTCCCTCTTTGATGGGCGAAAGAGGTTGTTCTGCAACTTTCCGTTTTCGATGCTTTGGTTTGGAGGGTGTGGAAGGGTTAGCACCAGATGTGCTAACTTCCTTTTTGCATTTCTTTTCTTTGGTGATTTTTTCTTTCTTCTTTTTTGGTAGATGTCTATCTGATATGTTGCGAATAGGAAGAAAGACTTTACCGTCAGACTGGGGTATTCGTTGGCATACGAGCTTCGGATCTGGATCGAAAAACAAATCTTGAGGAGGCAGCCCACCTTCTTTGATCGGAAACATGTGGCATTGGAGGAAATTGATGGGCTGAAAGGCATAATAAAATACGTTATTCCATTTTTTTCAGCCCAGGTAACAAGTTTTGGGAAAATGTCTTTAGCAGCTTCTCGACATGTTGAGTAGCGCTTCGAAATATCTAGTATAAGTCAACAGGATAAAAGGTTAAAGATAATAAAATAAAAAATATTGTATTAAAATATAATTTTTTTAAAGAACTTACGATTGCTTCTCCAAACAAGAGTTAATTTTGAATGGTTGTCTTCAGAAATTACCTTGCCATTTTCCCAAGCCCCAGATATGAAAACAAATCTTTGTTTCCAGAATTTATCAACCTCCAGAAGATCGTCAATGATCTTGAGGTCATCCATCAATGTGAGGTAATAGAATGGAAGGTTTGGGCCTTGTAAAGCTGAGTCAGTGAGATGAAGTCTTTAATGCTCATGGGTATTTTGGATAGGTGGGATGCAATGATTACCGTCATGAGGGTGAACCATTGATTCGGTGTCACCTGAGTAGGGCACAAACTGAGGATTTCGAAGTACTCTACGATCATCGGATCTAGTGGAAATCGAAGACCCCAGTTGATGATTTCTGCGTATACCACTAGTTCATCATCCTTGGAGTCGAGGGGAGTTTCTCCTTCTTTTAGCAGACGAAGGGTTATGTTTTCCCCCATTCCCTATTGCTTCTTAATTGAAGAGGCTTGACTTTCTCTGTAGTATATATATCGAACCTTCTTCAAGGCGATAATATACTTACTTTGGAGGTTTCTTAGATTCCTCCCAATTTTGGCTCTTTCCTCATTAGAAATGGAGCAAATGTCAGCCTCTTCTGTGAGTCAGCTTCAACATCAGTTTTCGTAGCCTCTGAGTCAGCTTTGTTGGCTTTTGAAGTTTCTTCTCAAGGGTCTTAAGAAGTTGAAATATTTTTTTTCTGTAAGAGGGTTAGCAGTTTGAGGCGCCTCCTCCATCACTTCTCTTTGAGGATGATCGTTAGTTGTGGTTTTTAAAGTAGAAGGATTTTGGATGATTGCTGATTCATCTCCCATGACGATGAAGGTTTTTCTTGGTTTGATTAATGAAGATCTTTCTGAGGAATAGTTATTTGTTTTCAATTTCAGAGGAGAAACTTTGCTTTGAGTTGAAGAAGTTCGAGGTGTTTTAGGACCTGAGATTCGAGATGACATTTGTTCTTCGATTCTGGGAGAAGGTGAAAGCTTTGGGACTTTGGTAGGATCAAAATTACCGTAATAACATGTCTCAGTTCTAGTTCCGATTGGACCTCCTCGAATTAACACTGCTCTTTGGTATTCTTCAGCTCTTTGCGTAATACAAAAATAATCGTAAGATCCAAACACTAGGTTATTGTCAGTATCAGAGGATTCTGGTGTTTTGGGAAAAATGGCCCTCGACTTTTTGGTTATTGGTTTCTTTCTCATAAACCAAGTATGTTGATCAGAGAAGATGAAGGTTGATAAAAAAAATCCAGTTTTGCGGTGAGAATTTTGGGAATATGGGAGGAGCAGATGAAGGTAGCCAAAAACTCTAACTTCTCTCTAAACTGGTTTTTGTGTGAGGAGAGCTGAAATGAGAGATATGTGTTATTTATAATAATATAGGTGAAGACGTGTGAAGATGGAAAGACCCATATGATGATAGGTTGGAATGTGAATCGATGGGTGAATTAGATGTTTGACACCTGTCATGCTATATTACTAGGGTAATGATGAATATAACCGTTATACATGTAACGGTTACATTCGAGGATGGTCTATTTACATAATACTTCGAGGTCAATTTTTATAAAAAGTAGTCACATCGTTTCGAAATGATAAGTGATTACATCGATTTGGAGTGATAAGAATATTCGAAGATTTGTCCTTCGGTTATTATTCGAAGATTATTTTCCCATTGGTTCGAATATGTTTTTAAGCTTTTATATTGTATATATGCTTCGAATAATAGATTAAGCTAATGGCTTCGAATAGTTGTTATTTTTATTCATGACAGGTTGACGATTCAAAGACAAACTGTTTTGAAGACTTTTTAGTTCTCATTCATTTACTGACATGAGAACTAGGGGGGCTTCTGATATGGAAATAGAGGTTTAAGGATTAATTTGTAAATAATGTAAATTCAGGGACTTGATTGTAATTAATGTAAGTTTTGTCCTTAATTTGTGACTCGTGTAAATTTTAGAAGATAATTGTAACTTTGTATAATTTATAAGGACTAAATGACAATTAGTCCACTTTTGTAACAGATTCAGTTTGAGACTAAGTCTTAGCTCCTCTATATAAAGGACGTGACTATTCTAATAAAGAGGTTGAACACTTTTACTTTGAAACTCATTTGTACTTGTGTTTTCTCTATCTAAAAACTCTTTAGCATTTTCTCTCTCTAAAATTTTTCTTTAGCAATTTACTAAAGCAAAATCAAACCTCATCAATAAGGTTTTACATATTTTTCGTTTACCCTTTAAATTTAATTGTTTTAAAAGCCTGTATCTTTTAAACCGTAAATCGGAAAACAGATCCGAAAATACCGCTGGTATTATTTTTTTATGACGAACAAAACTAGTACCACTCATGATATAATTTTTTTTTCAAATATTCTAAAAACAAATGACGTATAGATTGGAAAATATAGAGTGATTAAAGGGTTATAATCATGAAAATCATTATATTTGTTAACGACAATGGAGTTTGTGAGCGGCGCAGAGGAATCTAAGTAAAGTATATTATCGAAGTAAAATCATTCTACATACCATTACTTTTGGTTTCAGTTGTTGACAATAAAGAATTGTTTGTAATGGGATTTCTGCTTTATTAAACAATTTGTGTTTTATAGATTCATTTGCTGAACGTGACGAAATCTGCAATCGATGTTCCATGCAAGGGTAGATTCAGTTTAAATGAGCAACATTATCTAGGGAATTAGTGGGTCTTGAATAGTAAATATTTGACTAAAACATATTTTTCTCAGAAAAACATGAAAATATGGGTCTTAAGTGGATAATAGTTAGTGTTTTGGGTTTTAAATGATACTTTACCCTTAAAAATATAATCTCATCAAAGGCTCTGGTTTCAAATCACTCATTAACAAAGATACATGCTTACACATTTTTTCTATTATTTCTTTTTAACTATGTAATCTGAAATGTTTAGTTTGGATTCCTCAATTTTTTAATATGATATCTTGTTTTTTTTAATCCAACCATAATATAGACAGGAGTAAAAAAATTTACATTCTCATGTCTAGAATTGCTATAGTTTTGCCAAAGTACCCAAACAAATACAATAACACCAAACATAGTCCTCTAAAACAAAGATCACGAGTTGAGCACCTAAGGTGATTTCCTCTACTTGAACTTATTCAATTTGGCTTGTACATCCACGCAAATGGATAGTCATCCCATTCCCCAAATGGTTCCGGAAAGTTATCACAGAAACTCTGAAAGCTATCGGGACAATTATCGAAGCTGATACCCTCCCAGTTTATGTTATGTTTTTTGATATATTTTTCAGTGATGAGCATTAATCCTTCCGAACTCTTAAACGCAAGATCTAGCTCTTCCTCTTTCGGATGGACAAGCTCGGTCTTGATATTTTTGTTTGATATCTCTTGAACAATGGAATGCGGTGCATCAAAAATGTTTGAAAGATCTAGCTCATCCTCCTCCGGCTTAACTGATGTGTTCTCTTAGACGAGGCTTTTCTTTTTTGTTAATCTTACTATCAATGTTGATTTATCTTCTAGAGGAAACGTTGACTGGTTTTTTTAATGTCGGATGCTCCAACATATAACCTCTTAATATACAGAATGCTTGAACGGAAATTATATCATTTAAATACTCAAACCTCAGAAACCAAAAGTGTTGTAAAAACTTACACTTTCGATAAGAACCAAACATCCGTATTTAGCAGTAAATGATGCTCCGGTGACACATTTGCTAATTGCAACAAGCTCCAACACAAAATCAACAAAAAGGTTTGTCTTTCTCTGTAATGACTTCAATAGATCAAAATTTATGCTTAAATTTTTACAAATAAAAAAATTGATATGATAATTATACACGGTCTTTTACCTCCTCAAGGAGAGCCAGATACGTGTATCCATTAAAAAAATATTTACCTTCTTTCCTGATTAGAATTATCACAAAGTGTTAACCTCTTGTGCATATTATATGTGTTGAAACTATCCATTAATTATATAAGACAATTTGACAAAACTAGGCACTCGTAATTAATGACCATGGATGCCTACTTCGTTTATGTTAAATGGAAGAAGCGGGAGCTCTAAAGAGCTGGTTGTCGCCCTTAACCGGTGTCGTTTTCTCTTGCCGCCAAATGAAACACTGACTTGAAGTTGATTGAAATGAGAAGGACGAAAGGAGCACAAGCTTCGAGCTAGCGATTTCGGGTTGAAGAGTCTAGTATGTATTTTATCAGCTGGATTTCCCACCACCAAACACCAGGTATATAAAACACAAATTTTAATAGATCTACATTAGTAATAAATCCTAAAACAAAGTTTTCCCAATCATATTTCACCTTTCACAACCAAAAATAGGACAAATCACGAAGCTACGCGATGAGAAGAAAAAGAACCTTTCTATGCTTGGCACTGAGCTCCTTAGAAACGTTTTCCTTTCCGTGCATGATGGGACCGAAACCGGTAAATAACTATAGAAGAAATCAGAATCTGCGAGATAGAAGAACTCCAAAGGTAAAAGAAGTCTTTTCAGGTATCCTCTCTCTATGGTTGTCTATCTTCTTTCACTGACCAAAAGTGCCTCTGATTAATTTTTGAGTGACCCAAAAAGAATTGAAAAAAACAATCGCTGAACAAGAAGCAAAAAGACAAGGTATTTTAGGATTTTGAAAAAAAAGAAGTATTAGTAAATACCTACTCAACTACCTAATTACCTAGTAGGATCCAAAATTAGGATAGTGTCATTTGGTACCTCCACCTAAAATTTGGACAAACATACCCCCAATTATATACACTTGCTGGGAGATTATTTTTTAAAAAACTAACATGAGAGTTATTTGAAAAACATACCTGAGAGTTGTTTGAAAACTTAACCTGAAGGTTGTTTGAAAACTTAACCTGAAGGTTGTTTGAAAAACTAACCCGAGAGTTGTTTGCAACTCTCTCGATTTCTTGAGAGTTTTTACTGGTGACATTTTATTTTTAACAATAAAAATATATCATCGATGAATCTAGTTTTGTTCATCTTAAAAAAAAGTGATGGTACTTTCATATATTTTTTCTGAGTTCCAGTTTGATAGAAATGGATCGATTAAAAAATAAAATAAAAAGAGAAAGTAAGAAAGACAAATTTTGGTTACGTGGTTGTTGATGAAAAGTGAGGAGGAATTAGGGTATTAAAATAATGTTAGATATTAAGTGGGAGTTTAATAGTTGAGATGGATAATAAAACGGAACGTGGGTACTAGATGGCCATATAATAGTTGAGTGGGTAAAATAATCAGTATCAAAAAGTAATAATTAATATAATTTGGTCTTTATGCGGAATTAGGTTTTTAAGTTAGATCAAATTTGGATTAGTATCTTATTTTGGTAGCTATAAGGAAATAACCCTTAAATCAAAAGACATTGTGGTTTTTATCGTGGACGAAAATAATTACATCTTATGAGCATTTTTTTTCTTTAGATACTCATGTTATTGTTGATTTTTTACTTCTCGGATTTACCATATTACGTGTATTTTGTTTGATTTTTTTCGTATTTTTTTTAATTTGTAATATATAATTTACTGTATTTTAGATTATCAAAAACATTAGATTAAGTTTTTATTAGATTAAAGATAAAATGATTTTTTATAAGCTTAATGAAATTTTTTACTCAAAAATGTTAAGTTTAATGAATATTTTTTACTTAACAATAAAAAGGGATTTTGAATCGTTTGACTTTTATCTTTTCTATTAATCCTACTTTATAAGTTGATTACATAATGATTTACCACTAAAAACTTAATTATGTGTATATGGCTCAATCACAATCTAAACCATCATCCCATGTCTTACGAATCCCAAATCCAGACCTTTATGGTATCATTGTACCAAAAACTTGAATATAAACAGATATACTGTGGTCGAGGTGCATAAAAATAATTTTCTGATAAAATTATACCAAACGTATGCGACTGAGTATGAACAATAAGAATTTATGTCTAAGAAAGTAATCAGCATCAAAGTATAGCATAGGAATCAAACTTTGTGGTTCACATAGCTCGACTAACAAATGGACACTAGATACAATTTTATTGATCTTGAAAAAAATCTTAAAGCTTTGCAATAAATCCTGAAAATGACTCATTGGTCGTATCAGCTATCGAAACGCTGAAAAACGATTTATAGAGGACATATGATAGACAAGAAGGATCCACTCTGATTCACCACACTCAATCTGAGATAGAGTTGCGAATGAGAAATATGAACAAAGAGAGCTGGACATTCAGTCGGCAAGGCTGAAATCCGAGGTTAGGCAAATGAATGATCAAACTGGTGCTGGTGGTTAATCTGATCAATCTTGCACTGATCGTCAAGTTACAAGTGAACAAAAAAATACGTGTTTTGAGGTGCCAAAAGAACATCATTCTTCCCGAAAAGAAAAGAAAGATAAACAGAAGAAGAGGCTTTAGATCAGGTTTTAAAAGATATCGAGGCTCTTCAAAAGAAGAGAAGGATCAACCTCGCAAATATAAGAAAAAACTCAAAACTATAAGGGATAGTGTACCTCGATGTTTGAGGGAGTCGAACTGGTGTAAATGAAATACGTTGAATCAGTACAATGGGGATGATCGGAATTTGTATGCGGTAATGGGAATCGAGGATCAGTATGTTCAAGGTGCTGATTGGAGGAATTCTTTGTTGAAAAATGAGATTAGATCTATCACGCTTTCGAAACGTTTTGACATTTCAAAAGATGAAAAGTTCGATGGGATGCAAGATCTAGATGATCACATAGAACAATTCAAGAATTATATGATGAATTTCGAAGACGACGACATGCTAGTGGGTCGAGCTTTTTCCCAGACTTTTAAGGGAACAACTTTGAAATGGTATAATCGAATCATGAGGGGATCCGTTTCAAAATTCAGAGACTTGTATACTGCCTTTCAAAGACAGTTTATTGGGAGTAAAAGAGTGAGGGAAAATGGGGATACAATCATCCAATACAAGCAAACAGTTGGAGATAAGTTGAAGGATTATACGAAGAACTTTGTCTTAACAAAGCAAATCTGGATAATTATGAAGAACTGGTGGCGATGGCAGCTTTTTGCTAAGGATTAATACCAAGAGATTTGGCTAATGAAACAATAATAAGAAGAGCCTTCACTTTTGGGGATTTAATGGCTCAAGTTGAAGACCAAATTAAGGTTGAAGAACCGGCCAGGGTTCGAGGGGAAACAGTTAACATTCTAAAGAATTCGGGGCAGACGCCCCATAACGAGGGGCAATCTTTGAATTTTTCCCAACAAGCCCGTCCGAGGAACACAAGCTACCACCTCGAACTGGAGGTTATCCTAATCAAGCTCCATCATATCAATTCAATAGGGCGAGGACAAATCAATGGATAATGCCTCAATACTATGTAGATCTGACTGAAAGTGTGGCTGCAATCTTGATAAAACTAAAGGATATATAAATTTTAAGAAGCCCGCTCCAATCAACAAGCCAAGGGAGGAGTGGAATAACAAGTTTAGTAGGTATCACAATGATATTGGTCATGATACTGCTGACTACATCGGTTTGAAGAATAATTACAAACACTAATTAAAAATGGGAAGTTATTGACCTATGTGAAATCACATAGTAATGCATCGAAAAATCCCATTGCATTCACTTCACAACCAACCAATCTAGGTGCACAAGCTGAAAATTTGATGATTGGATTCAAAGGTTGACGATTTTGATGTTACATCAGAATAGTTGGACATGGATCTAGATCAGTAATTTTGATGCCAGTGAAAGAACCAGTAAAGATGGGCCATGTTCGAAGCCTGTGTGAGTATTTTGAGTCATTGGCCATTTTCGGAGGTGATTCCATGACTAGAAACACTGATAGTTCCAAAAAAAGACATATTGTGAGCTTGGTTACTCGGATGGAGGGGAAAATGTCTACTCATTTGTACGGAAATAGAGATATTCCCTTTATCTTTTTCGATGAAGATGATTTGTGGGGTACTGCAGGGCCACATGAGGATGCAGTGGTCATTGGGGCAGAAATTGCTGGCGTTGAGATTCGACGGGTATTGATAGATATTGGGAGTTCCGCGAATGTCCTTTTTAAAGCTACTTATGATAGAATACGCAATCCTCATTGGATTTCTCAATCAGAGTGCAATATCATCAGCTTTACTAGAGTAACTGCACGTGTAATAGTAGAATTCGAGGGGGATGTAAGTTTGGGAAATGGACCTTTTAAGAAGAAGATTCAAGTGCTTTTCATGGTGGTGGACAGTCCAACAAGCTATAATGCTATTTTTGGAAGATCCTGGTTGTCAAGGATGTATGGATTTGTATTAACAGTCCATCAATGTTTTAAGTATGTCATTGGATATCGTGTACGTGTCGTCATGAGCGACCAAAAGGTTGCCATAAAATGTTATGCCACTGCGCTTCGGATTTGAGGATCCAACAATGGTGATATGATGAACTAATAACAATCATGGGGTTTGACCTCAGATTTTGAGGAAAGGTTTGACGATCCGAGAGAAACCCCAGAGTTATTGACAGTATGTGAAGAAATAGAGGAATATATTTTTTACGAGGGAAGATTACTTTGATTAGGAACCTTACAGACCTCAATTATACGTCAAGAACTCTTACAATTGTATCCCATAATCTGGATGATTTTGCTTGGAAAATAGAGGACGTGATAAGAATGCCAATTGAAGTACTTTGCCATAGACTAGCTATTAATTTGAAGATAAAACCTGTTATCCAAAAAAAGGCGCGCATTTTCATCAGAATAGGCAAAGGCTATTGTTTCCAAAGTAGACCTGTTATCCAAAGTCGGACATATAAAGGAGTCACAATATCCTTTATGGACGTCGAATCCAGTGGTGGTAAAGAATAATAATGAGAAGTGGAGGATGTGTTTTAATTTTACAGACTTAAATCGAGTCTGTCTTAAAGACTCATTTCATGTTCCTCGAATAGACCATCTGATTGATTCTACTTCGAGAAAAAAAATATTGACTTTTATGGATGATTTTGTAGGGTCTAACCAGATTCAAATGGATCTAAAGAATCAAGAATGTACCACTTTCATCACTGACATATGCTTGTATTGTTATATAGTTATGCCTTTTGGATTAACAAATGTTGGGGCCACCTACCAAAGATTGATGAATAAAGCATTTGCTACCTAGATCGGAAGAAAAATAAAGGTATACATTGATGATATCGTGGTCAAAATCCTATCAGAAGATGCACACTTGGAAGATTTAGAGGAGACAATTTTTAATTTAAGGGCAATAAGGCTGAAATCGAATCCATAAAAATATACTTTTGGAGTTCAATCAGGGTAATTCCTGGGTTATGTTATCAGTGAAAAAGGATAGAACCTGATCCGAAATAGTTAAAAGCTGTAGTATCTATGAAATCGCCTCGAACTATCAAAGAAGTACAAATTTTGATAGGAGGGTTAGCAGCACTTAACAGATTTATTTCTAGGTTCTTTGATAAATGTTTTCCTTTCTTTCAAGTGTTACGAGGACAAAAGAAGTTTGAATGGATTTCAAATTGCAAAGCAGCATTTACAAGCATCAAGGATTTGTTTTCATCACCAGAAATATTATCTAAGCCTCGAAGTGGAGATAAACACTTTTTATATATTGCAGTATCGGATTTTGCAATAAATGCAGTGTTGATAAGTGAAGATTGAAGAATTCTGAAGCTAGTGTACTATGTCAAAAAAAGTTTGTTGGCATTAGAAATGAGGTATATGAAGCTTGAAAAATTAACATTAGCATTGGTGGTGGCTGATAGAAAAATGCGTCCTTATTTTCAAGGTCATACCATCGCAGTTCGAACCTCATTTCCACTGAAAAATATTTTGCAACGTTCTGATATTTCAGGGAGAATGACTAAGTGGTCAGTGGAATTGGGGGATTTTGATATTACTTTTCACCTCGAACAGCAATGAAAGCACAAACTTTGGCAGATTTCGTTGTTGAATTTCATTCAAGCAAATTGGAAGAAGATGATGGAAATGATGTTTTGCTAGTCAATTTGACGTGGATTATTCTAACTGATGGAGATTCTAGTATTTTGGGATGCAGCGTTGGAGTTCAACTCACTGCTCTCTCTGGAGAAACAATGCTTCAATCTATTAAATCTGGTTTTCACGCATCGAATAACGAAGCTGAAAACGAAGTTGCTTTAGCTAGACTGAGACTTGTGAAGATATGTGGTGCAACTCCTGTGCGACTAAAAAATATTCTCAATTAGTAGCAAATCAAGTGTCTCGAGTTTGTGAAGCAAAAATGGATCGCCTAATTTTGTATCTTCGAGAGCTTTAAAATTTGTTGCTTTTATTTGATCATGTTGTTGTGGAACATATAAATCGAGGAAGTAACATAGTGGTCGATTCTTTAGCAACTGTTGCATACAGTTGTTATAGAGAGACTCTACCTCTATAGCTTTAGCTTTGCTTTTCTGGAACGCCTAGGGTTCGAAGAAAACCTGCCCTTTTTCGTATCTCTCACGCGGAATCGAACATGTCTCGGTGTTTTCCTTACCTAGCCATTGCGAACAGGGTGCGCGATGAGTCCTTGATCGATTCGATTAAGGTTCGTTGAGCAAACCCCATTATCTATTGACTATTGTGATTGTGCTCAACCTCTTATCCTTATCACGTAATACTTGCGATGTATTGATTCTGTTAAGCATCACCACGTATACGGTTAGGCTCCATAATAAATATAAAGATAAATATAAAGATTATTGGTTCCAATAAATATTCTATGAATAATTCATATTCACCTACGTAAATTTACTTTGTTGTAATTGGTTACCTAATCTCTAAAGTATAAAATATATCTAGACTGGTGGAATAAAAATGTAGTCAACAAATATAGATTACAAAAATTTAGTATAAATTTATAAAAAATATACCTAGAGTTGGGATGCTCTGCTTGATACAGTGACTGTTTAACATATAAAAACTGTTAGTCTAATATCTCTTTTACCATGGTCATGGTGCTATAACTATAAAGCTCCAAAGCCATAAAAGGAAGGCTGAAAAAGAACTCACCAATGAGGAGAAGGAGAAAAAGCAAAGAAAGTTGGAAAAGAAGCAAAGAAGGTTAGAAAAGAAGGAGAAGAAGCAAAGAAAGTTAGAAAAGAAGCAAAGAAGAGAGAAGAAGAAGGCATCTAGAGCACAAGTTGATGCAACTAAACTCGCTGATCAAACTCCTTCAACAGAAGTTGCTGCCCAAGTTGAGAATCCTGAAGGCAGTGGTCTTACAGAAGAACATGAAAAGCCGTTTAAAGAAAACCTTTGTTACTTGTCTGATGGTACACAACAGAGCAACAACAGACCAAGAAAAGCTTTATCTTCGGAAGACAGCCAGGATGAGGAGCCTAATGGTAAACCTTTCCGAGTTCCATTTACCCTAAACAAGCTAAGATTAGATGTTCATGCTGAAAACTTGTATTGTACATCTGGATTGGTTCAGAATAATAAGACTGTTTCTGTTGCAGATGTCAAAATGTCACACCTGGCTAGTACTAGTACTAGTACTCCAAACGAGGAAAAGCTACCTGAAAAAATCTCTAGTGTGAGTACTATTTCTCCACAGGAGGTAAGGTTGCCTGAAAAAATCTGTAGCACTACCACTCCAAAGGTGGCAAAGCTGCCTGAAATCATCTCTAGCACTACTACTCCAAAGGTGGCAAAGTTACCTGAAAACTTCTCTAGCACTGTTACAACAAAGGTGGCAAAGTTACCTGAAAAGATCTCTGGTCCTACTACTCCAACGGTGGCAAAGTTACCTGAAAAGATTTCTAGAATTGCTGGTGATTGCCTATACAACAATGGGAAGAAGCACAGACAAGAACAAGTTTACAAGGCTTTGTTTGAGGATTGGGTTCCCATTCTTCTATCACTATCCAATGATCAAGACGATGGCGATGATTGGCTACTCCCCAAGAAACAGAAACTGACTCAAATCAAAAGGACAAGAACAGACACCAGTCACATTACATCCTTGTATAATGCCAGCCGCAATAGTAATCTGCTTGGCCCAAAAGCTTGTTACTTGCCAGCTGCTGCAGATATATATGCACTGCCGTATACCCTTCCATTTTAGACTTGCTAATTTTTCCTATTGTACAGTATTTTTGTTGTATTATAGGCCATTAGTGAAACAATTGACCTTTCGCTCAGTTAGTTCAAAGATGAAATTAATGAAATTTTCCTTTACTCTTCGAAAAAAAAAGTTGTCGATAAATATTTGAAAATCTTTAGAAACCTTTAGAAATAGCTAGCATACTAATAAATATCTGCATTAATTTTTTTCTTCTAAAAATACTATTTTAAATAATAAAATAATATAGACAAACACACAAAACAACACGTCTATTAGTTTTGAACAAGGGACTAAAAATAATTATTATTCTTTTTTTGTTTGGACGTACACTTTTCTTAATCAAATTTTAAAGTTCTGTATTTTAAAATAATTGTAAGAGTATATTCAGAGAGTGGCTTATATTATGGTTAAATACGATAAAACAGTTCAAAACTCCGTAGAAGATATAATTCAATTATTTTATTCAAGAGGAAGGTATGGGTGTTATATTCACAACTTCTAATTTTCGCCGTACAGTCCATACATCATCCATACTGTGTTTTCTATAAAAGAATTTAATTATATCTTGACGAGGGAGAATAAAAGATGTATGGGAAAATGGTAAGGAATCATTTTTATTGGGGAAACACGTCTATTAGTTTTGAACAAGGGATTAAAAATAATTGTTATTCTTTTTTTTTGTATACTTTTTTAATCAAATTTTAAAGTTCCTTATTTTTGAAAATAATTGTAAGAATATATCGAGAGAGTGACTTACGTTATGATTAAATATGATAGAACAGTTCAAAACTCCATAGAAGATATAATTCAATTATTTTACTCAAGAGGAGGGTATGGGTGTTATATTCACAACTTCTAATTTTCGCGGTAGAGTCCATACATCATCCATACCGTGTTTTCAATAAAAGAATTTAATTATATCTCATTCCTGCGGTTCACCTATAGAAGTTAGAATTTAATTATATCTAACTTGGGGGATTTAGGTTTTTGGGTAATTCTGGATTTAGATCTCCTAGATTTTGGAAGTTTTCTCATAAACTGGTTGCAGATTGAACGGAAAAGATGAGTTTTTTGGTGAAAGTATTAAGTAGATTGAAGAAGCCGATAAAGGTAGTAAATGAGTTTAGAGTTTTTTCACTTTCTCTCTCAAAGAATTTTGTTTGTGAATCAAATAATGGCTCGCAATGGGATTTATAACAAGAGAAACATAGTGTTTAGAAGTGGAAAAGGTGGATATCAAATAATATCTTGAAAAATGACTCAATTGTCTTTTGTTTTTTGTTGAAATCAATTTCCTCTTGAATCTCGTCTCTAATTTTCCTTAGCATGGTAAGAACTTCTGGTGTTGTTTTCTCATAGCTCAATAAGAAATTATTCAATGTGATTGCCGCTTTAATAACTTCGTTTCGCGAAGGAGACTCCATTGTAGAACTTTCATCATCTTCTTCATCGATATCATCTTTATTAATTCCAATAACGCTTTCAATAATTTCTTCATCAGTCAACAACTGTGCAACTAAAGTTTCTTATGGGTGATTAAGACCATCTTCGACATCCATTGCATTGCGATAACCCAACTCTTTGATCAAATTCTGCAGTTCTTGAGTGCTTTCACCACCTTCATTTGAGTTTCAAAAGTCACGTTATCTCTTGATCGAAGGTTTCTTTCAAATTGGGCCCTTCATTTGATATACATGCATTGTATACTGTACAATAATTAAATGGAAGCTTGAAAGGTGTTTGTAAACTAAGTATTGTAATATAAATTAATAAAATATAAATTAATATATAAATTAATAATTATTAATTTATCGATTAATTAATAACTCTTTTAATTAATACATTTTGGTGGTCCTAAGTGTATTATTTTATAGAGTTTCTACTGTACGTAGATAACAATTCAATGCCTATCACGTTATAGGCCTAGTGGCAGACGTAGCCCTTAGGGTGTCATTATTTGCTAAGAATTAGACTTGACATCTTGAATATGAGCTATTGCTTCGAATTGTGATGTAAGGATGTAATTTCCTATTAAAATATTTTGATGCACTTGATATAAATAATGGTATAATAGAATAATCGACGCACTTTAAATTATAGAAAATGAGACTATCTTCACTTCTAATTGCGTTCGAGGCTAGTTAGTTCTCATTCATTTACTTACATGAGAACTAAAGAGTCTACTGATAAGGAAATGAGACTTCGAGGACTGAAATGTGAAGAATAAAACAGCTTATGACAGATTGTAAAATTAGATGAGGAAATTGGTATCTTATATTTTTGTCATAGACTAACGTGTAATTATCCCATTTTTTGTAACCGTTTCAGTTATTAACTAAGTCATTTCACCTCTATACAAAGGCCAAAACTGATCAAATAAAGGGGTTGGCTTTTTGAGTTAGATCATTTGAGCACTATGATTTTCTCTCTTTAAAATCTATATATCTCTCTCTATAATTTGATCTCTCTCAATGAACTAAGGCAGTTCAAGTAATCAAAATCACCGGACTGTATCTGGGGATTTATTCCACGCCAAGAAGTCTGCAGTTACTAATTGAGGCATACCCATTGCCATATTCTAGAATTTTTCTATGTTTTCTGCATTAGTAGGCTCCCATACATACCCATTGGCCTATAATACAGAAAGGTTCTTATTTTTGTACATAATGTTGACATCTAAGCTTATGTCATGATATAGCTCACTTCGACTCTTGAATGATTTTGATAGATAATACATAGTTTGATGTTTTGATTTCAATATTTTATAAATTTAATGATTTTCTTGAGAGACTAGGGTTATATGAGAATAAAGGAAAATAAAGTAAAAATAATTAATGAAGATAATTTTTCATATATCTACCAAATTTCAGAAATGAAAATAGAATATCATATAATAATATTTTTCATATATATAAAAGATTATAATTTATAACAAAACCGAAAGAACACAATTTAGAAAAAATCAGTTAATGATTAAAATTAAAACAAACATAATAAAAAAATCTAATATGAATTAAAAAGATATCGTAGTCAAAATAATTCCTTTAATAATTGAAACATAAATAAATATAAAATCAAATATAAACTAAAAATCCACCGTAATCAAAATACTTATAACAAAGATACTTATGAAAATGACTACATAAATATCGAATTTATTATATATACTATAAAATATTGAATTTGTAAATAGATAACTTAAGCAAAGCTAGAAGTTTTGGATTTATTTTGTAAAAACAAAAGAAACTTGGAGTTATGGTATTTAGGTGTGGTAACTTAAATATAATATGGCTTCTTTTACTTATTGGCGTTAAATCCTACTTTTTGTTTTGTATAAAGGATAAAATGAATAAACAATGTAAGCTAACGAAATAAGCCATCTTTTGAAAAACAATCATTAAGAGTGGTCGAGCTACTAGCACTTAGAATATTCGTATTCATTCAAGGATTATTTTGTTCAACATGAACAAAAACGGTTCTGGTGTGGACAATAATCGCCTGAGGGTAGGCTGGTAATTTCAGTTGGTGTTTTACGGTGGTATGTGGGTGTTTAATGTGTTTAGAGAGTAGAGAGATAATTAAGCAGCTTGGTAGCAGTTAATTTTCATTACCCATGGTTAATGCAGGTGGTTGGGCATTTATAGTGTGATGTTTGGGCCCTTATGGGCTTTCGGGTCATGTTTAATGGACCCGGGTCATGTTCAAAGACCCATGAGCTCTAAGTAGGAGAGCAAGTAGCTTAGTCAAGAAGTGTTTAGGTTTTTAGTACTTTTGTCATAGTTCGAACAGTCCTATGGTTTATTGTGTTCGAAGTGATCTGTCCGGTCCATGTGGTCTGTCCGATCTGTCCGGTCCGGAGTCCTTGGACTGATTTGTCTCTGTCCGGGGAGCATGCTGAATTCGGACTCATCAGGAGCCCCTTTTTTAGGTGTTTGAGCAAGTATTCTTGTCAGAGACCTGAAAAACAGTCCGATGTTAGAAGTAGTTTTTAATCTGGACAGGTCTATTGGTTTACCCGGACAGATTAAGCTTCACGAATTCAAAACGGTTTTTGCCAGAGTTCGTGGGACACGTGTCGTCTTCTGATTGGTTGCTCCAGCCGTTTTTTATCTTGAATTTCGAACCCACCTTCTTCGAAAAGTAACCTCTTTAATTACAAATGGTGACATCAGCGCCGTCTTTTAATCATTGCCAAACTTTTCGAATTCTCCTAGGAATCAACTCCTCTTTTCAGATTTACTATAAATTGAAACTCACTTTCTTATGTTTTCACTATCTCTTTCTCATTTACTCTGCAAATTTACTCAGAGCTTTCTCTCTCTAAAGCAAAGATTTTCTTGGTGGTTTATGTTTACGGCAAGGACTGCATTGATCAAAGGTAGTTGGCTCAACCTTTCAGAGTTGGAGAAAGCGCAAAAAGTTAAGAAGGAGAGACAAATCGCAGCAGGGCTACCTTCATCACCTGTTGATAGACCAGCCGCCTCCGTTACAGAATCAGATCGAGGCTCGTCCTCCTCTAAAGGTACTAAGCCCAAAAAGTTATTTCAATCCACCCTCTCGCCTATAGTCTCTGGTTCCTCAGTTCAGGAGTCAGTACCTGCTGTTGAGCCAAGAGTTACAGCTACAAGTGTTAGGAAACCCTCTCCTTTTATCGCTATGGGATCAGACACAGAGCACTCTCCGGAGAAGTTGGTGGTTAAGAGGACAACCCGGTTGGTAAAGGACTCTGCTGAAGAAGTCCCCTTTGAGTCTGAGCCATCCGGCCAGACTAGTAACACTGCTGCTGCCAAAAAAGATAAGGGCAGAGAAAAACTATGCTTGAGGCATCCGGATCTGTCGGAGTGTCTCGAAGGGAAGGTAGGACCTTGTTTTCACAGGGTGGAACTTAAATATCTCTTGGCCTTACAGAAGACCAAGTATGCCTTCATTCATACGGCCGAGCTAGGTCGAATGCGCACCAAATGGGGGATCCCAGAAAATGTGAAGATAAGGATCCCCATAGATCCTGAAACTCATATGGATTGCAAGCTGAATGAGCTGGTCATCTTCACAGAGCTCTTCAATTGGGGACTCAGATTCCCACTGGACCCGGAAATCGTCAGATATTTTCACCTAGTCAAGCTCTGCCCGAGCCAGCTGAGCCCTAACGGTTGGTATACTCTGATGTCGTGTATCATGGCATATAGGGTGTCCAGGATCCCTCTCCCTATGGAAGAGTTCGCAGCAGTGGCCAACCTTTGCAAACATCATCAATTCCCCTTTTACCACTTCAATATGGAGGACAACTTTAAGGCTGT
The DNA here is from genome assembly GCA_036936605.1 of Limnanthes douglasii subsp. nivea. Classification (NCBI taxonomy): domain Eukaryota; kingdom Viridiplantae; phylum Streptophyta; class Magnoliopsida; order Brassicales; family Limnanthaceae; genus Limnanthes; species Limnanthes douglasii. Next base: position 90,378,151 of record JAUPFV010000001.1, on the reverse strand, counting down.
TAATGATCTGTTGGAATCGGAGAGCAAGTGGAGAAGTCAGTTCTTGTTTGTCAGTGGCGCCTGGGAAAACGGCAAGAAGATCAAGGCCGGAGAGAACCCAAGCCTCCTCAGAAGCAGATGGAGGAGTGACCGTAAGTTTCGTACTCTAAATCTTTGTCCATTTCTTTCTTTTTTAAGTTGGTTTAAATAACTGGTCTCTCTTTTATTTTAACAGAACTTCCTAAGGAGTTCGGGGACTACCTGAAGGCCGGACAGGTTACTTGTGGAAAAATCAATGCCTGGGCTGCTGAGGAATGGGGGAACCGATTTCACAACGCCTTCACCAGTGGAAATCTGGCAAGGTCTCATCTGTGGAACACCACAGGTCGGAGAGACCTAACTTGGGAGGAGTTCACCACCCAACCTTCCCCGGACACAGTACTCAAGAGGAGCCATGAACCAGATGGGACCCTCTTCTTGCCAGGCCGGGCCAAAGCCCCAAGCAAAATGAAGGGCAAGAAGGTGGCGAGCGATGCTAACCCTGCTGTTGCTGAGAAGGATGCTCCAACAGACACGGAGGGGCCGGCCCAGAGCCAAATCGATGCTGCCCTTTTGCAAGTGGTAGAGCAAGAGACAGAAAGGCAGGAAGCAGACCTCCCAAAGCCTCCAAAGGCCTCGAAGAGGAATCGTAAACAGAGGAGTGAAGGGGCAGACCGGGCAGCCAAGAAGAAAAAGACTGCAAGGGGAGATGAGCTTGCTCTCCGGGATCCGGAGCCCCCTGTCCAGGCTGACCCCTCTGACCCAACACAAGCTGAAGAGATCCTAAGAGAGTTTCATACTGATGAAGTTAAGGGGGGATATCTCAACCTTGATGAGGTGGACATCACCGGTCTAGGTGGGCTTGGCGAATATTTCCTCAACCTCCCCAGAGACGACTTCGTAGGGCCTTACATCCCTCCGAGCAGCTCCAATACGGTCAACTTCAATGGTAAGACTTTCATTGTTTCTAGTGAAAAGGACACCATATCCCATTCCTTGCTTAGCAATGTGCAGCCAGTACTCACACTGGAAAGACAAGTCCGGGGTCAAGCAGACATCATTAAAGACCTCAATTCTAAGAAAGAAAAGCTGTCCGGAGACCTTCGCACTGCTACTGCCAATGCTGACATGCTAAAGGAGGCAAACGAGGGGCTAAAAAAGAGTCAAGAGGAAAGTACCACAAAGGTTGCCACTCTAGAGGAGACAATTAAAGACCTCTGGGAGAAGTTGTCCGGTGTGGAGAAAGATCTTACTGCCTCTAAAGAAGAGACTAAGGCAAAGGAGAAGATCATCACCAACCTCACTACAGACAAGATTGCTCTCGAAAATGCAGCATCCAAGGCTGCTGAGGAGAAAACTACCCTGTTAAGAGATCAAGAGGCTACGATCCAAGCCAAGATCAATGCCTATGCCAACCGGATGATCAAAAGTGAAGAGCTATTGCTTGAGAAGGTGAGGTCTGACATGGTGCTGCTTTTCCATGAAAAATTTCCGGGCAGGAACCTAGGGGACTTATGGCTTTATGTTGAGCCCGACGAGGTTCCATACCACACGATGGCTGAAGGTGACAGGTTTGGCTACTCTAGTGGCTCCTCAGTTGATGAAGAACACACTGGAGAGAGCCCAGATGGAGAGAAGGACGATCCCAAAGGCAAAAAGGTAGTCGAAGAGAAAAGCGACTTAGAAAGCAAGAAGACAGATGAAGGTGAGCCATCCTCAAAGGCTCAACCTTAACCCACAATCTCCTTTGTTTATTTTTCATTCAAACTAAAGTCCTTGGAAGGCCAAGGCATTCTTTTGTAATGGTGTCCGGTGTTTGTTCGGACAGGCTTTTTGTGTTGTACCTTGACTTATATTTAAAAGTCCTTCGAAGGCCAAGGCAAGTTTAAGTTGTTTCATTTAATGAATATGTTTGTTTTGTGAAACCATCATCTTCTTTCATTTTAGTTTTGATAGCCAGAGTTTAAGTAGCCTTTAGTTGTTGTGTGGTGAGAATAGAATGTTTAAATTCTCTGGCTAGAGTTTAAATAGTCGTTAGATATTTCTGTCCGGATAGTATGACAAGGAACAGAACTTTAAACAACACTTAGAAAATTTTTCAAGAAGGCATTGAATTTTATTCAAAAGCCCGGACACCTCAGTGAAACCTCTCCGTGCCACCGGGGAGGGGAGAGTATGCCCCCAAATATTTACATGGATGTTTAAACAAGTAAATATTTACACAAGTGTTATTCCAAGTACATACGCAGATGCTCAATATTCCAAGGATGAGTTAAAACTCTGCCATCTTTGTCTTCCAACCAATAAGTTCCAGGCTTAATTCTTTCAACCACCATATACGGACCCTCCCAAGTTGGGGCCAACTTTCCGAAGAGCTTTTCTTTAGTGTGTAAGAAGACCTTTCTTAGTACTTTGTCCCCAGGTTGGAAATCTCTTCGTTTGACTCTGGAAGCAAACCTGCTCTTCATCAAGCCTTGATAGTGTGCAACTCTAAGGTGAGCTTTAACTCGTCTTTCTTCTATCAAATCAAGTTGACCTCTGATTACCACCTCATTAGCATGTTCGGAGAAGTTATAAACATGAAAAGAGGGGAGATTTTCCTCTATGGGAGCTACTGCATCCATCCCATAGACTAAGGCAAAAGGTGATTCTTGTGTTGCAGCCCCATGTGTTGTCCGGTAGGCCCACAAGACCTCTTGTAAATAACTAGGCCACTTCCCAGCAGCCCCTTCCAAATTCTTCTTTAAACCGGACAGTATAGTTCTATTAGTCACTTCAACCTGCCCATTTGCTTGTCGGTGGAAAGGTGAAGAAAAACAATGTTGTATACCCCTTGAGGCACAGAAGCTCTCCATTTCTCTATTGTCGAACTGTGGCCCATTGTCTGTTGTTATTTTCTGTGGGACACAAAATCTGCAACATATGTTGGATAGAATGAATTTTATAACAGCTTTTTATGTTGTACCTGCTAGGGGGGCGGGGTGCTTCTATCCACTTTGAGAAGTAGTCTATGGCCACAATTATAGTTTTGCGCCCTCCGGACGCCACGGGGAGAGGCCCTACTAAATCCAATCCCCATCGAGCAAAAGGAATAGGCTCAGAAATTGATTTTAAAGGAATGGCTGGTACATGAATTTCATTGCTGTACCTCTGACATGGGTCACACCTCCTCACCAACTCCTTAGCATCTTTCATGATTGATGGCCAATAGTAACCGAAGAGTAAAACTCTTCTTGTCAAAGCTCTAAACCCACAATGGGCTGATCTCTCACCATCATGCAATTCGGAGAGGACCATTTGTGATTCTTCATCCCCCAAGCAGCGTAGGAGAGGTTTACTGTAAGATTTCTAGTATAACACTTCTCTCAATATGATGAAACCACGAGCCTTGTGTTTCAACGTTCTGGCTTGTGACTTATCCGGAGGCACAACACCATCGGAGAGATATTGCATGAGAGGAAATCTCCAGTATTGAGGTTGTTTTGCTTGTATTTCAAAAATCTCTTCTTCTTTACCCTTGCAAAGTTGAATAAAGGGGCTTTCAAGCACATGGATCCTTGGATATGACTCCGTATATGCTATGGTTGCCAGTGAGTCTGCCAGTTCATTTTCTGTCCAGGGAATGTGCTCATAGACAACACTTTTAAACTTGAGCGCTTCATTTTTGAGGAGGAGCAAATATTTCACAAGTTGTTCTTTCTTAGCCTCAGACTGGCCTTGAGCATGGTGGATAATTAATTGGGAGTCGCTTAGCAGCTTGACCCTTTTTGCCCCACAAATGTAGGCCAATTTTAACCCAGCTATAGCTGCTTCGTATTCAGACTCGTTATTAGATGCCCTGAAAGCAAAACAAATAGCCTGGTACATCTTATCTCCATATGGGGAAGTTAAACATACCCCTGCACCACACCCCATAGTGCTGGATCCACCATCTGTCCGGACAACCCATACTTTTTTATCTTTCATACTAGTAGCTTGCTCTGAATCTCTGTCAGAGTGGAATTCGACCAGAAAATCAGCCACAGCTTGGGCTTTGACTGCTGTTCGGGGAGCAAAGTCTATGTCGAAGTCCCCCAACTCTACTGACCACTTAGTCATTCTACTCGAAATGTCTGCTTTTTGAAGGATATTCTTCAAGGGAAAAGAAGTCTGGACGATGATAGGATGAGCTTGGAAATAAGGCCTCATCTTTCTGGCTGCTAATACCAAGGCCAATGCTAATTTTTCAAGTTTCAAGTAACGCTTCTCTGCATCTATCAAGCTTTTGCTAATGTAGTACACTGGATGGGGATGATTATCGACCTCTCTTATCAGCACAGCACTGATGGCACAACTTGAGACTGCCAAATATACAAAGAGAGTCTCCCCATCGACTGGCTTGAATAAAGTTTTGGGGGAGGATAAGTGTTTTTTGATTTTATTGAAGACCTCATCACACTGTGGGGTCCACTCGAACCCCCTTGCACCCTTCAAAGTTTGAAATAAAGGAGCACACCTGTCCGAAGACACGGAGATAAATCTGTTTAAGGCTACTAATCTCCCCGTTAATCGTTGTACTTTTTTAATGTTTTGAGGAGGTTCCATCTGGAAAAGAGCATTCAGTTGGTCCAGATCGGGTTGTATTCCATGCTCACTTATGATATAGCCTAGAAACTTCCCGGACTGCACTCCGAAGACACACTTTTCAGGGTTTAACTTTAGATTCACTTTCACCAAGTTGGCAAAAGTTTCTTGGAGATCGGACAAGTGCAACTGCTCATCTACACTTTTCACCATCATATCGTCAATGTATACCTCCATATTTCTTCCAATTTGATCTTCAAATGCCTTGTTGACTAACCTCTGATAAGTAGCCCCAGCATTTTTCAAACCAAATGGCATAACTTTGTAGAAATGAAGACCTCTGCCTGTGACAAATGTGGTATGCTCTTGATCCCTTGGATCTACTTGAATCTGATTGTATCCGGAGAAAGCATCCATAAAGGAAAGCAGCTTGTTCCCAGAGGTAGAGTCTACTAACTGATCAATCCGGGGAACCGGATACAAGTCTTTTGGGCAAGCTCTGTTGAGATCTGTGAAGTCAATACACATGCGCCACTTGCCATTCTTCTTTTTCACCAAGACGGGATTGGCAGTCCACAAAGGGTATTGAGACTCCTTGATGTGCCCCATCTTTGTAAGCCTGTCAACCTCTTGCACAATAACATCAGCATTTTCTTTGGAAAAAACTCTTCTTTTTTGAACCACTGGTGCTACATCTCTCTGGACAGATAGGTGATGGGATATCACCTCTGATGGAACTCCAGTAACATCAGCATTGCACCAAGCAAAAACGTGCTGATGGTCTTTCAAAAACTTCAACATTTCTTTTTTCAACATCGGTGGCATCTTGGACCCTATCTTGACACTTTTACCTTCTTCCAGACAGTGCGTTTCAACCTCTTCAATTGGTATCAATACTCCAGGGGTCTCTCTGGGGTCATCAATTTCACCCTCACCCCCAGAAAGGCCCTCAAATTGCTATTGTTCGCTAATACGGACTGCCCCCAGCGTTCGAGGAGCCAGGGCAGTAGCATAGCATTCTCTTGCAACCTTTTGGCTACTCCGGACAACTCCAACCTGTCCCTGAACAGCATATTTCAAGCACTGATGGACTGTTGAAGCCACTGCATGCATCCTAGAGAGCCAAGACCTCCCTAGAATGGCATTATAGCAAGTGGGACAATCCACCACAATAAAGAGTATTCTAACCATTTTCTTGAAAGGGCCCTTGCCCAATAACACCTCTTCCTCGAACTCTCCGATCACATCTGTCGAGCTGCCCGTGAAGCCCACGATTGACCTGTCCGAATTCTGAATTACAGAGGGGTTTTTCATTCTCTTGTAAGTTGTTAGGAAAAGGATATTGGCTGAGCTTCCAGTATCCATCAGGATTCGTCTTATGTCATTGCCCATATAGATGCTCCTACGACAACAGCATCCTCATGAGGGCCAGCTATGTCTCTCAAATCATCTTCATCAAACACAATGAAAGGGAAAGAGCTTGGTGACTGATAGGATGTCATGCCTCCTTCTAGCTGGGAGGCCAAAGTATGAACATGCCTCTTTCTCGAAGAAGCAGTTGGAGCTGTCATAGTGTCTCCCCCAAAAATTATGAGTGACTCGAAAAATTTAATGAGCCCGGAGACCGATCTAGTACATTCCTCAATTGCACCTTCTCTGTTCCGGATTGGATCAGGATCCAAGTATTCAGATTCCACGTCAAACCTTTCAACTATAACCATGGCTCCCTCCGGAGCAGCATTACTTGGACCAACCCGGTGAGTATTATCAGGCCGGTTACCCCCTTTTCTTTTCACATAGGCCCCCAGCTTTCCCATTTCAATCAAGTTCTGAATTTCTTGTTTTAATGCTATGCAATCATCAGTAGTATGACCAGTATCATTGTGATATTGGCAAAAAGAGTTATTGCGATGCTCCCTGGGAGACTCCAGTGTTGTCGGTCTCCAGAAATGCACCTCATCCTTTGTTTTATCAAAGATATTGGCCACGCTCTCTTTTAACTCTGCGAACCACTATGGTTGGACCCATGGCCCTCTCTTGTTTCTGGATTGTTGAGCTTTTGCCCTACCATGCCCCTGTCCGGCTTCTCTTGCTTTGTTCCCGGACTGATTCTGATTTGGAGTTGGTGCCACTGGGGTGGATCTCACCTGCCTGTGCACCCTGGTTTTCTTGGTTTCATCAACATTTATTTGTTTGCCAACCTGATTCAGCAACCCTCCCCATGTCATGGCCTTCTTTCTGGTCACCGAATCGGCTGGATTGCTTGGGTTCAAACCCTGTCTCAGGGATGTTATTGCTACATGTTCGAAGCAATCAGCCAACCCATTCTTTGTGTTCACAAAACGGCTTATGTATTCTTTCAAGGACTCATTTGGCTCCTGGGCACAATGTATTATGGTATCTCCATTGCCCTTCAGCTCTTTACTCCCTACGAACTGCCTTCGAAAGGACACCCAAAACGTATCGAAATCTTTAATACAACCCTGAGGCAGGCTGTTGTACCATTTCAGAGCACTCCCCGTAAATGATTGGGAGAACGCCCTACAAAGTAGTTTATCATCATCATCAAAGTTCATCATGAAGTTCTTGAATTGCTCCAGATGGTTGTCCGGATCAGTACTGCCATCGTACTTCTCCATTTTAGTGCTGTCAAACCTCTTGGGGAGATTTCCGAACAAGATTTTAGAAGACAGTGGAGACTGCCTCCAATTCCTTCCACGACTGAACACAATATCCTCATTGGGAGTTACAAAGACACCTGGCTCATCTTGGAAAGCAAAGGGATCCATCAGCATCTTGTCCGTATACCTCCGGTGGTGAGATGATCCCTTGCCAATATGCCTTTTCATTCTTCCATGCCTGTCTCTTTTTCTTGAATATTTCTTAACCTGCTTTTGCTTTTTCCTGGTTCGACCCTCATCGCTGCTAGAGGACAAGGATTTTTCATTTCCCTCACTGTCCGAAGAGCTACCTGAAGATTCTGAGCTCGAGTCAGAACTCTCCAAAGGCTTGGACCGGTGAGACTTTTTGGAACTAGCATGAGTCTTTTTGGTGCTCACATGAGTTTTGGAAGCCTCATGCTCTCTGGGGTTATCGGTGTGATGAACAACCGATGCTTTGGATTTTTCTTTCACGCCCATCTTGGCCTTTTCAGCCCTCAGAGCTTCTATTTCACACTTTAGCCTGTCACGCTCTTCGACAGTGTATTCATCGTTCTCTTCCACCACTTCAAGCAAAGCCGTTGGCACTTATGGATTGTTCGGATTCATACAGACAGATTTTCTTAGCTGGTTTTGAATGCTTGATTCAGGCACCTTCGTGCTCCCACTGTGGTCGCCAATTTGGTGTGGACAATAATCGCCTGAAGGTAGGCTGGTAATTTCAGTTGGTGTTTTACGGTGGTATGTGGGTGTTTAATGTGTTTAGAAAGTAGAGAGATAATTAAGCAGCTTGGTAGCAGTTAATTTTCATTACCCATAGTTAATGCAGGTGGTTGGGCATTTATAGTGTGATGTTTGGGCCCTTATGGGCTTTCGGGTCATGTTTAATGGACCCGGGTCATGTTCAAAGACCCATGAGCTCTAAGTAGGAGAGCAAGTAGCTTAGTCAAGAAGTGTTTAGGTTTTTTAGTACTTTTGTCATAGTTCGAACAGTCATATGGTTTATTGTGTTCGAAGTGATCTGTCCGGTCCATGTGGTCTGTCCGATCTGTCCGGTCCGGAGTCCTTGGACTGATCTGTCCCTGTCCGGGGAGCATGCTGAATTCGGACTCATCAGGTTCAACCAACATATGATTTTCTATAAGTATCTAACTTTTTCATTAGAAATATCGTAAAAATATTGACTTTTATGAAAATCAGATTAAGATTAACAACAAAATATCTTAATTTGCTAATATGAAAAGCAATGTAAAACGAGAAAAAAAAATCTATTTTCAAAATAATTATATCTAACTTAAATTTTATGTTTAAATAAATAAAAACGAATATTGTATCTAGAAAACATACAAATACAATATAAAAGAAATCACGTGTATTAGTCATATAACAATTACATGCACAACTTAGAAAACATGTTAAGAGGTCGTATAACAACATGTACACCTTTAAAAACGTACAATTTTAAATGTTCCACATTACACAAGTAGAAAAGATGATAGAAAAGATGATGTTAAGCTGCGTTAATCAACTTATAAGTTTCAGGCTTCATTACCAGCAACTCGATCTTCATGCAATTTTAAAAGTAATCGATTGGGACAATGAGGAACTGTAGTCCACTGGATACCTTTGATAAGGGTCTTAATAAGTCTATCTTCCACTTGTCGAAGTGTCATAGTGTCCTCGTTTATCGTAGGAAAATAGTAATTTGACATCAATACTTACTTATAAAGGGTTTTATACCCCACGGTGGGAACCTATCTCGCCTTTTTAAAACTCTTTAAGTAGGAATGTGGATTCATCCGGGCCTAAGCATCATAGAATAGGTCGTGAGAGGCATTGGGTATCAAACTTTGTTAAATAAAGTGTAGTGGGCATATCTTATTTTAACACTTCTCGCTTTGACTTTGTATTTCAAGAACGTCCCTTGCATAAGATAGGCTATTGGGGTTTGCTAATCATCTTGCTCGTTGATGGTCATAGCCTCAGAGGCTGTTTTGCAGGGCTTCCTCATTATCGGTTTGTAAAGTCAGTAATTTAGAAGTAATGATTCATAATTATGACTGGGTACTTTTGTGACAAAGCTAATGCATTGGCTATTCTATATTTGACCCATGGTACTTTTTCAAGTTTGGAGGCCTCGGCCCGTATCAATGCTAGATAAAGAATGATAATATAATTTTTTTTAAAATTTGGCTTGCCCACAAAAACATGATTTACCACCAGTTGAGAGTCATTTAGAAGTCTTTATCGTTATTTTTGCAGATTCGGGCTAGTCGAAGCTCAATTATTTTTGTTTAATACTAGACCTCATTATTCAAGGATGGTAATCCATATCAGATGGACTAATAGAGAAAATGTCTCATAAATTAAATACGATTTATACAAATGTTAATATATTGGTTGTTTGATCTTTCGTCCGTACAGACTATCCACAGTGTATTATGACCGAATTACAAGAAGGAACGTTGTTCAGCTTAAAATTTAATGAGAAAAGCTGTTAGAACCTGGACTTTGATGGTTGTTGGCGGCTCAAACTTAATATCAAAATATCCCAGCACTACAAACCAATGTATTAGTAATTCTGAGCTATATGGTGTTTGGAGAGATTTTCTCAAAGGGAAAGATGTTCAGACAATGATGGTATGACCTTAACAATACAACCTCGTTTTTATAGTTGCCACTACTAAAGCTAGAGAGAGTTTCCCCATGTGCAAATGTATGGTTTCGGCAGTGAGAAGTGATTTGCTAACGTACCAAGTATCTTAGAATTTGGTTGTTTCTTCTTCGGCTAAAACTACACACCGACATATAAAGATAAAGAATGTCACCTAAGTTTAGTCACATGAGGATATATGGGCAAGCCAAGTTCTATTAGATGTTGCGGAATACCTCGTCGCATCTAGACGTCTAGTTAAACTGTTAACCGCCCTTGATTACTTGAAAAATAGGGCATATTTTTCATAGGATCGAGAAATGAACCGGTTGAAGGAATCCAGCATGCAGTGAAGATTTGAACTTCCTTAATATATTGTGGTGACGTCATTGTCGCTAGGTTTGCTAGCTGAGTCAATTTCATCTTGATCATTTTTTGTTGCCCAAGTAGCACAATAATTTCCCATAGCAGAATCTGGATGTACATTTCTTTGTATTGATGTTGAGGTTGACAACTCAAAGTTCGTTGATCTTCGAGGTTGATAATGTGGTTTAGATTTTTTAAATCGGTGAATATCATGTCATCAATATATGTCTGAACATTCCATCATATATTGTTGAAGAAGGCTTAATCTACTAGATGTTGTTACGTTGCACCTGGATTATTTAGATCGTCTTATAGTATTGGAGATGTTTCTCGGTCATGAAAGTTGTATATTATTCATCCTCAAATTCATGTCGATTTAATTATAGCCTCAATACTATCCATAAACAAAATATCTTGTTTACCTCGGTGGTTTCTACTGGTTGATATTTTTTTCCAGAAGGAATGAAGTGGAGTGGCACTTTTTGGAGATGTGTTTATTATCGTAAATCATGCCAGTTTTTTGTTCACAATATAGCGTATGCATTGAAGCACAATTTATATGATAACATGCATTCGATTGAGTTATTGCAGACAAAGGATAGCGTTAGAGAACGTGGATATATCTATTCTTATTAAAAGGCTTTAGATATTATTTTTGGAAATCCCTCGTCTAAGGGTGACTTCAAGTGTTAACTTTCTGAGCAGTAGAGTCTCAAGTTTGTTAAACCCCGTAAGGACCCTTTGTGAGAGTGAGAGAGGTGATATTCCTCCAATTTGGTCATAATTATTTTTGTACATAACGTTGACATATAATTTTTATGTCATGATATGCGTGACTTCGACTCTTGAGATCTCAACGATGATATGTCATGATATGCCTGACATAATTTTTATACATTATGTCAGTTTTCTTTGTTGAACACTGAGTTAGAGATATGACGCTTTTGAGAAGTCCTTGTGATACCCACGAGAGTGTCTCCTTCAACGAAATTATCCACAATCCACTTTTTTTGATTGAGATCCAATAATCTGAGGTTTACTTCGAAAAAATCTATGGTTTGCCATGCCAAGGGCACAACAGCTTATAGTGTTGTTTTATGAGGCTCGACGCGAGGCCATCATGGCTTTCATTGTTGACGGGAGACGTGAGACTTTCTATTATTTAATTTTGTATGTTTTAATATATTTTAAGGATAAAGTACTCAACATCAAATTTTTTTACGAAACTACATTTGAATTTTCATTTAATGTCATCTAATTCCTATTGTTAAAATATTTATTTTCAATAAGTATTTAGAATTTTCAAAATATCCATATTATCCTTCAAATTTAGTTTTTATTTTTATTTTGTGTGTGTATCATTATCTTAAAATTTTCTCTTTTTTATTTTATCTCTTTCAACTTTAAGGATTTGGATTGATTTACGTAGAATTTTTATATCTAACTTTGAGTGATTCTATAGATAATACATAGTTTGATGTTTTGATTTCAATATTTTATAAGTTTAATTGATTTTCTTGAGAGACTATGGTATATGGGAAGAGAGGAAAATAAATAAAGAAAAAAAAATAATGAAGATAATTTTTTATATATCTACTAAATTTCAGAAATGAAAATAGTATATCATATAATAATATTTTTTATATATAAAAAAAATTAATTTAAAACAAAACCGAAAGAACACAATTTAAAAAAAATCAGTTAATAATTAACTTAAATAAAAGTAATAAAAAAAATCAAACATAAATTAAAAAAATATAGTAGTCAATGTAATTCATTTAATAATTGAAACATAAATAAATAAATAAAAACTAAAACTCCACTCTAATCAAAATACTAATAACAAAACATAATTAAGCAACCATCGATACTGATTTTTAAAATCAATAAGTATTTATAATATTGTTGATCATCTATGTAAAAATAGAGATTTGTGATAGATTTATTAATGTTGTAATTGATTTTTTATTTGATTGATATCTATATACATTTATAAAAGTAAAAAATAAAAACCAAAATATACTAATTCTAATTTGATAGTTTAGGTTGGTCTATGGCATACCTATATCCTCTTTAGACCCATCCAAGTTGTAATTTAGATATACATTTTTCTCGCTCTTTATTTTGGATGCCTTTTGGATTCAAAAAAAGATATGAAAAATTCTAACAGTTTGAGAAATAATTTATATAGTAAAGAGTGAAGTGAAAGAACTAATTAAAAAATCACAAAAAAAAAAGATGTAGGAGGGGAACCCAATAAAATATTTTGAGGACAAAGTGAACCATATAAAAAATTGGAGATGGTTTCGAATTTTTATTTCTTTTGGAATTTTTTGGTTGTGATATCTATATTTTTGTATTTTTTAGACTTTAAATAAAGCTTGTGATGATGCTGGAACTGGAGGTGTAAAGAATATAGCTGAGAGTAACAATACATATGTCGTAGTTACTGCATGATCAAAAAGAAGTTTCACTAATATATCTCTGCGTGTCTGGGACAGCAAAATATAGAGGAAAATAGAATAACTTTGCCACATTTCACTCAATACGACATGATTCAGGAGAGACAGATTTGTGGAGAATGTCTGTCTACGTGGATTAACTCCTATGAGTTCTTTTTCCATGTCATGGATGATAGAAAAACTCTTATTGATACATCACTGAAAACATTGAAAACATCTGAAACTGGATACATGTATAGATAGTTAGTGAAGGCTATGACAGATATTATGGTTAAATATGATGAATAGTTTGAAATTTTATAGGAGATATAATTCAATTCTTTTATTGAAAGGAAAGTATGGATGATGTATAGGTGAATCGCAGAAATGAGATACAATTAAATTCTTTTATGGAAAGACAGTATGGATGGCGTATGAACTTAACCACATAAATTAGAAGTTGTGAATATAGCATCCATGCCATCCTCTTCAATAAAATAATTGAATTATATATTCTATAGAGTTTTTAACAGTTCCATCATATTTAACCATAATATTAACCACTCACTGAATATACCGTTATTTACCATCTATGGTATGGAAAAAAAACTAAGTTCTTCCACACAGGTAGGAATCCTCAACAAATCTAGGGATATACAAACCCATATCCTATTGAGTGAAATGTGGCAAGGTTCGATATATAAAAACCAAATGGTATTTTTTTCCCTCGATTTTTTATATCTATCAAATAAGGTAAAACGACTTACTAAAAATTAAAAAGGGTTACGCTGGAAAGATGACACATTTTGATAGATTTTATACTAATAAATCTTACACCCATTTGATATATCTCTCACCAAATTTGAGACAAGTTTTCACTTCCTAGAAAAAAGAGGTATAAAAGGAAATTAATAGATCTCTCACCACTTTTTTCCTTATTTTCCTCTCTATCTCTCAAGAAACCTCTCAAAACCCAAAACATTACCAAAATTAAAACTTCGTTATTTGAAGAATCTAAACACACCACAGCATCGAGGTAAGCCGTACAAGCCTCCCACTTTAATTTTTTTATATCGATGTGGTTAAATGGTAGTAAAGTTAGGTTTTTATTTCTGTTTTTAAAAGTGAGATTTTTGTATGTTTTTAGGGTTTGTTTTTATAGTTTAATGTTGTATTGTTGTTTGGCATATGCAGATCTGTTGATTTGTGTTTGATTTTGTTGAAAATAAAGGTGTTTGGTAGATTTAGGGTTTAGCTGGTTGCAGGTCTGCGTAGCACGTCGCGAGCTACCGAATCTGTGCTCATCACACGCAATAAACGACCAAGAAGGGTTTCTATCGTTTGCAATGAGCACAAACCTGTGGTCGCTTGCGACCAGGATATCTACGCGATCGCAAACAACCATGCGTCCAGGCTATATACGCTGTCACGTGCTACTGTGTTGTTACATTTTCTGATTGTTTTAGTTTTTGTTTTCAAGATGACTCGTACAAAAATGACCGCAAAGAATCCTTTTCGCAAGAGAAATCCTAGTACTTCGCATGAGCCTTCTGAGGTTCCTCAAACGAACCCTACCGATGCAAGAGAACCCCCAGGAAGCCGCACAAAACGACGTATTCATCGTGGTAGTATAGTTTCCATGATGATGGTTGGGGTGCTGCCAGTAGCAGTGTTGCACCAGGTACGTCTTCCCAAGGTGCACCTGAGCCCGCCCCCGCCGATACAGAATTTTTGTTGGTGATGCCACACGTGCCTGATCTCTACCCTGATTACGCCATGCATGAGGCGTTCAATGTGTATCAGGGCGATGTAAGTTTAAATACTACTAAAAATTGGTTATTAATTTTGTTAAATTCCATTACTTATTTACGTGTTTGATACATGTTGTAGGAGACAGTTTCGTTGCAGTGCTTTGCGATGTACAATAGTCTCCACAAATGGGACTTCAAAAACCAGAGTAGAGTACGAGATTCAATGATGGCTACTATTTTTGGGCCTCTTGTCGATGCAATCTCCCGTTGGCATACCAACCTACATTTGATAAAGGCATTCCTCGAGTGGTGGCATGAGAAGACTTCCTTGTTTTATTTCTCCTTCGGTGAGATAACTGTGACTTTAGACGATGTTCACGTCATCACCGGAGTACCGGTCACAGGTATACCTCTTGATGTTTTTTTCGATGATGAGATGGAGAGAAACCAGACTTATGCTGGTATGCTTGGTGTACGCCAAGTTGACTTGGTGTACGTCATCACCTTGCTTTGGTTGCGTACCGCATTCACAGGTGATAGATACAGTGATGGTAAGACCACAGATGCTAGGGTTGATCATGTCACATGTGCGTACATACATTTTCTTTTGGGTACCACTATTTGTGCCAACAAAGCCGGCAACAGTGTTTCCCTAGATTACTTGCAGTTCGTCAACCAACATCAGATTATGGGTCGGTATAATTGGGGTCAGTTTATATTGGCGTAGTTGTACAACTCCCTTAGACAGGGCTCGTTACACGGGACGAATGGTATTTGTGGGTTTATAAAGTTACTGCAAGCATGGATCTTCGATCATTTTAGATCGTTTCGTGCATCACTGTATAGTGATTAAGACCTATTGATGCCGCATATCTGCCGGTACGCACCACAAAAAATCAGTATCTTCTAGGTTGTATGCAGAGAGTTGAGGGAGGCACTCTCGATGTTCACGGAGACAAATATAAGTACAAGTTTTCAAATTTAAACTTTATGTTTGTTACTTTTATACTTGTCATGTTTGTTAACTAGTTTCATTTTAGGTCATCTTTCTTCCATATTTGTATCTGTCTGACGAGCATCCGTTCGAGATCATTAGTTGGGTTGAGTTTACGATAAAATCGTTCGACATTGTTATTCTGTATTACCCCGACCGTGTCACTCGTCAGATGGGCCATATTCAGCTGATATCATTGAGGATACGTCTCCTTGCTACCAAAAAAGCAGGGAAGAAGATGGTTTAGAGACATACTTTAGATGTTTTACTTTGGAAAAATTGGTGGCATCATCTTTTCACCACCTTAGGTGCAGAATATGACGGGGGAGACTATAGTGCTGACACAATTTACCCTTGGGTAAAGAACAACCTATGGTATGTAGTGACTAACCTAGCATCGACTGATGATGACGGAGGTGCTAAGGTGCACCCTCAACGTGGTGTTGATTACAAGGGGTATGACTTGACCGGTGATGTCGTACGAGAAGTTATTAAAGGCTACGAATGAGATATGTAGGATTGTTGATAGATATAGACGTCTTTGACCTGTATTTTATGTCTTCTATTTGTCGTACTATTGTTATACTAGGTTTGTTATATTTTATGTCTTGTATTTGTCATACTTTTGTTAGACTTCGTTTGTTATCATGTATTTCCCAATTAAGTTCTATGTAACATTTTTTGAGTTGTATCATAATATTTTGGCATCACGCGTAATGTATGATCTTTGATATAACAAGTAGTACTAAAATACAATTTTGTAGTTAATAAATAAGTACAACCTGACAAATTGTAAGTTTAGTAATTGAATAGTAAAATGGTCGCATGCGACCATGGGGTACCGTGTCGCAAACTACACATGCGCCACATAGCCCTCTGCCTGAAAACATATGCGATTTTTTTGTAAAGCAGTCGTATGCGACCATGGGGTACCGTGTTGCAAACTACATATGCGACACATAGCCCTCGACCTGAACACATATGCCATTTTTTCGTAAAGCGGTCGCATGCGACCATGAGGTTAAAGCTTCGCATGCGACCATGTACAACATTTTGCTAGTTTGAATTAATTGAACACTTAGAGATAAATTAAAATTAAACCATGTATAAAGTAAGCTAGTTGAACTTGAATAACATAAAAACACATAGCTTAGAAAAAACATAAAAACAAAACGTAAGGTAGCTGAAAGTTCAGTCATCGAAGTCGTATCCCATGTTGTCTTCAGAATCACCCCCTCCTCCATTTCTGCAATTCTATCCTCAAGATACACTACCATATCCCTAGTGATCTAGTCTACCACCATCCTGTTCCATACTGAAGTCGCTTCTTGTTTAATTTTAAATGACAAGAACAGCAAACGCTGGAGTGGTTTGACAAAAAAGGTACCTACGTTTGATCTTGTCACGGCTGCGCATAACAAGACCTCTTGTTTCTAAATGGTCGTAGTTGAAATACATCATACATAGGACCCTTTCAAAAAATACATCACTCATATCTTCAGACATCTCTCGGCGGGCCATCTTAACCGCCTGAAGCGTATGGTAGTCTTCGTCAGCTGTAAACTCCATCTGTAAAAGTCTTTATGTTTTTTTTTGGTTTTTGAATGTTTGATGGATGTGTTGGTAGAATGAATTTGTGGTCCTTTCTAAAGGAAACTGTTTGGAAATAGATGATTTTGGCGGGAGTTGATTTCGGAGGGAGTTGCTTTTATGCGTATTTTTAAAAAAAACATGGTCGCATGCGACTAAGCCTTTTGTCAGGTCACAAAATGCGCTTGCGACTGCTAGTCCCTTGTTTGAAAACATGGGCCACTAATTATGCATCATTCTCATGTGACGAGGAGCACTGTGGGCACACGCGATACCATCGCGGCTTATACGCGACACATTGGCCTCTACTTCAAAACTAGGGCCTTTTTTGTGAAATGTTCGCATGCGACCAGGAAGGGTTCCAGTCGCGTGCGATCGCTTCCAATGTTGTACTAATTTATTTGGATATTAAGTTTACTTTAATTCACCAATATTCAAAAGACACACATCAATTAAACACGAAAAACAACAAAATGATTAAATAAAACTTAAAACAATGAAACATAATAAGTGTAGAACTTAATTGTCGGAACCCTATCTCGTGCTGTCTTTGTCTTCGAGAGGCGAGCAGTTCAAAATAGAATCCTCTCTTTTCATAATCCTATCATCGAGATACACTACCATATCTTTAGTAATGTAATCATAAACTTTCAATTTCCACACGTCATCAACTTTGATGACGCGACAGAAATAAAAGAAGAAGCAATGATAGATGAAACCCTAATTCAAAGGTAACGTTATAAAACCCTAATCTAAGGGTAACAAAGACTGAAATTTTTAGAGATAAAAAATGTATTATTCTAAAAACTTAAAAATAACTTAAGGAATATGAGGCTTTATATAAGAGCTTCTCAAAACCCTAAATTAGAATACAAGGAAATAAAACAAATATTATAGAATAAAATAAAATCAAATCTTAATATAATTAGATTTGATTTGAATGATATAAGATATTTGAATAAAATAAAATAAAATAAAAAAGGTTTGTGTTTGGACTTTATAGGCTACATCAAGCTTCTTGCTTAATTTTGTATGACATGTAGTATAATTGATGAAGTGGTTCTCATTTAACCCTATTATACCCGTTTTTGACTTTTCCGTGGTTACGTGGTCTGGATTTTGTAATCTAAACCGCCCATACTCAAAAAACATTCTGCAAAGCACTCGGTCGAAAGAAGCATCATTCGTATCGTCGGATATTGACTATTTGACAAACTTCACCGCCTGAAGCATGTGCTAGTCTTCATCGACCGTAAACTCCATATTTGAAAACTCTTTTTTGCCCTAGATTGCTTGGTAGTTCACATAGAATGGAAATTTTTTTGATCTTTTATATAACAGAGTATTGCTTTTATCGGCACCATTTGGCTAGAACATATGGCGGGAAAATATTGCATAAATTACATTAATAATAGAAAATATTACATTAATAACATACAATATTACATATATTACTCTCGTAATATTACGTGGGATAAATAAAAAATTTAAAAATATATTATCACATAAAATACATCAAGTATCAAGTATCTTATTTAGTCAAATCTGTTACATGTGGTGTGTCGTTCAGGTTTGGTTTCCTAACTTGCATAAGTTGTGTAAATTTGTTGAACATGCGATAGTACGGATGTGCCCATTGGCTCGCTTCGTCGGTGGCGTACGCACCCCACGACGGGTGTAATGGTGGTAGTGGATCATCGAGTGCAGTAGTAATCTGCGTAAAAAAACATGTATCCAATGCGTTAGGTCTGAATTATGTATGTAAGGGTAATAAATATTAAAAACATTATATAGTTACATTAACAAAATGGCATCCGTGTACGAAAGTTGTTCCAACTTCTATAATAGTTGAACCATTCACAATTGGGCGTCCACGGATTGGTTGATACGATAATGATGCTGCTTGCGAGACATGGTATACCATGCACTGATACCTAGTCGCAATGACTAGTCCTATGTCCGGAAATGTCATCCAATAATGACTACTAGGATTGGGATTTAAGTAATCCAACCTACATACCGTATCATCAAACACACCGGTAGATACATAAACGTCCGACCAAAACGCACGATTTTCAATCAACTCTTTTAACAACTCGTGTCTAACATTTTCCCATCTCTCCTCATCATTGTATATTGAATACGCTACCAACCGATATCAGCATTGCCCGTCTGGAAGAACGTCTACCAACTTAATGATATAGGTGTGTAGAAAACTAGGGATGCAATCCGTATATATAGTTAACTTCCCATCCTTAACAGTTTTCCTTGGCTGCCCAACTTTCTTTTTTGCAAGTGGTGGTTTGGGTGCTAAGTCCGAAAACACCTTTGACGCGACCGTGCTCCCTAACGTGTTAACAAATGTAATCCATATCAATTTTTGTGGAGTGCTAATACTAACGGTTTGTTCAATGGGATATTCCCACGCACTAGGGTTCTGTTTGGTCGATTTGTCTACGCCTCATGTTGGCCTACCTTTAGCTCTTACTGCTACCTTAGGATCTTGAATATTAGTAGTGTTGGGCTTCAAGATTGACAAAACCTTATTGACAATATGGTCTTGTTGATCATGACCAAAAATATGAATGAGCTATCAATTATGGATAAAAAAAAATTCAAGTCATCTTCACGCGAAGTTGGATCTCTATTAACATATCTAATTGTTTTAAAAAACTATCCATATCTTCTAGATAAATGAATCTACCCTCTCTAGCTATTGACGCAGGATGCATCCTCCACATGCTACCCGATCAACTTCTATATTCTTAGAACGTACAATAGCATGCAAAAAAGGTCTAAGCCCTAATGGATTACATGACCTTTAAGTAGTGTGGTCAAACTACCACCGGTACCTTGTAGTGTACGAAACTTACTTCGGTCGAACGATTTGAGGATCCCCGCATGTTGCTTTGTTAGGAGCTTCTGAACGTTTTCTCAAAATAGTTTGAAATTGCATTGATTCGTCCCAACGTATTTCTTTAGGGCCGAGTGAGCACCATCGCACCTACATAATACAAGTACACAATTATGACATATTCCTTAAAAGATATAATAACAAAACAAAAAGTTAAATTAAAGGAGATACCGGTTTGTTGTTGTTTTCCCGTAATGTTTGCTCTTGTTCGTTCGAAAATATAGAAACTTGTCACCATATTTCGTATCCATGCGTTCATAACGTAATCATAACACTTAGGGTGTGAGGCAAAATCTTCTTCAATGTATCTAGATTCTTTCCATAACTTTCAATCGTGTTCGCTTCGGCTACGTAGCCATAAAACTCGTCAAATTGTCTTGCAATCACATCATCTTGAAATATCTTACGAATCGTCCCTAAAATGTTCTTACTAGTATTCCGCGTACATAAAAAGTAGTGTGTTCCCGGAAATATTCTCTTGATCGATCGCATGAGAGCTAACTCTCGGTCGGTAACAATAACGCTCGGAAATGCGCACACATTATACATCATCAAACTACGAAGAGTATCCAAAGCCCATGTGTAATTTTGTATCTTCTCCCCGCTCAAAAATACATATGCAACGGTAAATGTAATGGAAGTAGTTTTAAAACCAAAAATCTCTAATAAAGGCATCTTATAACTAGTCGTCTTGTAGGTACAATCCATGAATAGCACATTAGGGAATGTACGTAATAAGTCTATGCTCGTAAGATGCGCGGAAAAAAAAATCGGTGATCACTTTTGTATCGTCTTTCAAACGCTCCCATGTCTAATATCCATGCTCCGTAAACAAATATTTCATTTGGGTTTGTCCCCCGTGCTCAACATCACGAAGTTTTTACGGCGATTTTAGATTTCGCGCATGTTCAAAATATTCTCCTGATATTGATACTTCAAACTGTTATATATCTCTTTAGGCCGCGAGCCAAGGTGAGACAAACTACGAACTAGTTCATCTTCATCCCGTTTTAGCCTACAAGCGTGGGAATGGTCATCTAAATGAATAAAGGGGTCGTGATTGTGTGTACCGTTTACCACTTCCAAGCGTCATTGCATGTCTAGTACGTCGATAGGATGGCCTTTTAACGCAAATGGACAATTGTATGTCTTCGTCGTAGTCTTCCGCTTTCTTAAAGTATCCAGCTTTGCTTTAGATTTGAAAATATCATACCTCTTGCAAACGTAATCTAGTCTAGGAGCTCTCCTCCTTTTCCCGGTATCATAGAGCTTTGTAATTGTGAGGAACTTAATCTTCTTCGATTCAATGTCCACGAAATCATCGAATTCATCTTTCCTAAACAACCTATCTGTTGTGAATATTTTAGTGTAATCAGCATCCATATACGGAGGTTGGGCAGGTTCCTCCTACAAAGAATACAATTTCAATATATATACTACAAAAACTTGCTTAAAAAATCAAATCCCAAAATAATCAAAAAATGCAAAACACAAACAATATACATTTACTTATGAAGAAAAAAATTCATGTTCACTTATAGACATACATGTACAAATCACTTGCGATAAAAAAAATTAAAAAAAATCTCAAAACTTATTACTCATGGATTATGTTTTATTCAGTTTTATAAAAATGAAAACATTGATTTTTCGGTTATTTTTTCGAATTACAAATATTTTAAAATACGGAATTTTAAAATTTGATTAAAAAAAGAGTACGTCCAAACAAAAAAAAGAATAATTGTTATTTTTAACCCCTTGTTCAAAACTAATAGACCTGTTGTTTTGTGTGTTTGTCTATATTATTTTATTATTTAAAATAGTATTTTTAGAAGAAAAAAATTAATACAGATATTTATTAGTATGCTAACTATTTTTATAGGTTTCTAAAGATTTTAAAATATTTATATCACAATTTTTTTTTCCAAAGAGTGAAAGAGAATTTCATTAATTTCATATTTGAAGTAATAGAGCTAAATAAAGGTCAATTGTTTCACTAATGGCCTATAATACAACAAAAATACTGTACAATAGTAAAAATTAGCAAGTCTAAAATGGAAGGGTATAAGGCAGTGCATATATATCTGCAGCAGCTGGCAAGTAACAAGCTTTTGGGCCAAGCAGATTACTATTGCGGCTGGCATTATACAAGGATGTAATGTGACTGGTGTCTGTTCGTGTCCTTTTTGTTTGAGTCAGTTTCTGTTTCTTGGGGAGTAGCCAATCATCGCCATCGTCTTGATCATTGGATAGTGATAGAAGAATGGGAACCCAATCCTCCAACAAAGCCTTGTAAACTTGTTCTTGTCTGTGCTTCTTCCCATTGCTGTATAGGCGATCATCAGCAATTCTAGAAATCTTTTCAGGTAACTTTGCCACCGTTGGAGTAGTAGGACCAGAGATCTTTTCAGGTAACTTTGCCACCTTTGTTGTAACAGTGCTAGAGAAGTTTTCAGGTAACTTTGCCACCTTTGGAGTAGTAGTGCTAGAGATGATTTCAGGCAGCTTTGCCACCTTTGGAGTGGTAGTGCTACAGATTTTTTCAGGCAACCTTACCTCCTGTGGAGAAATAGTACTCACACTAGAGATTTTTTCAGGTAGCTTTTCCTCGTTTGGAGTACTAGTACTAGTACTAGCCAGGTGTGACATTTTGACATCTGCAACAGAAACAGTCTTATTATTCTGAACCAATCCAGATGTACAATACAAGTTTTCAGCATGAACATCTAATCTTAGCTTGTTTAGGGTAAATGGAACTCGGAAAGGTTTACCATTAGGCTCCTCATCCTGGCTGTCTTCCGAAGATAAAGCTTTTCTTGGTCTGTTGTTGCTCTGTTGTGTACCATCAGACAAGTAACAAAGGTTTTCTTTAAACGGCTTTTCATGTTCTTCTGTAAGACCACTGCCTTCAGGATTCTCAACTTGGGCAGCAACTTCTGTTGAAGGAGTTTGATCAGCGAGTTTAGTTGCATCAACTTGTGCTCTAGATGCCTTCTTCTTCTCTCTTCTTTGCTTCTTTTCTAACTTTCTTTGCTTCTTCTCCTTCTTTTCTAACCTTCTTTGCTTCTTTTCCAACTTTCTTTGCTTTTTCTCCTTCTCCTCATTGGTGAGTTCTTTTTCAGCCTTCCTTTTATGGCTTTGGAGCTTTATAGTTATAGCACCATCACCATGGTAAAAGAGATATTAGACTAACAGTTTTTATATGTTAAACAGTCACTGTATCAAGCAGAGCATCCCAACTCTAGGTATATTTTTTATAAATTTATACTAAATTTTTGTAATCTATATTTGTTGACTACATTTTTATTCCACCAGTCTAGATATATTTTATACTTTAGAGATTAGGTAACCAATTACAACAAAGTAAATTTACGTAGGTGAATATGAATTATTCATAGAATATTTATTGGAACCAATAATCTTTATATTTATCTTTATATTTATTATGGAGCCTAACCGTATACGTGGTGATGCTTAACAGAATCAATACATCGCAAGTATTACGCGATAAGGATAAGAGGTTGAGCACAATCACAATAGTCAATAGATAATGGGGTTTGCTCAACGAACCTTAATCGAATCGATCAAGGACTCATCGCGCACCCTGTTCGCAATGGCTAGGTAAGGAAAACACCGAGACATGTTCGATTCCGCGTGAGAGATACGAAAAAGGGCAGGTTTTCTTCGAACCCTAGGCGTTCCAGAAAAGCAAAGCTAAAGCTATAGAGGTAGAGTCTCTCTATAACAACCGATACAGTTTTCAAAAACGTTTGAGTCTGGATTTCGGTCGAAGGGATTCGAGAAACCCTAGAATCGTAGATCTGAAAATCGGTAACAGAAAACGAAGGTCGAAAAAAGGTTTTTGCTTATCGAATCGAGGACTGGAGATCGATTGGGTTTCCTTTTCGAAATCTAAAGAGAAACGAGAGAGAGAGAGAGAGTGTGGGCGCTCGAGATATTGTTATACAATGGATGGATGCAAATAAAATCAACTATTTCTTTAACTTTTTAAATATATTAATAATTAAGATATATTTGAAAATAATAAATAAAATGAAATGAAAAAGATACATTAAAAATATTTTGAAAGATATGACAATACTAAAAACATATTTTTTATTATATTTCTTTATTTTATCAACTATCTAATTCTTTTTTTAAGAAATCATATCTTTTATAATAATTGTTATTTAAAAGATACAGTAAAAATAGTTTTTTAAAAATCACATCTATATGTATCGTTATTGTTTCTAGATAAATAATCTCAATTTATTAACCTTTGATTTCATTAAAATATTATTAGTTAATTAGTTATTCGAGTGAATTTTTTTTAGATAATCCTATATTTAACTATAGTTACATTATTGGTAACCAACTAATAAGTTAAAAAGTTTTTTAAAATATTCAAATATCTTTAAAAATTTATATATGATGTTTTAAACTAAGGGAGACTCTAAAGAGTCTCAATATTAGTTCAAAATTAAATCTTATATATACGATATTGTTATAAAATGGATACATTAAAAATATTTTGAAAGATATAACAATACTAAAAATATTTTTTTTTATTATATTTCTTTATTTTATCAACTATCTAATATTTTTTTTAAGAAATCATATCTTTTATAAAAATGGTTATTTAATCTCAACCGATGTTATTGTTGATTTTTCCCATTTTAGATTTATCAAATTAAAGCCTCTAGTGTCGAGAGTATGTGTCAAACTATAGGGATGGCAACGGGCGGATCGGGGGCGGGTACCTATATATCCACAACCCGCCCCGCAGTAAATAACTGATACCCGAACCCGCCCCGAAATCCGACGGGTATTTTTTTTTTCATACCAAATCCGAATCCGTGGGTTCGGGTTACCCACACGGGTACCCGCGAACTACCCGCGGAAGAAACCCGTTGTAGATACCCGAACCGAACCCGAACCGAACATAAACAAAATATGTAAAAAATAAAATATAAAATTAAAAATCTAACAATAAATTTAACAAAATACTACCATAAATTATAATCTTCATCGACTTGATATTCTAAATAAAACAAACGTATAAAATTAAAATAAACATTTAAATAATTTTTTTAACATTTAAATATTTTAAAGTAAAAAATAAATGTCTTCGTTAGCTTCCGTCCTTAAAGCACCAACAATCGACCATCCATTGCAAAAGCTTCAATTATTCCTATTTAAAAATAAATTTTATTAAACATAAGATTAAATAATGCACCGTAAATCCAACAAGTTTATATAGTAAGTACATTACTTACCGCGAAGACCGAACGGTCCAAACCGTCATCATCGACATCATCATAAATAGTTGAATAGCCGTCCGAATGCATAATCGAACCATCTAATAAAAAATAAAATAAAATAAAGTATTATTTATAAACAATATTCAAATAAATATATCAATATATTTAAAGGAGGAAAATATATTACCGTCTACTTTCATTTCTGTTGCCCATAACCAACTTTGTGCACACATCAACGCCTCCAATGTATTTTCATGAAGTCTACTGCGATGTGGACTCACCAAACGACCACTAGTACTAAAAGCCGACTCTGATGCTACCGTAGATACGGGAATTGCTAAAATTATCTTTTGCAATTGCTTGCAAAGTTGGATACTTTAATCCATTTGACTTCCACCAACCAAGGATATCAAAATCAAGTTTGTTGGGTAAAACATCTTCCTCCAAATAAAGATCTAACTCGGATTTACTTGGTGTCAATTTACTTCTCTTTCTTTGACACACAAAAGCATCATAATCTGATAGCGGATCAAAAACAGAACCACCAACCTCCCCGATACTCGAATCATAACCGAAATCATAAGAATTATCTTTATTCCTACGTTGGTATTCGCTAAGCAACTCATAACAACATTTCTTGATTTTGTCTATTTCATTTGAAGCATCAGATCCATAAACGGCGGGAAATGAAAATTCTAACAAAGTTAGCTTATATCGAGGATCTAGCACTGCCGCAACCCCCAAAATTCTATGAATAATATCCCAATATTTGTCAAACTTTTCCATCATTTTTGATGTCATTTCTCTAACTATTATATTGGGAGATTTAGACCAATCAGACAATGCATTCTTCATCCTCCACACTTTACCAAAAAATAAGTTTGTTGTTGGAAATTTAGAACCGGAAAATATTTTTGTTACATCATAAAATAATTTAAACTTAGAACACACTTCATGTGCAAACTCCCAATCACTAGAACTTGGTAAAGTATTATAGTTTGGTTCACCTCTTTGTTTTGCACGAGCAAACACATCTTTATAGAGCAAAGCAGTTTCTAACATCAAATATGTTGAATTCCACCTAGTTGGACAATCAAGGCCTAATTTTTTCGAAACTGTTATATTCAACTGTTTTGCAGCACTTCTAAAACTCTCTTCCCTCTTAGGTGTAGCCGACCAAAATTGGACACTATCTCGAATTCTTTCTATTGCGCTCCTTATTACATATAAACCATCTTTGACAATCAAATTCAAAATATGCGCACAACATCGCATATGCAATACACTTCCACCTAACAAAAGTGAAGAAGAATCTAACTTCTCTAGCAACAAAACTATCATGGCATCATTGGTTGAGCAATTATCTACTGTAATAGCAGAAATTTTTCGGTCTATATTCCAATCAATCAAAGTGTCATACAGTACGTCACATAGAACAAATCTTGTGTGCGGGCATGGAACATAAACAAACCTAAATTAAAATAAAGTAATATATCAAAATCAGATGTTGAGAAAATATTAAACATATAACCTCGAACGATATTATAAAATTTAATTATGAAATTTAGTCATACCTCAATATACGACTCTGTAAGGTCCATGAATCATCAATGAAATGTGCTGTTATCGCCATAAACCCTTTTTTTTGGTTGCTTGAAGTCCACATGTCAGTGGTGATTGCAATCCTGCTCGAATTATCTTCTATGAGCTTCGTCGTCTTGACCCTCTCATTATCATATATTTTGATAATATCATTCTTAATCGTATTTCGAGATACCATTTTAAAAGCTGGTTGAAGTCCCGTTGAGTATCTTCTAAAGCCTCTATGTTCAACAATAGATAGAGGATACTCGTGTAATATGATCATCTCCGCTAATAATTCCCTCCCTCGTTCTTGCGTAAAAGTATAACTTTCTAGTTTTCTTTTTCCATCCGCTCTCACAAAACTATTAATCAAAGCATTTTGCTTCAATGTCTCTCTTGGTCTTCTTTTACATTTGTTGTAATGGTTCTTCAAATGAGATGTTCCATTTCTTGTTTCACCACCGAGAACAGCATCACAATATATACAAATAGCCTTCCAAATTCCATTGCGTGACTCTCGCTTATAGTGTTTCCAAGCTTCACTCTTAAGACCTTTTTTGGAAGCATCATGATTTTCTTCTTCAATATCAACCGGAATATTACTACTTGTTCCTATAGTAGCGGGTATGGATGGTGTCGGAGAATTAACATTTAGCATAGGAGATTCGGTAGCACCCTCAGAACCAGTAACGATATTGTTGTTGATGGGTGCGTGAGAATCAACTTCATTCACTGAAGACATTTGAACCTTCAATAAAAAATAAAAAATAAAAAATATATTAATTATAATGATAACAAATAAATATACTAATAAAAGTAAAAAAATATATATTTATTTGCAGGTTTAAACTAATGTATTTTATTTATTATTTTCTTACAAGTTACTAATATATTATATAGTTATACTGCATATATATAATTAAAAAAATAGAGAAACACTATTTCTCGAGAAATCATAGAAAAAAAAAGAAAAAAAAATATTCCGAAATTAAAAAATCATATAACAAATCGATGTATTTAGTAAAAAATTATATAACAATTCTGTATAAAATATATAGAATATATTCTAAAATAAATTTTAAAATCTATATAGAATATATAGATATATCTAAAAAATATAAAATTGAATATAGAATAAATAAATATATAGAAATTTTTATATATATATTCAGAATTAAATATTTTATATGAATATATTCGAAAATAAATTTTAAAATCTATATAGAATATATAGATATATCTAAAAAAATATAAAATTGAATATAGAATAAATAAATATATAGAATATTTTTATATATATTCAGAATTAAATATTTTATATGATAAAAAAAATTGAATTTTAGTATACAGTATCAGATCTATGCATATTCAGTATCAAATCTATGCATAAACAGTTTATATATACTATATATATATATATAAATAAATTAGACAAAGAGAAATAAGTTATTGTAAAATCATGTTTTAGATAACATGAACGATTTTTAGAGAGAAAAAATAAAAAGAACCTATTAGTCTCAAAAACATAGAAAAAAAAAAAGAAAAAAAAAATCATCGAAATAAAGAAAGAAACCTGAATATTAGGAAGGAAGCGAGTGACAACTGAAAACCAAAGAACGGAGCAACAAAAAACCAAAGAACGGAGCAACAAATCGTGGCGGTCGGTACAATAGTGATGGTTCCATGTGAGGAGATAAAAACGAGAGAAGTGATAGTGAAAATGAGACAGATTAGATATTGAAAGGTTTTTTTTCTTTTAGGGTTTGGAATATTATTGGGCTAGATTACATAGAGATTAGAGACGGTAATAAATAATATTTATAACGGGCTATAATTAATAATAATATTATTAAAGTTGAATATTTAGTCTTTATAACGGGCTAAAAATAAAATCAGTAAATAATATTTATATATACAGAGATGGAAGGTATTTTTACGGGGCGGGTTCGGGGCAGTTACCCGTGGTTTAATATTCAAAACCGAAACCGAACCCGAACCCGAACGGATAGTAAAAATAAAAACCATAACCCGCCCCGTTTATTTTTTTCTTTTTCGGGTAACCCACCCCGTCGGTTCGGTTCGGTTCGGGTACCCACGGTTTCGGTTTAAATTGCCATCCCTATCAAACTATGCTTTAAATAGACATGAACGAAGTGAAAGTAGTAAGGGGTTTTTGTTAAATTTGCATAACCACCTAACAAAGCTTATTATTTTATTTATTTATTTTATATTGTGTTTTTTTAATTTATTTTATTTCTAATTTGAAAAATATTTTTAAAAACAAATTGAACTTAAATCTTATATATAAGATATTGTTATAAAATGGATGCAAATAAAATCAACTATTTCTTTACCTTTTTCTATATATCCCTCTAAAATAATTACATCTTATCCACATATCTAAAACTCATAAATTTATGTTTGTATTTATTTTCGATTTAAATTCAAAACTATTTAATCTTAACCGATGTTATTGTTGATTTTTTAAAAGCCTCTAGTGTAGAGAGAGAATGTGTCAAACTATGCCTTAAATAGACATGTCTTACTCCATTAAAGCTTATTATTTTATGTATTTATTTTATATTGTGTTTTTGTTTTTATTTTATTTTATTTTTAATTTGAAAAATATTTTCAAAAACAAATTAAAATTAAATCTTATATATAAGATATAATTATAAAATAGATGGAAATAAAATCAACTATTTTATTAATTTTTTAAAATATATTAATAATATGTTTTTATTATATTTCCTTATTTTATGATTTATTTAATATTTTTTTAAGAAATCATATCTTTTATAAAAATTGTTATTTAAAAGACAAAGTAAAAATAGTTTTGAAATATCATATCTATATATATCCGTATTGTTTCTAGATTAATAATCTCAATTTATTAACCTTTGATTTCATTAGAATATTAGTAGTTAATTAGTTATTCTGTAAAAAAAATAGATAATTGTGTATTTAACTATAGTTACATTATTGGTAACCAATTAGTAAGTTAAAAAGGTTTTTAAAATATTTAAAAATTTATATATATGAAGTTTTAGATTAAAGGGACTCTAAATAGTCTCAATATTAGTTCAAAATAAATATTATATGGTAAGAATTAAAGCTGTATTGACAAAATCAAGAGCACAAATCTACTCAGAGAATTTTTGGAAGTGAAAAGTGCTTCTCATTATTTCATAGGCCTAACTAACTTCTTCAGCCTCTTTAAATAGACTGAGTGAGTTAGTTAGAGAAACGGTTACATAGTGGTATATTTACAATTCAACCCTGACATTCCTCCTAAAGCCTAATTTAACCCTATATTTACAGAACTTATCACTGTAGTCCCTATCAATTACACTTAGGTCCCTAAGGAATATCTTTCCTTATCAGTAGCCCCCTAGTTCTTATACAGATATTTATAAGAACTATTTGCTCCTCGAACTCTTCCTCGGGTCAATACCATTTTCCTCACTTTATCCCCTTATTATGATTGGACTCAATGGTCTGTGACTTCTCTTCGAATTTGTGAATAAGCGAGAAAAAGATTTCTCAATTGCTTCGAATTTGACTCCTTGAGGTATAGCTTCGCCTCTTCTTCGAACATTATTACTACAAACATAGTTTTACTAATACTTCGATATTTTTTATCCCTACTTGACGGATTGATTAGACCTCTAGTAGTAGACCTGTGATACTACTCGTTTCCTTTTCGTTTCATATTCCACCCAATGAAAACAACTTACTTGTTCTACTTTTCCACATTCTCGACGTCACTCATTTACCCTATAAATACCCAATTCTTCATTCATTAAGAACTTTTTAGAGAAATCACTTCTTGAACTGTCTTCAACCTGCTCTTCATCTTCAACCTGTTCTTCAAGCTATCTTCAACCTGTTCTTCATAAAACCTCAATTCACTTCATCTTTTTCGTCCACCAAAGCAATCTTTCATATCAATACCCATTGTATGAGAAGATACCCTAGATATAATAGATCTAAACCCAGAAGACCAGTAAGATCAAAGAAAAATCTTTTTCCTGGTTCCAGTAACCAAGTATTCGGGGCCTACGATTATCTTTGCATTTCTCGAAGAGCCAAAGAATACAAAGCTGCTGGGTTGATCTACAACGGTCCTCACTCTTCCTGTACCACTTTTAAATACGGTAATTTTGACCCTAACCTTGCCACTTCGTCTTCACCCTTAGCTTCAAACCCAGAGACTAACCCAAAAACCTTTCCTCCTCGAAATCCAATTAATTCTTCGTTATTAAGACCTCATCGGAAATCTAGAGTCGTTACTTTAGACAAGCCACCAACTGATAATAAATCACAACCCAAATCACCTGTCCTTCAAGTCAAGGAGACAAAAAACCCTCAATCCAACACAATCCCTCCTCAATTCGAGGCTATCAGAGCTAAACGTGCCAAAAAATCACCTTTTCTAGTAATGGGTGAAGAAACAGAAAACTCTTCTCCTCCCCCACACTCTTCTCCTCCCCCACAAGAAGTGGATGGCATTACACCAGAGTGTAGTCAGCCAATTCCTGTGACTCAACAGGAGACTCAAATCCGAAGTCGCTCCGATGAAGATCAGAAAAAAGACGATTCCGAAGCTACTGAGTCTGACGCCGAAGAGGAATCCGAGGCTGATGGTGTAACTCCACCAAAAAAGATTCGAGGGAAAAAAGCTCTTGTTACACTTCCCAAGAGCGTTGCCGCCTTAGTTCAAGAAAATCTTAAACCTCTTTCTGCTTGGTATATTCTTGCCTTAAAGAATGTACCGTACAGCTACTACCTCGAATCAGAGAAAGAGCAACTCAGAAAGTTATGGGGGTTAACTGATAATATGATTCTTCGATTACCAGTAGAAGGAGAGACACCTCTAAACTGTCAGAAAGATGAGCTAGTAGTGTACCCTGAGCTCTTCAACTGGGGACTTCGGTTTCCCCTTGATCCGATGATAGTAAAGTTCTTCGAAATCCACAGGTTGTGCCCAACACAAGTCACTCCCAACTTGCTCTTTACTTTGTTCTCAGCAATCATGGTATCGAGGCTTGGAGGCATTCCCCTCGAAATCGAGGACTTCATCTCAGTAACCAAAGTTTCAAATGGCCCAGTTCTGCCGTTTTACTACCTAACCCTTGAAGATGATTTAAAAATTATCGACGACCTCCTCGAAGCTGATAAGTTCTGGAAGCAAAGATTTGTCTTCCTATCAAGTGCCTGGGAAAATGGCAAAGAAATTTCCGATGCCAATCCTTCCAAACTCACCCTTACTTGGAGGGATAATAGTAAGTGATACCTTCCTTTATTTATCAAATTGTTTTAAATCAATTTATTTAACTAACTATTTGTCTCTTCTTAGAAATTCTGAGGCGGTTTAAGAGTCGTCGAAAAGAAGCCAAAGTCATCTTCCAAAAAATGGCTGAGTGGGCAGAAAAATCTTGGGGAAATGGCTTTCACTCAGCATTCGAGCCTATTAACTTTGTCAACAGCCATCTCTGGCGTATATCCCTAGGGGCTGACTTCCCTCAAGATCCGATGACGCTACCAGATCCCATCCTAGCAGTCCAGAGGATACTTGCACCAGATGGGAAATGCTATCTTCCGACCCGGAATTGAAGTGATAGCCATCTTCCCTTAAAGAAGAAAGGAAAATTGACCCAAAAGAAAGCCAGCACAAGTAGGGTTAACCCTTCCAAGACTTCGAAGCGTCCAGCGAAAAGAAAAGCATCTGCACCTTCGCTTCCCACCATATCTGAAGAAGACCATCCTGTCCTGAAAAAGAAAAAGGACAACTCTCCTAAAAAGAAAAAGAGTAAGTCTAGCAAGCCAAATGAAAAGAATGAAGCTGATATACTAGAGGCTGTGCTAGCTTCCGAAGCGCAGGGTAAAACTTTTATTGAGGAAAACCCTGAAGGAGGATTGACTCTTGGAGATAATCAGATAGACGATTATCTCAACTTCGAAGACTTTAACTCAAGTGGGGATTTTGTGTTTTCTGGCTCTCAACCTGCCAATGTTGTTCCACCAACTTCTACTGGGGCTGCTATGGCTTCGACATCTAATGCCATCGCTCCTGTTCGTCAGCCAACAGTCTTTCCTCATTCAGAGAAATCCGATGAGGTAACTTCAATTCTCCAACCTTTTCCAAATTTAAGTGCTGCAGTCTCAAAGTTATATGAAGAGGTAAACAATTCTCAAACTCAATTGGAGCGCCTCGCCCAAGAGTTAGTTAAGAGCAGAAAAGAAACAGAGTCTGAAAAGACTTCGAAAAGTGAAGCACTCCAGAAATTCGAAGCTGAGAAAGAACAGCTTCTCAAAGAACACAAAGAAGAAATCGAAGCTCTTAAGACTACTCATCTGCTAGCTCTTGAAATTCTAAAGTCTAAACATTTTACTGTTATTTCCGATGCTGAGAAACTTATTAAAGAAACTAAAGAGAAACTAGAAACTAGCCAAACTGAGATTACCATACTTCGAACAGGATTCGAAGAAGAAAAGAAAGCTGCCGTCAAAAAAGCTGAAACCAAAGTTGGTTCTTTGATGCTCGAAGGTATCAAGAAAGCTCAAATTGATACATCTATTCAGCTTCTTCGAGAAGTTTATGCTGCTTGTCCAAGACTAGACTTATCAAACCTTTGGAAACAGGTTCCAGAAGAACAACGCCCAAAGGAAGCGTTCGAAGCACCACCAAGCTCCTCCTCCGAAGAAGAAAATAATTCAGAAGAGGAGTCATCAGAAGAAGAAGAAGATGATGCTTAATAGGCTAGGCAGTTTGTTTTTTTTGTGTATGTGGTTAAGTACTTCCCCCCTTTTTTGTAAACTTCGTATTTTATCCAACGAACAAACCACTTCTTTTTTTTATATCTTATATTTCTGGTATACTTGTTTGAACTGGTTATTTCTAAAATTAGATGCACTCATAAGACGTGGCACTTCAAAAAATAGATGCACTCATAAGACGTGGCACCTCGAAAAATAGATGCACTCATAAGACGTGGCACCTCGAAAAATAGATGCACTCATAAGACGTGGCACCTCGAAAAATAGATGCACTCATAAGACGTGGCACCTCGAAAAATAGATGCACTCATAAGACGTGGCACCTCGAAAAATAGATGCACTCATAAGACGTGGCACCTCGAAAAATAGATGCACTCATAAGACGTGGCACCTCGAAAAATTAAATGCACTCATAAGACGTGGCACCTCGAAAATTTGGTTGTTTCTTCAAAGCTATCGCTTCGGAAAATTATTCTTGGTCAACTTTCAAAGATGATCAGTCTTTGCCAAGTTACCAAAATAATAAATCACACATTATAATAAACAACCAATGGCCAAAAGAAATTTTATTAAGAAAAATCCAATATTAACCAGACACCTCGTTAAAACCTTTCTGGGCCAACAGATAAGGAAAGAGTATGTCTGTTTTACAAAAATTTGAAGTTCAATTTTACTCACAGTACAATTTCAAGTGCTCTATATTCCAAGGATGTTTGAGCATCCTCCCTTCTCGATCTGACAACCTGTAGGAACCTGGCTTAACCCTCATTTTGACTTCGTAAGGACCTTCCCAATTTGGGGCCAATTTTCCGAGGTGTTTATCCTTAGTGTGAAGAAATACTTTTCGTAACACTCGATCGCCAATTTTGAATTCTCTTCTCCTAACTTTAGCATCGTATCTGCTTCTCATTAATGTTTGATAATGGATCACATTCAAATGTGCTTTGACCCTTTTTTCTTCCAACAAATCAAGCTCCACCCTTCTAGCTTCATCGTTGTTCACATCGGAATATTGTAGTAGTCTATAAGAAGGCAATGTAGATTCAGCAGGGCACACAACATCCATTCCATATACTAAAGAGAAATGAGTCTCTTTTGTAGCCTCTCTAGGGGTTGTTCTATATGCCCATAGCACCTCTTGAAGATAATTTGGTCATTTCCCTGCTGCTCCTGCCAAATTTTTCTTCAAACCATCCAAAATAGATCTATTTGTAACTTCCACCTGTCCATTTGCCTGGGGGTGGAAAGGAGTGGAAAAGCATTGCTGTATCCCTTTCGAAGAGCAAAAAGAGTCCATTTCCTTGTTATTAAATTGAGGACCGTTGTCCGTCGTTATTTTTCGAGGTACTCCAAAACGGTAGCAAATGTTACTTTGAATAAACTTGATTACATCCTTAGCTTTTGTCCCAGCTAAGGGTTCCGCTTCTGCCCACTTCAAAAAATAATCAACCGCAACAATAATCATCTGTCTTCCACCAGATGCCATAGGTAATGGTCCCACTAGATCAATCCCCCACCTATCGAAAGGAACCGCCTCTGAAATTGTCATTAGGGGTACTGCTGGTTTGTGTATTAAATTTGCATACCTTTGGCAAGTATCACAGCTTCGAACTAACGACTTGGCATATTGCATAATAGTAGGCCAATAATATCCTGCCAATAATACCCGACGCGTTAAGGCTTTGAATCCACAATGAGCTGATCCATCCCCATCATGCAGTTCGGATAAAATGTCCTGAGACTCTTGTTTGCTCAAACATCGTAATAAAGGTTTCGACGCAGACCTTTTGTATAGTACCCCATCCAATACCACATAGCCAAGAGCTTTGTACTTTATTTTCTTAAGCAAGTGTTTATCAAGAGGTAAAATTCCCTTCGAAATAAAATTTAACAAGTCAAACCTCCAATCTCCTCGAGCGAACATCAGATCTTTTACTATCTCATTAACAACTTCACACTGCTCAGAATTCGGTATGATCGAAGGCGATGGTTGTGTAATGATCCACGGATATTCTTCAGAGTAAGCCATTGTTGCCAAAGAATCAGCCATTGTGTTGCTACCTCTTCGAATATGCTCCACTTCGACATTTTCAAACTGTGCAATTATTCCCCGAAGCTCTTGTAAGTACAAAACCAAACGTTCCTTTTTAGCTTCCGATACTCCTTTAACATGGTTAACTACCAACTGTGAATCTGTTTCCAAGCGCACAAATGTCGCTCCACAAATCTTTGCTAACCGTAATCCTGCTAGCACAGCTTCATACTCAGCTTCATTATTCGAAGCATGAAAGCCAAATTTTATAGCTTGAAACATAAATTCCCATGTTGGTGCCACCAGTTCAACTCCTGCACTTGACCCTTTATTACTGGATCCTCCATCTGTTCGTACCGTCCACGTCGGATTCTCGTTCACCTTTTCAACATCTTTCTCTTCGGATCTGCTTGAGTGAAACTCCTCCAAAAAATCTGCTAAGGCTTGAGCTTTGATAGCTATTCGAGGAGAGAATAACACATCGAAATCTCCTAATTCCACAGACCACTTGGTCATCCTTCCTGAGATGTCTGGCTTTTGCAAAACGTTTTTTACTGGATACGAAGTTCGAACCACAATTGTATGTGCCTGGAAGTAAGGACGCATTTTTCTTGCAGCCACCACTATGCACAATGCCAATTTTTCGAGCTTCAAATAGCGCTTCTCAGCATCAACCAAACTTTTGCTGACATAGTAGACAGGCTTCGAAATTTTCGTATCCTCACTGACAAGAACTGCACTTACTGCATAATCCGACACCGCTATATACAAAAATAACTGCTCACCTTTTCGAGGCTTTGATAATATTTCAGGAGAAGACAAAAGATTTTTGATCTTTATAAAAGCTTCTTCACAATCCGAAGTCCACTCAAAATTATTAGGTCTTCGTAGCACCTAGAAAAAAGGCAAGCACTTATCTGAAAAACGAGAAATGAATCTGTTCAAAGCTGCTAACCTGCCTGTTAACATTTGCACTTCTTTAATATTCCGAGGTGAAGACATCGATATCAAGGCCTTCAATTGTTCTGGATCCACCTCGATTCCTCTTTCACTAATCATGTATCCCAAAAACTTGCCAGATCGAACTCCAAATGTACATTTTTCTGGGTTCAATTTCAATTGTATTGCTCTAAGATTCAAAAACGTCTCTTCTAAATCATCAATGTGTTCATCATCACTTCTGCTTTTAACAAGCATGTCATCAATGTACACTTCGATATTTCTCCCAATCTGTGAAGAAAACGCCTTATTCATCAGCCTCTGATATGTTGACCCAACATTTTTTAATCCGAACGACATTACTTTATAGCAGTGCAAACCCCTGTCAGTACTAAACGTCGTACTTTCTTCATCATCTGGATTCATTCGAATCTGATTATACCCCGAAAATGCATCCATGAAAGTCAAGATTTTATTT
Organism: Limnanthes douglasii subsp. nivea; assembly: GCA_036936605.1. NCBI lineage: Eukaryota > Viridiplantae > Streptophyta > Magnoliopsida > Brassicales > Limnanthaceae > Limnanthes > Limnanthes douglasii. The sequence goes on along the minus strand of JAUPFV010000001.1, from coordinate 90,341,127 downwards.
CCCGAAGTGGAATCCACTAACTGATCGATTCGAGGCACCGGAAAAGGATCTTTTGGACAAGCTCTATTCAAATCTGTGAAGTCCACACACATTCGCCATTTTCCATTCTTCTTTTTCACTACCACCGGATTAGCCGTCCACCTCAGATAATTGGCTTCCCTGATATGACCCATCTTGTATAGTCGATCCACCTCGGCAACTATTGCCTCGGATTTCTCCAATGAAAAGGCCCTTCTTTTTTGAATTATCGGTTTGACCTTCGGATCAACCGCCAAACTATGACATATGATGTCACTTGGGACCCCCACTACGTCTTCGGACTTCCACGGAAATACATCCAAATTTTCAGACAAAAAGGTCAACAACTTTTCTCGCATCGATAAAGATAACAGAGTGCCAATTCGAAGTACCCTACCATTATTGAAAATATATTCTTCTATTTCCTCACTGACCACCACAGAACTCAGGGTTGACCTCGGATCATCAATTCCCTCATCTGTTCCATCAGAAGAGAACCCCCCAAACTGCTAATTCTCCATCGGATCATCAGAACTTTTGCCCCGTAGTCTAAATGCAGCAGCATAACATTCTCTTGCCACCTTTTGATCACTTCGAACTACGCCGACTCGGTCCTCGATCACATACTTCAAACATTGATGAACTGTAGAAACTACAGCATACATTTTCGCCAACCACGACCTCCCAAAAATAGCATTATAGCTTGATGGACAATCCACCACTACAAAAAGTACTTGTACTTTCTTCTTGAAAGGCCCCTTTCCCAAAGAAACTTCACCCTCGAACTCTCCTATCACATTTGCGGTTGCGCCAGTAAACCCTATGATAGTCCTTTCTGATCTTTCTATTCGAGGCGGAGCAGTTAATCTATCATATGTCGACTTAAAAAGCACATTAGCAGAGCTCCCTGTATCAATCAGCACTCGTCGAATCTCCACCCCGCATACTTTTGCTCCTATGACCACTGCATCTTCATGTGGCCCAGTAATCCCCCTCAAATCATCCCCATCGAAAATTATAAAGGGCACATCCTTTCTGTTGCTTAAGTGTACCGATGCGCCTCCCTCAATCTGTCGTGTTAAATTCACTATATGCCTCTTCCTCGAATTATTAGTGTTGTTGGTCATCGAATCTCCCCCAAATATTGTAAGTGATTCGAAGAAGGCACACAAATCTCGAACACGTCCCTGACGCATCGGCTCATCTATTGACATTAACAAAAGTCGACTGGGTCTGGTTCAATATATTCTGAGGCCACATCGAAACCATTGCCCTCACCTGCAACATCTAAAATCATTAGTGCAGTTTCCTGCTTAGAATTAGGATTACCAACTTTTGGAGCTGCAGCCTTGGCATTATTCCTGACATATTCCAGCAACTTTCCATTTTCGATCAAAATTTGCATCTCCTTCTTTAGAGCAATGCAATCATTTGTATCATGGCCGACATCGTCGTGATACCTGCAGAACTTATTATTGCGCTCCTCTCTTGGCCTGTTAATCGCTGGTGGCTTTCTAAAATTTATTGTTCCCCTTGTTTTTTCATATATCGAAGCCACGCTTTCAGTTAGATCCGCATAATAATCTGGCCTCACCCACACATTCGATCTGGATCTAAACTGTTGCTGATTATTGGAGTTGTGTTGATTGTATCCCCCTTGATACGAGTTCGAAGCTCCTCGATTAGAGACATTTTGATTGTTCTTCGGACGCGAGGAATTGCTGTTCGATGTGTTAGATTGTCCACTCCCCTTCTGAATAGTACTAGCACCTCCTCGAACCCGCGTTGATTCTTCGACCTTAATCTGATCTTCAACCTGAGCCATAAGAGCTCCAAATGTTAACGCCCTGCGCCTCGTAGTCTCATCGGCTAAATCCCCAGGCAACAGCCCTTGCCTAAACCCCGCCATAGCCACACTTTCTTCACAATCATCCAATTCAGCTTTTGTTGATACAAACCTCTTAGTGTAATCCTTTAACTTCTCTCCCACAGCCTGCTTGCATTGTATTATTGTGTCTCCATTGGCTCTCATTTCCTTGCTTCCCACAAACTGTCTTCGGAAAGCGGTATAGAAGCCTCTAAAATTTGCAATTGACTCCTTAGGAATCTTGTTGAACCATTTCAGCGCAGTTCCTTTAAACGTTTGAGAGAATGCTCTACATACCAATTTATCGTCGTCTTCGAAATTAGTCATGTAGTTTTTAAATTGTTCTATGTGGTCATCGGGATCTTGAGTCCCATCTAACTTATCAACTTTAGAAATATCAAACCGCCTCGGAAGCGGCACAGATCTGATCTCCCTGATCAATGGTGAATCTCTCCAGTCAACTCCCTGAACATACTGGTCCTCATTTCTCATCCCCACAGTAGCATATAAGCTAGACTCACCTTCATATTTTCGAGGCGAATATCTCCGAGGCGAATATTTCCGAGGTGAATATACTCGCCTCTCTTTCTTTTTCCTTCCTTCCTTCCTTATACACCCTAGCTGGCCGGAGCTCACGCTCTACTCCTCTTGAATGGCCTCGAGAACGTTCGTACTTTGGTGTTTCATCAGACTCAGAATCTTCGAAATCCTCTTCATCACTAGAATTCACAAATAGTCGCTTTTGTAATTTTTCTTTCCTCTTTATCCCACTATACTCTTTCTTTTGCTCAAAACGTGTTTTACGCTGTTCATATCGATCGTCGCCATCGTCCATCGACTGATCCGACTGATCATTCTGATCGCCCCTTGCTATTTTAGACCTAAGCCTAGCGCCATCATTATTTCCCTTCTTTTTCATCAATTTGTCAAGCTCTGCCACCTTCCTTTTTATCTCATTCATTTTTCCTTCAAAATCAAATTGGATTGATTGAGTTGGAATCGATTTACCTGCCTCTTGCAGATCGGATTTCAGTGTTTCCATAGCCTTGCGAACAGATGGATTGTCACCTTCCTATGGATTCATCTTCAATCAGCGACAAAATCAAACAAAATATGAAAATTCGAACGAAAAACTTTGCAAAACGAAACTCGAACGTCGATTTCTGATCTGTTGATCAAGGTATCCTCGCCCCCTCCTTCTAGCGCCAATTTGGTAAGAATTAAAGCTGTATTGACAAAATCAAGAGCACAAATCTACTCAGAGAATTTTTGGAAGTGAAAAGTGCTTCTGATTATTTCATAGGCCTAACTAACTTCTTCAGCCTCTTTAAATAGACTGAGTGAGTTAGTTAGAGAAACGGTTACATAGTGGTATATTTACAATTCAACCCTGACATTCCTCCTAAAGCCTAATTTAACCCTATATTTACAGAACTTATCACTGTAGTCTCTATCAATTACACTTAGGTCCCTAAGGAATATCTTTCCTTATCATTATCCACCAACTTTTGTCATTTTTTAAAACTTAGTATATTTTGATTCATAATTACAAAAATAAAATCAAAGTCTTTATATTTTATATTAGGGGACGAATCAAACAAGTTGTCTATATGATAGGTTTCGAAATAAAAAATTAAAACTCCTAAAAAAATTAGATTAATACTGTTAAAAAATTTAAAAGTGCTAATTAGTAGTTTTAATTCTTTTGATAGTGTATTAAAAAAGGAAGACTTACCATTTAAGACTAATTCAACAAACCTATTATGGATAAATGCCTAATTTTTTTAAGAGATTTTATACCTTAAATACCCTTCTATAAAATTCGGTAACCAATAAATTTGAATCGATAACTACAGATTTATCTAGGGTCCAGGTGTAACCTTCTTGATTTGATTTATCAATAAATTGGTCTGACTGAGTTAAAATCAACGGACTTTCTTGTAACAAGATTCACAGATACTCTTCCCTATATGCAACAGTTGCTAAAGAATCGACCACTATGTTACGTCCTCGATTTATATGTTCCACAACAACATGATCAAATTAAAGCATCAAATTTTAAAACTCTCGAAGATACAAAATTAGGCGATCCATTTTTGCTTCACAAACTCCAGACACTTGATTTGCTACTAATTGAGAATATTTTTTAGTCGCACTGAAGTTGCACCACATATCTTCACGAGTCTCAATCTAGCTAAAGAACAGGTGTTTTCCTTACCTGTTCGCAATGGCCAGGTAAGGAAAACACCGAGACATGTTCGATTCCGCGTGAGAGATACGAAAAAGGGCAGCTTTTCTTCGAACCCTAGGCGTTCGAGAAAAGCAAAGCTAAAGCTATAGAGGTAGAATCTCTCTATAACAACCGATACAGTTTTCAAAAACGTTTGAGTTTGGATTTCGGTCGAACCGATTCGAGAAACCCTAGAATCGTAGATCTGAAAATCGGTAACAGAAAACGATGGTCGAAAAAAGGTTTTTGCTTATCGAATCGAGGACTCTAACGAGAAACGAGTGAGAGAGAGAGAGTGGGCGCTCGAGATCAAATTTAGAGAGAGGGATAGGATTGTTAATGCGTTCAAATTTATCGGTAACTTTTTTGTATATATCCCTCCAAAATAATTACATCTTATCCACGTATCTAAAACTCATAAATTTATGTTTGTATTTATTTTCCATTTAAATTCAAAACTATTTAATCTTAACCGATGTTATTGTTGATTTTTTACATTTTAGATTTATCAAATTAAAACCTCTAGTGTCGAGAGTATGTGTCAAACTATGCCTTAAATAGACACGAATGAAGTGAAAGTAGTTAGCTGTTTTTGTTAAATTTGCATAACCACCTAACAAACCTTATTATTTTATTTATTTATTTTATATCGTGTTTTTTTTTAAATTTATTTTATTTCTAATTTGAAAAATATTTTTAAAAACAAATTGAACTTAAATCTTATATATATATATAAGATATTGTTATACGCAAATAAAATCAACTATTTCTTTAACTTTTTAAATATATTAATAATTAAGATATATTTGAAAATAATAAATAAAATGAAATGAAAAAGATACATTAAAAATATTTTGAAAGATATGACAATACTAAAAACATATTTTTTATTATATTTCTTTATTTTATCAACAATCTATTTTGTTTTTTTAAAAATCATATCTTTTATAATAATTGTTATTTAAAAGATACAGTAAAAATAGTTTTTTTAAAAATCATATCTATATGTATCGTTATTGTTTCTAGATAAATAATCTCAATTTATTAACCTTTGGTTTCATTAAAATATTATTAGTTAATTAGTTATTCGTGAATTTTTTTAGATAATCCTATATTTAACTATAGTTAACCAACTAATAAATTAAAAAGTTTTTTAAAATATTCAAATATCTTTAAAAAATTATATATGATGTTTTAAATTAAGGGAGACTCTAAATAGTCTCAATATTAGTTCAAAATTAAATCTTATATATAAGATATTGTTATAAAATGGATACATTAAAAATATTTTGAAAGATATAACAATACTAAAAACATATTTTTTTTATTATATTTCTTTATGTGAGACTTCCGTCATGAGTCTAAAATTTGTTTCTATTTATCCAATCATACCACAACAGATCTATTTTACAAATAGATCCAACCTATTTAAAAAAAAGACTCAATTACCCTAAAAACAAAACAATTTTAGCCGCAAATCAAAATATTCTGCCATAATTTCAAAATCAGTTCTTTCCCCTTAAACTCCATTTGTCATATTATCAAATTTATTAAGGGTAAAATTGTATTTAAAATTTAAATTTGGACTAGTGAATAAATAACACCATATTTTGGTAGATATTGGTAAAACATATTTGACGCTGGACTTATTGATAAATTGTATAAGTTTTTGTACCCAATTGGTATAAATCCGTTTCTTTATTTTATCAACTATCTAATATTTTTTTTTTAAGAAATCATATCTTTTATAATAATTGTTATTTAAAAGATACAGTAAAAATAGTTTTTTAAAAATCACATCTATATGTATCGTTATTGTTTCTAGATAAATAATCTCAATTTATTAACCTTTGATTTCATTAAAATATTATTAGTTAATTAGTTATTCGGTGAATTTTTTTTAGATAATCCTATATTTAACTATAGTTACATTATTGGTAACCAACTAATAAGTTAAAAAGTGTTTTAAAATATTCAAATATCTTTAAAAATTTATATATGATGTTTTAAATTAAAGGAGACTCTAAATAGTCTCAATATTAGTTTAAAATTAAATCTTATATATAAGATATTTTTATAAAATGGATACATTAAAAATATTTTGAAAGATATAACAATACTAAAAACATATTTTTTTATTATATTTCTTTATTTTATCAACTATCTAATATTTTTTTTAAGAAATCATATCTTTTATAAAAATTGTTATTTAAAAGATACAGTAAAGATAGTTTTTAAAAAGTCATGTCTATATATATCCGTATTGTTTCTAGATTAATAATCTCAATCTATTAATTTTTGATTTCATTAAAATATTATTAGTTAATTAGTTATTCGGTGAAAAAAAATTAGATAATCGTATATTTAACTATAGTTACATTATTGGTAACCAATTAATAAGTTAAAAAAGTTTTTAAAATATTCAAATATCTTTAAAAATTTATATATATGAAGTTTTAGATTAAGGGGGACTCTAAATAGTCTCAATATTAGTTCAAAATAAAGTTTTGATACCAATATTATCCACCAACTATTATCATTTTTTTAAACTTAGTATATTTTGATTCATAATTACAAAAATAAAATTAAAGTCTTTATATTTTATATTAGGGGACGAATCAAACAACTTGTCTGATACGTTTCGAAATAAAAAAATTAAAACTCCTAAAAAAATTAGATTAATACTGTTAAAAAATTTAAAAGTGCTAATTAGTAGTTTTAATTCTTTTGATAATGTATTAAAAAAGGAAGACTTACCATTTAAGACTAATTCAACAAACCTATTATGGATAAATGCCTAATTTTTTAAGAGATTTTATACCTTAAATACCCTTCTATAAAATTCGGTAACCAATAAATTTGAATCGATAACTACAGATTTATCTAGGGTCCAGGTGTAACCTTCTTGATTTGATTTATCAATAAATTGGTATGACTGAGTTAAAATCAACGGACTTTCTTGTAACAAGATTCACAGATACTCTTCCCTGTATGCAACAGTTGCTAAAGAATCGACCACTATGTTACGTCCTCGATTTATATGTTCCACAACAACATGATCAAATAAAAGCATCAAATTTTAAAGCTCTCGAAGATACAAAATTAGGCGATCCGTTTTTGCTTCACAAACTCCAGACACTTGATTTGCTACTAATTGAGAATATTTTTTAGTCGCACTGAAGTTGCACCACATATCTTCACGAGTCTCAATCTAGCTAAAGAAACTTCGTTTTCACCTTCGTTATTCGATGCGTGAAAACCAGATTTAATAGATTGAAGCATTGTTTCTCCAGAGAGAGCAGTGAGTTGAACTCCAACGCTGCATCCCAAAATATTAGAACCCCCATTAGTTCGAATAATCCACGTCAAATTGACTGGCAAAACATCATTTCCATCCTCTTCTTCCGATCTGCTTGAATGAAATTCAACAATGAAATATGCCAAATTTTGTGCTTTCATTGATGTTCGACGTGAAAAAGTAATATCAAAATCTCCCAATTCCACTGACCACTTAGTCATTCTCCTTGAAATATCAGAACGTTGCAAAATATTTTTCAGTGGAAATGAGGTTCGAACTACGATGGTATGACCTTGAAAATAAGGACACATTTTTCTATCAGCCACCACCAATGCTAGTGTTAATTTTTCGAGCTTCATATACCTCTTTTCTAATTCCACCAAACTTTTTTTGACATAGTACACTAGCTTCAGAATTCTTGAATCTTCACTTATCAACACTGGAGTTACTGCAAAATCTGATATTGCAATATATAAAAAGTGTTTATCTCCACTTCGAGGCTTAGATAATATTTCTGGTGATGAAAATAAATCCTTAATGTTTGTAAATGATGCTTTGCAATTTGAAATCCATTCAAACTTCTTTTGTCCTCGTAACACTTGAAAGAAAGGAAAACATTTATCAAAGAACCTAGAAATAAATCTATTAAGTGCTGCTAACCTTCCTGTCAAAATTTGTACTTCTTTGATAGTTCGAGGCGATTTCATAGATACTTCAGCTTTTAACTGTTTCAGATCAGCTTCTATCCTTTTTTCACTACATAACCCAAGAATTACCCTGATTAAACTCCAAAAGTATATTTTTATGGATTCGATTTCAGCCTTATTGCACTTAAATTAAAAAATGTCTCATCTAAATCTTTCAAGTGCGCATCTTCTGATAGGATTTTGACCATCATATCATCAATGTATACCTTCATTTTTCTTCCGATCTAGGTAGCAAATGCTTTATTCATCAATCTTTGGTAGGTGGCCCCAACATTTGTTAATCCAAAAGGCATAACTATATAACAATACAAGCCTATGTCAGTGATGAAAGTGGTACATTGTTGATTCTTCAGATCCATTTGAATCTGGTTATACCCTACAAAATCATCCATAAAAGTCAATATTTTGTTTCTCGAAGTAGAATCAATCAGATGGTCTATTCGAGGAACATGAAATGAGTCTTTAAGACATGCTCGATTTAAGTCTGTAAAATTAAAACACATCCTCCACTTCTCATTATTATTCTTTACCACCACTGGATTCGCCGTCCATAAAGGATATTGTGACTCCTTTATATGTTCGACCTTGGATAACCGGTCTACTTTGGAGACAATAGCCTTTTCCTATTCTGATGAAAATGAGCGCTTTTTTTTGGATAACAGGTTTCATCTTCAAATTAATAGCTAGTCTATGGCAAAGTACTTCAATTGGCATTCTTATCACGTCCTCTATTTTCCAAGCAAAAACATCCAGATTATGGGATACAATTGTAAGAGTTCTTGACGTATAATTGAGGTCCGTAAGGTTCCTAATCAAAGTAATCTTCCCTCATAAAAAATACATTCCTCTATTTCTTCACATACTGTCAATAACCCTGGGGTTTCTCTCGGATCGTCAAACGTTTCCTCAAAATCTGAGGTCAAACCCCATGATTGTTATTAGTTCATCATATCACCATTGCTGGATCCTCGAATCCGAAGCGCAGTGGCGTAACATTCTGTGGCAACCTTTTGGTTGCTCATGACGACACGTACACGATATCCAATGACATACTTAAAACATTGATGGACTGTTAATACAAATCCATACATCCTTGACAACCAGGATCTTCCAAAAATAGCATTATAGCTTGTTGGACTGTCCACCATCATGAAAAGCACTTGAATCTTCTTCTTAAAAGGTCCATTTCCCAAACTTACCTCCCCCTCGAATTCTCCTATTACACGTGCAGTTACTCTAGTAAAGCTGATGATATTGCACTCTGATTGAGAAACCCGAGGAGGATTGCGTATTCTATCATAAGTAGCTTTAAAAAGGACATTCGCGGAACTCCCAATATCTATCAATACGCGTCGAATCTCAACGCCAGCAATTTCTGCCCCAATGACCACTGCATCCTCATGTGGCCCTGTAGTACCCCATAAATCATCTTCATCGAAAAAGATAAAGGAAATGTCTCTATTTCCGTACAAATGAGTAGACATTTTCCCCTCCATCCGAGTAACCAAGCTCACAATATGTCTTTTTTGGAAGTATCAGTGTTTCCAGTCATGGAATCACCTCCGAAAATAGCCAATGACTCAAAATACTCACAGAGGCTTCGAACGTGGCCCATCTTTACTAGTTCTTTCACTGCCATTAAAATTACTGATCTAGATCCATGTCCAACTATTCTGATGCAACATCAAAATCGTCAACCTTTGAATCCAGGATCATCAAATTTTCAGCTTGTGCACCTAGATTGGTTGGTTGTGAAGTTGATGCAATGGGATTTTTCGATGCATTACTATGTGATTTCACAAAGGTCAATAACTTCCCATTTTTAATTAGTGTTTGTAATTATTCTTCAAACCGATGTAGTCAGCATTATCATGACCAATATCATTGTGATACCTACTAAACTTGTTATTTCACTCCTCCCTTGGCTTGTTGATTGGAGCGGGCTTCTTAAAATTTATATATCCTTTAGTTTTATCAAGATTGCAGCCACACTTTCAGTCAGATCTACATAGTATTGAGGAATTATCCATTGATTTGGCCTCGGCCTATTGAATTGATATGATGGAGCTTGATTCAGATAACCTCCAGTTCGAGGTGGTAGCTTGTGTTCCTCGGACGGGCTTGTTGGGCAAAATTCGAAGATTTCCCCTGGTTATGGGGCGTCTTCCCCGAATTCTTTAGAATGTTAACTGTTTCCCCTCGAACCCTGCCTGATTCTTCAACCTTAATTTGGTCCTCAACTTGAGCCATTAAATCCTCAAAAGTTAAGGCTCTTCTTATTATTGTTTCATTAGCCAAATCTCCTGGTATTAATCCTTAGCAAAAAGCTGCCATCGCCACCAGTTCTTCATAATTATCCAGATTTGCTTTTGTCAAGACAAAGTTCTTCGTATAATCCTTTAACTTTTCTCCAACTGCTTGCATTGGATGATTGTATCCCCATTTTCCCTCATTCGTTTACTCCCAATAAACTGTCTTTGAAAGGCAGTATAAAATTCTCTGAATTTTGAAACGGATCCCCTCATGATTCGATTATACCATTTCAAAGTTGTTCCCTTAAAAGTCTGGGAAAAAGCTTGACCCACTAGCCTGTCGTCGTCTTCGAAATTCATCATATAATTCTTGAATTGTTCTATGTGATCATCTAGATCTTACATCCCATCGAACTTTTCATCTGTTGAAATGTCAAAACGCTTCGAAAGCGTGATAGATCTAATCTCATTTTTCAACAAAGAATTCCTCCAATCAGCACCTTGAACATACTGATCCTCGATTCCCATTACCGCATACAAATTCCGATCATTCCCATTGTACCGATTCAACGTATTTCATTTACACCAGTTCGACTCCCTCAAACATCGAGGTACACTATCCCTTATAGTTTTGTGTTTTTTCTTATATTTGTGAGGTTGATCCTTCTCTTCTTTTGAAGAGCCTCGATATCTTTTAAAACCTGATCTAGAGCCTCTTCTTTTATTCATCTTTCTTTTCTTTTCGGGAAGAATGATGTTCTTTTGGCACCTTGAAACGCGTATTTTTCTGTTCACTTGTAACTTGACGATCAGTGCAAGATTGATCAGATTGACCACCAGCACCAGTTTGATCATTCATTTGCCTAACCTCGGATTTCAGCCTTGTCGACTGAATGTCCTGCTCTCTTTGTTCATATTTCTCATTCGCAACTCTATCTCAGATTGGGTGTGGTGAATCAGAGTGGACCCTTCTTGTCTATCATATGTCCTCTATAAATCTTTTTTCAGCGTTTCGACAACTGATCCGACCAATGAGTCATTTTCAGGATTCATTGCAAAGCTTTAAGATTGTTTTTCAAGATCAATAAAATTGTATCTAGTGTCCATTTGTTAGTCGAGCTATGTGAACCATAAAGTTTGATTCATATGCTATACTTTGATGATGATTACTTTCTTAGACATAAATTCTTATTGTTCATACTCGGTCGCATACGTTTGGTATAATTTGATCAGAAAATTATTCTTATGCACCTCGACCATAGTATATCTGTTTATATTCAAGTTTTTGGTACGATGATACCAGAAAGGTCTCGATTTGGGATTCGTAAGACATAGGATGATGGTTTAGCGTGTGATTGAGCCATATATACATAATTAAGTTTTTAGTGGTAAATCATTATGTAATCAACTTATAAAGTAGGATTAATAGAAAAGATAAAAGTCAAACGATTCAAAATCCCTTTTTATTGTTAAGTAAAAAATATTCATTAAACTTAACATTTTTGAGTAAAAAATTTCATTAAACTTATAAAAAAACATTTTATCTTTAATCTAATAAAAACTTAATCTAATGTTTTTGATAATCTAAAATACAGTAAATTATATATTACAGATTAAAAAAATACGAAAAAATCAAACAAAATACACGTAATATGGTAAATCCGAGAAGTAAAAAATCAACAATAACATTAGTATCTAAAGAAAAAAAATGCTCATAAGATGTAATTATTTTCGTCCACGATAAAACCACAATGTCTTTTGATTTAAGGGTTATTTCCTTATAGCTACCAAAATAAGATACTAATCCAAATTTGATCTAGCTTAGAAACCTAATTCCGCATAAAGACCAAATTATATTAATTATTACTTTTTGATACTCATTATTTTAATAAGGAAATGTACCCTTTAAGTACCCACTCAACTATTATATGGCCATCTAGTACCCACGTTTCGTTTTATTATCCATCTCAACTATTAAACTCCCACTTAATATCTAACATTATTTTAATACCCTAATTCCTCCTCACCTTTCATCAACAACCACGTAACCAAAATTTGTCTTTCTTACTTTCTCTTTTTATTTTATTTTTTAATAGATCCATTTCTATCAAACTGGAACTCAGAAAAATATATATGAAAGTACCATCACTTTTTTTTAAGATGAACAAAACTAGATTCATCGATGATATTTTTTTATTTTTAAAAAATAAAATAAAATGTCACCAGTAAAAATTCTCAAGAAATCGAGAGAGTTGCAAACAACTCTCGGGTTAGTTTTTCAAACAACTCTCGGGTTAGTTTTTCAAACAACTCTCAGGTTAAGTTTTCAAACAACTCTCGGGTTATTTTTTCAAACAACTCTCAGGTATGTTTTTCAAATAACTCTCAGGTTAGTTTTTCAAAAACAATCTCCCAGCAGGTATATATAATTGGGGGGTATGTTTGTCCAAATTTTAGGTGGAGGTACCAAGTGACACTATCCTAATTTTGGGTCCTACTCAGTAATTAGGTAGTTGAGTAGGTATTTACTAGTACTTCTTTCTTTTCGAAACCCTAAAATACCTTATCTTTCTTTTTCTTGTTCAGCGATTGTTTTTTTCAATTCCTTTTGGGTCACTCAAAAATTAATCAGAGGCACTTTTGGTCAGTGAAAGAAGATAGACAACCATAGAGAGGGGATACCCTGAAAAGACTTCTTTTACCTTTGGAGTTCTTCTATCTCGCAGATCTGATTTCTTCTATAGTTATTTACCGGTTTCGGTTCCATCATGAACAGAAAGGAAAACGTTTCTAAGGAGCTCAGTGCCAATCATAGAAAGGTTCTTTTTCTTCTCATCGCGTAGCTGCGTGATTTGTCCTATTTTTGGTTCTGAAAGGTGAAATATGATTGGGAAAACTTTGTATTAGGATTTATTACTAATGTAGATCTATTAAAATTTGTGTTTTAGTTACCTGGTGTTTGGTGGTGGGAAATCCAGCTGATAAAATACATACTAGACTCTTCAACCCGAAATCGCTAGCTCGAAGCTTGTGCTCCTTTCGTCCTTCTCATTTCAATCAACTTCAAATCAGTGTTTCATTTGGCGGCAAGAGAAAACGACACCCGTTAAGGGTGACAACCAGCTCTTTAGAGCTCCCGCTTCTTCCATTTAACATAAACGAAGTAAACATCCATAGTCATTAATTACGAGTGCCTAGTTTTGTCAAATTGTCTAATATAATTAATGGATAGTTTCAACACATATAATATGTACAAGAGGTTAACACTTTGTGATAATTCTAATCAAGAAAGAATGTAAATATTTTTTTAATGGATACACGTATCTGGCTCTCCTTGAGGAGGTAAAAGAATGTGTATAATTATCGTATCAATTTTTTTTATTTGTACAAATTTAAGCATAACTTTTGATCTATTGAAGTCATTACAGAGAAAGAAAAACTTTTTTTGTGGATTTTGTGTTGGAGCTTGTTGCAATTAGCAAATGTGTCACCGGAGCATCATTTACTGCTAAATACGGATGTTTGGTTCTTATCGAAAGTGTAAGTTTTCACAACATTTTTGGTTTCTGAGGGTTGAGTATTTAAATGATATAATTTCCATTCAAGCATTCTGTAAATTAAGAGGTTATATGTTGGATCATCCGACATTAAAAAAAAAACCAGTCAACGTTTCCTCTAAAAGATAAATCAACATTGATAGTTGAAGAGTTTTAGAATCGCTTTGGGTAGATTTTGTGATACGAAGATTTCTTAGTGCTAAATTGGATTAAGTAGTGATTTTAGGTTTCTTTTTAGAGAGAGAAAGTGCAGATTAGCTTAAGTAGAGAGAGAAAGTCGTAAAATTATCCTTGGGATCTTGAAGCGTGTGTGGTCTTTATATAGTACAATTGCGGGCCCCACACACTTCAACTCCCATTAATTACATTCTTGGTCCCTATATCTTTTTACCTTCTCACATGAGGTACTTCCTCAATATCCTATGCGATTTTCCCCTAACACAATTTCTTCTTTACAATTCTCTCCTAAACAGACTTCTTCTTTACAATTCTCTCCTAAACAAACTTCTTCTTTACAATTCTCTCCTAAACAAACTTCTTCTTTACAATTTCACCAAGTCTTTTATTCTCCCTCATCCGTACCCCCCCGTCCTAGTAAAAATAGTTTTACTGGGACTGTAAAGAAGTCACCACTAGTCCCTCGAACATTTTTCTTCGAAGAAAACTTCCTCAATTACCAAGTTTTTTCCTCGAAAATGTCTTTGACTAGTACTTCAAATGTTACATACCTCTTCGAAAACGTATCTCTTCAAATACTTCGAACACTACGTACTTCTTCGGAACAAGGTGTCTCTTCGAATGTCACATACCTCTTCGAAGAGGTGCCCCTTCGAATACAACGTATCCCTTCGGAGTACTTCCTCTAAAAAGCATCTTCGCTTGCCTCATATTAACCCATGTAGCCCCCCCAATCCTTGCAACGTCTTAGCAAAGGCAGACCAGTTGCCTAAAAATGGGGCTCATCGAAATTCGTTGTATGAACATATTACAATCAGCATAACCTATTGATAAGACGTTGCAATGATTAATTGAGCAGTCATGTCATAGGCAGTCGTATTACTTTTGTCAGCGAATCTTTTAGGGAAATCGTTTCACATTCCTGAGATTGGGTTGTCTCTGTGTCTTCTCCCGCTCTTTTTTATCGACAATTCTCCACCTAGGGTGCCCATAATTCCCCTAGGCAAACAACAAGAAATGTCCCCAGGCCCGAGTTTTCCAAAAGCCCATTGAGTTCTATAAATACTTACCTTCTTCATTAGTAACTCAAACTTTCTATCCAATATTTCTAGAGAGAGAAAGCTGGCTTACAAACCCCGTCGGATTCCAGAGTGGCTCTTTATTAGTCAAAAGTTCGAAGAGAGAGTTGTTGCTGGTGAATATACTGAGCCTCAACCTCCCCCTGCTGTGACTACCTTCTACGGTCCGTTGCCCCCTCCAGCAAATTCGACGGCCATTATTCCCCTCGAAATATCTCAACAAAACCAAATCACCAGCCAGCCCACCCTTGAAGAAATGGGGAAAGACAAGCACCACAAACACTCCTCCGGAAAACGAAAAAGACAGCATAAAGATAGATATTCAGGGAAACACAAACGTGCTAAAGAGGCGCCATCAACTACTCCTGAAGCTCCTCGAACTGTCTTAGTGGATGCCTCTCTTCCGAAGACCGGGGATCCTGCATCAAGTCTTCCTGCCACTCCATCCATAATAGGGGCTGGAACTCCTCGGTTCTCTCCGGGTCAGACGGTGATTTCCGATGCAGAAGTTCGGGAGTTGCGTAATAAAGCCCTAGCTGCCAAAAGGAAAGTCATCGCTTCGGATAATCCTGAGCCATCAGTCCAAGCTGTCCAGGTTGCTAATCCAAATGACGTCATCGAAACCCCTGCAGAATCATCTAGTAAACAGCCCATCCCCCCGAATAATCCTGAGTCACATAGTCAAGCAGTTCAAGCTACCAGTCCAAATAAAGTCACTGAACTTCCAGCAAAATCATCAAGCCAAGTGCCTGGCCCTCTTCCAACCATATCTGAAGAGAAAGCGAGTCAAATTGCTCCTAAGTCAAATGGAGATGTGACACTTCCCCTAGAATTTGATGCCATCATGGGCAACACTATTCGAGAGATTGAGAACAAGTATACCGTTGCCCTCTTCAATATATCATACAAGTATTTTTCTCCATGAGAGGAAACGTTACTTCGGACTCGCTGGTGCATCCCTTCGTACATTGACATCCGGTTTCCCTCCGAAGGAGTGACTCCATTATCAGTGAGGGATCATGAGCTTGTTGTGTATACCGAGATCCTGAATTGGGGACTAAGATTTCCTTTAGACCCCCTTTTCATCGAATATTTTGCTATGATTGATCTTTGCCCTTCTCAAGCTGGACCCAACATGCGGTTCACATTGATGGCATGCATCATGGCCTCGGGGATTTCAGGCCAAGATTTTTCCTTGGAGCAGTTCATTGGATTATCTGGACTGGCTAGGAACCCATTCTTCCCATTCTACTCACTGACCTTTGGCCGAAGAAAAAATATGCTAAAAGATTTGCTAGAAGATGAAAAAAAGTGGAGACATCAATTCATCTTCTTCTCAGGTCATTGGGAGACAGGCTCAGAAGTATCCCCTTCGAACCCCCAAAAATTACTCTTGTGGACTAATAAATGTAAGTCTTCGAACGAATCTTCTGATAGTAGCCCTTCGAATAATAGAAGTCTAAGTTTAACTTATTATTCTTGTAGCTATGACTGGCATCTCCAAGCCCTTTGCTGATTATGTAGAAAGTGCCACTACCATTTTTACGAAGCTGAGTGAATGGGCTAAAGAAAAGTGGGAGAATAGGTTTCGCTTATGTTTCAGGACAACAATATGGCTCTAAGCAGGCTTTGGAGGTTGAATTCCCTCGATCGCTTGTCCTTGAAAGAGTTGATGACCCCTCCTTCTCAAGATGAAGTGCTGGAGCGAGTGACGAAGAAAGACATAGTGATTTATCTCACAAAGCGTGCTCGTGCACAGAGTCATCGGGACGGGTCCGATGAAGAACCTCCTAGCAAGGAACCACAGCCTCAACTGGAAGTGGCCATCGTCCCAGAGCCGGCCTCTTCGGACAACAGAGTGGCCCCAAATCCTGATGCTCTCCCCCAAAAGTCCGTCCAGCCTCCGAAAAAGAAAAGCTTGAGAGCCAAAGGGAAAGATAAGGCTGCCTTAGAGCATATCCAAGAGCTGTCCGAGGATGGCAAACTTCAAAATGATGCCCCCGAACCAGCCCAAGATGTTGAAGTCCAAAATTCCTTGGGTGAGTCTGAGCATGAGGTGGGGGATAACTCTCCCAAACCAAACTCCAACTTGACACCTAGCTCTCCTCGGACCCAAGCTTCACATCCAGCTCCCCTTGAAGAGCCTCCAGTACTTGCTCCACTGCATATGCCTCAAATTAACCCTCCCTAACATGTGGACCTTGGAATTCTCGAAGGAAAGTCCTCGGATTTTGACATTGTTGGGCTAGGCTCTCCCAGCAGTTCCTTTGAAGTCCCCCTTGATGATGAGTTTTCAATAAGTCTACGAAGCCTGCTGCATACCTCTGTTATTAAGGGAAATAAAATGCAACACTTGGAAAATCGAAAGAACCACTATAAGTTCAAAGCTTCCCTGCTGGCTTCACTACTTGAAGAAGCTAAGAAGCAATATGCTACCGTGGAGAGCCAAGCTGATGCTCTATATGAAAGGTTATCCGCCTCGGAAAACTATGTCATCATGCTGGAGAGGTGCTGCCAAGAAGAAAGGGACCTCTATAAGAAAAAGACGGAGGGCCAAGAGAAACTGATCATCAAATATCAAAAGGCCCATGAAGTGGCACGCAAAGGCTTCAATGACTGTATTGATGACTATGAAAAAATCTTCAATGACAGAGAAGGATTGGTGAAACACATTGAAGATTTCCCTCGGTAAGTGGAGGAGGAGAAGAAAAAGGCTTTAGATGCCTATGTGAGCAAGTGCACCAAAAATCTGGCTGATCGAGATGCAACGGTCCGAGCAGGGCTAATAACTCAACTTCACGCAGATCACCCCGAATACGACCTTGGTAGCTTTTGGAAACTTATACCCCCGGAACTTTTTCCTCCTCAAGTTGTTGTTAGTGAGAGTGAGTCGTCGGATTCCGAAGGAAGTGATTCCTCTGAGGAATCTCAACAGTAGGTAAGCATGGTAGCATAGTTTTGTGTATAAGACCTTAGGAGGCAGTTTTTGTTTACTTTTTAGGAGGAAATTGTTGTCCCCTTAGTTTTTTATTCGAGGAGATGTGTTCTTCGGGCTTTTGTGTATGCCTTAACTTGGAACATTTAACCATGTAATTTACTAGTTATTTTCTCCCATGTGTTTACCTCTTCATAATTTGGTATTAATTTAGTCACCTAATAATGACTTTGAAGTATCAACAATTCGAGACACAGCAAATGGTGTCTCAAAGAATAGTTCGAAGAGTAACATTATTCGAAGCACCAGTTAATGTTACCCAAACGATAATTCGAAGGACTTAAATAATTCGAGGCACAAACTATTGTGATCCGAATAATAGTTTAAGGTTGTGAAAATTTCGAGGCACAAGTTAATGTGACCCAAATAATAATTCGAAGGACTTAAATAATTCGAGGCACAAACTATTGTGACCCGAATAATTGTTTAAGTGATTAAGCGATTCGGGGCACAAAATATTGCGACCCAAATAATAGTGTGAAGGATGAAATAATTCGAGGCACAAAATATTGCGACCCAAATAATAGTGTGAAGGATAAAACAATTTGAGGCACAAAATATTGTGACCCAAATAATAGTGTGAAGGATAAAACAATTCGAGGCACAAAATATTATGACCCAAATAATAGTGTGAAGGATAAAACAATTCGAGGCACAAAATATTGTGACCCAAATAATAGTGTGAGGCAAAGAATACTCTGTATTAAGCAGCTCATAGGTACACCTCGTTAAAACCTTCATGTGCCTAGCAGGGTAGGAAAGAGTATGCCCTCGCTATGTTTGGTAACCGGAAAATACAAAAGAAGATACATGCGATGTTCTAACTAGCTCCTTATTCAAGATACAATTTTAAATGTTCGATGTTCCACAGAAGTCGCAGATATTACCCCTCTTTGTCTTTCAAAATGTACGTGCCCTATTTCACTTTTTCTGTTACTTCATAAGGGCCCTCCCAGTTGGGTCCCAATTTTCGAAGACTTTTCTCCATGGTGTGGAGAAAAACTTTGCGTAAGACCTTATCTCCCACCTTAAAATCTCTGTGCTTCACCTTCGAAGCATATCTACTCCTCATAAAAGTTTGATAGTGCAAAGATTTCAATTGTGGGCGTTGTCTTTTCTCTTCAACTAAGTCCAATGCCAAGGTTCGGCTTTGGTCATTCGATTACTCAGAATAAGTTGCCACACGATATGATGGGAAAACGATTTCCGAAGGGACAACCGCATCCATACCATATACCAAGGAAAAAGGAGATACAACAGTAGCAGTTCGAGGCGTTGTCCTATAAGCCCATAGTACTTCTTGTAGATAGTCAGGCCACTTTCCAACCTTTCCTAACATGCTCATATTGAACCCCATCAAACTCAGAAACTAAATCTTTTAGTGATTTCAGATACTGTATCAGCTTATCCTTTCTATCCTCGGACTCTCCCAATGCTTGGTTTATCACCAACTGTGAATCACTGATCAGTCTAATCATTTTAGCCCCGCATATCCGAGCTAGGCGCAAACCTCCCAATGCTGCCTCATACTCTGCCTCATTGTTAGTCGCCTTGAAACCAAATCGAATAGCTTGGAACATAGTTATGCCTTCTGGAGAAACCAACTGGACACCCGCACCACTTCCAGAGTTTTTCGACCCTCCATCCGTTCGAACTGACCATTCCATTTCGTTAAAACGGTCAATGATCTCCATATCTTCTGTATCAGAATAGAACTCAACCAAAAAGTCAGCCAAAACCTGGGCCTTTATTGCCGTGCGAGGCTCAAATACTATGTCAAAATCTCCCAACTCTACTGACCATTTGGTCATCCTCCCCGAGATATCGGGTCTTTGTAATAGACCTTTTAAAGGAAATGTCGTTCGAACAACTATAGGGTGCGCTTGGAAATAAGGCCTCATCTTCCGAGCAGCTGTGACCAAAGCCAATGCTACCTTCTCCAATTTGAGGTATCGTTTCTCCGCTTCCAGCAAACTTTTACTGACATAATAGATAGGTTTTAAACAAATGTCTTCTTCCCACAGTAGAACAGCGTTAACCGCACAATCTGATACCGCTACATATATAATTAGACTCTCCCCAACCAACGGTTTAGACAATACTTCTGGGGACGTCAAATATTCTTGGATTCGGCGAAAGGTGGCTGAACATTCTTTGCTCTAATGAAACTGTTTCGTATTTCGCAATACCTTGAAGAAGGGTGCACATTTGTCGGAAAATCGAGAAATGAATCTATTCAGAGCGGCCAATCTGCATGCCATGATTTGGACTTCCTTGATATTCTAGGGAGGAGTCATGGTGACTAAAGCTTTTATCTGGTCTGGATCAGCCTCAATGCCTTTTTCGCTAATCATGTAACCAAGAAATTGGCCCGATCTTACCCCGAAAACGCATTTATCCGGGTTCAATTTCAAGTTGATCTTGCTTAAATTTTTAAAAGTCTCCTCTAGGTCAGCAAAATGATCTTCGTCCTGCGAACTTTTGACTAGCATATCATCGATATATGCTTTCACATTTCGACCAATCTTCCCCTCAAAGGTTTTATTGACCAGGCGCTGATAAGTTGCCCCCGCATTCTTTAAGCCAAACGGCATAACCTTGTAGCAATATAACCCTCTCCCAGTAATGAAAGAAGTGCTTTCTTCATCTTGAGCATCTAACTGGAGTTGGTTATACCCTGAGTATGCATCCATGAAAGATAACAGTCGATTGCCGGAGGTCGAATCTACCAACTGATCAATGCGGGGCACCGGAAATGGATCTTTGGGACAAGCTCTGTTCAAATCTGTGAAATCAACACACATTCTCCACTTGCCATTCTTCTTCCGTACCAGGACTGGATTCGAGGCCCATACGGGATAATGCGACTGTCGAATATGGCCTATGCTTAATAGCCTTTCTACCTCAAAAGAATAGCAGAAGCCTTTTCCTGAGAGACCGGTCTCCTCTTCTGGACAATGGGTCTGACATCAAGTCGTACAACGAGTTTATGGCATATTAACTCTGGCGGCACCCCCGTGACATCCTGTGCACACCAAGAAAACTTGTCAAGTTTATTAGACAAAAACGCAATTAACCTCTCTTTGAACTCAAAAGGAAGTTTGACTTCGATCTTGAGGATTTTGCCATGCCCAAAATCATGTCCCTCGGAATCCTCCTCCGGGACCAAAAACCCGAGGATCTCCCTCGGATCATCGCATGGGGTGACATCCGAGGAAGACCCTTTTAATTGTTATGCCTTCTCCGAAATCCCTCCCTCGGGACCAGAAATCCGAAGGCCTCCCCGGTTTTCCTTCGAAGATAAAGCGATTTGGTAACATTCGCGAGCCATTTTCTGACTGCTCCTAATTGTTCCGATGTTATTCCCTATCACATACTTCAAGCACTGATGCACCGTCGAAATGACTCCATGCATCCGAGATAACCAAGAGCGTCCCAGAATAGCATTATATGAAGTTGGGGTATCAACAACAATGAACAAGACTTCCACCTCCTTCTTAAACGGCCCTCGGCCTAACTCAACCACACCCTGAAATTCTCCTACCACCACCGCTGTGGCGCCGGTAAAATGCACTATAGTTCTGTATGAGCGGCGTATAACGGGTGGGTCGGAAATTCGCCTGTAAGTGCTCATGAATATGATGTTCGCCGAACTTCCTGTGTCAATAAGTACGTTCTGAACTTGATCTCCAACAATACCTGCAACGATTACTACTGCCTCTTCGTGTGGGCCCGCGATATTTTGCATATCATCGTCATCAAAACATATGATAGGTGAAGGCAAGCGGTGCATTTGCGCTGATACCCCTGCCTCAATCTGGGTAGTCAGATTGACCATGTGTCTCTTTCGCGAGCTATTGGAATTCCTCGCTATGGTATCCCCTCCAAAGATTGGCATTGACTCAAACAAAGCGCAGAGGAGGTTTACTTCCCCCCTCGGAATGACTTCTTCTACCAAATTCACATTGTTCCTGCCCTCCTTAAGACAGATATTCTTGCTCAATATCAAAAATATCAACTTCCTCAGAAATTACCATGGCTGTGTCAGTGTTTTTTGGAACAAATTTTACCACAGCATTTTTCTGGGAGTTCTTCTTCACAAACTCTAGCAACATACCATTCTCGATCAAAGATTGCATTTTCTTTTTCAAGGCTATGGAATCCTTGGTGTCATGCCCAATATCTTCATGATACTTGCAGTACTTGTTAACACTTCGACTCTCCCTCGGAGTCTGAATAGGAAAAGGCTTCCGGAACGGCACCGTGGATCTCGCCTTATCAAATATGGCAGCAACCTTCTCTGTTAACTCAGCAAAGTAGTCCGGCCGAACCCACTTATTCGACATTGGTCTGGCCCCTTGATTATAATTCTGCTGGTTGCCATAGTATTATGAGTTTGTTTTCTACCACAGCGGATACTGACTCGTGTTTTTGGTCTGAACATTTGCGCGATGCCCTTGATTGTTAGACTCAGATCTCTGGAACTGGTTCTGATCTAATTGGTCTCCGGATCCCTTCTCCGATGCTTGAGTTTCCTACACCAGAATTCTCTTCTCCACCTGATCCAGCAAAGCTCCGAAGGTCATGGCTTGACTTTCTACCACTGTGTCCTTCAATAATCCGGGGAGCAGGCCCATACGGAAAGCCGCAAGTGCCATGGAGTCTTTACAATACTCCATGTCTGTTTTTTTTACGAACCGGTTTGTATAGTTCTTTAAGCTCTCCCCTACTTTTTTCCTACAGTAGATTATCGTATCTCCATTGGCTCCCCACAAAGTGCTGTCTAAAAATATTCCAGAACATATCGAAATTTTTTATCGACCCCTGTGGAAGCCTATTGTACCACTTGGATGCCACTCCTTTGAAGGTCTGAGAAAATGCTCCGCATAACAATTTATCATCGTCGTCGAAATTAATCATGAAGTTTTTAAACTGTTCGATGTGGCTATCAGGGTCTTGTGTCCCATCGAATTTCTCCAACTTCGAGATGTCAAAGTGCTTAGGGATATTTCCCACTAATATTTCAGGGGCCAAAGGAGAAGCCCTCCAATTATGACTCGTCCGATAAACATTGGATCTCTAGTTTTCATGGCTCGGGAAATACAATCCCTCCTCAGACGGCAGGGTATACTGATTTTGCCAGTCTGAATTTCGCGGGCCAGCATTTTGGTTTCCAACGGGGAACTTTGTCTGGCCATAGTCCCGTTCATCAGCTTGATCATGGTAACTCTTTTCCCTCGGATATCTTTTCTCCGAGCTTCTTCCCCGCCGGTGATCTGTGTGCCTTCGACCGTGTCTTTTCTTTCTGCAGTTTTTTCTAGGAGACGACTCCGATGAGCTGTATCGAGAATAATCACTCGACTCAGATGAATCCACACGTCGTTTTTATTTCCTCTTCGATGTTCGTCGTTCGTACCCCCTGGTGTGGATAATAATCGCCTAAGGGTAGGCTAGTAATTTTAGTTGGTGTTTTAAGGAAGTATGTGGGTGTTTTAAGTGTTTAGAGAGTAGAGAGATAATTAAGCAGCTTGGTAGTAGTTAATTTTCATTACCCATAGTTAATGCAGGTGGTTGGGTATTTATACCCTGATGTTTGGGCCCTTATGGGCTTTTGGGTCAAGTTTAATGGACCCGGGTCATGTTCAAAGACCCATGAGCTCTAAGTAGGAGAGCAAGCTGCTTAGTCAAGAAGTGTTTAGGTTTTTTTAGTACTTTTGTCATAGTTCGAACAGTCCTATGGTCATGGTGTTCGAAGTGATCTGTCCGGTCCATGCGATCTGTCCGATCTGTCCGGTCTGGAGGCTTTGGACTGATCTGTCCCTGTCCGGGGAGCATGCTGAATTCAGACTCATCAGGAGCCCCTTTTTTAGGTGTTTGAGCAAAGTCAGAGACCTGAAAAACAGTCCGACGTCAGAAGTAGTTTTCAAACCGGACAGGTCTATGGGTTTACCCCGACAGATAAAGCTTTACGAATTCAAAACGGTTTTTGCCAGAGTTCGTGGGACACGTGTCACACTCTGATTTGTTGCTTCAGCCGTTTTTTCACCTTGAATTTCGAACCCACCTTCTTTGAAAAGCAACCTCTTTAATTACACATGGTGACATCAGCGTCGTCTTTTAATCATTGCCAAACTTTTCGAATTCTCCTAGGAATCAACTACTTTTTCAGATTTACTATAAATTCAGACTCACTTTCTACTGTTTTACTATCTCTTTCATATTTACTGTGCATATTTACTTAGAGCTTTCTCTCTCTAAAGCAAAGATTTTCTTGGTATTTTATGTTTACAGCTAGGACTGCATTGATCAAAGGCGGGTGGCTCAACCTCTTTGAGTTGGAGAAGGCACAAAAAGTTGAGAAGGAAAGACGAATCGCAGCAGGGTTACCTACCTCGCCTGTCGACAAACCAATCTCCTCTGCTACAGAGTCAGATCGAGGCTCGTCCTCTTCCAAAGGTACTAAGCCCAAAAAACTATTTCAATCCACTCTCTCCCCCATAGTCTCTGGTTCCTCAGTTCAGGAGTCAGTGCCTACTGTCGAGCCAGGAGTTACAGTCACAAGTTTTAGGAAACCTTCTCCTTTTCTCGCAATGGGATCAGACACAGAGCACTCTCCGGAGAAACTGTTTGTTAAGAGGACAAGCCGACTGGATAAGGGGCAAGCCTCCAAGGACACTCCCTCAAAATCGGGGGCAAAAAATAGCAGTTCTGGGTCTGGAGTGCCTATCAGAGCTCCCCGGGAAAGACCACCCGATCCGGAGGCTTGCAGCCGAGCACTTCAAAGAGATACTTCTGCCTCAGAGCCCCAGCCTGAGACTAGAAGTCAAGAAAATACAGCAAACCAGCAGCCCGGAAGTCAGGCAGAGCCAAGTTTGAATTCTCCCCGGGCCACTGCCACTGATATCCCTCATTCGATCATGGAAGAAAGAATGGAGGACTCTGTTGAAGAAATCCCTTTTGAGTCTGAGCCATCCGGTCAGACTAGTAACACTGCTGCTGCCAAAAAAGATAAGGGCAAAGAAAAACTGTGCTTGAGGCATCCCAAGCTGCCGGAGTGTCTCGAAGGGAAGGTAGGGCCTTGTTTTCACAGGGTCGAACTTAAATATCTCTTGGCCTTATAGAAGACCAAGTACGCTTTCATCCATACGGCCGAACTGGGTCGGATGCGCACAAAATGGGGGATCCCAGAAAATGTGAAGATAAGGATTCCCATAGATTCTGAAACCCCTATGGATTGCAAGTTGAATGAAATAGTCATCTTTACGGAGCTATTTAATTGGGGACTCAGATTCCCATTGGACCCAGAGATTGTCAGATATTTTCATCTGGTCAAACTCTGTCCGAGCCAGCTGAGCCCCAACGGCTGGTATACTCTGATGTCATGCATCATGGCATCAAGGTTGTCCGGGATCCCTCTTCCTATGGAAGAATTTGCAGCGGTGGCCAATCTTTGCAAACATCACCAATTCCCCTTCTACCACTTCAATATGGGGAATGATCTCAAAGTTGTTGATGACCTGTTAGAGTCTGAGAGCAAATGGAGGAGCCAGTTTTTGTTTGTCAGTGGCGCTTGGGAAAACGGACAGAAGATCAAGTCTGGAGTGAACCCAAGCCTCATCAGAAGCAGGTGGAGGAGTGACCGTAAGTTTAGCACTTTAAATCTTTGTCTATTTCTTCCTTCTCATAGTTGATTTAAATTAATTGATCTTTCTTTTATCTTTAACAGAACTGCCTAAGGAGTTCGGTGATTACTTGAAGGTCGGACAGGTCACTTGTGGCAAAATCAATGCCTGGGCCGCAGAGAACTGGGGGAACCGATTCCACAATGCCTTCACTAGTGGAAATTTGGCAAGGTCTCATCTGTGGAACACCACAGGTCGGAGAGACCTGACTTGGGAGGAGCTCACCACCCAACCTTCTCCGGACACAGTGCTCAAGAGGTCCCATGAAGCAGATGGGACACTCTTCTTGCCAGGCCGGGCCACAGCCCCAAGCAAAATGAAGGGCAAGAAGAAAGGAAAAAAGGTGGTGAGCAATGCTAATCCTGCTGATGCTGAGAAGGATGCTCCAACAGACCCGGAGGGGCCGGCTCAGAGCCAAATTGATGCTGCTCTTTTGCAGGTAGTGGAGCAAGAGACCGAAAGGCAGGAAGTAGACCTCCCAAATCTCCAAGGGCTTCCAAGAGGAATCGCAAGTAGGGTAGTGAAGGGGCAGATCGGGCAGCCAAGAAGAAAAAGACTGGTAAGGGAGATGAGCTTGCTCTCCGGGATCCGGAGCCTTCTGTCCAGGCTGACCCTTCAGACCCAACACATGCTGAAGAGATCCCAAGGGACTTTCATACTGATGAAGTTGAGGGAGGAGAGCTCAACATGGATGATGTAGACATCACCGATCTTGGTGAACTTGGTGAATATTTCCTCAACCTCCCTAGAGACGACTTCGCAGGGCCTTACATTCCTTCGAGCAGCTCCAACACCGTCAATTTCAATGGTAAGACTTTCATTGTCTCTAGTGAAAAGGAAACCATAGCCCACTCCTTGCTAAGCAACGCGCAGCCGGTACTTACACTGAAGAGACAAGTTCGGGGTCAAGCAGACATCATCAAAGACCTTAAGTCTGAGAAGGACAAGCTGTCCGAAGACCTTCGCACTGCTACTGCCAATGTTGACATGCTAAAGGAAGCAAATGAAAAGTTGAAGAGGAATCAAGAGGAAAGCAACACAAAAGTTGCCACTTTAGAGGAAACCATCAAAGACCTCCAGGAGAAGCTGTCCGGTCTGGAGAAAGACCTTACTGCCTCAAAAGAAGAGACTAAGGCAAAGGACAAGATCATCACCAACCTAACTACTGATAAGATTGCCCTTGATAATGCAGTGTCCAAGGCTGCCGAAGAGAAAAATACGTTGTTAAGGGATCAAGAGGCTACGATCCAGGCCAAGATCAATGCTTATGCCAACCAGATGATTAAAAGTGAAGAGCTATTGATTGAGAAGGTGAAGTCCGACATGGTTCTACTCTTTCATGAAAAATATCCGAAGAGGAACCTAGGGGACTTGTGGCATTATGTAGACGATGATGACCTTCCATATCATACAATGGCCGAAGAGGATCAGGATGGAGTCTCCAATGCGTCCTCATCCGATGATGAAGAGCATACCGGGGAGAGCCCAGATGAAGAGAAAGGCGATCCCAAAGGCAAGAAAGTGCATGAAGGCGAGCCATCTTCAAAGGCTCAACCTTAAGTTATGATTTACTTTGTTTATTTTTTATTCAAACTAAAGTCCTTGGAAGGCCAAGGCACTCTTTTTGTAATAGTGTTCGGTGCTCGACCGGACAGGTTTTTTGTGTTGTATCTTGACTCTTTAAAAGTCCTTGGAAGGCCAAGGCAAGTTTAAGTTATTTCATTCAATGAATATCTCTGTTTTGTGCAACCATCATCTTCTTTCATTGTTCATTTTAATTTTGATAGCCAGAGTTTAAGTAGCCTTTAGTTGTTGCATTGTGAGAGTGTTTAAGTTCTTTGGCTAGAATTTAAATAGCCCTTAGATATTTCAGTCCGGATAGTATGACAAAGGACAAAACTTTAAAAGCACTTAGAAATTTTTTTTAAGAAGGCATCGAATTTTATTTAACAGCCCGGACGCCTCATTAAAACCTCTTCGTGGTACCGGGGAGGGAAGAGTATGCCCCCAAATATTTACATGGATGTTCAAACAAGTAAATATTTACACAAGTGTTATTCCAAGTACATCCGGAGATGCTCAATATTCCAAGGATGAGTTAAAACTCTGCCATCTCTGTCTTCCAACCAATAAGTCCCAGGCTTGATTCTTTCAACAACGATATACGGACCCTCCCAAGTTGGGGCTAGCTTTCCGAAGAGCTTTTCTTTAGTGTGTAAGAAGACCTTCCTTAATACTTTGTCCCCTGGTTGGAAATCTCTTCTTTTGACTTTGGAAGCAAACCTGCTCCTCATCAAGCCTTGATAGTGTGCAACTATAAGGTGAGCTTTAACTCGTCTTTCTTCTATCAAATCAAGTTGACCTCTGATTGCCACCTCATTAGCATGTTCGGAGAAGTTATGAACACGAAAAGAGGGGAGAGTTGCCTCTATGGGAGCTACTACATCCATCCCATAGACCAAGGCAAAAGGTGATTCTTGTGTTACAGCCCCAGGTGTTGTCCGGTAGGCCCATAAGACCTCTTGTAAATAACTAGGCCACTTCCCAGCAGCCCCTTCCAAATTCTTCTTTAAGCCGGACAGTATCGTTCTATTAGCCACTTCAACCTGCCCATTTGCTTGTGGGTGGAAAGGTGAAGAAAAACAATGCTGTATACCCCTTGAGGCACAGAAGCTCTCCATTTCTCTATTGTCGAACTGTGGCCCATTGTCTGTTGTTATTTTCTGTGGGACACCAAATCTGCAACATATGTTGGATAAAATGAATTTTATAACAGCTTTTGATGTTGTCCCTGCTAGAGGGGCCGCTTCTATCCATTTCGTGAAGTAGTCAATTGCTACAATTATAGTTTTACGCCATCCGGACGCCACAGGGAGTGGCCCTACTAAATCCAATCCCCATCGAGCAAAAGGAATAGGCTCAGAAATTGATTCTAAAGGCATGGCTGGTACATGAATTTCATTGATGTACCTCTGACATGGGTCACAGCTTCTTACCAACTCCTTAGCATCTTTCATGATTGATGGCCAATAATAACCGGAGAGTAAAATTCTTCTTGTCAAAGCTCTAAATCCAGAATGGGATGATCCCTCACCATCGTGCAATTCGGAGAGGACCATTTGTGATTCTTCATCCCCCAAACAGCGCAGGAGAGGTTTACTGTAAGACTTCTTGTATAACCCTTCTCTCAATATGATGAAACCACGAGCCTTGTGTTTCAATGTTCTGGCTTGTGACTTATCCGGAGGCACAACACCATCAGAGAGATATTGTATGAGAGGAAATCTCCAGTCTTGAGGTTGTTTCACTTGTATTTCAAAAATTTCCTCTTCTTTACCCTTACAAAGTTGAATGGAGGGGCTTTCAAGCACATGGATCCATGGATATGACTCCGTATATGCTATGGTTGCCAGTGAGTCTGCTAGCTCATTTTCTGACCGGGGAATGTGTTCATAGACAACACTTTTAAACTTAAGCGCTTCATTTTTTAGGAGGAGTAAATATTTCACAAGTTGCTCCTTCTTAGCCTCGGACTGGCCTTGGGCATGGTGGATAATCAGCTGGGAGTCGCTTAGCAGCTTGACCCTTTTAGCCCCACAAATGTAGGCCAACTTTAACCCAGCTATAGCTGCTTCGTATTCGGACTCGTTATTAGATGCCCTGAAAGCAAAACAAATAGCCTGGTACATCTTGTCTCCATATGGGGAAGTCAAACATACCCCTGCACCACACCCCATAGTGCTAGATCCACCATCTGTTCGGACGACCCATACTTTTTTATCTTTTATATTAGTAGCTCGCTCCTAATCCCTGTCGGAGTGGAATTCGACCAGAAAATCAGCCACAGCTTGGGCTTTGACGGCTGTTCGGGGAGCAAAGTCTATGTCGAAGTCCCCAACCTCTACTAACCACTTAGTCATTCTGCTCGAAATGTCTGCTTTTTGAAGGACATTCTTCAAGGGAAAAGAAGTCCGGACGATGATGGGATGAGCCTGGAAATAAGGCCTCATCTTCCTGGCTGCTATCACCAAGGCCAATGCTAACTTTTCAAGTTTCAAGTAACGCTTCTCTGCATCTATCAAGCTTTTGCTGATGTAGTATACTGGATGGGGATGTCCACCAACCTCTCTTACCAGCACAGCACTGATGGCACAACTTGAAACTGCCAAATATACAAAGAGAGTCTCCCCATCGATTGGCTTAAACAAAGTTTTGGGGGAGGACGAGTGTTTCTTGATCTCATTGAAAGCCTCATCACAATGCGGAGTCCAATCAAAGCCCTTTGCACCCTTCAAAGTTTGAAAGAAAGGAGCACACCTGTCCGAAGACCTTGAGATAAATCTGTTTAAGGCAGCTAATCTCCCCGTTAACCGTTGTACTTCTTTGATGTTTCGAGGAGGTTCCATTTGGAAAAGAGCATTTAGCTGGTCTGGATCGGGCTGTCTTCCATGCTCACTTATGATATAGCCTAGAAACTTCCCGGACTGCACTCCGAACACACACTTTTCAGGGTTTAACTTCAAATTCACTTTCACCAAGTTGGCAAAAGTTTCTTGGAGATCGGACAAGTGCAACTGCTCATCCACACTATTCACCATCATATCGTCAATATATACCTCCATATTTCTTCCAATTTGATCATCAAATGCCTTGTTGACTAACCTCTGATAAGTAGCCCCAGCATTTTTCAAACCAAATGGCATAACTTTGTAGCAATGAAGACCTCTGTCTGTGAAAAATGTGGTATGCTCTTGATCTTTTGGATCTACTTGAATCTGATTGTATCCGGAGAAAGCATCCATAAAGGAAAGCAACTGGTTCTCAGAGGTAGAGTCTACTAACTGATCGATCCGGGGGACCGGATACAAGTCCTTTGGGCAAGCTCTATTGAGGTCTTTGAAGTCAATGCACATGCGCCACTTGCCATTCTTCTTTTTCACCAGGACAGGATTGGCAGTCCACAAAGGGTACTGAGACTCCTTGATGTGCCCCATCTTTGTGAGCCTATCAACCTCTTGCACAATGGCATCAGCCTTTTCTTTGGAAAAAACTCTTCTTTTTTGAACCACTGGAGCTACATCTCTCCGGACGGATAGGTGGTGTGATATCACTTCTGATGGAACTCCAGTAACATCAGCATTGCACCAAGCAAAAACGTGCTGATGGTTCTTCAAAAACTTTAACATTTGATCCTTCAAAACAGGTGGCATTTTAGACCCTATCTTGACACTTTTCCCACCTTCCAACCAGTGTGTTTCTACCTCTTCAACTGGTATCAACACTCCGGGGGTCTCTCTGGGGTCATCAATTTCACCCTCACCCCCAGAAAGGCCCTCGAACTGCTATTGTTCATTAATGCGGACTGCCCCCAGCGTTCGAGGAGCCAAGGCAGTGGCATAACATTCTCTTGCAATCTTTTGGCTGCTCCGGACAACTCCAACCTACCCCTGAACAGCATACTTCAAGCATTGGTGGACTGTTGAAGCCACTGCATGCATCCTAGAGAGCCAAGACCTCCCTATAATAGCATTATAGCAAGTGGGACAATCCACCACAATAAAGAGTATTCTGACCATTTTATTGAAAGGGCCCTTGCCCAATAATACCTCTTCTTCGAACTCCCCGATCACATCTGCTGAGCTGCCTGTGAAGCCCACGATTGACCTGTCCGAATTCTGAATTACAGCTGGATTTTTCATTTTCTTGTAAGTGGTCAGGAAAAGGATATTGGCTGAGCTTCCAGTATCAACCAAGATTCGTCTTATGTCATTGCCCCCTATAGATGCTCCTATGACAACATCATCCTCATGAGGGCCAACAATGTTTCTTAAATCGTCTTCATCAAACACAATGAAGGGAAATGAGTTTGGTGACTGATAGGATGTCATGCCTCCTTCTAGCTGGGAGGCTAAAGTATGAACATGCCTCTTCCTCGAAGAAGCAGTAGGAGCTGTCATTGTGTCCCTTCCAAAAATTGTAAGCGACTCGAAAAACTTAATGAGCCCGGAGACCGACCTAGAACATTCCCATATAGAACCCACTCTGTTCCGAGTTGGATCGGGATCCAAGTACTCAGATTCCACGTCAAACCTTTCAACTATAACCATGGCTCCCTCTGGAGCAACATTACTTGGACCAACCCGGTGAGTGTTATCAGGCCTGTTTCCCCCTCTTCTCTTTACATAAGCCCCAGCTTTCCCCTTTCAATCAAGTTCTGAACTTCTTGTTTCAATGTTATGCAGTCATCAGTGGTATGACCAATATCATTGTGATATTGGCAAAACGAGTTGTTGCGATGTTCTCTGGGAGACTGCAGCGTTGCCGGTCTCCGGTAGTGCACCTCATCCTTTGTTTTATCAAAGATAGTGGCCACGCTTTCTTTTAACTCTGCGAACCACTCCGGTTGGACCCATGACCCTCTCTTGTTTCTGGATTGTTGACTTTGAGCAGGAGCAGCTGGCTGAGACTGAGCTTTTGCCCTACCATGCCCCTGTTCGGTTTCTCTTGCTTTGTTCCCGGACTGATTCTGATTGGGATTTGGTGCCACCGGGGTAGACCTCACCTGCCTGTGCACCCTAGTTTTCTTTGTTTCATCGACGTTTATTTGTTTGCCAAACTGATTCAGCAACCCTCCCCAGGACATGGCCTTCTTTCTGGTCACTGAATCAGCTAGATTGCCTGGGTTCAAACCCTGTCTCAGGGATGCTATTGCTACCTGTTCGAAGCAATCAACCAACCCATTCTTTGTGTTCACAAAATGACTTATGTATTCTTTCAAGGACTCATTTGGCTCCTGGGCACAATGGATTATTGTGTCTCCATTGCCCTTCAGCTCTTTACTCCCTAAGAACTGCCTTCGAAAGGCCACCCAAAACGTATCGAAATCTTTAATACAACCCTGAGGCAGGCTGTTGTACCATTTTAGAGCACTCCCCGTAAATGACTGGGAGAATGCCCTGGCTCATCGTGAAAAGCGAAGGGATCCATCAGCATCCGATCTACATGCTTCCGGCTATGAGATGATCCCTTACCAATATGCCTTTTCATCTTTCCTTGTCTATCCCTTTTTCTTGAGTATTTTTTAATCTGTCTTTGCTTCTTTCTAGTTCGACCCTCATCGCTGCTAGAGGATAAGGATTTTTCAACTCCATCACTGTCCGAAGAGCTATCAGAAGATTCTGAGCTTGAGTCAGAACTCTCCACAGGCTTGGACCGGTGAGATTTTTTAGAACTGGCATGAGTTTTTTTAGTGCTCACATGAGTCTTTGAAGACTCATGCTCCCTGGGGTTATCGGTGTGATGAGCAGCTGATGCTTTGGATTTTTCTTTCATGCCCATCTTGGCCTTTTCAGCCCTCAGAGCTTCTATTTCACCTTTGAGCCTATCACGCTCTTCGATAGTGTACTCATCGTTCTCTCCCACCACTTCGAGCAGAGCTGGTGGTACTTCTGGATTGTCCGGATTCATACGGACAAATCTTCTTAGCTGGTTTTGAATGCTTGATTCAGGCACCTTCATGCTCCCACTGTGGTCGCCAGTTTGGTGTGGATAATAATCGCCTAAGGGTAGGCTAGTAATTTTAGTTGGTTTTTTAAGGAAGTATGTGGGTGTTTTAAGTGTTTAGAGAGTAGAGAGATAATTAAGCAGCTTGGTAGCAGTTAATTTTCATTACCCATAGTTAATGCAGGTGGTTGGGTATTTATACCCTGATGTTTGGGCCCTTATGGGCTTTCGGGTCAAGTTTAATGGACCCGGGTCATGTTCAAAGACCCATGAGCTCTAATTAGGAGAGCAAGCTGCTTAGTCAAGAAGTGTTTAGGTTTTTTTAGTACTTTTTTCATAGTTCGAACAGTCCTATGGTCATGGTGTTCGAAGTGACCTGTCCGGTCCATGCGATCTGTCCGATCTGTCCGGTCCGGAGGCTTTTGACTGATCTGTCCCTGTCCGGGGAGCATGCTGAATTCGGACTCATCACCCCCTATATCTGTCATCCCTAGTTTTAGGACGAAAGTCAGCTTCTCGCTCCTCTTTTCCACTATCAGGTTCCCTCCTTATCTCGGAGCGAAGATTTGCTTGTACGGTTTCTTTTTCTGCCTTCAATCTTTCGATCTCCAGCAACACCTCATTCCTTCGGGCCAACAGATCTGAGTCATCAAAAGTCTCTCCGACTCGCTGGCCCCCACGTGCCTCGTATTCCATGTCGTTTCGGTAATCGTCACCCACGAGGTTATCCTCGCAGTTGTTAACAAAATCGTCCCCTTGCTCTTCCATAACTTCCCTCGGAATTGGAATTTTTTCCAGGAAGCGATTGTCGTCAGAACAATCTTCGTTTCCCACAGATGGCGCCACTGAAGAGTTTTAGAATCGCTTTGGGTAGATTTTGTGATACGAAGATTTCTTAGTGCTAAATTGGGTTAACTAGTGATTTTAGGTTTCTTTTTAGAGAAAGAAAGTGCAGATTAGCTTAAGTAGAGAGAGAAAGTCGTAAAATTATCTTTGGGATCTGTGAAGCTTGTGTGGTCCTTATATAGTACAATTGCAGGCCCCACACACTTCAACTCCCATTAATTACATTATTGGTCCCTACATCTTTTTACCTTCTCACATGAGGTACTTCCTCAATATCCTATGCGATTTTCCCCTAACACAATTTCTTCTTTACAATTCTCTCCTAAAGATACTGCTTCTTTACAATTCTCTCATAAACAAACTTCTTCTTTACAATTCTCTCCTAAACAAACTTCTTCTTTACAATTTCACCATGTCTTTTATTCTCCCTCATCAATAGTAACATTAACAAAAAAAGAAAAGCCTCGTCTAAGAGAACACATCAGTTAAGCCGGAGGAGGAAGAGCTAGATCTTTCAAACATTTTTGATGCACCGCATTCCATTGTCCAAGAGATATCAAACAAAAATATCAAGACCGAGCTTATCCACCCAAAAGAGGAAGAGCTAGATCTTGCGTTTAGGAGTCCGGAAGGATTAATGCTCACCACTCAAAAATATATCAATATACATAACATAAACTGGGAGGGTATCAGCTTCGATGATTGTCCCGATAGCTTTCAGAGTTTCTGTGATAACTTTCCGGAACCATTTGGGGAATGGGATGACTATCCATTTGCATGGATGTACAAACCAAATTGAATAAGTTCAAGCAGAGTAAATCACCTTAGGTGCTCAACTTGTGATCTTTGTTTTAGAAGACTATGTTTGGTGTTATTGTATTTGTTTGGGTACTTTGGCAAAACTAAAGCAATTCTAGACATGGGAATGTAAATTTTTTTACTCTTGTCTATATGATGGTTGGATTAAAAAAAACAAAATATCATATTAAAAAATTGAGGAATCCAAACTAAACATTTCAGATTACATAGTTAAAAAGAAATAATAGAAAAAATATGTAAACATGTATCTTTGTTAATGAGTGATTTGAAACCAGAGCCTTTGATGAGATTATATTTTTAAGAGTAAAGTATCATTTAAGACCCAAAACACTAACTATTATCCACTTAAGACCCATATTTTCATGTTTTTCTGAGAAAAAACTGTTTTAGTCAAATATTTACTATTTAAGACCCACTAATTCCCTAGATAATGTTGCTCATTTAAACTGAATCTACCCTTGCATGAAACATCGATTGTAGATTTCGTCACATTGAGCAAATGAACCTATAAAACACAAATTGTTTGATAAAGCAGAAATACCATTACAAACAATTCTTTATTGTCAACAACTGAAACCAAAAGTAATGGTATGTAGAATGATTTTAGGCTAAAAAGCACATGTAGTCCCTCATGTTTATAACTTGTATCAACTTGGTCCCCTTCCTTCAATCATGCATAGAACTCATCCTCATCCTTTTTTTAATTTTCATTTTTAGTCCCTCCGCACATGTGAAGCCTGTGAGCTTGACACGTGGCATCAGTTTTTTTTGCAAGAATGGTCCCCCAATGTTTTTTCCAAAATTGTCCCTTCTCATTCCATCTCAGCAGCCTTGTCATTTTCCACGTCACCTTCACTATTTACCTTCAGTGTTTACCGTTTAACTAAAAAACTTACCATTTACCCTAACCTAACAAACGGACCGGGTCGAACCCTAACTTAATTAACCAAACCCGAAACCCTATATAACCCGGCCCAGCTCATAACAATATAACCCGACCCGACCCGTTTACACTTACCCAAAACCCCAATTACCCTTATTTACACTAACCCTAATTTCTCTAACTTTTTCAATTAATCACTAAGCTGTTTATCAATTTGAAGAAGTCACAGTCTCGAATAAACTGGTTCGTTAAGGTTCAAGAAGCAGAACCAGGTATGATGCGTATCTCCAAACCCGAAACCAAATAAGCAAACCTGATCGGTTTCTCTTCGAAAAATGAACCTAATAAACCCTGTTTATCTTCGGATTTGCCGAAATCTCCAATACCATTTGAAGAATAACGACAAGAAGTTGCTACATGAAATGGTTTATGAGATTATTGTAAGAGCAAATGGGTCGGGTTGGTTAATTGGTAGTTGTGATTGAAATCCGAAATGGAGATAGTGTAAGGGTTGATCAATGAGAATCTCAGATGGGTTTTTTTGTTAGTTAGTGAGAGTGTTACTGACAATAAGAGTGAAGTTGCCATTGGGAATGACGAGAGGAGAAAGTGAGAGTGAGATAAGTCGAGCAGACGAGCACAGCTAATTGGGGTTTGCTTTGAGCTTCATCGAGATTGGAATTAAATGTGTAGGAGAGATAAAGAACCTTGAATTCAATCTGATTTCATCAATGACTCTAAAGTCTTTGGACTCGAATCCAGCAGTGGATGAGAGATCTCCGCCCTACTAAACTCGGTTGTGGTTGTGCTCGGATAATAAGTCTCTCGACTCGATTCCTCCTTCGTCCTTGTTGGTTTCCTCCTCCGCCGGAGATCATCTGTCTGAGTCGAGGCATCGGCGGCGAGTTGCCAAGTCGAATCGGAGAATGAATCGGTTTTGTAAACTTTGTACTTGTTTAGATCAATCGAGCTCCAAGACTGGTTTCTCCGGCGACTCACCCCCGGGGAATCTGTTGATTTGATCTCGGTGTATCGAAACGAAGTCTTTTTTAGTTATAGAGCTAGGGTTTATATTTATATTAGAAGGATCTAGAATCTCCGACCCTTTAATAACATACTCGTGACCACCGTGAACCGGGTGGATAAAATCTCCGTCTGATAAGTCGTGCCAAACGTAGCCGTTTTTGTAGCTCCTGAATTTAAACAAAACGTACATCAGATAATCTAACTGCTGATACTGAATGTAAACAGATCGAACGGCTAATAATGAACGTAAAATGATCGAACGACTCATAATAAATGTAAACTGATCGAATGGTTAAGAATGTACCGAAGGTAAATGGTGAAGGTGACGTGGAAGCTGAAGAGGCTGCTAAGAAATTTTGGAAAACAAATTGGGGGACCATTCTTGCAACAAAAACTGATGCCACGTGTCAAGCTCACAGGCTTCACATGTGCGGGGGGACTAAAAATGTAAATTTAAAAAAGGATGAGGATGAGTTCTATGCATGATTGAATGAAGGGGACCAAGTTGATACAAGTGGTAAACATGAGGGACTACGGGTGCTTTTTAGCCATGATTTTACTTAGATAATATACTTTACTTAGATTCCTCTGCGCCGCTAACGAACTCCATTGTCGTTAACAAATATAA
Organism: Limnanthes douglasii subsp. nivea; assembly: GCA_036936605.1. Taxonomy (NCBI): domain Eukaryota; kingdom Viridiplantae; phylum Streptophyta; class Magnoliopsida; order Brassicales; family Limnanthaceae; genus Limnanthes; species Limnanthes douglasii. The sequence continues at coordinate 90,303,560 of JAUPFV010000001.1, read as the reverse complement.
TGATTTTTCATGATTATACCCCTTTAATTACTCTATATTTTCCAATTTATACGTTATTTAATTTTAGAATATTTGAAAAAAAATTATATCATGAGTGGTACTAGTTCTTTTCGTCTTAAAAGAATAATACCAACGGTATTTTCGTATCTGTTTTCCGATTTACGGTTTAAAGGGTAAACGAAAAATATGTAAAACCTTATTGATGAGGTTTGATTTTGCTTTAGTAAATTGCTAAAGAAAAATTCTAGAGAGAGAAAATGCTAAAGAGTTTTTAGATAGAGAAAACACATGTACAAATGAGTTTCAAAGTAAAAGTGTTCAACCTCTTTATTAGAATAGTCTGGTCCTTTATATAGAGGAGCCAAGACTTAATCTCAAACTGCATCTGTTACAAAAGTGGACTAATTGTCGTTTAGTCCTTATAAATTATACAAAGTTACAATTATCTTCTAAAATTTACACGAGTCAAAAATTAAGGACAAAACTTACATTAATTACAATCAACTCCCTGAATTTATATTATTTACAAATTAATCCTTAAAACTCTATTTCCATATCAGAAGCCCTCCTAGTTCTCATGTCAGTAAATGAATGAGAAATAAAAAGTCTTCAAAACAGTTTGTCTTTGAATCGTCAACCTGTCATGAATAAAAAAATAACTATTCGAAGCCATTAGCTTAATCTATTATTCCAAGCATGTATACAATATAAAAGCTAAAAAACACATTCGAACCAATGGAAAAATAATCTTCGAATAATAACCGAAGGACAAATAATCTTCGAATAATCTTATCACTCCAAATAGATGTAATCACTTATCATTTCGAAGCGATGTAACTACTTTTTATAAAAATTGACCTCAAAGTATTATGTAAATAGACCATCCGCGAATGTAACGCTTACATGTATAACGGTTATATTCATCGTGATCCTAGTAATATAGCGTGACAGGTGTCGAACATCTAATCCACCCATCGATTCACATTCCAACCTATCATCATATGGGTCTTTCCATCTTCACACGTCTTTACCTATTTTATTATAAATACCACATATCTCTCATTTCAACTCTCCTCACACAAAAACCAGTTTAGAGAGAAGTTAGAGTTTTTGGCTACCTCCATCTGCTCCTCCTCTATTCCCAAAATTCTCACCGCAAAACTCAAATTTTTTGATCAACATTCATCTTCTCTGATCAACATACTTGGTTTATGAGAAAGAAACCAATAACCAAAAAGTCGAAGGCCATTCTTCCCAAAACACCAGAATCCTCTCATACTGACAGTAACCTAGTGTTTAGATCTTACAATTATTTTGTATTACGCAAAGAGCTGAAGAATACCGGAGAGCAGTGTTAATTCAAGGTGGTCCAATCAGAACTAGAACTGAGACATGTTGTTACGGTAATTTTGATCCTACCAAAGTCCCAAAGCTTTCACCTTCTCCCAGAATCGAAGAACAAATGTCATCTAGAATCTCAGGTCCTAAAACACCTCGAACTTCTTCAACTCAAAGCAAAGTTTCTCCTCTGAAATTGAAAACAAATAACTATTCCTCAGAAAGATCTTCATTAATCAAACCAAGAAAAACCTTCATCGTCATGGGAGATGAATCAGCAATCATCCAAAATCCTTCTCTTTTAAAAAACACAACTAACGATTATCCTCAAAGAGAAGTGATGGAGGAGGCGCCTCAAACTGCTAACCCTCTTACATAAAAAAATATTTCAACTTTTTAAGACCCTTGAGAAGAAACTTCAAAAGCCAACAAAGCTGAATCAGAGGCTATGAAAACTGATGTTGAAGCTGACTCTCAAGAAGAGGCTGACATTTGCTCCATTTCTGAAGAGGAAAGAGCCAAAATTGGGAGGAATCTAAGAAACCTCCAAAGTCAGTATATTATCGCCTTGAAGAAGGTTCGATATATATACTACAGAGAAATTCAAGCCTATTCCCTTAAGAAGCAATAGGGAATGGGGGAAAACATAACCCTTCATCTGCCAAAAGAAGGAGAAACTCCCCTCGACTGCAAGGATGATGAACTAGTGGTATACGCAGAAATCATCAACTGGGGTCTTCGATTTCCACTAGATCTGATGATCGTAGAGTACTTCGAAATCCTCAGTTTGTGCCCTACTCAGGTGACACCGAATCAATGGTTCACCCTCATGACGGTAATCATTGCATCCCACCTATCCAAAATACCCATGAGCATTAAAGACTTCATCTCACTGACTCAGCTTACAAAGGCCCGAAGCTTCCATTCTATTACCTCACCTTGATGGATGACCTCAAGATCATCGAAGATCTTCTGGAGGTTGATAAATTTTGGAAACAAAGATTTATTTTCATATCCGGGGCTTGGGAAAATGGCAAGGTAATTTCTGAAGACAACCATTCGAAATTAACTCTTGTTTGGAGAAGCAATCGTAAGTTCTTTAAAAAATTATGTTTTAATACAATATTTTTTATTTTATTATCTTTAACCTTTTATCCTGTTGACTTATACTAGATATTTCGAAGCGCTACTCAACATGTCGAGAAGCTGCTAAACATATTTTCCCAAAACTTGTTACCTGGGCTGAAAAAAATGGAATAACGCATTTCATTCTGCCTTTCAGCCCATCAATTTCCTCCAATGCCACATGTTTCCAATCAAAGAAGGTGGGCTGCCTCCTCAAGATTTATTTTTTTATCCAGATCCGAAGCTCGTATGCCAACGAATACCCCAACCTGACTGCAAAGTATTTCTTCCTATTCGCAACAAATCGGATAGACATCTACCAAAAAAGAAGAAAGAAAAAATCACCAAAGAAAAGAAATGCAAAAAGGCAGTTAGCACATCTGGTGCTAACCCTTCCACACCCTCCAAACCAAAGCGTCGAAAACGCAAAGTTACAGAACAGCCTCTTTCGCCCATCAAAGAGGGAAAAGTTCAAGAAACCTCATCGAAAAATAAAATATCTTCTTATTCTTTCGAAAAGAAAAAGAAACAGAGGAAAATCACTTTGTACAATTTGGTTCATGAAAACGAAGACGATGCTGTTGAAAACCAACAACGCCCTCCAATTCATTCGACCGAAGATCATTCTAACAAAAACAATCCTGTGATTGTCATTGATGACAACTCACCCACCGTTTATCATGCTCCTACAAGCTTCGACCGAAATATGTTTATCAATTTCGAGAACACAGAAGTGCTTGCTGGCAAAGAAGACCAAGTTATTCAAGTCATCCAAAATCACATGCTTGATTTTGCGAGGCCTACTCCAGACAAAGTTCTTCCAGAAGTTACTCGTTCTTACAAACCTTTCATATCTGTGGATATGATTCACAAGCCTAGTACATCGGAATTACGTAGTCCTTCTCCAAATCCTGCAATTGCTATCGCTCTTCAACCCTTTTCCGATCTTGACGCTGATGCAAAAACTTTTGCATCTCAAATCAAAGCCTCTCAAGACCATCTCAAACAGTTGGCCAAAGATATGGTTTACTATAAGGAATTTTATGAAGCTGAAAAAAAAATCAGAGAGACTTTGCACAACAATGTAGCAGAACAATTTTATAGTTATAAGATAGCTAGATCCGAGCTAATAAAAGGCGCTCTCTGTATAAAGGATCATCTTCGAATCAAGCATATGGTTGACACAGAGCTGCTGACAAAGTCTCATGAAGAAAAAATAAAGAAACTCAAAATCGAGCATGCTACTGAATTGAATACCGAAAAATCCAAATCTACCACACTTCAAAAATTCTCTAACTCTTTGTGAAGCAAAAAATAAAGAGTTGAGCGATTAAATAGAGAAACTGAAGAAGAATTTCGAAGCAGAAAAAGCTGCTGCTGTAACTACTACCGAACCTGAGCTTTCAAAGCATATGCAAACAGCTATTCAGGTCGGAAAAGAAGATGCAACCATCCTTCTACATCGAGAACTTCATGCTGCATATCCAAAAATCAATCTTACAAATTTTTGGAATGATATTCCTGAAGAAAAACATCCAAGCGAAGCTTTTGACTTTGTTCCCAGCTCATCATCTTCAGAAGACGAGTCATCCGAAGAAGAAGAATCTTCTGACTAATTAAGTAGCTACCCTTTGAGTCTTTTTTTGTCTTTGTCTAATCGGAATATTTCTTTTTGTATTGTAACACCTTGATTTAAATGACAAAGATTTTTTTCTTTTTATGTTACCGTTCTCTTACATATTATTCGATGCTAATTACTTAAAATGATTACAAAATTTTAACAAAACAACATAAACTTACCACCTCAAATACCTTAATAAAAATTGATGAATATTATAAACCTTCGAAAAAATTGTATCTATTCGAAAAGATATGAATATGCTGTTAAGCTTGATTAGCTTATCAAAATTCATAGTGCACTTTTAAGCATTTACTTTAAAATAATAAATGTAATGTGGTTACAAAACATGGTCATCTTTTCGAAAAGTGTCATAGACACTTCAGAATATTCTATTCTTAACTAATCTCAAAGGTGATCAATCTTTGATGATTTGTTAAGATAGTGTCCAAATAAATGTAAATAACCATTGGCCAAAAAACGAACTTTATTGATAAAGTTGAATATGTACATGTACATGGCGCCTCATTAAAACCTTCCTGGGCCAACAGGGTAGGAAAGAGTGCATCATTCAAAACAAAAATTACAAAGTAAAAAAACATGTCTACTCCCAAAAAGCTTCAGTGCTGAATATTCGATAGATGTTGTAACATTCTCCCCTCAAAATCACAAAGACGATAAGACCCCGGCTTAATTATTTCAACAACTGTATAAGACCCTTCCCAATTTGGAGCCATTTTTCTGAGGCTCTTTTCCTTTATGTGTAGGAAAACTTTTCGCAACATTCTATCACCTTCTTTAAATTATCTTCTTTTTAGCTTAGAATCATATCTACTTCTCATAAGAGTTTGATAATGTGTTGCATTCAAATAAGCTTGAACCCTTTTTTCCTCAATCAAATCCTAATTTTCCCTTCGAATTTCATCATTAAATCTGTCAGAATATTAAGATATTCTAAAAGATGACGTCGTAGATTCAATAGGGCTTACTGCATCCATACCATATGCGAAAGAAAAAAGAGTCTCTTTTGTAGCCTCTCTTGGAGTTGTTCGATAAGCCCAAAGCACCTCTTGCAAATAATTTGGCCATTTTCTAGCTGCCCCCGATAGATTCTTCTTCAAGCCATCTAAAATCGTTCTATTTGTCACTTTCACTTGTGCATTAGCTTGAGGATGAAAGGGCGTAAAAAGACATTGATAAATCCTTTTAGAAGTACAAAATGCAGCCATTTCCCTATTATTAAATTGAGGGCCATTATCTGTTGTAATTCTCCGAGGAACCCCAAAACAACAACAGATATTATTCACAATAAATTTGGTGATATCCTTTGCTTTTGTGCCTGATAGCGGTTCTGCTTTTTCCCACTTCGTAAAATAATCCACCGTCACAATTATCATCTGCCTTCCCCTAGAGGCCATCAGCAAAGGTCCCACCAAATCAATTCTTCATCTATCAAATGGTATCGCCTCAGATATAGACATAAGCGATACTGCTGGTCTGTGAATAGCATTAGAAAATCTCTGACAAGTATCACAACCTCGGACTAAATTCTTAGCATCGTTCATGATTGTAGGCCAGAAAAACCCTGCAAGTAAAACTCTACACGATAAATCTTTAAACCCACAATGAGCTGACCCTTCGCCATCATAAAATTCTGACAATACTTCTTGTGATTCTTGCTTGCCTAAACATCGTAGTCAATGGTCTGCTTAATTCCTTTTTATATAAAATTCCATCTAGAACTATATATCTGACGGCTTTACCCCTTAACTTTTTAACCAAATGAGAATCATGTGGGAATAATCCTTGGGTCAAGAAATTAAGAATATCTGATCGCCAATCACGTCGGCTTTCATACGTGACCAAAAATTCTTTTATAATTTCACATTGCCTAGATTAAGTAACAATTGAAGGGTTTTCTTCTAGCAAAATCCATGGATGTTTTTCCTTGTAGGAAACATTTGCTAAAGAATCAGCCACCATGTTATTTCCTCGCCCGATATATTCCACAACCACATTGTCAAACATAAGCATTAAATTCTGAAGCTCCCGGAGATATAAAATCAAACGATCCTTCCTTGCTTCGGAAAATCTGGATACCTGATTTGCCAATAACTGAGAATCCGTTTCCAGACGTACTAAACTCGCCCCACAAATTTTTGCTAATCTCAAACCTGCCAAAGCAGCTTCGTACTCAGCTTCATTGTTTGAAGCATGAAAAATCAAATTTAATTGATTGGACCATTGTTTCGCCCGTCGGAGCTATCAACTGAACCCCAGCATTGAACCCTGAAATACTAGACCCTCCATCCGTTCGAACAATTCACCTCGAATCTATAGGAAAATCTTGTTTACTTTTTTCCTCATCCGACCAACTTGAGTGGAAATCAACAAAAAAATATCAGCCAGTGCTTGTACCTTGATCGGTGTTCGAGGTGGAAATAAAATATCGTAGTCCCCTAACTCCACTGACCGTGTAGTCATCCTCCCTGAAATATCAGGTCGTTGCAATACATTTTTAAGAGGAATGAAGTTCGAACTTCTATAGTTAGAGCTTGAAAATATGGACGCATCTTCCTAGCGGGAATCCCCAATGCTAAAGCAACCTTCTCCAACTTCATATATCTCTTTTCTGCTACCACCATAATTTTACCAATGTAATACACCGGCTTTGGAATTCCTGAATCTTTACTAATTAGCACTGCGCTGAGTGCAAAATCTGATACGACAATGTACAATAATAATTTCTCCCCATTTCGAGGCTTTGTTAATATTTCCGGTGATGACAACAAATTTTTAATGTTTGTGAACGCTGCTTCGCATTCCGACGTCCATTCGAACCTGTTAGGTCCTCGTAACACTTGAAAGAAAGGAGAGGATTTATCAGAAAATCGTAAGATAAATCGATTAAGTGCTGCTAACCTTCCTATCAATATTTGCATTCTTTGACAGATCGAGGTGAATTAATTGTTATCAAAGCTTTTAACTTTTCTCGGTCGACTTCTATTCCTTTTTCACTAATAATAAAGCCCCAAAACTTCCCCGATCGAACTCCGAAGGTACACTTCTCAGGATTTAATTTCAACCTGATCGCTCTTAGATTCAAAAACTCCTCCTCTAAATTATCTAGATGCACTTCGTCCCTTGAACTTTTCACTACCATATCGTATATATATACCTCTATATTTCTTCCGATCTGCGTAGCAAAAGATTCATTCATCAATCTCTGATAAGTGGCTCCAGCATTCTTCAATCCAAATGGCATCACTCTATACCAATGCAGGCCTCTATCAGTTATAAAATTCGTGCACTCTTGATCCTTTGGATCTGATTATACCCTGCGAAAGCATCCATAAAAGTCAAAATTTTGTTGCTAGAAGTGGAATCAATCAACTGATCTATTCGAGGAACAAGAAATGGATCTTAGGGGCAAGCTCTATTCAAATCTATAAAATCCACACACATCCTACATTTCTCATTCTTCTTTTTAACCATCACCGGATTTTCCATCCACAAAGGATACTGTGATTCCTTTATGTGTCCGACCGTAGACAACCGATCCACTTTTGCAACAATTTCTTCCGTTTTTTCCGAAGAAAAACTCTCCTTTTTTAAATCACCGGCTTGACCTTCAAAATTAGGCCAAGATGTGCCGAATTACTTCAATAGGTACTCTTATTACATCTTTTGTCTTTCAAGCGAAGACATCCAGATTCTGAGATAAAAAATTAAACAGTTGTTGACGTAGAAAAAGGGTCAATAAAGTTCCAATCCGAAGCATTTTTCCTTCCGAAAAAGTAAACCCCACTATTTCTTCACTCACTCTTAAAGACCCCGGGGTTTCCTCAGATCGTCAACCCTTTCTTCCAAATCTGAGGGTACCTCTATAACTATTATTCTCGCATCAAATCTCCACTGCTGGATCCACAGACCCGAAGCGCAGTGGCATAGCATTCTCTGGCAACCTTTTGATCGCCTCGAACCACTCCAACTTTGTCTCCAACCACGTACTTAAAGCATTGATGAACTGTTGAAACTACTCCAGACATTCTTGAAAGCCATGATCTTCCAAAAATAGCATTATAACTTGTAGGATAGTCCACCACCACAAAAAGTACTTGGACCTTTTTCTTTAATTGCCCTTTTCCCAAACTAACTTCTCCCTTGAATTCTGCAACAACACGAGCTATTACACCCGTGAATCCAATACTTGATTGAGTAATTCGAGGTGGGTTTATCATCCTATCATAGGTGGACTTAAAAAGGACATTAGCAGAACTGCCAGTGTCAATCAGCACACGCCGAATTTCGACGCCAGCCACCGCAGCTCCAATTACCACAGCATCCTCATGTGGTCCTGCAATCCCTCTCAAATCATATTCATCAAACAAAATGAAGGGAATATCTTACTTTCCATACAAATGTGTTGACATCGTCCCTTCAATTTGAGTTTTCAGATTGACAACATGTCTTTTCCTCAAACTGTCTGAATTTTCAGTCATTGAATCGCCCCCAAAAATTGCCAACGATTCAAAAACTTGCACAATTATCGAACATGACCCTTTTCCACAGAAACAACTTCAACGGGCTCCTCGACTGCCATCAGAAGCAACCTATTCGGATCATTTTCAACATATTCAGTAGAAGCATCAAATGACTCAATTTGTGAATTTATAATCATCAAATTCTCAGCTGGTGGTGCAGCCTCCGAAGTTGATGCGCCGTTATTGTTCGATGCACTCCCATGTGACTTCACATAAGTCATGAGCTTTCCATTCTCAATCAGATATTGGATTTCTTTATTCAGAGAAATACAATCATTCGTATCATGCCCAATATCATCATGATACCTACAAAATTTATTATTCCTTGCTTCTCTCGGACTGCTGATAGGAGTTGGCTTCCTAAAGTTCACAGAATTCTTAGTTTTATCGCAAATGACAGAACCACTCTTTGTCAAATCAGCATAATATTCTGGCCTAACCCATGCATTTGGCTTAGGCCTGTTGTAATTGTTAGATGGAGTGTGGTTCGAATAACCACCACTCCGAAGAGGCAAATTTTTGTTCTTCTGCCTCGACTGCTGATTATTCCCATTACCATTGTTATTTCCATTCGAGGGCTGTCCCTGATTATGGGATGCATGTCCTGAATTTTTCGAAGTATTAGCTGGCCCACCTCGGTCTCTGCTCGACTCCTCCACCTTAATTTGATCCTTGACATGAGCAGTCAATGCTCCAAAAGTCAAGGCCCTGGAAATTATCCCTAGGAGAAAGCTGCCATCGCCATATTTTCTTCACAATTGTCCAAACTAGCATTTTTCAACACAAATCTTTTGGTATAGTCTTTCAATTTTTCTCTCGGTGCCTGCTTACACTGAATAATTGTATCACCATTGGGTCTCATCTCTTTGCTTCCCACGAACTGCCTTCGAAAAGCAGTATAAAAATCCCTGAAATTTGATATAGACCCCCTCAGAATCCTGTTGTACCAGTTGAGAGTGGTTCCTTTAAAAGTTTGAGAAAAGGCACGACACACAAGTCGGTCGTCATCCTCGAAATTCATCATATAATTTTTGAATTATTCGATGTGATCATCGGGATCTTGTGATCATCGGGATCTTGCATCCCATCGAATTTCATCCGTTAATAGAGAATTTCTCCAATCAACGCCTTGAACTAATTGATCATCGTTCCCTATTGTGACGAAACCTTCTTTATTTTGATAGATACGAAACCTTCTTTGTTTTTCTAGATGGGAAACTTCTTTATTTTTGCTAATTGCGAAGTCTTTTTTATTTTGCTAAATGCGAAGTCTTTTTTATTTTGCTAGATGAAAAACTATTTTTGTTTTGCTAGATGCAAAACCTTCTTTCTTTTGCTAGATGAGAAACCTCTTTCTTTTGATAGATGCGAAACATTATTTGTTTTAGTAGATGTGAAACCTGTTTCAATTGTGTACATCTAGATGCGAATTCAGGGCTATTATAATACATGCTAGATGCAAAACCAGCCCACTAGATATGAAACCATATAACTAAGAAACATGTGTAAAATACTTTTTAAAAAAATCAAAACGTATCAGGAGTGGTACTAGTTTTGTTTTTCTTAGAAAAACAAAACCAATGGTATTTTCGGATTTTTTTTCCAAGTTACGGTATAAAAGATATGAACCTTTAAAAATTTAAAAAAAAAGAAAGAGAAATTGGTTACCGAATTTTATATAGAAGGGTATTTAAGGTATAAAGTCTCTTAAAAAATTTAGGCATTTATCCGTAAAAAGTTTGTTGAATGGGTCTTAAATGGTTTTCTTCCTTTTTTTAATACAGTATCAAAAGAATTAAAACTACTAATTAGCAGTTTTAAATTTTTTAACAATATAAATCTAAATTTTTTTAGCAGTTTTAATTTTTTATTTCGAAGCGTATCATATAGACAACTTGTTTGATTAGTCCCTTAATATAAAATATAAAGACTTTGTTTTTATTTTTGTAATTAAGAATCAAAATATATTAACTTTAAAAAATGGTAAAAGTTAGTGGATAATATTGGTATCAAAAATTTATTTTGAACTAATATTGAGACTATTTAGAGCCTCCCTTAATTTAAAACTTCATATATAAATTTTTAAAGATATTTGAATATTTTAAAAACCTTTTAAACTATTTTTTTGTGTAAAAAATGTTAAATAAAATAAAATATGTTCATACAAGTACCTAAGGCATACCTCGAGGAGTTATAATCGATATAAGGAGGTCCATTGACAGGACTCTGCTAAAACAAACATAGTAGGAATGACATAAACAACAGAGATAGACTAGAGTATCTAAATTAACGTTACAAGGGCCAATCGGACCGACAGAGAATAACTCCAAAGAAGTCCACACCAAAGAAAGGCAACGGATGAGACCGAGGAGGGGAGGACCTGCAATTAAAGTAGAAGAATAAATAAATAAAGTCAATTAAAAGTAGTTACATAGGTCAGCTAATCTTGGTACCATGGAATCTAAACCGAAGATCAAAGAAGATTCGGTGAGAAACTAGAGAGGCATTGGCTGGAAGGGAACAAAAAATTCTTGAGTTCCTCTCCTTCCGGACGTGATAAATTACCGCGCCAATGCAAGAGCGCCAAATATGATGGTTTCGAGAATGAGACCAATTTGATGCCTCACAGACCCAAGACTGCCAACACGAAGCAGGAAAAGGGAAACCTAGTTTTGAACTAGCAAAAGTCCAAATACTCTGAGTGAAACTACATTCAAAGAGGAGATGAACAATAGTTTCAGAAGCAGAGTTACATAAGACACAGTCAGGTGGGGTATTGAAACCCCAAATGAGAACCTTATCTCTGGTAGAAAGTTTTCCCAGGATAGCAAGCCATAAGATAAATGATTGACGAGGAATATTGAATTTATTCCATACGAACCCGACCCATCCCACAACAGGGGCAGGCGTGCGAATAACGTTATAAGTATCCTTGATTGTGAAGCTGTTGCAGCCAACCTTCGCAATCTAAAAAGGAACATCATAGGAGTTGATGTTAGGAGGGGGCAGGGTGAGGATGAGGTTGTTGATCTCCAGAAGATTAGATCGACTTCTAGCTCTAGTCGATTTGATGTTTGGAGGCGAACTCCAATGACCATCAAGAATGATATCCGATACCTTGAGGTTTTTCCCCAGCCGGTAATCCTTGATGATATTGGTTTCATATTGCGAAGCAAGAGAGGAGCCATGGGTCATACCAGAAGGAAGTACTCGAACCATTGCCAATAGCAACCCTGTACAAATTACTAGCCAACGGGCGAAGACGAAGGATTTTCCTCCAAATCCAAGGGGAGGAACCAGAAGAAAGATCCCAGAAATTATTATTATTTATTTATTATATTTTTATCCAATCACACCAGATAGAGTGACTGTTATTACTAATAATAAACCAGGGATGATTAAGGACAGCCGTCTGATTCCAGCTTTTTAAATCCAATATCCCAATGCCGCCCTCTTTTGTGGGAGAGGTGATAATAGACCAGGCCACTTTAGCCCCATGAATTTTCATAATAGAACCCGACCAAAGAAAATGAAGAAGGTTCTGAATCAGCTCTTTAATGATCCTAGAAGGAAGGATGAAGATGGAGGACCAATAAACTTGACCAACAAATAAAAAAGATTTGATAAGTCTACCCGCATAAAACAGATGCTTGGAAGTCCAAGAATCAATCCTGGCGGTTATTTTATAAAGAAGAGGACGACAATCCGAGTGGGTAAGACAACCATTAAGAAGGGGGACTCCTAGATATTTGACTGGGAGAGAACCTTCCAAATAACCCATAATAGGCAGGAGCTCGGAGCAATGGAAGTGGAGTTCCAAGAGGTCTTGAGAATTCCGGTTTGGAAAACCTCTAGGACACCGTTACAGATGTCCTGACCAACAACATTCCAAGTGGATTTGAAGAAACTGGAATTAAAACCATCAGGACCAGACGATTTATTATTATCAATACTGAAAAGGGCAAACTTAATCTCCTCGTTAGTGATTGCACGAATCATTGAGGCTTTGTCAATATTACTGACTTTAGAGGAAAGAAAAAAGGAGACTTTCTCCAACCCCGGATAACCAGCAGGATGCCTAGTACCAAAGGAGTCCTCAAAATAACTCACAATGACCTTGGAAACACTAGCGGGAGTTGAAAAAGTGATACCCTGGTCATTATTGATAGAAATAATTTTGTTACGGAAAAGACGGGTTTTTATACTCTTATGGAAAACTTTGGTATTTTTATCAGCAAGCTTAATCTTGTTTTCTCTAGATTTTTGCGTGAGGAAGGATTCTTCAGCACGACTAAGAAAGATGAAATTCGTAGAAACCTCAACTTCTTTGGTGACAAGGATAGGGTTAAATGGGTCGAGGGCGAGATTAGATTGAGCTTGAAAAAAATGTTTTGAGCATTAGAAAACCTAGAACTAATCTTGATAAACTCCTTACGAATAAGGAAATAATTCACTGAGTCCAGCAGCAAAAGTGTTAATTGTAAAAGGGGCAAATAAAATAAACCCATTAACGTATTTATTATTTATTAGAGAGAAATATGTAATGGAAGTAGAATGGAAAGGACTATCAATTAAATATTCAAGGACTACCTAGGACATAAATGGGGACCACTTTCCCCACTATATAAGGGAGCCCCTTTATTCTTGAGTAGGTGGACATTATTTAATACTTTATATTTTTACTTTCTCTCTCTACATTCTTAACACTAGTCACATCAAGCGCTAGATCCAAGATTCCCCCTTTCTTGTCATTATTTTACTCATCATTGGTGCCGTTTGTGGGAACATGTGATACCTGAAAGGCAATTGTTTCTTCAAAATCACAACTTTATCCCAACAATGAATGACGAGGTGACTAGGGAAGGGGTCGGGATAGTGGTGGCCCGAGCTATTTCGCTGTCCGAAGGTGAAGGGGCCCCCGACCATGATCATTGACAAGCGATCGACTCTTATCATGACACGAAGACAATTGATAGAGGATATCACGAAGCGGAACGCTGAGAAGGAGAGATCCCTAGACAAGAAAAGAGCTCGTGAAGGAAAAAAAAAAGAACCGATGATCGATAACCGCGAAGAAATCTCCCCGGGAGAGGGTCATCGTATCGACGCCCGACCTATTCAAGGTTATCGGGAGTCACAACCAGACAGGGAGCGGGAAGGAAGGACCAAGTGCTATTCGAAAGATGATCGAGGCAGCTCCACTGATTTCACTTCGGACGATTCCTCGGGAAGAGAATAACGTCGCAGGGTAAGACGAAACAAGCTCGCAAGAAAAAATAAATCTTGAAGCAATAGGGCACCACATTCCGACTCACCTAAGTTCAAGAAAGGCAGCACCGAAAAAAGAATACCAAACTCTCACGAAAAAGAAGAAATACTGACAGCAAGTAGAGAAGAACATGTAGTTTTACCCCAAGTCTAGTGGCAGCCGTCAATTAGCCAGACGCACGGGTACAGAGTCAGTAGTCAGTTCATCAACCAGTGCAATGAAGGATTATATGGAATTCCTACCGAGGGACTCGGCGGCGGCGCCTTCGGTTTTGGTTTGAATTGGAGAGCATCGCCGTTGTCAGATGAGATACTGTCGGGATACCTCCTGGAGAGATTTGATATATCTAAACTAGAGAAATATGATGGCAAAAGAGACCCAAACAACCATTTGGAAGCTTTTAAGAACTTCATGTTAAGTTTCGATAACGATGACAAGTTGTTATGCCGAGCTTCTTCGATGACCTTCAAGGATCGAGCATCTAAGTGGTACAACCGGTTATCAATGGGTTGCATAAAGAATTTCAGGATGTTTTGGATGATGTTCTGACAATAATTCATGGGAAGCAAAAGCTTCCGAGCTAATGGAGACACAATCGTCAACTGTAAACAAAGGCTCGGAGAGAGCCTCAGGGATTATACCAGACGCTTTATTGATGCAAAGACCGACCTTGACCACTACGAGGAGAATGTGGCGCTGACGGCATACCGTTTAGGGCTGCTCCTAGGACCGATGAAACAAGCGGTCACATAGAAGAAGGCTTTTACTTTTTCCACCATTCTAGCTCAAGTGGAAAAGCAGATATTGATAGAGGAAACCGAGGCTTCTGAGTTGGCAGCACAGATCCAAGAGACCTCATAAGCGTCGGTAGTCATAAAACAGGGCACTCAACCTTGCTACGTCCCGCAGGCTCAGCCAATCAGCACGATACCGCCAACTCAGCCCGTACCGGCCAAACCTCAGACGTCTCAAGTTCAGAGGACTAATCATACCAATCAGGTGGTCACACGACCCATTTCCAACAAATGGACCCGACCTTCCTACTTTGCTGACTTAACTGAATGCGTATCTACTATCTATGAAAAGACTAAGAAGAGCGGGATTTGTCGAAGGCCTTTTTCCATCCCAACACCCCAAGAAAGCAGAAATAATCGATAATGCAGATACCATGAGGATGTGGGGCAGGATACCAAGGACTGTACTTCTCTCAAAAAGGAAATACAGATATTGATAGAAAACGGAAAATCACTCGATTATGTAAAGAAGAAAGCACAACAAGGTGCAGCTTCGAAAGAAATCGTGACAATACAAAAGTCGGAGACAACAATGACAATTTCCGAAGTAACAGATCTTTTTTATGTATCCGTCGAATATCTCGACCCCGATGTTAGTCGTAATATCATTGGTGGCATGGAAGAAGAAGTTGTGGAAGGCCGAAGGAAGGTAAGCAGCCTCTGTCGATATTTTAAATCCTTGACTATCTTTGGTGATGACTCTATGGCAGGGATCACCCATTCTTCCCGGAAACGACCTGTTTTGAACTTGGTGACTCAGTTGGAGGCTCGGACGTCTCCCCATGTGAGAATAAACTCATCATCAATCTTGTATTTTGACAACGATGACATGAGGGACATAGCCGGTCCCCACGAAGACGTCGTCGTTATAGGGGCAACCATTGCGGGAGAAGAAGTCCGGTGTATCCTCGATGACACCGGAAGTTTGGAAAACATAATCTTCGCCTTTATGTTTTCCCAATTTAAGAAACCCCCAGTTATTACGAGGTCGGATCAGACTATTGTGGGATTTACAAATTTGGCCGCAGTGATAATAGGAGAATTCGAGGGCGTTGTTCAACTCAGCTGCGGGCCGTTCAAAAAAGAGGTCACTATTCTGTTTGTCGTGGTAGATGCGACAGCTTCTCAAAACGCAATTTTAGGGTGATCATGGTTGTCGCGGATGCATGCGGTGACATTTACTATTCATCAATGCTTAAAGTACGTGGTCGGTAACAATGTGAGGGTAGTAAGAAGCAGCCAGAAAGCGGCGAGGGAATTCTACCAGGCATCTTTAGCACCAAAAGGCGATCAGAAAATGGAGCAAGTTCGGGACTAGCAGTTAAGGGGACTTCTATTGGGTTCGTTACCTATGGACGATCCAAGGAAAGTTCCCAGTTTTTTTACTACCGATGAGGATCGCGAGAGATACCAGTTCGCTGAAGGGAAAATCTTGCAAATCGGAACTAATTTATCGCCGGTTTTCAAGACAAAATTGATTTTAATACTACAAGAGAATTTGCATTTGTTCGCTTGATGTTCGGAAGACGTAACCCGAATCCCAAAAGACCTGATAATTCAAAGTTTGGTTGTTAATATAAATGTCCGACCCATCTCACAAAAACGTCGGGCTTTCTCGCCGGATAAGCGAAAATTATTCTATGAGAAATTGAAAGAATGCTCAGCGTCGGTCATATGAAGGAGTCGAGCTACCCGCGGTGGACATCCATTCCCATTTTGGTCAAAAAGAAAAATGGCAAGTGTAGGATGTGCGTAGATTTCACCGACCTCAACCGAGCATGCCCCGAGGACCCCTTCCCGATGCCAAGAATCGACCAATTGGTTGATTCAACGTCGGGTAACAAACTACTCTCTTTTATGGACGCATATGGAGGATATAACCAAATCAAGCTAAACTCGACGGACCAAGAAAGCACGACGTTCATCGCCGGAATGGGGTTTTATTGTTATAAGGTTATGCCCTTCGGGTTAAAAAAACGCAGGAGCGACATATCAGAGGCTGGTAAACAAGGCGTTTGAGAATCAGATCAGGAGGAACATGGAAGTCTATATAGAGGATATGCTCGTGAAAAGCAGGACTGACGATGACCATTTTGCTGATTTGAAAGAAACGTTTGGCAGTCTAAGGAACATAAACCTTAAGCTAAACCCGGAGAAATGTTCTTTTGGAGTACGGTCGGGAAAGTTCCTAGGACTCTTTGTTAGCAAAAGAGGAATCAAAGCAGACCTGATCCAACTGCAAGCTCTAGTAACCAGGACCCCACCAAGGAATATCAAGGAAGTCCAGATATTAACCGGGTGCCTAGCGGCTCTAAATCGGTTCATATCTCGTTCATCTGACAAATGTGCTCCCTTTTTTCAGGTTTTCAAGAAATGCAAAGTCTTTTGATTGGACACTGGCTTGTGATGAGGCTTTCTTGGGAAGCCTCTGAAAAAGGAAGTCATTTTTCTCTATGTGGCGGTTTCTGATTTTGCAGTGAGTGCGGCTTTGGTCAACGAGTCGGGAGCAGTCCCTAAAGCAGTATATTTCGTGAGCAAAAGCTTGTTAAATGCAGAGACGAGGTTTTTGAAACTGGAGAAAATGGCGTTGGTTTTGGTGACCGCGGTATGAAAAATTCGGCCGTACTTCCAGGCCCATTCAATTATCGTTTCCACTCAAATATGTACTACATCGTCCAGACATGTCGGGATTGATGAGTCCGGAAATTCTCACCACTCACTGTAGAAACCGGACAGGGGAAATTCGGACATAAGCCACCCACTGAACCATCCGTACGGAACAAAAGTACTAAAAACTAATCACCTTTTGACTAAGCTAATTGCTAATCTGCTTAATAAACTAATGTGTTTTTGAACTCGACCCAGCTTCATAAGTTTGACCCGAAAGCCCATGTGGCCCATAATTAAAGGTATAAATACCCAACCACTTTCATTAATGAGGGTAATGAACATTTAATACAACCAGGCAGCTCAAATATCTTACTACAAAATACTTAAACATTAAATACCTTTGAAACACCATAAAACACCTCACCGAATTACCCTCAGTAAAAAATAATCCACACAAAATTGGCGGCCACAGTGGGAGGAGAAGGTGCCTGAATTTAGCATTCAAAACCATCAAGAAAATCGAGTTCGGACGAACAGGAAGTACCACGAACTTTGGAAGAAGTGGTGGGAGAAAATGATGAATACACGATTGAAGAGCGAGATAGATTGAAAGCTGAGATAGAAACCTTGAGGGCTGCTAAAAGGGTAGAGATGGGCTTAAAAGAAAAATCAAAAGTGTTAGTCGTTCACCATACGGACAATCCAACGGAGCATGACCCATCGGTAAAGACCCATGTAAGTATTAAAAAGACTCATGCTAGCTCAAACAAGTCTCACCGGTTTAAACCGGTGGAGAGCTCAGACTCGGATTCATAATCTTCTAGTAGCTCCTCTAACAAAGATGAAGTTGAGGAGTCCCTGTCATCCAGCAACGATGAAGGTCGTTCTAAAAAAGAAGCAGAAGTTGGTCAAAAAGTATTCAAGAAAGAGGGACAGGCATAAAAGGTTGAAAAGTTATCTAGGAAAAGGGTCATCTCATGGTCACAGCCATGGCCGGAGACATGTAGACCGACTGTTGATGGATAATTTCACCTTTCATGATGAACCAGGTATCTTTGCAACTCCCAATGAAGATACTGTGTTTAGTCGTGGCCGGAATTGGAGACAATCTCTATTTTCTTCCAAGATACTGTCTGGAAACCTTCCTAAGAGGTTTGACAGCACAAAGATGGAAAAATACGATGGGAGTAAAGATCCAGATAATCATCTGGAACAATTCAAAAACTTTATGATGAATTTTGACGATGATGATAATTTGCTTTGTAGAGCGTTCTCCCAGTCTTTTACGGGGTGTGCTCTGAAGTGGTATAATAGTCTTCCACAGGGCTGCATCAGAAATTTTGTTACTTTTTGGGTGGCCTTCCGGAGGCAGTTCGCCGGAAGTAAGGAAGTGAAGGGAAATAGAGACACTATTATCCAGTGTGCCCAAGAACCTAATGAATCCTTAAAAGAATATATAAGTCGCTTTGTGAACACCAATAATGGATTAGCTGATTTCTTTGAACAAGTAGCAATAGCTTCTGTAAGGTAGGTTTGAACCTTGGTAATTTGGTTGATTCAGTAACAAGAAAGAAGGCCATGACGTGGGCCGGTTTACTGAATCAAGTGGGGAAACAAATCAATGTAGATGAAATGAAAAAGACCAGGGTGCATAGGCAGGTGAGATCGGCCCCAGCTGCACCAAACCAGAACCAGAATCAGTCCGGGTACATGGCTAATGAAGCCGGACAGGGTCCTAGCAGGGCAAGGCTCAATCCCACCCAACATGAGCTCAGAGCCAACAATCCAGAAATAAGCGAGGGCCTTGGGTTCAACCGGAGTGGTTTGCCGAGTTGAAAGAGAATGTGGCAACCATCTATGACAAAACAAAAGAAGAAGTACATTTCAGGAAGCCAATTGCGCTTCAATCTCCCAGGGAAAGTCGTGATAATGTTGGGTGCTTATGTTAAAATAAGAAGTCAAAATATGCCTGATAATGCTCATCGGATTGGCCTAACAAACAACACAGGGACGACGGCTCCGGATGGGGCTATGGTGATAATTTAAAGATTCGATGTGGAGTCAGAGTATTTGGATCCCGATCCAACTCGCAATAAGGCGGGTGTTATCACAGAACACAGCAAGACGGTGTCCGGGCTCATCAGCTTTTTTGAGTCACTTACCATATTTGGAGGGGACACCATGACTGCACCAACTGCTTCTTCGAGGAAGAGGCATGTTCATACCCTGGCTACTCAACTGGAAGGAGGCATGACTTCCTATCAATCGCAAATTCCTTTTCCCTTCATTGTTTTTGATGAAGATGATTTAAGGGATATAGCTGGTCCCCGTGAAGATGTTGTGGTAATAGGAGCATCCATTGCGGGCAATGACATTAGACGAATTTTGGTGCACACCGGCAGTTCAGCCAATATCCTCTTTTTAATTTCCTATAAAGAAATGAAGAATCCAGCAGTGATTCAACGTTCGAACATGTCAATTGTGGGTTTCACTAGAAGCTCAGCGGACGTGATCGAGGAGTTTGAGGAGGAGGTTTTGTTGGGCAAGGGACCTTTTAAGAAGATGGTCATAGTACTTTTTATTATGGTGGATTGTCCCACATGTTACAATGCCATTTTGGGAAGATCTTGGCTCTCCATAATGTATGTTGTGGCTTCAACAGTCCACCAATGTTTAAAATACGTTGTGCAAGGACAAGTGGTAGTTGTCCGAAGTAGTCAAAAGATAGCAAGGGAGTGTTATGCAATAGCACTGGCCCCTTAAACTTTGGGGGCAGTTCGGATCAGTGAGGATTAGCAGTTGGAGGGGCCCTCTGGGGGAGAGGGTGAAATTGATGA
This sequence comes from Limnanthes douglasii subsp. nivea, assembly GCA_036936605.1. Classification (NCBI taxonomy): domain Eukaryota; kingdom Viridiplantae; phylum Streptophyta; class Magnoliopsida; order Brassicales; family Limnanthaceae; genus Limnanthes; species Limnanthes douglasii. The sequence goes on along the minus strand of JAUPFV010000001.1, from coordinate 90,283,425 downwards.
CCCCAGAGAGACCCATGGTGTTTTAATACCAATTGAAGAGGTTGAAACTCACTCTCTGGCTGAAGGAAGAAACGTCAAGATCGGATCTAAGATGAAATCAGAACTGAAGAGTAAGATTTTATCTTTTTTAATAGACCATCAACATGTTTTTGCTTGGTGCAATGCTGATGTAACCGGAGTGCCATCATATATTATATCACACCAACTATCCATCCGAAGAGATATAGCACCTGTTGTACAAAAGAGGAGAGCTTTTTCTAAGGAGAAAGTTGATTTCATAGTTCAAGAGGTTGACCGGCTTACTAAGATGGGGCACATAGAGGGATCCCAGTACCCTTTATGGACCGCCAATCCGGTACTAGTAAAAAAGAAAAATGGGAAGTGGTGAATGTGCATTAACTTTACATACCTTAATAGGGCTTGACCAAAAGACCTATATCCGGTCCCTCGGATCGATCAGTTAGTGGACTCCACATCTGGGAACAGGTTATTGTCCTTTATGGATGCCTTCTCCGGGTATAATCAGATTCAAGTGGATCTGAAGGATCAAGAATACACTACTTTTGTTACTGATAGAGGCCTTCATTGTTATAAGGTGAAGCCTTTTGGGTTAGAGAATGTTGGGGCTACTTATCAGAGGTTGGTGAACAAAGCTTTCGCTAATCAAATTGGAAGAAACATAGAAGTTTACATTGCTGACATGATGGTAAAGAGTGTGGAAGAAGAACTACACTTGGCAGATCTGCAAGAAACTTTTGCCAGCTTGGTAAAAGTAAATTTAAAGTTGAATCCAGAGAAGTGTGTTTTTGGAGTGTAGTCCGGGAAGTTTTTAGGGTATGTGATAAGTGAGAAAGGGATACAGCCTGATCCAGACCAGCTTAGTGCTTTATTGCAGAGGAGTCTACTCGGAATATTAAACAAGTACAAAGATTGACAGGGAGGTTAGCTGCTCTAAACCGTTTTATCTCAAGGTCTTCGGATAGGTGTGACCCGTTTTTTCAACTTTTAAAAGGTGCAAAAGAATTTAACTGGTCTCCACAGTGCGACCAGGATTTCGATGAAATTAAAAAACACTTATCCTCCCCTAAAACCTTGTTTAAACCTGTTGATAGAGAGACATTATACATATATTTAGCAGTCTCTGATTGTGCCATAAGTGCAGTGCTAGTAAGTGAGGTGGATAATTAGCCTCGTCCGGTGTACTACATCACAAAAAGCTTGATAGATGCTGAAAAGAGGTATTTAAAACTTGAAAAATTAGCACTGGCTTTAGTAATTGCTGCTAGGAAAATAAGACCCTACTTTCAGTCTCATTCTATCATTGTCCGAACGTTTTTCCCCTTGAAAAACGTTCTTTAGAAGACAGACGTATCAAGCAGAGTGACCAAATGGTCAGTAGAGTTGGGAGACTATGATATTGATTTTGTCCCTCGAACTGCAGTCAAGGCTCAGTCTGTTGCTGATTTCCTAGTTGAACTGCATGCGGACAGAGACACTAAGCAAGCATCAGGTGAAAAGACTAAGAAAGTATGGGTTGTCCGGACTGATGGTGGATCAAGTACCATGGGTGGTGGTGCTGGGATATGTTTAACCTCTCCGTATGGTGACAAAATGTACCAGGCTATATGTTTTGCTTTTAGGGTTTCTAATAATGAGTCCGAATATGAAGCTTCCATAGCCGGTTTAAAGTTAGCCCTAATTTGTGGAGCCAAAAAGGTCAGGTGAATGAGCGATTCTCAGCTTCTTATCCATCATGCACAAGGTCAATCTGAGGCAAAAAAAGAGCAGCTGATTAAATATTTGTTCATTCTTAAAGAAGTGGCACTTAACTTCAAAGATATCACCTATGAGCACATACCCCGAACAGAAAATACGTTAGCAGACTCATTGGAAACCATAGCATATTCTGAGTCCTACCCATGGATTCACGCGCAAGAGTGCCCATCCATTCAACTCAATCAGAGCAATGAGGAGGAGGAGGAAAGTTTAAACATACAAGTGAGTCAACCTAAAGACTAGAGGTATCATTTTTTTCAATACATCTCAGATGGAAACTTGCCTCCGGAAAAAGCAGTAGCAAGGAACGTAAAGTATAAGGCTCGTGGATTTATAATCCTAAGAGACGTTCTTTACAAGAAGTCTTTTAGTAGACCTCTCTTGCGATGTTTGGGGATTGAAGAGTCCCAAATAGTGTTGTCTGAACTACATGTTGGTGAGGGATCAGCACACTGTGGTTATAGAGCATTAACCAGAAGAGTCTTGCTGGTCGGATACTACTGGCCCTCTATAATGAAAGATACAAAGGAATTGGTGAAGAAATATGATTCATGCCAAAGATACAAATATGAAAGTCATATCCCAGCTGTCCCTTTAGAGTGAATTTATGAGCCAATACCTTTTTCTTGATAGGGGCAGGATCTGGTGGGACATTTACCTATGGCGTCCGGGGGGTGCAAAACTATTATTATTGCCATCGATTATTTCTCAAAGTGGATAGAAGCAGCCCCATTGGCAGGAACTACTTCAAAAGTTGTTATAAAATTTATCTTATCTAATATTTGCTGCAGATTTGGGGTTCCACAAACGATAACCACAGACAATGGGCCACAATTCGATAATAAGGATATGGAGATATTCTGTGCCTCTAGAGGCATTCAGCATTGCTTCTCTTCTTCTTTCCACCCACATGCGAATGGTCAGGTTGAAGTGGCGAACAGGACCATCCTGTTCATTCTTAAAAAGAATTTAGAAGGGGTTGTTGGAAAGTGGCCAAGTTATCTACAATAAGTACTATATGCCTACCGGACTACTCCTTGGGCTGCTACACAGGAATCCCCATTTTTTTTGGTATATGGTATGGATGCGATAGCTCATATAGAAGCAACTCTTCCTTCATTTAGAGTCCACAATTTTTCCGAACAGACTAATGAAGTGGAAATCAGAAGTCAAATCGACTTGATAGAAGAAAAAAGAGTTAAGGCTCATATCAGAGCCACACACTATCAGGGTTTGATGAGGAGCAGGTTTGCTTCCAGAGTCAGAAGGAGGGATTTTCAACCAGGGGATAAAGTTTAGGAAATTCTTCCTACATACTAAAGAGAAGCAGTTCGGCAAGCTAGCTCCAACTTGGGAAGGACCCTATGTGGTCAGTGAAAAGCTTAAGCCTGGGACATACATGCTTCAAGATAAAGATGGAAGGATCTTGAATCACCCTTGGAATATTGAACACCTCCGGTTGTATCTAGAATAAAAATTATGTAAATATTTACTTGTTTAAAGTCCATGTAAATATTAGGGGGGCATACTCTGTCCTACCCTGGTGGCGCAGGGAGGTTTTAATTAGGTGTTTGGACTTTTTAATGAAATTCGATGCCTTCTTGAAAAATTTGGAGTGGTTTGATTGATAGCTTCTTTGAAATTTTTTAAAGTATCACTGAAAGACCGTATTGAATTGGTAGAGTGATGACCATTTAAACATTTTTCATCGGAGAATTTAAACACTCTCACTGTAAAATACTTGTAAAATAACTAAGAGCTATTTAAACATTAGCCATCGAAATTGGGTAACTATAAAACAATGCAAGAATTGTGTAAGGTAAAATTGCCCGACTAACACCGTGGAATGATATTAAAATATGTAAAGTGCCTTGGCCATCCAAGGACTTTGAAGTTTTAAAAGAAAAGGTTTATCTAGAAAAGAGCCGGACACGGTTACAAAAATACCTTGGTCATCCAAGGACTTTAGTCTAACACAAGAACTAAAGGAAAATAAAAAGATAGTTAAAACTTTAAGGCTGAGCTTCCTTAGATGTTCCAGCCTCATCTAGTTTCTTCTTGGGGTCTTTGGGTTCCTCGTTAGGGCTATCTCTGGTCCCTTCTTCTTCATCAGTGGTATCATCATAACCACTGGAATAGTTGTGCTTATCACCATCAGCCATAGTATGATGAGGAAGGTCTTCGTATTCCACAAATCGCCATAAATCTCTGAGTGTCCTCTTCGGAAATTTTTGATAAAAGAGCAAGACCATGTCTGATTTGACTTCAGCATACCTTTCATCTTGGGAATCTATCACCTTGTTGGTGTATGCAATAATCTTCGCTTTGATTGTCTTCTCCTGCTCCTTTATCAAATCATATTTCTCCTGATTAACTCTAGACACAGCATCTTCTAGCGAAATTTTGCCACTGGTTAGGGTTTGGATGACATTGTCCTTAACCCGCATCTCCTCCTTCGAAGTGGAGAGATCCTTCTCCAAGCTAGAACACTTAGTTTGAAGTTCTCTGTTAACCCCCTCTGAAGTGGCCACCTTGATATCCAATTCCTCTTTCCCCTTCTTCAACTCCTCGATCTCTCTCCTTAATGCCTCAATATTCTAGTTGGCGTTAAGGAAATTGTTGGATAAGCTCTCTTTGTCTGCGTTGAGTGTGTTGATGAGGGTAGATTGACTTCACACTTGTCTCTCCAAGTTGAGCACCGATTGAGTATTTCTCAATAAGGAGTGGGTCACCATGTCATTCTCCCATGAAACAGAAAAATACTTAACATTGAAAGTAACCATTTTCGAAGAGCTTGGAGGGAGGTAAGAGCCAACAAAATAGTCTTTCTCGACGTCTCCAAAGTAAAGGCCAATCCCTTGAAGAACACTGTTGTCTACTCCATCAATGTTAATATCCCCTCTGGTGCCCTCTCCGATGTGAAAATCACTTGGGATTTGCTCTGCCTGTGTTGAGTCTGTTGGGTCGACCGGAGGAAGAGACTCTGGAGGCCGGCGAGCTACTTCATCCCCCTTGGAGATTTTATTCTTCTTAGCTTCCCTATCTCCACCATATGATCCCCGTTTTTGGTCTTTTTGGGAGCCTTTGAGGGTTTTGGAAGTCCAACTGCCTCTTTGGTACTCTCATCTTCCACCACTTGAAGCAGATAAATATCAATTCCTCTTTGGTCCTGCACCTCCTGGTTTGCTGGGATGATCTCCTCAACACCACCTTGATTCACCTCAGCTGCATCTAGATTTTTCTTGCCTTTCTTTCCCTTCATCTTATTTGGGGCTTTAGCTCTGCCCAGCAAGGCCAGCTTCCCATCCTTTTCATCTATCCTCTGTAGGATGACACCCGAAGGAGGTGTTGTGGTCAATTCTTCCCAAGACAAGTCTCTCCGGCCGGTTGTGTTCCAGAGGTGGGACCTCACCAGGTTGCCAGCGGTAAAACAATTGTGGAAGCGATTTCCCCATTTTTCAGCAGTCCAAGTATTCAGCTTGGCACAAGTTGTCTGGCCCTCCTCCAAGTAGTCGGAGAACTCCTTCGGCAGCACTACCCAAAGAAGAAGAAGAAGAGCATTTAAGTAAACAAACTTTTTATAAGGAAAGAAAAACAAACATGATGAAATATTTACCCGTGCTTTTCCATCTGCTAGTAAGCATGCTTGGGTTGACACCAGCTTTAATCTTCTTCCCATTTCCCAAGCTCCACTAATGAACAAGAATTGGGTCTTCCAATTCTTCTCGGATTCGAGCATATCAGCCACCACTTTAAAATTGTCACCCATATTGAAATGGTAGAAGGGGATGATGTGATTCTTGCAAAGGCTGGCCACAGCAGCAAATTACTCCATCGGAAGCGGGATTCCGGAGAGCCTAGAGGCTATGATGCAAGCCATGAGGGTGTACTAAGAATTGGGACTCAGTTTGCTTGGACAGAGCTTTATCATATTAAAATATCTGACGATCTCTGGGTCCAAGGGAAATCTGAGCCCCCAGTTGAACAATTCTGTGTAGAAAACTATCTCACTCAGCTTGCAGTCCATTGGCGTCTCCGGATCGACCGGTATCTTCACTTTGACAGATTCTGGGATCCCCCACTTCGTCCGGATCCGACCTAATTCCGCAGTATGAATGAAGGCGTAGTTAATTTTCTGCATGGCTAGCAAATACTTTACACTCACCTTGTGGAAGTAAGGTCCCACTCTGCCTTCAAGGGACTCCGACAGGTCCGGATGTTTTAAACACAGCTTCTATTTACCCTTGCCCTTCTTGGCAGTGGCAGCTTCCCCCATCTGCCTGTGTACATCAGTCTCAAAAGGGGCTTCTTCAACGCTGTCCTCCATCACCATGGAAGGATTGTCAGTTGTCTTTGGTGGAGGAGTGCTGGTGGTTGGTTCAGTGAGCTGTCCGGATGGCTGAGCATCGGTTTCTCTTTGTGGTCTGGTGTCCGGATAGGGCTCAGATCCGGAGGGTTTATTTCGAAGGTTTGTTCCAGTAGCCTCCGGACCAAACGATTTATCCTTAGGGACTTTGATGGATGCCTCTGACCCTGTAACTTTGTCCTTGGCCCCAAACTTAGGGGGTCCTGATTTCGGAGACTTAGACTGTGGAACAACAACCTGGCCTTTTACTAAGGGCCTCTTCGACGAAGTGTTAGTTTTTCTGGGGAATTTTCAGCATTGATCCCATAGCTATGAATATAGAGGGTCTCTTTGTGCTTGTAACAGATTTTTCCCCTTCCGCAGTAGGTTGTGACTCCTGAAGTGAGGAGCCTGATACGATGGGTGAAAGACTTGGTTGAAATAACCTCCTGGGTTTGGAGCTTCTAGCAGAAGATGAACCTCGATCAGGCTCTAAAAGATGGCATTTCAGACTTGTCGATTGGAGAAACTAGAAGACCTGCAGCAATGCGCATTTCTCGCTCAACTCTTTCTGCATTTTCTAACTCCGAGAGATTAAGCCACCAACATTTTACCAGTGAGTTTCTTGTTGTGAACATAAACTCACACCAAAAGGATTTTGAAAAGAGAGGTAAAAACTTTGAGATGAGGGAATGAGAGAGTAATGAAGATGGTAAAACAGTGAAAAATGAAGTAATATATATTAATGAGACAAAAAGATGCCAAAAAGCTAGGAGAATACGAAAAGACAAAAGTAATGATTGAAGGCGGCGCTGACGTCTTGGGTATTAAATGAAGAGGTTGCTTTTTCGGATTAGTGGGAGCGCCGTTCTAGAAGAAAAACGGCTGGTGAGGCAAATCAGGAGATAACACGTGTCCCACGATCCATAACAAAACTTTTGAACTTCTGAGAAGTTTTCAGTCCGGATAAATCCTGGGCAGAGCACTTGAACAGTCTGGAGAATGTAACTAGTACTCAAGGGAGATTTTTTAGGTCTTACCAAAGGCCTTCGACAAAACCTAAAAAAGGGGCTACTAATGAGTCCAGAAATTCTCATCACTCACTGTAGAAACCAGACAAGGGAAATTCGGACAAAAGCCACCCACTGAACCATCCAAACTGAACAAAAGTACTAAAAACTAATTACCTTTTGACTAAGCTAATTGCTAACGTGCTTAATAAACTAATGGGATTTTGAACTCAACCCATTTTCATAAGTTTGACCCGAAAGCCCATGTGGCCCATAATTAAGGGAATAAATACCCAACCACTTTCATTAATGAGGGTAATGAACATTTAATACAGCCAGGCAGCTCAAATCGCTCACTACAAAATACTTAAACATTAAATACCTTTGAAACACCATAAAACACCTGACCGAATTACCCTCAGTAAAAAATAATCCGCACCATGGATGAATGTCCAAATGGTCGGTCGAACTAGGCTATTTTTATATCAACTTTGAATAAAGGAAGGCCATTAAGGGCTAGGACTTGGCTGATTTTTTAGTCGAATTTCATTCCAACTGACCAGAAAAAGTAGAGCCGCCCGAGGAAGACAAACAAGTTGAATGGATTATCAGAACCGACGGAGGATCGAACGTCAGTGGTTGCGGTGCGGGTGTACAGATAACCACTCCTACGGGAATAATGATGCACCATGTGATCCGATTTGGTTTTACAACGTCTAACAGTGAAGCTGAGTACGAGGCTTTCCGTGCTGGTTTAAGGTTAGCACAGGTGTGCAGGGCCAGGCACATACGCTTCTTCAGTGATTCTCAGTTGCTGATAAACCAAGCCTCGGGAGTGTCAGAAGCTAATAAAAAGCACCTAGTTCAGTACCTAGTAGCACTGCATGTGTTGGCCACGTCATTTGCCAAAGTGACATATAAACACGTCCCTATGGATGAAAACGTGATTGCATATTCCCTTGCATCGACATCCTGCTCAAGCAGTTACCCTTGCGTAACAGTGCAAGAAAACCCTTCAATTATCAAAAGGACGGAGCTTAACAATCGACCAGAGATCGCATGTCAGATATCCTCGGTTATTTTGTCGGACTGGAGAAGTGATATCATAGGTTTTCTGGCAGATGGATCATTACCGGATAATAGCGCCTTGGCTAGGAAAGTACGAAATAAGGCTCGGGGTATATTTTTTTGGGAGAGATACTATACATAAAGTCTTTTAGCAGGCCTTTGCTGAGATGTCTGGGGACGAATGAATCACAGATAATCGTGTCTGAACTGTATGATGGGGAGGGCGCCTCTCATTGCGGCTACAAAGCACTAATAAGGAGAATTTTTCTTGCCGGCTTTTATTGGCCAACGATAACCGCCGATGCTAAAGATATAGTAAGAACATGCGACACCTGTCAAAGATTCGCAAACGCAATCCATATGCCCGCAGCCTCCCTAGAATCAATATAGGAAAGGCTCTCTTTTGACCGGTGGGGGATCGACCTGGTAGGACCATTACTAATGGCATCTGGCGCAAGACAAATGATGGTGGTGGCAGTCGATTACTTTTCGAAATGGGTAGAAGCCGAGCCACTATCGGGAATAAAGACTATAGATATCATCAAGTTCATTTGGTCAAACATTTGCTGCATATTTGGGGTTTCACAAAGCCTCACGATGGATAATGGACCACAGTTTGATAGTAACGAGATGAAATCCTTTTGTTCAACCCACAAGATCAGGCAATGTTTTTCGGCTCCTTTCCACCCTCAGGCGAACGGGAAAGTCAAGGTCATAAACGAGACTATTATAGATGGACTCAAAAAGAACTTGGAAGGAAAAGCCGGCAAGTGGCCAGATTATCTACAGTAAGTACTATGGCCTACCGCACCACTCCCCGAACGGAGACTCAAGAGTCGCCCTACGCCTTGGTCTATGAGATGGAAGCCGTCACCCCCGCGGAATCAATTTTCCCATCTTTCAGGATCAGAAGCTATGATGAAAATATAAACGGGGATGACAGACGACTACCTTTTGATTTAGTAGAAGAAAACGAAGTCGAGCTCAGTTGAATTCCCTACATTAGCAGACCTTAAAGAGGAGCCAATACGTGTCGAAAGTACGTCAACGAGAGTTCAAAGTCGGGGACAAAGTTTTGAGAAGATGTTTTCTGCACACTATGGACAAAATCCTCGGCAAACTCGCCCCAAATGGAGAAGGCCCATATCGGGATGTGGAAAGAATCAAGAGAGGGAAGTATCGATTACAAGACAAGCACGGACGTCTGTTGAGGCTCCCATGGAATATTGAGCATCTGAAGATGTATTTGGATTAATATTTTTTTATTTCCTTGTAATTATTCTCGTTTATGTAAAAACTCTTGGTCGGGGATGCACTCTTTCCTACCTCGGTGGCGCGAGGAGGTTTTAATGAGGCATCTATGACAACTGATCTTTTTAATCTATTTTTTTGCCTTCAAAAATTCGAAAAACAATGTCAAAAGGAAATCCATTAGCTGACGAGTTGATAGACGACTTTTGACAATCTTAAGTAATTTACAGAGCCTTAGTTGGTTTTTCAATTTTCAACTGATCTACATTTGTTCCCGACCCTAAGGGAAACTTTTCAATTAAATATTGATCAACAGAGCCTTAATTGATTTTTTCAGTTTTCAACTGATCTACATTTGTTCCCGACACTAAGTGAAAATTTTCAATTAAATATTGATCTACAGAGCCTTAATTTATTTTTCAGTTTTCAACTGATCTACATTTGTTCCCGACCCTAAGGGAAATTTTTTAATTAAATATGGATCTACAGAGCCTTAATTGGTTTTTCAGTTTTCAACTGATCCACATTTGTTCCCGACCGTAAGGGAAAGTTTTCAATTAAATATGGATCTACAAAGCCTTAATTGGTTTTTCAGTTTTTAACTTATCCATATTTGTTCCCGACCCTAAGGGAAAATTTTCCATTAAATATTAATCTAGAGAGCCTTAACTGGTTTTTCAGTTTTCAACTGATCAATATCGATCTACAGAAGCATAAAGGCGAATAATTTTGAAGACAACTGGTAAAGCTTAATGAAATTTAAAAGTTATCGGATCAGGTTCAAATTGGGAAGGGTTCATTCACCCAGCTGGTTACAAAATAAAACCATAAAAAACATTCGACACTTGAGAAAATAAAAGAAATTTTAGACGTCTTCGTTTTCAGGGTCACTCTCTGTGTCATCTGATTCTTCATCTTCACAGACTACTCCGGATGGGCGGTCTGCTTCGGGAACATCTAACCACATTGACCCAAGAGCAAGGTCGGGGAAACGGTTATGTAGGCTTAAGACATGACCAGCTTTAGCTTCAGCGGCTTCTTTCTCCATCCACTTCTAACATTTTGCAGCAAAAAGGTCATTTGTGGCTCGAAGGTCAGCAATTTCCTTTGTCTTCTTTGCTACGAAGTGACGGAAAAAACGGCTCTGGAATTTCGGCGCTACCAACTGTCGAGCTTGATCATCACGGTCATTTTTTACCCACACCAGGGTTTTCTCAGCCTTTGACGCTCTTTCCTCCGCCTTTTTAACCCTTTCTTCTAGGAGTTTCTTTCCCGCGTCTCCACTTTTAAGTTCATTCTCCAGCGCGGTTATCTTCTCCTCAGCATCCGTCAACTTTTGATTTAGCTCCCCCGCGCGTCTCTCTTTCATAGTCAGTGGCACAATCATGCTATATAAGGATAATGATAGCAAATCATTGGCTCGTAAAGTGAAAGTATGAGGAATCCCAGAAACTCACAGGATGGGCAGCTTGGTGCCACTTGATGAAGCCCCATCAGCTTTCGCTACTCCAGAAGGACCGACATTTTTCCCCTGACCTCATCATCATCAGGAATCACAACGATCGTGGTATTCTCGGCCGACGCGGCTGCAGAAGAAATAATATCCTCACCCTTAACCCCTTCATATTGCTCAAAAAGCGCCAGAATAGTCGTATTTTCTGCAAGTGCGGGAGCGTCGGCAGTTCCGACCTCTGTTTTTCTTCTTCACACGCTTTGGTTTCTTGGCTTCATCACCATCAGCCACGGACTTCTTTCTGTTCTTCTTCACCTCCTCGGGCCGATCAACCTCCTTAGCCTCGACAGTAACTGCTGTTTCTTGTCCAACAGCATCAGCCTCTACCTTTTCTGCATTCTCCGGCTCCGCACTCTCATGAGATTTTGAGCGTTTGCTAGGCGCTTTTTTGCGTTTGGCAAGGAACAGTTTTGGGTCGGGTGCATCCGTCTTAGCAACCAAATCCACCAAGTTAGGTGGTTGGCGCAGCTGCTCTAGTGAAAATGGCTCCTTAGAGCAACGCCAGAGGTTGCTCATTATGAGGTTGGTATTCTTAAAACATCGATGGAATGGCCTACCCCATTTCTTCCAGGCAAAGTCCTTCAGAATTTGGAAGGTTATTTTGGCATCCTCGAAATAATCCTTCTTCAACCCTTGGATGTATTCTTTGGAAACTAAACAAAGGATCGGTTAAGTAAAAATAATAAAAAAAATAATTATAATATATATTATATAATAAAATTACCATCACGAACCCACGTCCGCAGCAATCGCATCGGGTTCTCCTTGGTATATGGACGACCGTTCTCCCAGCAGCCACTCATGAAGACAAACCGGTGCTTCCACGAATTGTCACCCTCGAGAAAGTCGTTCACGATCTTCCAAGTATTTGCAAACGAAGAATAGAAGAAAGGCAATTTGAGCGATTTTGAAAGCCCGGACATAGCAACATATTCTTTCATCGGAATAACGCGACCCGACAGTCAAGAGGCCATGATACAAGATATTAGCATGTACCACGCGTTGGGAGTTACCTGCGAGGGGCAGATACCAAAGATTTCGAAGTACCGAGCGATCTCGAGATCCAGAGGAAACCTAAGACCCTAGTTAAAAAAGCTCTGTAAAAACGACGATATGTCGAGACTGTACATGCAGAAGCGTTTCCCCAGGAACGGGAAACCGTACTTTGACACACTCCTAGATTCCCCACCGGATCAGAAGCTCCGACTATTCTGCAGTAGAGAAGTACATATACTTGCCCTCATAAAGGGCAATAACGTTGTACCGACACAAAGATCGATGGTAAGTGGTTGTTATAACAGTCTCTATCTCCGGAGGAAGAGGCTCTTCAGAACGAGCAGCGGCACCACCGCTTACGGCAACAACACATTTCCCCGCTTTGTCCTCCCTTTCAGGACTATTCCCCGAGCCAACTAAATTGGTCGCCTCCGGCTCATTGATGGCGTCAGTTGGAACAGCCTCGGTACAATTAGGATCGACTTTCTTTGGAATCTGGAAACCGGCCACTTTCGGGTCAACTGGTTGGGAAGAAGGTTTTACGAAACTGGAACTACTACCGATGCGGACGTGTTTTGATCCGCTTTCTTGCAACTTGCGCGTACGTTAGATTTATAGCGTCTAACGTTTGAAATCCCTTCGAGTAACGCCCAAAGGAGTAGCAGCGGTATTGACGCTCGTATGAAATCCGAAAATAATAGGGGTTAATTGCACCAATTCAAGTGAGATGCCTCCTACCGGTGAAGAAGAGGCACTGGAGTCTCCCATTTTAAGGAATCTAGGTTTACTGTGGCGCTCGGGAAGAAGATGAGAAGGTAAGTTTTCAGGTGCGTTTACCGACGAGAGCGTCGGGTGATCGGGTGGATTGATAGGGAATTCGGAGAAGAACTACTTGAAGGGATGACGATTACTTCGGGGATTTGAGCAACAGCCGGTTCGGGTATAATAAACGATTCTGCAGGCACGGTAGTTGGTAGGACAGGATCGTGGGGAAGAGGCACGGGTGTGAAGGGTTTTGTATCGGAACCCCAAATCAATCCAGCGGCTCGATATTCGTCAGCTCGGTCACTAATGCTAGCCCAATCAATAAATCCAAACACGGACTCAGGTTTCTTCTTCAGTTTCTGGTTAAGCTTTGGGTTTTTCTTTTTTATAAAAACTGGCTTCTCTCTCTAGAATGGTTAAGGGGGACTCTCCCTTTCTAAGATTTCTCTGAGGGAGCGACTTGTGATGAAAGAAGAAGTATTTATAGGCAACAATATGTCTTAACCGTTTCACGCATGGGGAAGTCCAAACGACAAAGAGCCGCGGGAAGTCGAAGAGCCTCCTAGAGAGATGTGCAGATGAGCACGCTTCAAATAAAGGAACGACATGAGTAAGCCAAAACTGACTATGCATGAAATAGGTAATCATCAGGCTAGTACCATAGGCCTACGCCGGCGCCAGAACTCGAGTGTTCTCTGAATGAGCTCCACGTGTCCACTAAAGCGAAGAACTAAAGCATGCGACTCTCCAAGCAGGCTTAAAGACCCGGTTGAGCCCATGGCCGATTTACTAGCTAGATTATTAATAAGCCCATCATCGCAGGTCGGGCGACGGGGGACAATATTGATCACCTTGTGAGGCGTTAAGAGATGTGAGAAGGGTCGGTTAGGCTGTGGCAGGTTGGCCGCGCGTTGGGCAATGTAACCTTTCCCGAAACTTTAGGAGACGTGATCCCGAGGAACTTGGCCAAAAATCCCACAAAACTAAGCCCGAGGTGATTTTTGACAGTTTCCTTATCCTCGAATTACTCATGATTCTTCATTCCCGATGCTCTTGAAGACTGGGGGGCTACTGATAAGGAAATAATTCGTTGAGTTCAGCAGCAAAAGTGTTAATTGTAAAAGGGGCAAATAAAATAAACCCATTAACGTATTTATTATTTATTAGAGAGAAATATGTAAAGGAAGTAGAATGTAAAGGACTAGCAATTAAATATTCAAAGACTACCTAGGACATAAATGGGGACCACTTTCCCCACTATATAAGGGAGCCTATTTCTTGGGTAGGTGGACATTCTTTATTACTTTCTCTCTCTACATTCTTAGCACCAGTCACATCAAGCGCTAGATCCAAGATCCCCCCCCCCCTCTTTCTTGTCATTATTTTACTCATCACTTACGATTGAGACAAACAAGACGATTGAGTTTATCAGTGACAAGACTCATACCAGAGGAAAAGATAGGAAGATTCCAGTTTTTGGAAACAATGTTTTTGAACTGAGGATGGGATTGCCACATGTTAAATAATTTGAATGCCTTTTTACGTCTTTGACGGGGGAACCCAAGATTTAGGGTGACAGTGGTGTGATCAGACGAACGGAGAAAACCAAAGTGAGCTAATGACATTGGAAAGAGATCGTCCCAGTCAGGGTTGACTAGAACACGATCAATTTTTGAAACGATGGGATGAGTAAGCTGTTTATTAATCCAAGAGAAGAGGAATCCAATGGATCAGAGATCACTGAGCTCACTGAGGTAGCATCATTTTGGTGATGACCAGTTTTCGGAGGAGCCTAGTCGCTCCTCCGGATGACGAATGGCATTGAAATCCCCCAGGGAGACCCAGAGGATGCCCTGATGTTGTTTGGAAATGGTTATTAAATCATTCCAAAGATGAGTACGATACTGAGCATCATTAAATGCATAGATGGTCTTGAATCTGAATGTGGCATTGAAATTATGGCACTTGGCCATGCAGGGAATATATTTAGAGGATTCGGATAACCTAGAAATAGTGATAACACTAGGGTTCCAGATAATCCAAATTCTACCAAGAGGATGAGAGAGTGATTGGTAATAACATGTCAAAAGGGAACCATATACCTAATAATAGACTCTACTTTAAAAAGTTGGATTTTTGTTTCAACTAAAATTAACAATGAGATACTATTACTAATAATGAAATCAGTAACATCTCTTTGCGTAACAGGATCATTAAGACCCCGCATATTCCAAGAAGCAATATTCATAAATAAAAAAAGACTTACAGTGCATCAGACGATGGTCCTGTAGGAGGACAAAACCCATATTACCGAACGCGATGACGCTAGAAGAGCAAAACCTCTTAAAAGGTGAATCCACCATTTTATTGTTTCCAACAACTTTGGTCTCTTCCAATGAATCTGAAGAAAAAAACTTGTTGGAAACGAACCAATTTTTTTCATCAAATGCAAATCTAAAATTTTATTTTTGTCACATCCAAACAAATAGCATTAAATAAAATAATTAAAATAAAAATAAGAAGTGCCCACTATATAAATCACATGCATACCCATATGATTTAATAATAGGACCACCAAAACAAAAGCATAAATTAAACTCAAATCTGTAAACGATAAATTTAAATTTAATTCAAAAGATTTAGAAAATGTTAAAGCAGCTTAACTCTTTCAAGTGCTTTGAGGACGACCTCACAAGCATGAAAAGTTGTCGACAAAAAGCTAATGGGACAGAATCCATAATAACTTCATGTCTATGTCGATGAATGAAGCAAAAGAAACCAAATGAAAGGTCTGAGTTTTTTCGGAACCGAATACAAATCAGCTCCGACCTCGAAACCACACTCGACACTCGATTTAACCAGAGCCGGTTGCTAAACCGAGCCAATCCCGACTCTGCACCGGACTAGACCGTTACCATATCCGACATTGAACTAAAGTCGAAAAACCAACAACACTCTCACGGCACCCGTCACTATCAACCGGAGCCAACCCGAGAGAAGGCTTGAACAAGCCTACCGAAAAAGAAAGATGAATCGCGGAAAGGAAACTAACCTCATTTCCGGCGAATATGGCAGATCTGAGAGAGAAGTCGATGACTCTGACCACCAACGAGAATAATAGAACCGAGAATAATAGAACCGAGGAAGGGAAGAAATACGTCGATATAAAATGGGACACTCGGATCCGATGATACTCGAAACCGACAAAATGGTCTGAGCTGGTGAAAGAAAGAAGGACGTAAAATGTTATGGTTTTCAGGTCAAGAGACCTAAAACCCGAAGAAAAACCAAAACTTACCGTTATCGGTTTATTACCGTTAAAGGAAGAGAGAGGGGAGAGACTTTTGTCTATCTAATAGAACACATTTTTAAAATAGAAAGAATAAGGAAATACAATAAAAAATATTTTTTTAGTTTTTATCATAGTTTTTAAAATATTTTTATTGTATTTTTTAAATAACAATTTTTATAAAAGATATGATTAAAAAAATATTATATAGTTTTTAAAACCTTTTTAACTTATTAATTGGTTACCAATAATGTAACTATAGTTAAATATACGATTATTTAATTTTTTGCACCGAATAATTAATTAACTAATAATATTTTAATGAAATTAAAAATTAATAGATTGAGATTATTAATCTAGAAACAATACGGATATATATAGACATGATTTTTTAAAAACTATTTTTACTGTATCTTTTAAATAACAATTTTTATAAAAGATGTGATTTCTTAAAAAAAATATTAGATGGTTGATAAAATAAAGAAATATAATAAAAAAATATGTTTTTAGTATTGTTATATCTTTCAAAATATTTTTAATGTATCCATTTTATAACAATATCTTATATATAAGATTTAATTTTGAACTAATATTGAGACTATTTAGAGTCTCCCTTAATTTAAAACATCATGTATAAATTTTTAAAGATATTTGAATATTTTAAAAAACTTTTTAACTTATTAGTTGGTTACCAATAATGTAACTATAGTTAAATATAGGATTATCTACAAAAAAAATTCACCGAATAACTAATTAACTAATAATATTTTAATGAAATCAAAGGTTAATAAATTGAGATTATTTATCTAGAAACAATAACGATACATATAGATGTGATTTTTAAAAAACTATTTTTACTGTATCTTTTAAATAACAATTATTATAAAAGATATGATTTCTTAAAAAAAAATATTAGATAGTTGATAAAATAAAGAAATATAATAAAAAAATATGTTTTTAGTATTGTTATATCTTTCAAAATATTTTTAATGTATCCATTTTATAACAATATCTTATATATAAGATTTAATTTTGAACTAATATTGAGACTATTTAGAGTCTCCCTTAATTTAAAACATCATATATAAATTTTTAAACATATTTGAATATTTTAAAAAACTTTTTAATTTATTAGTTGGTTAACTATAGTTAAATATAGGATTATCTAAAAAAATTCACGAATAACTAATTAACTAATAATATTTTAATGAAATCAAAGGTTAATAAATTGAGATTATTTATCTAGAAACAAACGATACATATAGATATGATTTTTAAAAAACTATTTTTACTGTATCTTTTAAATAACAATTATTATAAAAGATATGATTTTAAAAAAAAAATAGATTGTTGATAAAATAAAGAAATATAATAAAAAATATGTTTTTAGTATTGTCATATCTTTCAAAATATTTTTAATGTATCTTTTTCATTTCATTTTATTTATTATTTTCAAATATATCTTAATTATTAATATATTTAAAAAGTTAAAGAAATAGTTGATTTTATTTGCATCCATTTTATAACAATATCGTATATATAAGATTTAAGTTCAATTTGTTTTTAAAAATATTTTTCAAATTAGAAATAAAATAAATTTAAAAAAAAACACAATATAAAATAAATAAATAAAATAGTAAGGTTTGTTAGGTGGTTATGCAAATTTAACAAAAACCGCTAACTAAGGAGGTTGTATGAACAATAACCTTAGGTGATGTGGCTTCGGAGGTAGCAGGTGCAGACTTTCTACCAAGATTATGCAGATGATCTTGAATTTCCCTAGAATGATGGGATCTTCTTCTCCAGCAAACTCTTGTGATTCGTCGAAGTTAATGAAGCTGTCAGGATCGAAGTGATCATCTTTTTGGTTATCTTCTACATCAATAGTTTCCCTTTGTTGAATGGTAGTGTCTTCGGCATTTACTTCATTTTCCTTTTGATGAATTTACAGATTCTCTTCGTCTATAATTTCTTTGTCATCGGACAGTATTTCTTCGACAATTTCTACAGCCTTATTTTTCCATTTCTTTTGGGGACTTGTCTTAGTGGTGCCTTTCTTTTTCGAAGAAGCAACGGGTTTTTTCTTTTTTGAAGAAGGTTCATCTTTTATTCCTTCTTTGATAATGGAGATAGTGTTTTCTTTCGTTTTCCTTTTCAAAACTTTTGGTTTTGGATATGTTGAGAAAATCTCTCCAAGCGCCATCATTGTATTAGCTGTTTTTTTTATTTTTTGCCTTCTTCTTTTGGGGGAGATGGTTTTCCGATCTACTGTGAATTGGCAAGAACACTTTGTAGTCAGGATGGACCAATCTTCTGAAAGCATGTATAGGGTTGGGTGGCTCCATAACATTTTCAGGAGGAAAAGCTCCAAATTTGATCGGTAATAAGTGACTGTTGAGGAAGTTGATGGGTTTGAAGGTTGTGTAGAAAGAATTATTCCACTCATTTTCAGCCCAAACAACAAGCTTAATGAAGGTTTCCTTTGCTTTGATAGTAAATGAAGATAACACCAGTTGAAAATATAATTTAGAGGGATAGTATTAAAAGACTTACGATTACTCCTCCAGATGAGGTTTAATCTTGATGGGTTGGCTTCGGATATAGCTCTACCATTCTCCCGCGCTCTTGAAATGAAGAAGAATTTTTTCTTCCAAAATTTCTATGCTTCCAGTAGATCATCGATTATTTTTAATTCTCCGTCCAATGTGAGATAGTAAAACGGAAGCAATGGTCCCTTTGAAAATTTGGTTAGAGATATGAAATCCTCGATGCAGATCGGAATTTTGGACAAGTATGAAACCATGATTACAGTAAGCATCGTGAACCATTGATTTGGTGTCACTTGGGTTGGACATGAATTCAACAGCTCGAAGTAGTCCACTATCATGGTATCCTGTGGAAATCGAAGACCTCAATTGATGATCTCTGGGTAGACCAGTAGTTCGTCTTTTTTTAAATCATCTCTTTGTTTGGCTCTCTTCGTAGTATGTATATGAAATGTTTTTTAGAGCCACTATATACTTCGCATTGAGAGATCTCAAATTCTCACCTATTGATGTACGCTCCTCCTCGGATATTGTGATAAGAGCTTTCTTTTGCCTCGGTCTACGGGATTTTTCTTGTGCAACATATTCTGATTCCTTCGAATCTTCTTCTTATGTATCAGCCTTATTATTTGACTCACTAGTTTCAGAATCGACTTCTTGTTCAGATACCTCATCCACCAATCGAGGAGGGTTACTTGAGGGATTTCGTTGAGACGCTGTCGTTGTCTCAACAATCTCCCTCAGAAGAGGAGAAGAGGTTGATGAATTTGAATAAGATTAACGTCTGAGGTAACATCAGTCTCGTCACCCATTGCTATAAAAGTCTTATTTTTTGGAGTTCGAGGAGGGTGAAAGTTTGAAGGTTTGGTTAATGAATGAGTCACTTCAGATCTCTTTGGAGATGAATGGGTCACTTTACGATTGGTTTGAGATGACGACCTAGTAAAAGAGGGTGAGGTTTGAGGTATTTTAGGTGTTCGATTTTTTTAGGATTGGCTTTTGTAAGATGAGAAGGTGAAATACAGTATTTTTGCAAGGATTGAAGTTACTGTAATATATGGTCTTCATAATCCATCCACTCTATATTCTTCTGCTCTTTCACTATGCAAAAGTAATCGTAAGCTCCAAAGAAGTTGTTGTCTAACTTTGGGAATTTAGGTTTTTTGGTAATTCTGGATTTAGATCTCCTAGATTTTGGACGCTTTCTCATAAACTGGTTGAAGATTGAAAGGAAAAGATGAGTTTTCTAGTGAAAGTATCCAGTAGATTGAAGAAGCCGGTGAAGGTAGTAAAGGAGTTTAGAGTTTTGGCACTTTCTCTCTCAAGGAATTATGTTTGTGAATCAAACAATGGCTCGAAATGGGATTTATAACAAGAATATGTAGTGTTTAGAAGTGGAAAATGTGGATATTGAATGGACAGAAGTTGAAACGGTTTCGTAGGTAAGAATTCAATGTCTGTCAGGTTATAAGCCCAGTGGCAAATGTAGCCCTTAGGGTTTCATTATTTGAAAAGAAGTAGATTTGACATCTTGAATATCGGCTATTGCTTCGAATTGTGATGTAAGGACGTAATTTCCTATTGAAATATTTTGTTGCACTTGATATAAATAGTGGTATAATAGAATAATCGACGCAGTATAAGTTATCGAAAATTAGACTATCTTCACTTCTAATTACGTTCAAGGCTAGTTAGTTCTCATTCATTTACTTACATGAGAACTAAGGGGGCTACTGATAAGGAAATGAGACTTCGAGGACTGAAATGTGAAGAATAAAACAATTTATGAAATATTGTAAAATTAGATGAATAAATTGGTATCTTGTATTTTTGTCATGGACTAACGTGTAATTATCCCATTTTTAGTAACCGTTTCAGTTATTAAATAAGTCATTGCACCTCTATATAGAGGCCAAATTTGATTAAAAAAATGGGTTCGCTTTTTGAATTAGTTCATTTGAGCACTCTCATTTTCTCTCTTTAAAATCTATTTCTCTCTCTATAATCTAACATCTCTCAATTAGCTAAGGCAGTTCAAGTAATTAAACTCACCAGACTAGATATGGGGATTTAGTCCACGCCAAGAAGGTTACACCTGGAACCTAGATAAATCTGTAGTTATCGATTCAAATTTATTGGTTACCGAATTTTATATAGAAGGGTATTTAAGGTATAAAATTTCTTTAAAAATTTAGGCATTTATCCATAATAGGTTTGTTGAATTAGTCTTAAATGGTAAGTCTTTTTTTTAATACACTATCAAAAGAATTAAAACTACTAATTAGCAATTTTAAATTTTTTAACCGTATTAATCTAATTTTTTTAGGAGTTTTACTTTTTTATTTCGAAACGTATCATATAGACAACTTCTTTGATTCGTCCCCTAATATAAAATATAAAGACTTTGGTTTTATTTTTGTAATTATGAATAAAAATATACTAACTTTAAAAAAATGATAAAAGTTAGTGGATAATATTGGTATCAACATTTTATTTTGAACTAATATTGTATTATAGGCCATTGGTGAAACAATTGACCTTTCGCTCAGTTAGTTCAAAGATGAAATTAATGAAATTTTCCTTTATTCTTCGAAAAAAAAAAGTTGTCGATAAATATTTGAAAATCTTTAGAAACCTTTAGAAATAGCTAGCATACTAATAAATATCTGCATTAATTTTTTTCTTCTAAAAATACTATTTTAAATAATAAAATAATATAGACAAACACACAAAACAACACGTCTATTAGTTTTGAACAAGGGATTAAAAATAATTATTATTCTTTTTTTGTTTGGACGTACTCTTTTTTAATCAAATTTTAAAGTTCTGTATTTGAAAATAATTGTAAGAGTATATTCAGAGAGCGGCTTACATTATGGTTAAATATGATAGAACAGTTCAAAACTCCACAGAAGATATAATTCAATTATATTATTGAAGAGGAAGGTATGGGTGTTATATTCACAACTTCTAATTTTCGCGGTACAGTCCATACATCATCCATACTGTGTTTTCTATAAAAGAATTTAATTATATCTTGATGAGGGAGAATAAAAGATGTATGGAAAATGGTAAGGAAACATTTTTATTAGGGAAATATGGTTAAAGCATTTAATTATTTTTATTGGGGAAACACGTCTATTAGTTTTGAACAAGGGATTAAAAATAATCATTATTCTTTTTTTTTAGCCGTACACTTTTTTTAATCAAATTTTAAAGTTCCGTATTTTAAAATATTTGTAATTCGAAAAAATAACCGAAAATCGATGTTTTCATTTTTATAAAACTGAACAAAACATAATCCATGAGTAATAAGAAACGCAAGTGATTTGTATATATGCCTATAAGCGAACATGAATTTTTTTCTTCATAAGTAAATGTATTTTCTTTGTGTTTTGCATTTTTTGATTATTTTGAGATTTGGTTTTTTAAGCAAGTTTTTGTAGTATATATATTGAAATTGTATTCTTTGTAGGAGGAACCTGCCCAACCTCTGTATATGGATGCTGATTACACCAAAATATTCACAACAGATAGGTTGTTTACGAAAGATGAATTCGATGATTTCGTGGACATTGAATCGAAGAAGATTAAGTTCCTCTCAATTACAAAGCTCTATGATACCGGGAAATGGGGGAGAACTCCTAGACTAGATTACGTTTGCGAGAGGTATGGTATTTTAAAATCTAAAGCGAAGCTGGATACTTTAAGAAAGCGGAACACTACGACGAAGAAATGCAATTGTCCATTTGCGTGCCAAACCATAAATTGTTTCGAAGTAAATCTTAGATTATTGGATCCCAATCCAAACAATCGGATTGTGGCTAATTTCATTGGAGGAGACACTCTCGTGGGTATCACAAAGACTTCTCAAAAGTGTTATATCTCTAATTTAGTGTTCAACAAATAAATCTGACGTCAGTCCACATATTACCGACCTTCTATCCGTCTAATTACATTCGATGAAGATGACTTAAAGGGGCTAGTTGATCCACATGAAGATACCGTAGTCATCATCGTTGAGATCTCAAGAGTCGAAGTCAGGCATATCATGATATAAGCTTATATGTCAACATTATGTATAGAAATAATTATGACCAAATTATAGAAATATCACCTCTCTCACTCTCACAAAGGGTTCTTACGAGGTTTAACAAACTTGAGACTCCACTGCTCAGCAAGTTAACACTCGAAATCACCTTCAGACGAGGGATTTCTAAAAATAATATCTAAAGCCTTTTAATGATAATAGATATATCCACATCCTCTAACGCTATCCCCTATCTGCAATGACTCAATCAAATGTATGTTATCATATAAATTGTGCTCCAATGCTTACACTATATTGACAACAAAAACTGGCATGATTTATGATAGTAAACCCATCTCCAAAAAGTGTCACTCCACTTCATTCACTCTCAAAAAATATCAACCAGTGGAAACCACCTAGGCAAACAAGATATTTTATTTTATGGATGTTATTAAGGGTATAATTAAATCAACATGAACTTTGAGGATGAATAATATACAACTTTCATGATCGAGCAACATCTTCACTGTTATAAGACCATCAAAAGAATGCAAGTGCAACGTAACAACATCTAGTAGATAAAGCCTACTTCAACAAAATATAATAGAATGTCCAGACATATATTGATGACATGGTAGTCACCGATTGCAAACATCTAAACCACATTATCAACCTCGAAGATCGACAAACTCTGAGTTGTCAACCTCAACATCAATCCAGAGAAACGTACATCCAACCTTTGCTATGGGAAATTATTGTGCTACTTGGGCAACAAAAAATGATCAAGATGAATCCCAAATTACCTAGCAAACCTAGAGACAATGATGCCACCACAATATACTAAAGAAGTTAAAATCCTCACCGCAGGCTGGATTCCTTCAACCGGTTCATTTCTTGATCCTATGACAAATATGCCCTATTCTTCAAGTAAACAAGGGCGTTTAACAGTTCAGCTAGACATCTGAATGTGACGAGGTATTCCGCAACATCAAATAGAACTTGGCTTGCCCATATATCTTCATGCGACTAAACTTAGGTAACATTCTTTATCTTTATATATCGGTGTGTAGTTTTAGCCAAACAAGAAACAACAAAATTCTAAGACACTTGGTACGTTAGCAAATCACTTCTCAATGCCGAAACCATACATTTGCAAATGGGGAAAGTCTCCCTAGCTTTAATAGTGACAACTATAAAAATGAAGTTGCATGTCTAAGGCCACACTCTCATTGTCTGAACATCTTTCCCTTTGTGAAAATCCCTCCAAGCGCTCTAAATCTAGGAAATACTAATACAATTGTTTGTAGTGCTCAGATATTTTGATATTAAGCGCCCTCATTGTACTAGTTGATTTTTATTCTTTTTTGCCTTCTTTTTTTGGGGGAGATGGTTGTCTGATCTACTGCAAATTGACAAGAACACTTTGTCATTAGGATGGATCAATCTTCTGAAAGCATGTATAGGGTTAGGTGGCTCTATAAAATTATTAGGAGGAAAATCTCCAAATGTGATTGGGAATAAGTTACTGTTAATGAAGTTGATGGGTTCGAAGGTTGTGTAGAAAGCATTATTCCACTCATTTTCAGCCCAAACAGCAAGCTTAATGAAGGTTTCCTTTGGTTTTTCTTGATGAATTGCATAACACTTTGAAATTTATGTTCATAATATAGAAGTTGATAGTAAATGACGATATCATCAGTTGAAAATATAATTTAGAGGGATAGTATTAAAACACTTACGATTACTCTTCCAGATCAGGTTTAATCTTGATGGGTTGACTTCAAATATAGCTCTACCATTCTCCCATGCTCCTGAAATGAAGAATAATTTATGCTACCAAAAATTTTCTGCTTCTAGTAGATCATCAATTATTTTTAAGTCGTCATCCAACGTGAGATAGTAAAATAGAAGCACTGGTCTCTTTGAAAATTTGGTTAAAGATATGAATTCCTCAATGCAGATCGGAATTTTGGACAAGCGGGAAGCCATGATTACAGAAAGTAGCGTGAACCATGTATTTAGTGTCACTTGGGTTGGACACGGATTCAAAAGCTCGAAGTAGTCCACTATCATGGGATCCAGTGGAAATCGAACACCTCAATTGATGATACAAAGGAGCATGGATATTCGACATGGGAGCGTTTGAAAGACGATACAAAGGTGACCACCGTTTTTTTTTCGCGCATCCTACGAGCATAGAATTATTACGTACATTCCCTAATGTTCTATTCATGGATTGTACCTACAAGACGACTATGTATAAGATGCTGTTATTAAAGATTGTTGGTTTTAAAACTACTTGCATTATATTTACTGTTGCATATGTATTTATGAACGGGGAGAAGATACATAATTACACATGGGCTTTGGATACTCTTCGTGGTTTGATGATGTATAATGTGTGCGTATTTCTGAGCGTTATTGTTACCGAGCGATAGTTAACTCTCATGCAATCTATCAAGAGATATTTCCGGGCACACACCACTTGCTATGTACGTGGCATATTGGTAAGAACATTTTAGGGATGGTTTGTAAGATATTCCAAGATGATGTGATTGCAAGATAATTTGACGAGTATATGGCTACGTAGCCAAAGCAAACATGGTTGAAAGTTATGGAAAGAATCTAGGTACATTGAAGCAGATGTTTGCCTCACACCCTAAGTTTTATGATTACGTTATGGCCGCATGGATAAGGAAATATTAGGACAAGTTTCTTTATTATCAAACGAACAAGATCAAACATTACTGGAAAACAACAACAAATCCGTATCTCCTTTAATTCAACTTTTTGTTTTGTTATTATATCTCTTAAAAATATGTCATAATTGTGTACTTGTATTACGTAGGTGCGAGAGTGCTTACTCGTCCCTAAAGAAATACTTTGGGACGAATTAATGCAATTTCGAACTATTTTGGGAAACATTTCACAAGCTCCTAACGAAGCAACATGCGGGGATCCTCAAATCGTTCGACTGAAGTAAGTTTTGTACGTTACAAGGTACCGGTGGTAGTTTGACCACGCTAATTAAAGGTCATGTATCCCATGAGGGCTTAGACCTTTTGTTTCATGCTATTGTGCGTTCTAAGAATATAGGAGTTGATCACGTAGCATGTGGACGATGCGTCCTTATGAAAACACATGGGTTACCTTGCACATGCTAGATTGCGTCAATAACTAGAGAGGGTAGATTCATTCCTCTAGAAGATATGGATAGTTTTTTAGAACAATTAGATATTGTTCATAGAGATCCCACTTCGCGTGAAGATGACTTGAATTTTTTTATCCATAATTAATAGCTTCATTCGTAGTTTTGGTCATGATCAACAAGACCACATTGTCAATAGGGTTATGAAAATATTGAAGCCTGACACTACTAATATTCAAGATCCTAAGATAGCGGTAAGAGCTAAAGGTAGGCCAACGGGAGACATTGACAAATCGACCAAACAGAACCCTAGTGCGTAGGAATATCCCATTGAACAAAGCGCTAGGGATAGCACTCCACCAAAATTGATACGGAGTACACTCGTTAACACGTTAGGGAGCACGGCCGCGTCAAAAGTGGTTCCGGTTGTAGCAACCAAACCACCACTTGCAAAAAATAAAGTTGGTTAGCCAATGAAAGCTGTTAAGGATGGGAAGTTAAGTTGGTAGACGTTCTTCCAGACGGGCAATGCGGATATCGATGGTAGCGTATTCAATATACAATGACGAGGAGAGATGGGAAGATGATAGACACGAGTTGGTGAAAGAGTTGATTGAAAATGGTGCATGTTGGTCGGACGTTTATGGTTCTACCGGTGTGTTTGATGATATGGTACGTAGGTTGGATTACGTAAAGCCCAACCCTACTAGTCTTTATTGGATGACATTTCCGGACATAGGACTAGTCATTGCGACTAGATATCAGTGCGACTAGATATCAGTGCATGGTATACCATGTCTCGCAAGCAGCGTCATTATCGTATCTACCAATCTGTGGACGCCCACTTGTGAATGCTTCAACTATTATAGAAGTTGGAATTGCTTTCGTACACGGATGCCACTTTGTTAATGTAAGTATATAATATTTTTAATATTTATTACCCTTACTTACATAATTTAGACCTAACATACTAGATACACACTTTTTTACGTAGAATACTACTCCACTCGATGGTCCACTACCGCTATTACACCCGTCGCGACGAAGCAAGTCAATGGCACATCTATACTACCACAGGTTCAACAAATTTACGTAATTTATGCCAGTTAGGAAACCAAACTTGAACGACACACCACATGTAACAGATTTGACTAAATACGATACTTGATACTTGATATAATTTATGTAATATTATATTTTCATATTTTTTGTTTATCCCACGTAATATTATGAGAGTAATTTATGTAATCTTATCTATTATTAATGTAATATTGTCTATTATTAATGTAATTTATGCAATATTTTCCCGCCATATGTTCTCGCCAAATGTTGTCGCTAAAGCAATACTCTGCTATATAAAAAAGAGAAAAATTACCATTCTACATGAACTACCAAGCGATATAGGGCAAAAAATGGGTTTTCAAATATGGAGTTTACAGTCAATGAAGACTGCCACATTCTTCAGGCGGTGAAGTTTGTCAAGTTGTCAATGTCCGACGATACAAATGATGCCTTTTTTAACCGAGTGCTTTGCAGAATATTTTTTGAATATGGGCGGTTTAGATTACCAAATCCAGACCAAACATCCGCAAAAAAGTCAAAAACAGGTACAATAGGGTTAAATCAGAACCACTTCATCAATTATACTACATGTCATACAAAATTAAGCAAAAAGCTTGATGTAGCCCAGAAACGCCAAACACAATCTTTTTTATTTTATTTTATTCAAATATCTTATATTATTCAAATCAAATCTAATTATATTAAGATTTTATTTTATTTTATTTTCGAATATTTATTTTATTTCCTTGTATTCTAATTTAGAGTTTTGAGAAGCTCTTATATAAATCCTCATATGCCTTAAGTTATTTTTAAGTTTTTAGAATAATATATTTTTTAACTCTGAAAATTTCAGTCTTTGTTACCCTTAGATTTTCATCTATCGTTGCTTCTTCTTCTATTTCCGTCGCGTCA
This sequence comes from Limnanthes douglasii subsp. nivea, assembly GCA_036936605.1. Classification (NCBI taxonomy): domain Eukaryota; kingdom Viridiplantae; phylum Streptophyta; class Magnoliopsida; order Brassicales; family Limnanthaceae; genus Limnanthes; species Limnanthes douglasii. The sequence goes on along the minus strand of JAUPFV010000001.1, from coordinate 90,255,714 downwards.
TCAATTTGGTATCAGAGCCTTAGTTCCTGCTACGGGGCAAGCATGTTTCTGAATCCTGATTTCATCTGATTCAAGGTCTAAAGAAGAGAACAAAATCTATGGTCATGAAGATCTCGAAGATCGTTTGTTATGCGGAGACACACTAGGCGTTTCGATACACAATTGTATAAACCAGTTACAGAAGGAGTTTAAATTGGATATCAATCGTCAGCTCAAGGTAAAACTTGCTTATCGATTTGATGTCTCAGACTCAGAAGAGGTTTTCAAAACCATTTGTTTCATCAACTGAACATAGGGATGTTGTCTTCAGGCTATGAAAAAGTTTTTGAAACCAATTTTTTTCATCAACTGGATGGCTTCATTGTGACTTCGAATAAGGAACACTCGAGAAGAATTTATCTTATTCCGATAAGGTCAACAATTATAATTCTCAATGTAACAATTGAAAAAAATAAAATAAAATAATTTTGGTTGTTGATGGTGATAGTACTGTGAATTCGAGGACGAATTCTTGTCAACCAAGGGAGGAGGATGTAGCCCAGAAAGTCTAAACACAAACGTTTTTTATTTTATTCAAATATCTTATATTATTCAATCAAATCTAATTATATTGAGATTTTATTTTATTTTACTTTAGAATATTTATTTTATTTCCTTGTATTGTAGTTTAGGGTTTTGAGAAGCTCTTATATAAAGCCTCATATGCCTTATGTTATTTTTAAGTTTTTGGAATAATATATTTGTTATCTCTGAAAATTTCAGTATTTGTTACCCTTAGATTAGATTTTCATAATGTTACCCTTGAATTAGGGTTTCATCTAACGTTGCTTCTTTTTCTATTTCTGTCACGTCATCAAAGATGATGATGTGTGGAAATTGAAAATTTATGATTACATTACTAAAGATATGGTAATGTATCTCGAGGATAGGATTAAGCAAAGAGAGGATGCTATTTTGAACTGCTCACCTGTCAAAGACGAAGACAACACGAGATACGACTCCAACTATTAAGTTCTAAACATATTATATTTTGTTCTTTTAAGTTTTATTTAATCATTTTGATGTGTTTTGTGTTTAATTGTTATATGTATTTTGAATATTGGTGAATTAAAGTAAACTTAATATCCAAATACATTACTATAACATTGGAACTGATCGCACGCGATTGGAACCCTTCCGGGTTTTGAAGTATATGGCATGTGTCATGTGTAAGCCGTGATAGTGTCGCGTCTGCCCGCGGTGCTCATCGTCGCATGCGAATGATGCATAATTATTGGCCCATGTTTTCAAACAGGGGACTAGAAGTCGCAAGCGCATTTTGCGATCTGACAGAAGGCTTAGTCGCATGCGACCATGTTTTATAAAAAAAATCCACATAAAATCAACTCCCACCAAAATCAACTCCTGCAAAAAACATCTCCTGCCAAAACTTTTCCTTTAGAAAGGACCACAAATTCATTCCACCAACACATCCATCAAACATTCAAAAACAAAAAAAGAACATAAAGACTTTTACTGATGGAGTTTACGGCTGATGAAGACTACCATATGCTTCAGGAGGTTAAGGTTGCCCGCCTAGAGATGTTTGAAGATACCAGTGATGCATTTTCCGAAAGGGTCCTATGTATGATGTATTTCAACAACGAACGATTAGATACAAGATGTCTTGTTGTGTGTAGCTATGACGAGATCAAACGTAGGTACCTTTTTGTCAAACCACTCCAGCGTTTATTATTCTTGCCATTTAAAATTAAACAAGAAGCGGCTTCCGTATGGAACATGACGGTGGTAGACTACATCACTAGGGATATGGTAGCGTATCTTGAGGATAGGATTGCGGAAAGGAAGGGGGATGATTCTGAAGACAACTTAGATACGACTTTAACGACTGAACTTTCAGCTACCTTACGTTGTGTTTTTATGTTTTTTTCTAAGCTATGTGTTTTTATGTTATTCAAGTTCAACTAGCTTACTTTGTACATGGTTGTATTTTAATTTATCTTCAAGCGTTCAATTAATTCAAACTAGCAAAATGTTGTACATGGTCGCATGCGATGCTTTAACCCCATGGTCATGCGACCACTTTACGAAAAAATGGCATATGTGTTCAGGAAGAGGGCTATGTGTCGCATATGTAGTTTGCGACGCGGTACCTCATGGTCGCATGCGACCGCTTTACAAAAAAATTGCATATGTTTTTAGGCAGAGGGCTATGTGTCGCATGTGTAGTTTACGACACGGTACCCCATGGTCTCATGCGACCATTTTACCGTTCACTTACTAGACTTACAATCTATCAATTTCCTTTTATACCTCTTTTTCTGGGAAGGGAAAAGTTGACTCAAATTTGGTGAGAGATATATCAAATGGGTGTAAGATCTATCAGTATAAAATCTATTAAAATGTGTCACTTTTCAAGTGTAACCCTTTTTAATTTTTAGTAAATCGTTTTACCTTATTTGACAGATATAAAAATCAAGGGAAAAAGAATACCATTTGGTTTTTATATATCGAACCTTGCCACATTTCACTCAATACGATATGAGTTTGTATATCCTCGGATTTGTCGAAGATTTCTACCTACGTGGATGAACTTAGTTTTTTTTTCATTATTGAGTTAAATACGATAGAACTGTTCAAAACTCTATAGAATATATAATTCAATTATTTTATTGAAGATGATGGTATGGATGCTATATTCACAACTTCTAATTTATGCCGTTCAGTTCATACGTCATCCATACTGTCTTTTTATAAAAGAATTTAATTATATCTCATTTCTACCGTTCACTTATACATCATCCACACTGTCCTTTCAATAAAAGAATTGAATTATATCTCCTATAAAATTTCAAACTATTCATCATATTTAACCATAATATATGTCATAGACTTCACTAACTATCTGTAGATGTATCCAGTTTCAGATGTTTTCCATGTTTTCAGTGATGTATCAATAAGAGTTTTTTTACCATCCATGATATGGAAAAATAACTCATAGGAGTTAATCCACATAGACATGCATTCTCCACGTAGACATGCATTCTCCACAAATCGGTCGCTCTTGAACCATGTCGTATTGAGTGAAATGTGGTAAGGTTATTCTTTTTCCCTCTATATCTTGTTGTTCCAGACACGCAGAAATATATTAGTGAAACTTCTTTTTGATAATGCATTAACTACGACACGAGGATTGTTACTCTCAGCTATGCTCCAGTTCCAACATCATCACAAGCTTTATTTAAAGTTAAAAAAATAAAAAAATATAGATATTGCAACCAAAAAATTCCAAAATAAATAAAAATTTGAAACTATCTCAAACTGTTAGAATTTTTCATACCTTTTTAATCGGAAAAGAATCCAAAATGAAGGTCTAGAAAAATGGATATCTAAGTAACAACTTGGATGGATCTAAAGAAGATATAGGTATGCCATAGACCAACCTAAACTATCAAATTAGAATTAGTATATTTTGGTTTTTATTTTTTACTTTTATAAATATATATAGATATCAATCAAATAAAAAATCAATTATAACCATTAATAAATATATCACGGATCTCTATTTTTACATAGATGATCAACAATATTATAAAAATACTTATTGATTTTAAAAATCAGTATTGTTGGTTGTTTAATTATATTTTATTATTAGTATTTTGCTTAATTATATTTCGTTATTAGTATTTTGGTTACGGTTTATTCTTAGTTTATATTTGATTATATATTTTTTTATGTTTCAATTATTAAATAAATTATTTTCACTACGATATGTTTTTTTAATTCATGTTTGATTTTTTATTACTTTTATTTAAGTTTTAATTATTAACTGATTTTTTTAAATTGTGTTCTTTCGGTTTTGTTTTAAAATAATCTTATATATATATATAATATTATTAATTTCTGAAATTTGGTAGATATATAAACAATTATCTTCATTATTATTTTTTTATTTCTCTATATTCTTCTCTTCCCATATAACCCTAGTCTTTCAAGAAAATCAATTAAATTTATAAAATACTGAAATCAAAACATCAAACTATGTATTATCTATAGAATCACTCAAAGTTAGATATAAAAAGCCTACGTAAATCAATCCAAATCCTTAAAGTTGAAAGAATTAAAATAAAAAGAGAAATTTTTAACATAATGATGCATAGACAAGATAAAAAAAACTTAAATTAGAAGGATAATATGGATATTTTGAAAATTTTAAATACTTATTGATAATAAATAATTTAACAATAGTAATGAGATGATATTAAATGAAAATTCAAATGTAGTTTGGTACAAAAATTTGATGCTGAGTACTTTATCCTATAAAATATATTCAAACAAACAATAATCAAATAATAGAAAGTTTGACGTCTCCCGTCAACAATGAAGGCTATGATGGCCTCGCGCTGAGCCTCATAAAACAAAACTATAAGCTGTTGTGCCCTTGGCATACCAAACCATAGATGTTTTCGAAGTAAACCTCAGATTATTGGATCCCAATCCAAAAAAGCGGATTATGGATAATTTCATTGGAGGAGACACTCTCGTGGGTATCACAAGCACTTCTAAAAAGTGTTATATCTCTAACTCAGTGTTCAACAAATAAATCCGACTTCAGTCTACCTGTACCGATCCTATCCATTATATTCATTAACGATGACATAAAGGGTGTAGTAGATCCACATGAAGATACCGTAGTCATAATCGTTGAGATCTCAAGAGTCGAAGTTAGGCATATTATGACATAAGCTTATATGTCAATATTATGTACAAAAATAATTATGACCAAATTGGAGGAATATCACCTCTCTGAATCTCATAAAGGGTTCTTACAAGGTTTAACAAACTTGAGACTCCTGCTCAGCAAGTTAACACTTGAAGTCACCATCAGACGAGGGATTTCCAAAAATAATATCTAAAGCCTTTTAATGATAATAGATATATCCATATTCTCTAACGCTATCCTTTGTCTGCAATAACTCAATCAAATGTATGTTATCGTATAAATTGTGCTCCAATGCATACGCTATATTGTCAACAAAAAACTGGCATGATTTACGATAATAAACACATCTCCACAAAGTGCCACTCCACTTCATTCACTCTGGAAAATATATCAACGAGTGGAAACCACCCGGGTAAACAAGATATTTTATTTTATGGATGTTATTAAGGCTATAATTAAATCGACATGAATGTTGAGGATGAATAATATACAACTTTCATGATCGAGCAACATCTCCACTGCTATAAGACGATCTAAATAATGCAGGTGCAATGTAACAACATCTAGTGGATTAAGCCATCTTCAACAAAATATGACGGAATGTTCAGAGATATATTGATGATATGATAGTCACTGATTGAAAAAATCTAAACCACATTATCAACCTCGAGGATCGACAAACTCTAAGTTGTCAACCTCAACATCAATATAGAGAAATATACATCCACATTCTGTTATTGGAAATTATTGTGCTACTTGGGTAACAAAAAATGATCAAGATGAAATTGACTAAGCTAGCAAACCTAGCGACAATGACGCCACCACAATATATTAAGGAATTTCAAATCCTCACCGTATGCTTGTTTCCTTCAACCGGTTCATTTCTCGATCCTATGACAAATATGCGACATTCTTCAAGTAATAAAGGGTGTTTAACAATTTAACTAGACATCTGAATGCGACGAGGTATTCCGCAACATCAAATAGAACTTGGGTTGCCCATATATCCTCATGCGACTAAACTTAGGTGACATTCTTTATCTTTATATGTCGGTGTGCAGTTTTAGCCACAGAAGAAACAACCAAATTCTAAGATACTTGGTACGTTAGCAAATCACTTCTCACTATCGAAACCGTACATTTTCACATGGGGAAACTCTCTCTAGCTTTAGTAGTGACAACTATAAAAACGAGGTTGCATTTCTAAGGCCACACCATCATTGTCTGAACATCTTTCCCTTTGAGAAAATCCCTCCAAGCACTATACATCTCAGAATTACTAATAAAGTGGTTTGTACTGCTGGGATATTTTGATATTAATATTAATTTTGAGCCGCGAACAACCATCAAAGTCCAGGTTCTAACAGCTTTTATCATTAAATTTTAAGCTGAACAACGTGCTTTCTTGTAATCCAGTTACAATACACTGTGGAGAGTCTGTACGGATGGAATATCAAACAACCAATATATTAGCATTTGTATAAATCGTATTTAATTTATGAGACGTTATCTCTATTAGTCCATCTGATATGGATTACCAGCCTTGAATAATGAGGTCTAGTATGAAATAAAAATAATTGAGCTTCGACTAGCCCGAATCTGCGAAAAATGACGATAAAGACTTCTAAATAACTCTCAACTAGTGGTAAATCATGTTTTTGTGGGCAAGCCAAATTTAAAAAAATGATATTATCATTCTTTATCTAGAATTGATACGGGCCGAGGCCTCCAAACTTGAACAAGTACCATGGGTCAAATATAGAATAATCAATGCATTAGCTTTGTCACAAAAGTACCCAGTCATAATTATGAATCATTACTTATAAATTACTGAATATTTACAAGCCGACGATGATGAAGCCCTGCAAAACAGCCTCTGAGGCTATGGCCATCAACGAGCAATATGATTAGCAAACCCCAATAGCCTATCTTATGCAAGGGACGCTCTTGAAATACAAATTCAAAGCGAGAAGTGTTAAAATAAGATATGCCCACTACACTTTATTTAACAAAGTTTGATACCCAATGCCTCTCATGACCTCTTCTATGATTCTTAGGCTCGGATGAATCCACATTCCTACTTAAAGAGTTCTACGAAGGCGAGAGAGGTTCCTACCGTGGGGTATAAAACCCGTTATAAGTAAGTATTGTTTTCAAATTACTATTTGCCTACGATAAACGAGGAAAGTGTGACACTTTGACAAGGGGAAGATAGACTTATTAAGACGCTTATCAAAGGTATCCGGTGGACTACAGTTCCTCATTGTCCCAATCGATTACTTTTCAAATTGGATAAAGATCGAGTTGCTGGTAATGAAGCCTGAAACTTATAAGTTGATTAACGCAGATTAACATCATCTTTTCTACCTGTGTAATATGGAACATTTAAAATTGTACGTTTTTAAAGGTGTGCATGTTGTTATATGACCTCTTAACATGTTTTCTAAGGTTTGCATGTAATTGTTATATGACTAATACACGTGATTTTTTATATTGTTTTTGTATGTTTTTTTGGAAACAATATTCTTTTTTATTTATTTAAACATAAAATTTAAGTTAGATATAATTATTTTGAAAATAATTTTTTTTTCTCGTTTCATATTGCTTTTCATAATAGCAAATTTAGATATTTTGTTGGAAATCTTAATCTAATTTTCATAAAAGTTAACATTTTTTACAATATTTCTAAATAAAAAGTTAGAGACTTACAGAAAATCATATGTTGATTGAATAGTTTTTTTTCATGTTGAACAAAATAATCCTTGAATGAATATTAATATTCTAAGTGCTAGTAGCTCGACCACTCTTAATGATTGTTTTTCAAAAGATGGCTTATTTCGTTAGCTTACACTGTTTATTCATTTTTATCTTTTATACAAAACAAAAAGTAGGATTTAACGCCAATAAGTAAAAGAAACCATATTATATTTAAGTTACCACACCTAAATACCATAACTCCAAGTTTGTTTTGTTTTTACAAAATAATTCCAAAAATCCTAGCTTTACTTAAGTTATCTATTTACAAATTCAATATTTTATAGTGTATATAATAAACTCGGTATTTATGCAGTCATTTCCATAAGAAAGTTATTATGCATTGATTTATTTATTAATATTAGATTTTTTTAATGACTAATAATAAGGATATAGAAATGTATCATTAAATATATAAAGATTAATCAAACGGATGTTTTTTTTAATCTTTTTAGTATATCGACCCATTATTTCCAATTAAAAAGCTAAATTAATATTCAAGTCGATATAATAAATGTAGGGTTCAAAGTATTAGCTAATACTTATATATTGTTTATAAGTATATATTTTGGAAAAAAAGAATAGAAAAAATATACAATAGTTGAAAGTTCAATTGTATATTTAGTTTGCATATGGATCACATATAAAACTATACCATATTGATATTTACCTGATGAACTTGACTTATTTTAAGGTATTCACCCATTTGATTACTAAATTGTTAAATATTTAATTGTTTCAATGATGGTTTAACAACTAATACATTTACAATGAATTCCTTTGTCGGGATTAATTCCATTAATCTTTTTAAAACTTAAAACCTAACACGACTAATTGAAATAACAACTATTAAGTTTTAATTTTTTAATTTTTTGACATCTTGAAACATATATGGTATTTAAAATATCACACAAATGACCGTCTTGATCTTCTAGCATAAATTTTTTTTATATAAATGTTTGATTTTACGGAACCCTGAATGTGAACTGAAGAGGCAATGTGAAGAAAAAACACGAGTTCTTATTTCTCTATATAGCTAAAAGTTGTATTTAACATTACAAATAATAAGATATTTATTTGAGTTATGTACCATTTAATGTTCACATCAATTAGACTATAAAGATCAACCACAATACTTAAATATATGGTGTACACGAGCCATAATCAATTAGACCCATAACATAAAGTGTTAGTCTATGAGCGTCTCCTTAAGGAGCTCAATAAACCAATATGATATCAACACGATAAGACCTATGATATTAACTATTATTATCTAATACTCCAAAAACTTAGTTTGTTTTGATTACTTTATTACATGACTGCCCATTTATAACAACTAATATACACGAAATTAAAATACGAAGATCTATTTAATAAAAAAATGTTATAAATCTTCCACTTGGATAATATCTTGTGTTAATGGTATGTATCCACTCAAAAATGCTTTGAAATCTTCTATTATATTAACATAAAACCTAAAGTACCTTATCATAAAAAAAATTAACCCAAAATGATACGATTCATTATTTCTCATTTAGGGATGTAACACGGCTCATTTGTAACCACAATGCTAACTATTAGTTAAACAAACTTAAATTTCTCACGATACACAACATGAAAATTGCATGGTCTAGTAGTCTTAACATTTAAAACAAAACTTATCGTATTCATTGAACTGATATCATTGTAGTTAATGTTTACAAAATGCACACATGATATAAAAATATTACTGGATAATATATTACTTAACTTAGTTGCATGCGTACTGAAAATAAAGATACATTTAAAAAAATAAAATGTAAACAAATTCTTACTCAAACCAAACTTTTTTTACACTAAATATGTTTGTATGAATGTTGGCTTTGTATAGAAAATTGTCATTGCGAGAAAAAGATGAGAATATAAAATTAATCTTTCTTTTTCAATGCAAGTTAAAAACTGAATTACACAGATTGTTTTAATATATTTTCAATATTAGATACTTCTGAATGTGTAATTAAAATATACTATCAAAAATTATAAAATTTTAAATCAAACAAGTAACTATTTTAAATCTATTAGACATTATATATTCTTATTACAAAATGATAGTTTTAGTCACTTAGCCTTTTTTATATAAGAATATAATGTTTTTGCTTTCTAATATCGAAAGACATATATTCTATTATAGTCTTTGCTGGAATAATTAAATATATCCAATTATGTATACTATACCTTGAAAAAAAATATGCACATATCAAACTTTTGATTCCTTAATCATACGTAATCTTTTGCATCTTATAATTTCCAAATCTGTGTTAGGACATTGAGTGAGAGAGAATTTATTTCATGTTTCCACAAACGCATTTATAGGTTGTTCTTATCCCTATCATGTGATGCAACATGTTAGATATTTTAGTGTAATTGGATTGACTAGTCGATCAATTTAATCAAGATATATTATCGAAGAAGTCGTAGAGTGTGGAGTGCATGCTTGTTAAATAATATCATGATTAATAGGGTTCAAAGGACGGAGATCCTGGTGAGATCCAAGGGGTAGAGCCATTGGCTGGGGTCAAGCTGACAGGTCAGTTTGGAAAAAAATTATTTTGGTTAAATCGGTTATTGTTGCAAGTCAACAAAATTTCAAAATTGAAAATTTGAACCGTTTTATTCAAATTTCAAATTTTAACGGTTTTAATTCAAATTTTGTTATACGATCTTATCTACCCCTAACTACCCTTACTGTTAAACCTATCTTGTTGGTCGAATTTTTTAAAGTATGGGTTCTGTTGAAAAACAAGATACATCAATTTTACCATTCTCTTTGTTAAGACAAAATATCTCTGATTTTCGTCCAGATGAGAATTTTTGAAGAACCCCAAAAATATTTCAATTAGAAATTGTTTTACAAGACTTCAGATAATTATCCGGAAATCTTCAAACAGTGTTTCCTACACAACATACTCCTACTATATATATTTTGTTACAAGCCAAATTTTCTTGATATGAATCTAGATGAATATAAACGCATAAGATTTCGAATCGAGATCTTACATATTAAGTTGATTTAACAAAACTTTTGTAGCGACATATAAGACATTCGTATCATTTTTCGTAAAGAATATGTCATCAACATATAAAATTAAATATGAATTTACTTCCACTAAGCTTGTGATATTCATGATATTTTACTAAATTCATCTTATAATCGAGCGAGATAATAACTTTGAGAAATTATGATATCATTTATGGGGGCTTTCATTTATTTTATAAATAATTTTTCAAACTTAAAAACCCATTTAACGTAATTTAATTTTAAATACGAAAATTACAAACATTTTAATATTTTTCAAAGGACTTGGTTTGCAAGAACACACAAAAAAAATCTTCAGGTTATAACTTATATAACATTTTATCAATTTTATTGTTGGGGGAAAATACTAAACAAGAATATTTAAATAGAGACTCAATCGAACTCACAATAATAATCCTTCTCAAAGCTGGTCGAGACTTTGGGCTAAGGTGGTGCGACTTAACCTATTGATGATTTACTCCTTATAAGTGTGGCATGAAGAAAGTAAAGCTTTGTCTATGCGTACTTCAAAACTCAAATTTAACAATAATAATAAATACAAAATCAAATGCACAAAGAAAATATTTAATATGGGTTGGACTGTGAGCAAAACCTACATCTATGATAGTGAACAATGATTATATACATTGGAAGATTACAAAAAACTCTCAAACACAATTAATACGATCCTTATTCTTTTGCTCCAGAATTTCTTTATCTTACATAAAGAACTATTACTCTTCAGTCTTTCTCTCAGTATATAATCTCAAGATATTTCCTATCTTACATGTCTCTAATGTGAAAAATAATTTTATCTATTTTCTTTAGTTACTTGCTACTTCACTTGTATTACCATAATTTCTTCATACTTCTTCATCGTTATTTATAAAACCAAGTATGAGTGAGATTATTCTATATTCTCACATTTAAAACTTCCATATTTTTTCTACAAACAACTCAGAGGTGGTGGTAGTGACTACCATAACACATGTATTGTCCTGTACAAACTGGCAGGTAGTAACACCAATCTCTAACAAATGGTATCTGCTATATCAGTATTGGTGAGGATTATTTTCAACTGAGGGTAATTTTGTCTGAATTTTTGTGGAGTTTCAAAGGTATTTAATGTCTAAGTGGTTTGTAGTGAGAAATTTGAGCTGCCTGGTTGTATTAAATGTTCATTACCCTCATTAATGAAAGTTGTTGGGTATTTATACCCTTAATTATGGGCCACATGGGATTTCGGGTCATATTTATGGATTCTGGTCGAGTTCAAAGACCCATTAGTTATTAAGCAAGTAAGTAATTTTCGTAGTCATGAAGTGCTTTAGTTTTCAATACATTAGTCTTGTTCGGATGGTTCAGTGGGTGGTTTTTGTTCGAATTGCCCTTGTCTGGTCTCTATAGTGAGTGGTGAGAAAATCCGGACTCATCAAGTACTATTCTCACTAATCTTTAAGCATGATCAAATCAGCGGTTGATGATGTCCCATCAATTTAGATTCTTCTTATAATAGTAAGCTCAATCTCATTGAGAGACTTAGAAGTATCTTTAGAAGCTTCTACAACTAAGTCATTGCACCCAATTTGTAACATGTAATGAATATGTACTTCAGTTCCAGCAGATCATTGTATACAGGTTTTGGTGGAGCTCATTCCTTAGGTTCAAATAGACATCTCTAAACCTAAGTCTCGGTTGAGATTATATCTTACACATTTTAAATTCCCAACAGTTTTTTCCCTTAAGTCTCGAATATTCAAGGTTTGGTAGTTCATGCTCTAAGTCACTTTGAGACTACACCTACTAATAATTCATTTCCTTAATTTACAATGACTTCAATATTCATTACTCTAAAATTCCAACTAATTTTTAGAGATATTCAATCCACTTGCTTCCTAGACTTGCATAAATCTCATGCAGCACATGAACTTTGAAAGTTGTAATACATTGGTTAGAGCATTAGAAGGATTTTCAGCACTTTTAATATTTTCTACTTTCACTTGCTCTTTCTCCACCATATTTCAGATGAAATGAAACTTGATATATACGCGCTTAGTTCACTCGTGGAACTTTGGATTTCTCATTAAGTGAATAAAACTAGTATTATCACTAAACATAATCACTTATCTCCCTCTACTAATGATCTCACTCAAAAATCCTTTCGACCATATGGTTTTCTTCATTGTTTCAGAAACAACCGCATATTCAACTTCCACATATGATAAGACAACTACCTATGGAAGACATGATTTCTAGCTAACCACTCTTCCAAGAACAGTAAACAAATAACCTAAAGTTGACTTACTAATGTCAATGCAACTTAGATAATCATAGTCAACATACCCTATTAACATCTCATCTACATTGTACTTCTAACTATAACATAACTTAGATTCACATGAGCATTTTAAGTAATTCATTAGATGTTTAAGGGATTTCTAGTAAGGCTTCCCCGAATCAGACACATATTTTCTCAAAATACTAATTGAATATGCTAGATCAGGTTTTATGCATATTATTGGCTACATGATGCTTACAATAACATCATCATACATGAGCTTCTTATCTTTTACTTTGATTAGTGCTTGAGTGGTACTAAGTTTGAAATGGGAACCAACGACATCTCCAACTTCATAAGCTTCAAACATAGCAAACTTATTCTTAATTTCAAACTCTCTCTTTAGTTGGGTATTGATAGTTTCAATCATCTTCACCTTCTTCCGAGCTATTAGTATGTCATCCATATATAGTAGTTGTTGAGTTAGAATTTTATTTTTCCTAAGATAAAGTAAAAGAGAGAGTTAGGTTGTATAGAAAGAAAGTAACTTTAGAAATCGGTCTCAGGTTCATAAAAGAGTTGGCCTTTTTCCATCGCCTCACATCTTAGTTATAGGCGTGTCAGACTTCTATAACTGAATCATTTATATAAATGGGTAAATTATATTGCAGCCTCCTATATCTACAAATTATTTGGATCTCATCTTATAACTATACAATTCATCATACATAACCTTAAAAATATTACATTAAGGCCCCCAACATATCATATCCTTATCAGTAGCCCATCTAGTTCTTATGAAGGACAGTGAATAAGAACTAGTAATCATCAGAAATCATGGTAGATATAAATTGTTAATTCCCAAAATCGATTTTGCTTCATATTAAACTTTCCCATCTCCTCAATAGATTTGTTTCAACATTTGTTATCCTTGCATAAATGCATATCCAGATTTTGCCTCAAATCTAAATCATTTGTTAATCGATTAAAAACCTTTAGATTGCACACTTGTCATCCTCGAATATAAGTATACTCATTTTTACTTCGAATGTGGTCCAAACCTTTTACTCAACCTTTTGTTTCTGCTTTGGATACTCAGACATGGAATCTTTAGCTAGCATTTTCTTAACGGTTAGAAGCAATTAAAATAACCTAGTACGCATACGAAAATTCACTAGGCCTGCCACTAGGTTTGACAACTAACAGGTGTCATGTTATGCCATTACAAGTAACCGTTTGGTATTCCTTTTTTCTATGATTACCTCTCCAACTTCTCTGACCATTTTCACTTTCAAATTTATTTTATAAATACTCCTTCACTCATTATTTGTTTCTCATTTAGCTTTTAGAGAGAGAAAGTTCATATGAATATCTAATTTCTTGGATACCTTCATCCAAAAAACCTAATTTTTTGGCTACTTCAACTGAAAAAATTAATTTCTTGGCTACCTTCACCGAAAACTCATCTTTCCCAGCTAATCTCTAAACTTTATAAATTAATTTGAAAATTTATCTTCATCTTAGTTTATGAGGAAATCCCTGGTTACTAGAAAACCCATTTTTTCTTTTTACGATTACTTATGTATCAATGAAAGAGTTGCTGAATATAAGGCAGCATTTGTAATGCATAACTCTCCTCAATCCTAATTGAAATTCCTATGGGTTTTAGAATTGATCCATCCCAGTAAAAACACATTTACCTAAATTTTCTCTCAATCATCTTCACCACCACAACTTCAACACCTCTTACCAAAAAATTCCTCACAATAACCGCCTCATAATTCTTCTCCAACACTTTCTGGCTCCACATCTATTTGTCTTTAGAAGAACCACAATATAAAACACAACACATCCATTCACAAAAGACTAGAAAAAGCTTCATCACTCATCAACTCTGATCGATCTCGAATATTATGCAAATAGACTACTCAAATTCAGTTAAAGGCTCAGAAATTCCAAAGTCTTCCTATTAAAAATAAAGAACTCCTAGCCATGAGAGACCTCGAAACTGATAACACTCCTCAAAATATTACAAATAATCATACACCATCATATCCTCCCTTGAGGGAGATTGTTGAGATCAACGTAGAGTCACTACAAACTCATTTGAATACTCAAGATGAAAATCTAGCCTCAAACTCAAATCCTGCTCAGCTAATAGACGAAGCTTCTGAGGTAGAATCTGATTCAGAGGAAATGATAAAAACTAACTTGAATGTTAAGGCTACAGAAAGTGGTGCTGCTTTTGAAACCGAAGATGACGCTTCGAAAAAAGATGCATCAGCGAAAAAGGTGAGGAAAAAGAAAGTACCAAGTGAGCATCTTGAAGATATTGCTGCAACAATCTGTGTGAATTTAAAACCACTCATCCTCGAGTATATCATGACGCTGAAAAATGTGTCATATGATTATTGATAAGAAAGTAGAACTTTGAGGACTAAGATGTAAATAATAAAACCTTATATAAAATATTATAAAGTTAGAGAAAGAATTTAAAACTATGAATTATAGTTTGGTACTAATGTTTAATTATCTCTTTTATGTAACCGTTTTCAGTTGTACGCTGAAAATTCCTGCGCCTCTATATAAAGGCCAAGGCTGATCTAATAAAAGGGTTAGATTTTTGTGTTTGAACATTTGGGTACTTTAATTTTCTCTCTCTAGATTCTATTTTTCTATCTAAAACTTGACTCGCTCATTTACTAAGGCGATTCAAGTAATCAAACTCACTAAATTGGCGACTTCACTCAGGACCGATCAATAAATTGGTGCATATTTTACTTGTTTGAATTTTACCGATCTTGTTAAACAATATTGAAATTTTACAATCAATCCAGAAAATAATCTTTTGGTTTGATCAACTGTGTAAACGCTGAAAAATAATTACAAAGGACGGATGAGAGACAAAAAGGGTCTACTCCGATTCACCAGACTCAATCTTAGATAGACGCTCTGAACGATAAATACGATCAGAGAGAGTAGGAGATTCAGTTAGCAAGACTAAAATCCAAGGTGAGATAAATGAACGATCAAAATGAAGTTGGAATTTAATCTAATCGATCTTGCACTGATCGTCAAATTAGGAGTGAGTAGAAGAAAGCACACTTCAAAGCTTCAAAAGAGCGTCATTCTTCTCGAAAAGAAGAGAAAGATAAATAAAGGTTAATTACATCTAGTGATGAAGAAGCTGAATATTATGGATCAGGTTTTAAAGGTATTGAGGTTCTTTAAAAGAATAGAATGATCAACCTCGCAAATCTAAAAAAGAGCATAAGTCTAGAAGAGATACTGTACCTTGATGTTTGATGGAGTCTAACTGGTGTGAAAGAAACACGTCAAATTAGTATGATGGGGATGATCAAAATTTATATGCGGTAATGGGAACTGATGATCAATATGTTCAAGGTGTTGATTGGAAAAATTCTCAATTGACAAGTGAAATTAGATCTATTACACTTGCAAAGCGTTTGGACATCTCAAAAGTTGAAACTTTTGATGGGATGCAAGATCCAGATTACCACATCAAACAATTCAAAAAATATATGATGAATTTTGAAGACGACGACAAGCTAGTGTGCCGTATTTTTCACATGCTTTTAAGGGAACAACTTTGAAGTGGTATAACCGAATTCCAAGAGGATCCATTTCTTATTTCATATACTTTTACACTGATTTTCGCAGATAGTTTGTTGGGAGTAAAGAAATGAGGGCTAATGAAGATACGATCACCCAATGCAAACAAGCAGTTGCAGAAACGTTGAAAGATTATACGAAGCACTTTGTTTTGACAAAGGTGATTTTAGATAATTGTGAAAAGTCGGTGACGATGGCTGCTTTTCGTCAAAGATTATTTTCAGGTGATTTGGCTAATGAAACAACCGAAAGAAAAGCTTTAACTTTTGGAGATTTGATGGCTCACATTGAAGACCAGATTAAAGTCGAAGAATGAACTAGAGTTTAAAGGGTAGCGGTTAACATTCCAAAGAATTCGAGGCAGGGCCCACATAACCAAGGGCAATCTTTAAATGTTGCTTACCAAGCACGCTTGAGGAACAACAACCTACCACCTCGGACTAGGGGGTATTCGAATTAAGCTTTGTCATACCAATTCAATAGGTCGAGGCCGAATCAATGGATAAATCCTGAATATTTTTGCAGATTTGTCGGAAAGTATGGCTGCCATTTTTTATAAAACTAAGGGATACGTAAATTTCAGGAAGCCCGCTCCAATTAACAGGCCTAGGGAGGAGCGGAAAAACAAATTCTATAAGTACCAAAATAACATTGGTCATGATACTGTTGATTGTATTGCTCTGAAAAAATAAGTCCAAACTTTAATTGAAAATGGGAAGTTATTGGCTTATGTAAAGGCACAGAGAAATACACTGAAAAAATCCTTAGCATCGCCTTCGCAACCAACCAATACAAATGTGCAAGCTGGAAATTTGATGATTCTGGACTCAAAGGTTTATGACTTTGATGCTGCTTCAAAATATTTAGATATGGATCCTGATAAATTAATATTGATGGAGGTGGAAGAATTAATAAGGAAAGGTCATGTTCGAAGTTTGTGTGAGTATTTTGAGTCATTGGCCATTTTTGGAGGTGATTAAATAACTGGTAACAGTGACACTTCGAGGAGAAGACACATTTTAAGTTTGGCTATTCATATAGAAGGAAAAATATCTATCCATTTGTATGGCAAGAGAGATATTTCTTTTATCCTTTTCGATGAAGACGATTTGAGGGGTTCTGCAGGGCCACATGAGGATGCAGTGGTCATTGGGCAGAAGTTGCTGGCGTTGAGATTCGACGAGTGCTGATAGAAACTGGGATTTCTACGAACGTCATTTTTTAAAGCAACAGATGACATTATGTGCAATCCTCCTTGGATTTATCAGTCAGAGCGCACCATCATTGGTTTTATTGGAGTAACTGCGCAGGTAATAAGAGAATTCGAGGAGGAGGTAAGTTTGGGAAAGAGGCCTTTTAAGAACAAGGTTCAAGTGCGTTTTATGATGGTACACTGTCTCAAGTTATAATGCCATTTTTAGAAGGTCTTGGTTGTCAAGGATGTATGGCGTTGTATCAAAAGTCCATCAGTATTTCAAATATATAACCGGAGTCCGAGTAGGGGTCGTTTGAAACGACCAAAAGGTTGCAAGGAAAGGTTACGACAATGCGCTTCGTATTTGAGGATCCAACAATTGTGATATGATGAATGAATAGCAGTCAAGGGGGTTGGCCTTGGATTTTTATGAAAGGGTTGACAAACCGAGGGAAACCCTAGGGTCATTAATAGTAAATGAAGAGCTAAAAGAGTATATTTTTTCTGAGGGAAAAGTACTTCGAATAGGAACCTTACTCACCCCAGTTCTACGTCAACAACTTTTACAGTTTTTGTCTCATAATCTGGATGTTTTCACTAGGAAAACAAAGGACCTGGTAGGAGTACCGATTGAAGTAATATTTTACAACGTAGCCGTTAATCCGAGGGTGAAGCCTGTAATTCAAAAAAGGCGGGCATTTTCATCAGAAAAGGCAAGACCTATTGTTTCTGATTTGGAACGCTTATCTAGAGTTGGATATAAGGGAATCACAATATCCTTTATGGACTGCGAATCCAGTAGTAGCCAAGAAGAAAAATGGGAAGTGAAGAATGTGTGTTGATTTTACAGACTTAAATCGAGCCTCTCCTAAATAACCATTTCCTGTTCTTCGAATAGACCAGCTGATTGATTCTCCTTCGGGAAATAAAATATTAACTTTTATGGATGATTTGACAGGATATAATCACATTTATATGGATCTGAAGGATCAAGAATGTATTACTTTCATCACTGACAGAGGCTTGCATTGTTATAAAGTGATGCATTTGGGATTGAAAAATGTCGGGGCTACCTACCAAAGATTAATGAATAAAGCATTTGCTACCCAAATCGGAAGAAACATGAAGGTATCCATTGATGATATGGTGGTAAAAATCTTAGTAGATGAAGTGCACATGGAAGATTTAGAGGAGAAATATCTGAATTTCAGGGCAATAAGGATGAGATTGAATCCAGAAAAATGTACTTTTGGAGTTCGATCAGGGAAATTCCTGGGTTATGTTATCACTAAAAGAGAGATAAAAGCTGACCCCGAACAGTTAAAAGATTTGGTATCTATGAAATATCCTTGAACTATCAAGGAAGTATAAATTTTGATAGGAATGTTAGAAGCACTTAATAGATTTATTTCTAGATTCTTTGATAAATGTTTTCCTTTATTTCAAGTGTTGTGAGGGCCAACGAAGTTTGAATGGGCTTCAGATTTTAAAGCAGTATTTACAATCATCAAGGATTTATTATCATCACCTCAAATATTATCTAAGCCTCGAAGTAGAGAACAACTCTTTTTATACATTGCGGTATCAGATTTTGCAGTAAGTGCAGTATTGATAAATGAAGATTCAGGAACTCCGAAGCCGATGTACGATGTCAACAAAAGTATGGTGGCAGCAGAAAATATGTGCCCTTATTGTCAAGCTCATACCATCGAAGTTCGGACCTCATTTCTATTGAAAAATATTGTGCAACATCCAGATATTTCGGGGAGAATGACTAAGTGGCCAGTAGAATTGTGAGATTTTGATATTACATTTACACCTCGAACTGCAATTAAAGCGCAAGCTTTTGCAGATTTCCTTGTTGAATTTCATTTAAGCATATCAGATAAAGAGAATATCAAAGATGTTTTACCAGTAAATTTGACGTATTCGAATTGATGACGGTTCTAGTGTTTTGGGATGCAGCGCTGAAGTTCAATTAGTTGCTCCATCTGGAGAAACAATGCTTCAGCCTATCAAATTCAATTTTCATGCCTCGAATAAAGAAGCTGCATACGAAGCTGCTTTAGCTGGTTTGAGACTTGCAAAGATATGTAGAGAAACTTCAGTACGATTAGAGACATATTCTCAATTGGTAGCAAACCAAGTATCTGGAATTTCCGAAGCAAAAAAGGATTGCTTAATTTTTTATCTTCAATAGATTTGAAATTTGATGATCTTATTTGATCGCGTTGTTATGGAACATATAAGTCGAGGAAGTAACATAATGGTTGACTCATTAACAACTGTTGCTTACAAGGAAGAGTATCCATGGATCTTACTGCAAGAAAGTCCTTCGATTTTTAATCAATCAGAACAATATAAATATATTGAGGAACTGTTTGTCACCCCAGATACAGTCAGAGGCGACTAGAGAACTGATATTTGAATTTTTTTATAAGAGGAGAGTTACCTGAATATGGAAAATTAGCCAAAATATTGCGAGGCAAAGCTTTTGGCTACATAGTTTTGGATGGTTTTTGTATAAGAATCACATGAATTTTTATCAGTACTGCAAGATGGAGAGAGATCAACGCATTGTGGATTTAAGGAATTAATTCGTTGAGTTTTTCTTCCAGGGTTTTATTGGCCTTCGATTATGAACGACGCCAAGAATTTGGTTCGAAGCTGTGATACTTGTCAAAGATTTTCTAATTCTATTCATAAGCCAACAGGTCCACTTATGCCTATTACTGAAGCCATTTTGATTCATAGACGGGGAATATATTTAGTGGGAATTTTGTCAATGGTTTCTGGAGGGCGACAACCGATAATTGTTGCAGTGGACTATTTTACAAAGTGGGCAGAAACAGAGCCATTATCTGAAACAAAGGCGAAGGATGTGATTAAATTCATTGTAAACAGTATTTGTTGTTGTTTTGGAGTGCTTTAAAGAATCATTACAGACAATAGTCCTCAATTTAATAATAAATAAATGGCTTCGTTTTGTGCTTCGAAGGTAATTAAGCAGTGCTTTTCAACACCATTTCATCCCCAAGAAAATGGACAAGTGGAAGTGACAAACAAGTCTATTTTTGAGGTTTTGAAGAAGAATTTAACATGAGTGGCAGGAAAGTAGCCTAATTATTTGCAATAAGTACTTTGGGCTTATCGAACAACTCTTAGGGAAGTTACTAAAGAAACTCCTTTTGCTTTAGCATATGGAATGGATGCTGATAGCGATGTGAAATCTATTTTTTCATCTTTTAGGATAACTCAATATTATGAAGAATTGAATGACAAATCTAGAAGAGCGAGTTTAGATTTGATTGATGAGAAAAGATTTCGAGCTCATTTAAATGTATAATTCGAGGGTAAAAATGATGGAGTTTAAGGTAGGTGATGGTGTGGTTTATTTTCGTTTGAGGGTAATTTTGTCCAGATTTTTGTGGTGTTTCAAAGGTATTTAACGATTGGATGGAGTGTAGAGGGAGAATTGAGCTGTCTGGTTGTATTTAATTTTCATTACCCTCATTTAATGAAGGTGGTTGGGTATTTATACCCTTATCCTTGGGCCGCATGGGCTTTCGGGTTGTGCTAATGGATCCGGGCCGAATTTAAAGACCCATTATTTTTAAGTTAGCAAGTAATTAGCTTAGTCATAAAGTGATTAATTTTTTAATACTTTAGTCGAGTTCGGACAGATCAGTAAATGGAGGTTGTCCAAATTGCCCCTGTCCGGTTAGGTGGATCTTGTCCGAATTGTCCCTGTCCGGATCTCATAAAGAGTGGTGATAAAATCCGGACTCATCAGTAGCCCCTTTTTTAGGTTGTGTTCAAAGGCCTTTGGAAAGACCTAAAAAATAGCTTGTACATGGTCACAGCCATATCCGGACAGATTTTCAAACTGTGTCATGGCTTTATCTGGACTGAAAAAGTTCTCAGAAACTAAACGGTTTTTTTCCAGAGATTGTGGGACATGTGTTTCTCTCTGATTTGCCACATCAAACGTTTTTTTCCCTAGAACGGAGCTCCCACTTACTCCAAAAAGCAACCTCTTCATTTAAAGAGGATGACATCAGCGTCGTTTTTAATCATTGCAACCCTTTCGAATTATCCTAGGTATCGAAGCATCTTTTGTACCTTTACTATAAATTAGTACTTTTTCTACTGTTTTACCATCTTCATTATCCTTGCTCTGTTAAAATTCAAAGCTTTCTCTCTAAAAATAAACACTTTCTTTAGGTGTGAGTTTATGTTCACAGCAAGAAACGCTTTAATAAAAGGTGGGTGGCTCAATTTTTCGGAGTTAGAAAAAGCTCAAAAAGTTGAACGAGAAAGGTGCCTTGCTGCAGGCCTCCCTGTGTCCCCTTTTGATAAATCAGAAACCCCAAGTTCAAAGCCTGATCAGGGCTCTTCTTCAACTAGGAGTTCCAGACCTAGGAGGTTGTTCCAACCCAACCTTTCACCAAATTTTTTGGGCTCATCGGTTCAAGAATCATTGCCTACTGTTGAACCAGGACAGGCAGTTACCAGTTTTAAGAAACCTTCCCCATTCATTTCCATGGGATCGGATGTTGACGCCTCTCCAGAGAAGTTAGTAGATCGGAGAAGAGGTCGCTTGGTGAAAGGGCAAGCTCTAAAAGCTACACCTTCCAAATCGGAGGCTAAAAATAGGAATACAAGGTCAGAAGCACCCATTAAGATTCTTAAGGACAAGCTGTCCGGCCCGGAGGCATCTAGTTCAAGTCTCCGGAAAGAAACCACCGCATCTGAGCCCCATCCGGAGTCCAGACTACAAGAAACCAGTAATACCCAACCATCCGGAGGGCCTGCTGAGCCAACCTCTAGCTCCCCTTACCCAAAAACAACTGATAACCCTTCCATGATAATGGAAGAAGTGTTGGAGGATTCTGTTGAAGAAGATCCTTTTGAGTCCGAAGTCTCCGGGTAGACAAGTGAGGCTGTTGCTGCCAAGAAGGACAAAGGCAAGGAGAAACTATGTTTAAAGCATCCGGATTTTCCGGAGAGTCTTGTGGGAAAAGTGGGACATTTCTTCCACAAGGTAAGTGTCAAATACCTGCTAGCTTTGCAAAAACACAATTATGCTTTCATCCACACCGCCGAACTGGGTCGGATACGAACAAAATGGGGGATCCCAAAGAATGTCAAGGTAAGGATTCCGGTGGATCCGGAGACACCGATGGACTGCAAGCTCAGTGAAATAGTTTTCTTCACTGATCTCTTCAACTGGGGACTAAGGTTTCCCTTAGACCCAGAGATAGTCAAATACTTTCACCTCATCAAACTATGCCCAAGCCAATTGAGCCCCAATGCATGGTACACTCTTATGGCCTGTATAATGGCCTCCGGGCTCTCCAGAATTCCTCTTCCAATGCAGCAGTTTGCAGTTGTGGCCAGCCTCTGGAGAAACCACCTTATTCCCTTCTATCACTTCAACATGGGTGATAATTTCAAAGTAGTGGACGACCTGCTCGAGTCGGAAATGAATTGGAAGACTCAATTCTTGTTTGTGAGCGGCGCCTGCTAGAATGGGAGAAAGATTAAAACTGGTGACAACCGGAGCCTGCTTACCAGCAGATGGCGAAGCGATGGTAAGAATCTCAACTCACATTCCCATCTTTGTTTATCACAAATTTGTTTATCTAACTTGTGTTTTTTTTTGTTTCTTGGTAGTGCTGCCTAAGGACTTCAGTGACTACTTGAAGGCTGGGAAGACCACTTGCACCAAGCTAAATGCTTGGACTGCTGAGAAGTGGGGAAATTGCTTCCACAATGCCTTTACCGGAGGCAATCTAACAAGGTCCTACCTTTGGAATACAACTTACCGGAAGGACTTATCCTGGGAGGAGCTAACTACCCCACCCCCTCCGGAAGTAACCCTCAGGAGAACAGATGCACCGGACGGGTCGTTGTATCTTCCTGATAGAGCTAAATCCCCAAGTAAGATGAAGGGAAAGAAAGGTAAAGGCAAGCAGAGTACGATTGAAGCCAATCTTACCGAAGTGGAGGAAGCTGCCCCAACAAATCAAGAGGGGCCAAATCAAGGATAGATTGACGTCGCTCTTTTACAAGTAGTAGAGCATGAAAGTACTAGGGAAGTGGTAGGATCTCTAAAATCCTCAAAGGCTCCCAAGAAAGATAGGAAACGAGGAGCAGAAGGAAAAGACAGGGAGGCCAAAAAGAAGAAAATCTCCAAGGGTGATGAAATTTCCCTCTGGCCTCTGGAGCCTCTTCCTCCGGTTGATCCTACTGACCCCACTCAAGCAGAAGGCATCCCCGGGGACTTTCAAAATGGAGGGGGTGCAGGAGGGGATATCAGCATTTATGGTGTTGATATTAGTGGTCTCGAAGAGATTGGTCCTTAATTCGAAAACCTCCCTAAGGATGATTTTGCTTGGCCTTACCCCCCCCCCCCCAAGTTCTTCGAACATCGTTACCTTCAATGGTAAGTATTTCTCTGTCTCAAGTGAAAGATATGTCATTACTCACTCTATATTAAGTAATATTCAGCTAGTTCTTAATTTGGAGAAGCAAGTACGAGGTCAGTCAGCCATCATTAATGCCCATAATTCAGAAAAAAGAGAAATTGTCTGGCGACCTCCTCACTGCCAATCAAAATGCTAATGTTTTGAAGAGGGAAAATGAGAAGTTGAAGAAAAACCAGGAAGATTGGGCCATAAAGGTAGCCACTTTGGAAGATACTATCAAAGAACTCCGAACAAAACAATTTGAGTTGGAGAGAGATCTCTCTTCTTCGAGAGAGGAGGTGAAGGCTAGGGACAGGGTCATTCATACTTTAACCAATGACAAGATCTCGCTCGAGGACTCGGTGTCCATGGCTGCACAAGAAAAAGCTGATTTGCTAAGGGAGCAAGAGGCAAAAATCCAAGCTAGGATTGATGCTTATACCAACCAAGTGGTAGACACTCAAGAAGAAAAGTTTGCCAAAGTGAAGTCGGACATGGTCTTGCTCTTTCACGAGAAATTCCCGAAGAGAACACTAAGAGACTTATGGACTTTTGTAGAGTATGAAGACCTCCCCTTCCACACGATGGCTGATGGTGACAAGAATGACTACTCTAGTGGCTGGGACGATACTACTGATGAGGAAGAGAAAACCGGGGAAAGTCCAGATGAGGAACATGACGATTCCAAGAAGAAGAAGACTAGTGAGGCTGGGCCATCCAAGAAGGCTCAGTCTTGAAGTATTGAATATCTCTCTTTTATTTTTTGTGATTGAACCAAAGTCCTTGGATGGCCAAGGCATTTTTTGTAACCGTGTCCGGCTCCGGTTTGGATAAACCTTTTCGTTTGAAAACTCAAAGTCCTTGGGTGGACAAGGCACTTTGTATGTTTTAATGGGTAGTTTTATTTTGCACAACTTTTGCATTCTTTCATAGTTTTTCAATTTTGGTGGCCAATGTTTAAACAACCCTAATTTATTTCATAATTATTCTAAAATGAGAGTTTTTAAATTCTCCGATGACAAATGTTTAAGTAGTCATCACTCCTCCAATTTAGTCCGGTCTGTTTAAATAAAAATTTCACCAAAAACTGTTAAGTGAAAACACTCTGGAATTTTAAGAAAGCATCAAATTATATAAAAAAACCCAGACACCTCATTAAAACCTCCCCGCGCCACCAGGGTAGGAAAGAGTATACCCCCAAATATTAACATGAACTTTTAAACAAGTGAATATTTACATAGTTTTTATTCTAAGTACAACCGGAGGTGTTCAATGTTCCAGGGGTGATTCAAAATCTTCCCATCTTTGTCTTGGAGCCGTTATGTCCGAGGCTTAAGCTTTTCAATGAACACATAGGGTCCTTCCCAAGTTGGAGCCAACTTACCGAACTGCTTCTCTTTAGTGTGTAGGAAAAATTTTCTCAACACCTTACTCCCCGGTTGAAAATCCCTTCTCTTAATTTTAGAAGCGAACCTGCTTCTCATCAAACCTTGATAGTGTACAGGTCTAAGGTGATCCTTAACTCTTCTTTCGTCTATTAAATCAAGCTGGCCTCTGATTGCCACTTCGTTAGCGTCTTCGGAAAAGTTATGAACTCGAAATGAAGGGAGAGTAGCTTCCATGGGAGCAATGGCATCCAACCCATATACCAAGGAAGAAGGAGACTCTTGGGTTGCAACCTTATGAGTGGTCCGGTAAGCCCATAAAACCTCTTACAAATAACTTGGCTATTTCCCAGCAGCCCCTTCAAAATTCTTCTTCAGACCGGACAGTATTGTCCTGTTGGCCACTTCGACCTGACCATTTGCTTATGGGTGGAAAGGGGAAGAAAAGCAGTGTCATATGCCTCTAGAGGCACAGAAACTCTCCATTTCTTTGTTGTCGAACTGTGGCCCATTGTCTGTTGTTATCTTTTGTGGAATTCCAAATCTGCAACAGATATTGGATACAATGAATTTTATAACAGCTTTTGATGTTGTACCTGCCAATGGAGCTGCTTCGATCCACTTCGAAAAATAATCAATAGCAACGATTATTGTTTAGCGCCCCCCGGATGCCATGGGTAGACGTCCCACTAAATCCAACCCCCATCGAGCAAAAGGTATTGGCTTGGAAAATGACTCTAAAGGGACGGCTGGGAAATGAATTTCATTGCTATATCTCTGGCATAGGTCACACTTTCTCACTAACTCCCTAGTATCTTACATTATGGAGGGCCAATAGTACCCAGCTAACAAAACTCTTCTTGTTAGAGCCCTGAATCCACAGTGAGTTGATCCCTCACCATCATGTAATTCGAAGAGCACTATTTGAGACCCTTGACCCCTAAACATCGTAAGAGGGGTTTACTATAAGACTTCTTATAAAGAATATCTCTTAGGATGGCAAAACTACGAGCCTTGTATTATATTTTTCTTGCTACTGATTTTTCCAGAGGTAAGATGCCATCGGATACATATCGAAGGAGAGGAAATCTCCAATCTTGAGGTTGTTCTATCTGTATATTGAAACTTTCTTCTTCCTTATCCGGATTTAGTTGAATGGATATGCACTCCAGCACATGAATCCAAGGGTAGAACTCAGTATATGTTACGGTTGCCAAGGAGTCTGTCAGTATATTTTCTGTTGGGGTATGTGCTCATAAATGACGCTTTTGAAATTAAGTGCCACTTCTTTAAGAAGAAGTAAGTATTTAACCAGCTGCTCCTTTTTGGCTTCGGATTGACCTTGTGCATGATGGATAAGAAGTTGAGAATCGCTTATCAATTTGACCCTTTTGGCTCCATAGATAAGAGCTAATTTCAAACCAGCTATAGCAGCTTCATATTCGGACTCATTATTAGAAGCCCTGAAAGAAAAACATATAGCTTGGTACATTCTGTCACCGTACGGAGAGGTCAAATATACCCCAACACCACATCCCATGGTACTTGATCCACCATCAGTCCGGACGACCCAGACTTTTTTGTCTGTCACATCAGTCGTTTGCTTAGTGTCCCTATCTGAGTGAAATTCAACTAAGAAATCTGCCATCGCTTGGGCTTTGATTGCTGTCCGAGGGGAAAAGTCAATGTCGAAGTCTCCCAATTCCACTGACCACTTAGTCATTCTACTTGAAATGTCAGCCTTTTGGAGAACGTTTTTTAAAGGAAAAGACGCCCGAACAATAATGGGATGAGCCTGAAAATAAGGTCTCATCATCCTCGCAGCAATCACCAGGGCTAGTGCTAACTTTTCAAGCTTTAAATAACGCTTTTCTGCATCAATCAAACTCTTACTAATGTAATATACCGGACGGGGATAATTATCTACCTCTCTTACCAACACTGCACTTATGGCACAACTAGAGACTGCCAAGTATATGAAAAGAGTCTATCTATCAACGGGTTTAAACAAAGTCTTGGGGGAGGAGAAATGTTTTTTGATTTCATCGAAGGCCTCATCACACTGCGAGGACCAATCAAAATCCTTTGCACCTTTCAAAGTTTGAAAAAACGGGGCACACCTATCGGAGGACCTTGAAAAAACAGGGTAAACCTCCCAGTCAATCGTTGTACTTCTTTAACATTCCGAGGAGGCTCCATTTGAAGTAAAGCATTAAGTTGGTCCGGATCAGGCTGTATCCCTTGCTCACTTATTACATACCCCAGGAATTCCCGGACTGCACTCCAAACACACACTTTTCCGGGTTTAATTTTAAATTTACTTTTACTAAGTTAGCAAAAGTTTCTTGGAGATCTGCCAAGTGTAGTTCTTTGTCCACACTTTTCACCATCATGTCGTCGATGTATACTTCCATGTTTCTTCCAATTTGACCAAGAAAAGCCTTGTTTACCAACCTCTGATAGGTAGCCCGAACATTTTTTAACCCAAATGGCATCACCTTGTAACAATGAAGCCCCCTATCGGTAACAAACGTAGTATGCTCCTGATCCTTCGGATCCACTTGAATCTGATTATACCCGGAGAAGGCATCCATAAAAGATAGCAGCTTGTTTCCAGATGTGGAATCCACCAACTGATCAATCTGGGGGACTGGGTATAAATCCTTTGGGCAAGCTCTATTGAGATCTGTAAAATCGATACACATACACCACTTGCCATTTTTCTTTTTTACCAATACCGGATTGGATGTCCATAAAGGGTACTGAGACTCCTTTATGTGCCCCATTTTAGTAAGCCGGTCGACCTCTTGTACAATGACATCAGCCTTTTCCTTAGAAAAAGCTCTTCTCTTTTGTATCACAGGTGTTATGTCCCTTTGGATGGACAGTTGGTGTGATATAATATCTGCTGGTACTCCGGTAACATCAACATTGCGCCAAGCAAAAACATGCTGATGGTCTTTCAGGAACTTCAACATCTTACCCTTTAATTCCGGTGTCATCTTGGACCCTATCTTGATATTTTTTCTGTCAGCCAAAGAATGTGTTTCAACTTATTCAATCAGTATTAAAACTCCAGGGTCTCTCTGGGGTCATCAATTTCACCCTCTCCCCCAGAAAGCCTCTCAAACTGTTATTCCTCGTTGATCCAAACTGCCCCCAACGTCCGATGAGCCAGTACTGTTGCATAACACTCTCTTGCTACCTTTTGGCTGCTCTGAACAACTCCCACTTGTCCTTGCACAGTATATTTCAAACATTGGTGGACTGTTGAGGCCACGACATGCATCCTGGAGAGCCAAGACCTCCCCAGAATAGCATTATAACAAGTGGGACAATCCACCACGACAAGCACTATTCTAACCATCTTTTTAAAAGGGCCTTTGACCAATAAGACCTCCTCCTTGAATTCTCCGATCACGTATGCTGAGCTTCCTGTGAAACCCACAATCGACCTGTTCGAACGTTGAATCACTGCTGGATTTTTCATCTTTTTGTAGGAAGTTAAAAAGAGAATATTGGCAGATATTCCGGTGTCCACCAAAATTCGCCTTATGTCATTGCCCCCGATGGATGCGCCTATGACAACAACATCTTCATGAGGACCAGCTATATCCCTCAGGTCATCCTCATCAAAAACAATGAAGGGAAATGGAATCTGCGATTGATAGGAAGTCATGCCTCCTTCCAGTTGGGTAGCTAAAGTATGAACGTGCCTCTTCCTCGAAGAAGCAGTTGGTGCTGTCATAGTGTCTCCTCCGAAAATTGTGAGTGACTCAAAAACGTTAATAAGCCCGGACACCTTCTTGCAACGCTCCACATCGAACCTCTCGATTATCACCATAGCCCCTTCTGGAGCCGATGTGCCTGAATTGTTTGGACCAGCGTGATGAGCGTTATTAGGCCTATTTCCACCTCTTCTTTTAACATATGCTCCCAACTTTCCTCTCTCAATCAAATTCTGGACTTCTTGCTTCAAAGCAATACAATCCTCGGTGGTATGGCCGATATCATTATGATACTGACAGAAACAATTGTTACGGCTCTCCCTAGGAGATTGTAACGCAGCCGGCCTTCTATAGTGTACTTCGTCTTTTGTTTTTTCATAAATGGTGGCTACGTTTTCTTTTAACTCAGAAAACCATTCCGGTTGAACCCAAGGCCCTTGTTTATTTCTAGATTGTTGACTCTGAGCTGGCGCATTTGGCTGAGATTGAGCTTTGGATCTGTTATGACTCTGCCCGGCCTCCCTAGCCTTGTTTCCGGACTGATTTTGGTTTAGATTTGGTGCAACCGGAGTAGACCTCACCTGCTTGTGCACCCTAGTTTTCTTTGTTTCATCTACATTAATCTGCTTCCCAACCTGATTCAGCAGACACCCCCCCCCATGACATGTCCTTTTTTCTGGTTACTAAATCAGGCAAGTTTCCAAGGATTAAGCCCTGCCTCAGAGAAGCTATCGCTACTTGTTCGAAGGAATCAACTAATCCATTTTTGGTGTTTACAAAGCGACTTATGTACTCTTTTAGAGATTCGTTCGGTTCTTGGGCACAATGGATAATTGTGTCTTCATTGCCCTTTACCTCCTTACTTCCAACAAACTGTCTTCGAAAAGCCACCCAAAAAGTATCGAAATTTCTGATGCAGCCTTGTGGCAAACCGTTGTACCACTTTAGAGCACTCCCCGTAAATGATAGGGAGAATGCTCTACAAAGCAACTTGTCGTCATCATCAAAATTTATCATAAAATTTTTGAACTGTATCAAGTGGTTATCCGGGTCTTTACTGCCATCGTATTTTTCCATTTTTGTACTGTCAAACCTCTTAGGGAGGTTTTCGGATAGGATCTTGGAGGACAATAGAGATTGTCTCCAATTCCGGCCACGACTGAAAAAAGTATCTTCGTTAGGAGTTACAAAGATACCTGGCTCATCATGGAAGGCAAAAGGATCCATCACCATCCGATCCACGTGTCTCCGGCTATGAGACAATCATTTACCTATATGCCTATTTAACTTTCCATGCATATCCCTCTTTTCTTGAGTATTTTTTGAGTAACTTTTGTTTCTTTTTGGAATGGCCTTCATCACTGCTGGATGACAGGGATTCTTCGATTTCGTCTTCGCTTGAGGAGCTGCTGGAAGATTCTGAGTCTGAATCAGAGTTCTCCACCGGCTTAGACCGGTGAGACTTTTTCGAGCTAGCATGAGTCTTTTTCGCGCTCATATGTTTTTTTAGGGCTCATGCTCCCTTTGATTGTCAGTATGGTGAACTGACGCCTTAGATTTCTCTTTTGTGCCCATCTTTTCCCTCTTGGCAGCCCTCAGAGCTTCTACTTCAACTTTTAACCTATCTCGCTCCTCAATGGTATATTCATCATTTTCCCCCACCACTTCGGCCAAAGGTGGTGGTACTTCCTGCACGTCCGGATTCATCCGAACTGGTTTTTCCTGATGGTTTTGAATGCTATATTCAGGCATTATCGTGCTCCCACTGTGGTCGCCAATTTGGTGTGGTTTATTTTCGTTTGAGGGTAATTTTGTCCAGAGTTTTGTGGTGTTTCAAAGGTATTTAATGTTTGGATGGAGTGTAGAGGGAGAATTGAGCTGCCTGGTTGTATTTAATTTTCATTACACTCATTTAATGAAGGTGGTTGGGTATTTATACCCTTATCCTTGGGCCACATGGGCTTTCGGGTTGTGCTAATGGATTCGGGTCGAATTTAAAGACCCATTAGTTTTAAGTAAGAAAGTAATTAGCTTAGTCATGAAGTGATTAAGTTTTTAATACTTTAGTCCAGTTCGGACAGTTCAGTAAGTGGAGGTTGTCTAAATTACCCCTGTCCGGATCTCATAAAGAGTGGTGACAAAATCCGGACTCATCAGGTGATAAAGGGTTAAGAAAGGTATTCTTACACACCAAGGATAAGAGCCTTGGAAAGATGGCCCCAAATTAGGAAGGACCTTATATGGTTGTTGAAAGGATAAAGCCAAATTCTTATCGCATTTGTGATAATCAGGGGAGGATGCTTCAACACCCGTGGAATATACAACATCTGAAGTTGTACTGGGAATAACTATGTTGTTTTTGGAAATCATTTTTTGATTGATTAGCGCACTCTTTCGTACCCTGTTGGCCCAATGAGGTTTTAACGAGGCGTTATGTACATATTCAAAATTATCAATAAAATGCATTTTTTGGCCAATGGTTGTTTGCAATCGTTTATTTAAACTATTTTGGTAACTAATCAAAGACTGGTCATCTTTTAGGTTGACCAAGAGTAGAATTTTCTAAAGTGTTGCATAAACTTTTCGAAGAAATAACCATGTTTGAAGTGCTACATTCATTAAACACACTATGGTGTTCGAAGCGTTCGGTCATTAAACACGTTATGATGTTTGAAGTGTTACGTTCATTAAACGCACTACGGTGTTCGAAGTGTTACGCTCATTAAACGCTTTATGATGTTCAAACTGCTACGTTTCTTAAACTCACTATGGTGTTCCAAGTGTTACGTTCATTAAACACTCTACGATGTTCGAAGTGCTACGTTCATTAAACGCACTATCAATTTAGAGGTGTTGCATGTTGTCATGATTGATTAAAGTTTTATATTATGTTTTTATATTGAATAACTAATATAAATAATAATCGAATGTGAACATAACTTTAAATGAAAAATGAAGCATAAAAAATACCTTTGTCATTCAAATTAATTCGATGGGTACAAAAGTTATAGTGATGATATGACAAGTACAAAAAACCAAAAGATAGTGAAATTACTCGCCTTCGGAGCTCTCCTCGGACGATTCATCTTCGGATGATGAACTTGGAATAGGATCGAAAGCTTTGCTAGGGCGCCGTTCGACGGGAATTTTACTCCAAAAGTTGAAAAGATCTATCTTATGATATGTGGCATGAATTTCTTGAATGAGTGTGATGAATTTATGTTCTTTGCCATTATTGATAGCTGCCAACATGTCTTTGGTGAACTCATCTTCAACAGCAGTGACAACAAGTTGCTTTTCTTTTTCAAATTCAGTCTTGAGGATGGCAATTCCACGAGTTAAGTTTTTCTTTTCTACTTTAATTTTGAAAAGAGAATTCTGAAAGTCATCCAGTTTCTTCTTCTCAGCAGCTAATTCTTCAAGAGGTTTAGTCTCGAGTTGTTTATTTCTTCGTGGTGTGAAGTGTTGAGATCTTCTTTCTCGATTCGATGCTTTTCTTAGAGGTCCATTTTTTACATACAGAAATCCTCTGAGAAATTCAGATCTTACCATTTGGAAGTCATGAAACTGATCTTTTACAAGGTCACTAAATATTTCTCTCATCCTTTTCTCAGCTTCAGCAGCACCTTTCTAACGAACCATCTCTTTAACCATATGTTTCGGGTGACTTTGAAAGGCCTTTTTTTCTTCGGGTAAAATTGTTCGCTGCAGTATTAAGATCAGAAAAAGGTTGAAGAACAGCTATGACTTCTTCAGAAGGCTTCTCAGGAGGTAAGACCGTTGGGCTAGGTCAAGGAATAAGATCTAAGGATATTGTAGGAACAATGACCTCAGGAAATGCAGTTTCAGAGGTAGTAGGCACAGATCTCCTACCAAGATTATACAGATGAGTTTGAATCTCTTGAATGATGGGATCTTCTACTCCAGTAAGCTCTTGAAATTTGTCGAAGTTAATGAAACTGTCAGGATCAAAGCGATTATCACCTTGGTTATCTTCCATAGCAACAGTTTCCTTTTGTTGGTTGGTAACGTCTTCAACATTGCCTTCATTTTCCTTTTGATGATTTTGCTGCTTCTCTGCAAATATAAATTCGTTGTCATCGGATAATATTTCTTCAACATTCTCCAATACTTTCTTTTTCCCTTTCTTATAGGGGTTGGCTCTAGTAGCACCTTTTTTTTAAGGCGCAACAGTTTTCTTCTTTTTTGGAGAAGGTCCCTCTTCTATTCCTTTTTCGATTGTGGAAAGTGTGTTTTCTTTCGTCTTTTGCTTCAAACCTTTTGGCTTCGGATCTGTTGAAGGGCTAGCACGAGATGTATAAGCTGCATTTTTATTATTTTTTGCCTTCTTCTTTTGGGGAAGATGACTGTCTGATCTACTGCGAATTGTTAAGAACACTTTGCAGTCGGTATGGATCAACCTTATGCTTGCTTGTCGAGGATTGGGTGGTTCCATCAAATTTTCGGGAGGAAAGGCTCCAGACATGATCGAGAATAGGTGATTGTTGAGAAAGTTGATGGGTTTGAAGGCTGTGTGGAAAACATTATTCCTTTCAACCCAAACAACAAGCTTAATGAAGGTTTCATTGGCTTTTTCTTGATGAATGGCATAACGCCTCAAATTTTTTCTTCGGAATATAAAAGTTGATAACGAACGAGGATAACATCAATTGAAAATTTAATTTAGAAAAACAATATTAAGAGACTACGATTAATCCTCCAAACGAGGTTCAATCTTGATGGGTTGGCTTCGGATATAGCTTTACCATTTTCCCATGCTCCTGAAATAAAGATGAAATTTTTCTCCAAAATTTGTCTGCTTCATGGAGATCGTCGATGCTTTTTAAGTCATCATCCAACGTAAGATAGTAAAACGGAAGCACTAGTCCCTTTGACAATTTGGTTAAAGATATAAATCTTCGATGCAGAATGAAATTTTGGATAAACGGGAGGCCATGATTATAGAAAGAAGCGTGAACCATTGATTTTTGTGTCACTTGGGTTGGACACAGATTCAAAAGTTCGAAGTAATCAACTATCATGGGGTCAAATGGGAATCGAAGACCCCAGGTAATGATTTCTAAGTAGAGTACCAGTTCGCATTTTTTGCAATCTAAGGGTGTTTCTCTATTTTTTGGAAGACGAAGTGTAATGTTGTCTCCCATTCCCCACTGCTTCTTCAAATCATTTGTTTGGCTCTCTTCGTAGTATATGTATGAAATGTTTTTTAGAGCCACAACATAATTCGCATCAAGAGACCTCAAATTCTCACCAATTGATTCTCTTTCCTCCTCAGATATGGTGATAAGAGCTTTTTTCCTCCCGGTCTACAGATTTTTTTTCTTGTGTAGCATTCTCTGATTCTTTGGAAGTAGGTTTGACACCTAAGAATATTAGTTGTTGCTTCGAATTACGATATAAAATGGTGATTCTCTGGTGAAATATTTTGATATACTTGAAATAAATAATGGTATGGTTGAATGATCAACGTAGTTCGAATTACATAGGAGAAAATTATCTTCACTTTTTCTTATGTTCGAAGTTGATTAGTTCTAATTCATTTACGGATATGAGAACTAAAGGGGCTGCTGATAAGGAAGTGTAACTTTGAGGACTAAAATGTAAATAATAAAACCTTATATAACAGATTGTAAAGTTAGAGGAGAAATTTAGAACTTTGTATATTAGTCAAGGACTAACGTGTAATTATCCCTTTATGTAACCATTTTCAGTTATGCGCTAAGTCCTTGCGCCTCTATATAAAGGCCAAGGATAACCTAGTAAAAGGGTTGGATTTTTGAGTTAGAACATTTGAGTACTCTGATTTTCTTTCTCTAGAATCTATTTCTCTCTCTAAAACTTGACTTCACTCATTTACTAAGGTGATTCATGTAATCAGACTCACCAATTATTACAATGAAGTTCAAACCGAACATATAAAAAAACAAAGAGGAATTGCACACAATATAGTGCCTCAACTACTAAAAGAAGGAAATACTCCACTTGATTGTGGAGCAGATGAATTGGTGGTATATCCTCAGATCATTAATTGGGGTATTCAGTTCCCACTGGATATGATGATAGCGGAGTACTTCAAACTCCTAGATCTCTACCCTACACAAGCGACACCAAATTTATGGTTCACGCTCATGTCAGTGATCATGACTTCTAAGGTAATCCAAACCCCTCTCTCCATTAAAGACTGCATCACCATGGCTGGTCTTGCTAAAGTTCTAGTATTACCCTTCTACTATCTAGCACTTGTGGATAATTTCAAAATAATCGATGATCTGCTCGAGGCTGACAAATTCCGGAAGTAAAAGTTTATCTTCATTTCTTGAGCATGAAAGAATGGAAAATAAAAATCTGAAGAGAACCCTTCAAGACTCAACCTTGTTTGGAGAAGCAATAGTAAGTTCTATTATATTTTATGCTGCTCCTTACAACTTATATTAATTTTTCACATGTATTGCTACTGTATGCAGGAGTTATGAGGAGATACAAAGCTCGCAAGAAGAATGCGAAAGATATCTTTGTCAAGTTGGCCACTTAGGTAGAAAATGAATGGGGCAACGGTTTCCATTCAGTTGTTATGCCTATAAACTTCATCAATAGTCATTTGTGAATGATCTCCCAGGATTCTGATCTCCCAAAAAATCGATGAAACCACCCAACCGAGAGATATTTGTGAAGATATTAATAACACCTAATGGTAAGGCCACTCTCCTAGTTTGAAATAGGTCTCAAAGTCATATACCCTAAAAAAGAAGGCTAAAAAGAAAGAAAAACAGCTAGTATTACTGGTGCTAGCTCTTCAACATATCTGATCCACAAAAAGAGAGAGATAAAAAACAAAAGGAAGGAAAACAAAGTAAGTCTTCTAACAATTGAAGAAGGAATCAAGGCTGAACCTTCTCCAAAAAGAAAGAAAATTATTGCCTCAAAGAAAAAGAAGAGCACTTCAGAAACCCCTCCAACTAAGTGGGCAGAAAGGAATTCTGAAGTAGCTCCCTCAAAAGTGCCTCCTTCCAAAGCTGAAGAAACTGTAGTTAAAGATCATCGATGAGGTGATAACTTCAATTTTGAAGAACCTATTGGTGTAGAAAAACTGCAAGAGCTTTACCAAGATATGGATCCCTCAGTTGAACAGATTCAAGAGCAACTTCAACAGATTGGACATCTAGTTAGTGCTCCTTTTCTGTCTGAGATTTTAGATTCAAACCTTCCACCAGTTGACTCATCTTCTTCTCTCATGCCTTATAATAATCAGAGGTTCATCCCTCTCAAAGAACCATTTGAAGAACTTTCAATTGCACTGCAACCGTTTTCTAAACTCGAACCAGCAGCAAAAGCATTATGCACAGAAATCGACTATATTCGAAGCCACTTGGAAATTATGGCTACAGATATGGTTCGATGGAAGAAATAAGTTGAAGGAGAAAAGAAAATGAGGGAAATCTTTGGCAAGAATATTGTTGAAATTTATTAAGTATTTTAGGATGACAGGCCAGAATTCATCAAAGGAGCCATCCAGCTCAATGTCATTTGAGAGCCGTTCACAATAAAAAAAATCAAACTAAAAACTTCTCATAAAACAAAGCTAGATGTTCTCAAGGTAAAACGCACGATGGAAATATCCGATGAGCAAAAGAAATAGTCCTCTTTTCATGAGTCTTTCAAAAAATGTGTGGAAGAAATAAAGAAATTGACTGACGATATGACAGCTCTCAAGGAAACATTCTAAGGAGAAAAAAATCCCGATGTACAAACTTCCAAGACTCAGTGTAGACAGGACACCCTTGATGCGCCGAAAAATGTCGAGGAGAAAAACACAATCACTTTGAGAAGGAAATCTGTCAAGGTTTTGGGAATTAATCCCCATTGAGAATCATCCTAGGGAAGCCTTCGACCATGTACCAAGTGATTCCTCCGAAGAGACGAACTCAAAAGAAGATGAGGATGCCACCGAGCAAGAAGATAATTAATCTATACAGAACTCCAAAGAAAATAATTAAAAATTGTTTTTGTTTGTGTCATGAAGTCATCATTTGTTGTCGATGACTCGTTTTTATAAATGCTTAACGACTTTGCATTCAAACACATGTTTTTGTAAGATCAGAAATTTAATTCAATGAACAAATACTTTTCCCTTTCCACATTTATTTTCTAACTTTTACTTTATCATGACTACTTTTTAATTTCATGAACAAGTCATTATCACCTCGAATTCCAATATATGTCACAAATGAATTTGTAACATCTTAAATAAAAATAGTGCATTTAAAGAACGTATAACACCTCAAATACAATTAATGTGTTTATAAAAAGTTGTCACCTCGAATACAAGTAATGCATTTAGAGAATGTTAGCACCTCGAATATAAATAATGCATTTAGAAAACGTTAGCACCTCGAATACAAACAGTGCATTTAGAAAACGTTAGCACCTCGAATACAAACAGTGCATTTAGAAAACGTTAGCACCTCGAATATAAATAGTGCATTTTGAAAATGTTAGCACCTCGAATACAAACAATGCGTTTAGAGAACATCAGCACCTCGAATAAAAACAATGCATTCAGAGAACGTTAGCCCCTCGAATACAAACAGTGCATTTAGAAAATGTTAGCACCTCGAATACTAACACTACGTTTAGAGAACGTTCGCACCTCGAATACAACTAATTACTCTTGGTCAACAACTTCAAAGATGATGAATCTTTGACCAATTACCAAGATAATATAAATACTTGTATTTAAAACAACCATTAGTCAAAAATAGTTTTATTAATATCCTCGAATATATATATATGACACGTCATTAAAACCTTTCTGGGCCAACATGACAAGAAAGAGTATGTCAATTATTTAAAAAGTATCAATCTTTTTTATTACGTATATAGCTTTAAATGTTCTATATTCCAAGGATGCTGAAGTAATATGCCCCGCTCATCACAAATGTGATATGTACCCGAATTTATTCGCTTCATTACCTCATAAGGACCCTACTAATTCGAGGCCATTTTACCAAGTCGCTTGTACTTTGTATAAAGGAATACTTTCCTTAAATCGTTGCCACCTACTTCAAAATCCCTCATTCTCACCTTCGAATTATAACGAATCCTCATCAATGTTTGATAATGAGTCATATTCAAATGTGCCCTAACTCTTTTCTCTTCATTCGAATATATGTTTCTTTTTTTTCTCTTTATTTAGCTCGTCTAAATAATGAAGTACTCTATAAGAAGGTAAAATAGATTCTGCAGGGCTAACACCATCCATACCATATACCAAGACAAAATGAGTTTCTTGATAGCCTCTTTAGGAGTTGGACGATAAACCCATAACACATCTTGCGAATAGTTAGGCCATTTCTCTACAACACCTGTTAAATTTTCTTCAGGCCCTCCAAAATAGACCTATTAGTCACCGTCTCTTAACGGTTTTCTTGGGGATGAAAAGGTGTAGAAATAAATTGTGTAAGACCCTTCGAAGCATAAAAAGAAGTTATTTATCTATTATTAAATTGAGGACCATTATCTTTGGTGATTTTTTGCAGAACTCCAAAGCGACAACAAGTATTATTCAAAATGAATTTAATAACATCCTTGGCTTTTGTACCAAATAATGGTTCAACCTAAGCCCACTTTGAAAAGTAATCCAACGTCACAATGATCATTTGATGTTCTCCAAAGGCCATATGCAATGGTCCTATAAACTTTATTCCCCATATATCAAAAGGAATAACTTCACAAATAGACATAAGTAATACTGTTGGTTTATGAATAAAATTTGAAATTTTTTGACAAGATTCTCGAATTAAAACTTTAGCGTCATTCATAATTGAAGGCCAATTATAACCTGCCAACAAAACCCTTTGAGTCAAAGAACCACAATGATATGAACCTTCACCATCATGCAACTCAAAGAAAATATCCTGAGATTCTTCTTTACCCAAACAAAGCAACGATGGTGTACTTAAATATTTTTTGTATAAGACTCAATCTAATACAACATAACAATAGGAATTGTACCTTAAATGTTTAGTCAGCTTGGTATATTGAGGTAGCGTACCTCTTAGTAAAAAATTAAGGATAGCAGACCTCCAATAACTTTGAATTATGTATGTAGTAACAAATACTTCCTTATCATATTTACAAGATCAAATCTAGCAACAATTGATATAAAAAGCCTCATTGACGGTTGTTTCACAACCAGTGAGAATTTTTTTTATTGAAATCGATGCCCTCCTCTTGCGTGAAGGTATTAGTCATCAACCTAGCTTTGCACTTATATAATTTATCTCCAATAATACTTTGATTTCTCTTGAAAATCCATCTACATACAACAAACTTCTGAATCTTCCCCTGCTTCACAAGATTCCAAGTGTGATTATTCTTCAATGAACTCAGTTATTTTCTAACTACTTTAACCCACTTTGACTTATCACTGCTCTCATAGCATCGTGATACTCTTGGGGTTCAAGAAAATAAAAACATAACCTACAATATCAGCAAATCGATACCTTTGTGTGTGCTTCTTCGATTTTTGTGCTCTATCTCTCACCAATTAATAACTGATATTTTCATCATGTTACTCTTTAGTCTGAACATTTAAAGGTTTTGGAACATTAAAATCTTAGTCATTGTCTAACTCATGCAATGGTTGAATCTTCTATGTATGAGCCAAACCTATACCAAGTCTCAGACAATCTTCGGAAGAAAGATATTTGGTTTAAATTTCTTGTTCAGACCCCATCTCAACTCTATCTCCATTTTTCTCTCTCAGCACTACTAGGTTTTGTCTCTACCTTATTTAGAAATGACATAACTCCTTTATTGAAAATTTCACATCTCGGCTAACTAAAGATTTTTTATTTCTAAGTTTTTAAACAATACACCCTATACCTTTTAAATCTTTTTAGATAATCGAGGAATTTATATTTGAGTGCTCTCGCCTAAAGCTTGTCTTACATCACATGTGTACATCACAAGATATGGAATACTATTGATGATATATGTAATTGTCTTAACAATTTCTCCTTAAATATTTTAACCCATTCTATCTGTCAGAAGCATACACCTTATGCTTTCAAATAAGATTTCATTCATCATTTCACCAAGCTAATTGTTTTGAGAGTTGTTTTCACGAGTTTGTGTGTAAATATGAAAAGTTTAAAATATTATCTATTAAATTGTTCATTTTCATAAACCAAGCCATTGTTAGTCTTCAAATTCTTTACCATCGTCCCAATCTGATTATTCACTAGTTTCTTCTAGTTTTTAAAAACATCAAATGCTTCATCCTTGGTCTTCAAAAGTATAACACTTAATTTTTGAAATATTCATCAATCAGGCTCATAAAGTACATGACACCTCCATTGTAGGATACCTTGCAGGTTACTAAAGGTTTGAATGAACATATTCAAGAACATCACAAGTTGTGTGGTTGTTAGAAAATAACTTAACCCCTAACTTTTATACAACACACACTTCTTAGAGAATTCAAAATTATAAACTTTGTCCCCATCCAACAACTCTTGTTTGCTAAGTTCATTAACACCCTTCTCTCTCAAATTCCCTAATCGCAAATACCACAACTTGGTTGAATTTTTCTCTACATTAGACACACCTCTAACAAATACAGACCCTTCAATAACTATAATACGATTAGTCTTATAGGCTTTTATAACAACTAGTGAGCATTACATAATCCTAAGCATGCCATCTTCGTCCTTATATGTAAACCATTCCTCATCTAACATACCAATAAGAAAGAAGGTTACATATAAATTTAAGGAAATAACTTAATTTGTTATCACTTTCTCAAGTCCTATATACAACATGAGCCATACTTTCTACGTTCCCTTCATACCATATGGTTTATCATTCCTTAATATTATTACTTTACCACCATCAAATAATATTAGGTCTTCAAACTATTATTTATTAGAAGTCACGTGGAATGAAACTCTTGAGTCCAAAACCATTTGTTAGTGTACCTATAAATTGAAGCCGTTAAAAAATCAGTATATTTATAATCATTCGAGATCATTGAAGAATCTTTAGCTTCATGTTTTAGATGACAATATCCCTTTATCCTATTTCGATAATTCTTATTGATTTTATTTTATTTCTTGCACAATAAATATTTCACCTTAGAACCACTAGAAAATATCTTAGATTTAAACAAAAAATTTCATCTCTTCTTGTTTAAATATATACGTTTACGCCTTCCCTTCACTCTTAATCCTAAATCATATGAGTCACTCTTCAAACCATTCTTCCTCTAAAGATATTTTAAGTTCAGAGTACTCTTAACTTCATCCATCGTAAAGAATTATTTTCCTTAGAGCATGATGTCAATAAAGTGCCCATGCACATTTTCCAAAGAACTAGTGAGGGTTATTGTTTGATCTTCATATTCTATATTGACTCCAACTACATTCGAATCAATAATGATTTAGTTAAATTATCCAACTCATTGCTATTATTCATTGCCAGCATATACATTTCTTTCTTAGCATACAATGTATTGGCCAAAAATATTCCATATAAATAACTTCCAGTTTATTCCATATCTTTTATATCCTTAGATCTTCAAACACCTCTCATCTCGTCTTCCAAACTCAGAAATCAGAGCACTATGGGCCTTGTACAATACTTTGACATCAACCTCTTCTTCAATTCTCTCATCAATGTAAGCATGTAAACTCTTATGTAGTAAGAAAGCTATTATTTTTATTATCTATAGTTTGAAATCATTCCAGTGAATTTATGAGGGTTGAGTTTCATGGAACTCATATTTATGATTTTGCTTGATTTTCTGATGACATCTATTATCTAGACTCAAGATTTGAAATAATATTTGTCACTCTACTTTGTGTTTATCACCTATGATAATATTGTTCTAGATCACTCACACTCATCGCACCACTTGTTGGGAGAAAACATTAAACCAGAATATTTAAGTAGAGACATAGTGGAGATCACAATATTAAATCCTCTAACAGTTGGTCACGACTTTGGCTAAGATGGTGTGAATTTTGGTAGTATGTTGAGACTTAACCCAATTTTTAAGAATCATTACTCACAAATATATGCCAAAATGATAAACTCTTTAAATCTAAAAAATGAAATTGTAATCAAGTCAAGTGTCTATCCTTATTATTCTTTTACTGTTATTTATATATATATATATATATATATATATATATATATATATATATATATATATATTCTTCACATGTAATTTATCTCTCCGTGATTAATTACATAACTCTCTCTTGAGACGTGTCTTAGTAGAATTAAATACATGATACACTATTTGTGTCGTTACTGCACACATTCGTTAGTTACGCATATACAGTGAGCACATTTGCAGTAATCGTTATTTTTCCGATGATTAATTGCGCGATATAATTTTAATCCTCGGCAATATTCTTGCTTACCACTCGAGTTACAACCCACTCCATTCAGGAAGCTTTGCAGTTTTTAATGTCTCATTGATCATTACTTTCCTTTTAATTTGGTTTTATTTATGCGGATAGCCTTGTACTTCTAATCGGTCAAGATTCGTCTTCTATTTGGTCTTACCCGGCTAGTCATAGCGCCCGATGGGTCAATCTTATCGGAACTCCCAATCCTCTAAATAGTACATTATAGAAGTTTCTATAATGGATTAAGAGTGACATTAAGAGACGAGGTAAGTGACAAAACCGCTAAAACATAAATCCTATATATTTGTTTGATCGTAAGGTGACATCGGCATGGCTAATCAAGTTGTATTTATCTCATAAAAACCGGGACGCGTAACAAAATAACTTCATTTCTTATAGGTTAAAATATATTCAAATAATAGCCGCCATCAATCCTAATGCACTCGTACCAACTAGATCAGCGGGTAAAGGATGGTATAAATGACATAATTTTAGAATTGGAAGTCTTTCCCTTGTTAATATTATTATTAATATTACTAATATTATTGTTATTATGGATATCACTATTATAATTATTATCAATAATAATAATAATAATAATAACAATATAATATAATATAATATAATATAATATAATATAATATGTGCAAGATATTATTATTATTAATAATTATATTAGTAATTATTATTATTATTATTATTATATTAACATTTTGTGAAAATTGTGCGAATTATCAGAATCAAGAGAAAATAAATTGTGATTGATCAATAATTTTTAAAATGATATATTTGAGACATAATTTAAATAAAAAAACCTCACAAGAAGGTGAGATTAACAACAACAGTACTACTAAAATATAATTCCGAAGACGAAATCGTATTTTAGTTCGTTCTGAACAGGTCTGAATTTCGCAAAATCATCCTTTTTCTCAGCAATTATATCATCTAGATATACTATCATATCTCGACTAATGAAGTCTGTAATTTTCATGTTCCACACTTCAGCTGCTTCTTGCTTAATTTTATAAGACATGTTGAACAAACGCCGCAGTGGTTCAGATTTCACACTATTGTACCTGCTTTTGACTTCAGCACGACTGCGCGAAATTAGATTTGGAGCCTCGAACTAGCCATAATCATAAAACATCATACAAAGCACTCGACCGAAAAAAACATCGGTCGTATCATCAGGCATTGTTAACTTAACAAACTTCACAGTCTGAAGCAACTGATAGTCTTTGTTTACATTAAAGTCCATAATCTGAAAACAGAAACATACGAAATGCGAAGAC
The DNA here is from genome assembly GCA_036936605.1 of Limnanthes douglasii subsp. nivea. Lineage (NCBI taxonomy): Eukaryota > Viridiplantae > Streptophyta > Magnoliopsida > Brassicales > Limnanthaceae > Limnanthes > Limnanthes douglasii. The sequence goes on along the minus strand of JAUPFV010000001.1, from coordinate 90,211,765 downwards.
ATACTTGAAAATGCTAAATGTCAATTGGAAAGCTGTTTTTAAACAAAAATAGTGCAAACATATATAATACACACCAACGAAGAGGATTAAACCAGTTTCGGGATAATCTGGTGATCAGAACTACCCATGTCGTATGAATGATGTGGGAGCATAGGCGTACGCCATACTCATAACGTATTTTATGCTCTCACGCCATACATATGACATGTTGTTGGGTTCCCCTGTTAAAATCATGGTGTGGTTTTGGGTTCTCACATCGTCAATGTGTGGCGTGAGAACCCTTGGCTCTGCCAATCAACCCTTGGCTCTGCCATTGATTGGCAGAACCAAGGTGTTATTCGCCAAGGTGTGGGGAAGAACACATGCCGTCTTTAAAAACGTGCACAAATACAATGCAAAACAACAAATCTAAACAACCAAATAAGTTCTGCATCGACACACTCAACCACCAACTACCTAAAACCCTAAGATTGTTTACACTTCTAGTGGATTCAAGAGTTTCAAATCGAATGGCATGCTGCTCAGAGAAATTCAGTGGATGTTGGTCGCTTGGATGCTGGTCCTGAGGCAAATAACCAAGAGACGTCGGTCGTGGGTAGACTGTTGGTCGTGTGGGCAAGGTGGCGGTCGAGCGGGTAGGGTTTATATTTTGGGTGTTGTTCGTGTGTTAGAGAGAAATGTAAGCTTAGGTTAGGTTTATATATATTTTACTCATATTTATTATATAATTTATGTATTATTTAATTAATAAATCTAAATTTAAATTTAATTAATATTAACGGATAATTTAGATACTAATTTATTTTTATGTTTCCATTAATTTTTAATTTAGATTTTTAATTTTTTTTTGTTTTTGTTGTATTTTTAGTTTCGGTGTTTTAGTTTTTTTAAAAAGAAGATAGAGAAATTGTTTTTTTTTTGAAATTATGGTAACTTCACGGAGTAATTTTTTCTATTAAATAAAAACAAAAATTCACGGAATAGTTTTGAAAATTCAAAACAAGCCACTTCACAAATTAAAAGTGATTTTTTTACCGATTTTCATTTTTTAAATGCTAACTAATCTCATAACTATAAATGTATATTAACTATAACGATAACATATCCTCATTTGTATTTTTAGATCTGAAAATTTTAGATTTCACAGTTTTTAGTTTGGATTTAGGCTTTCGGACTTGAATCTAACGACTTTAATAGCTACCTTATATCTCTCAATGGTAGGTCTCTTCATCATGGGAAGCAATATTTTTGGTTTTTGCATATTTTTATATTACCGATGGGGTATACCCACCTCAAAATACCTCTTAAAAGGTTGCTTTTCTTTCCCTGTCACTCCTTTTTGTCTCAGGTCGCAGGGGAGCTCTTCTCCATAACACAAATGAAGGGTCATTGTTTTAGCTTAATTTCTTTTTTTAGACTCCGTCTCCAGATGGTTATTGATAAGTTCGGATTGCCATTAAATCAATCCGAAAGGGTAATTTAGACAGAACCAGATTAGTTCGATGGATGAATAGTGAGCTCAAGTGGATTATTATTCAGTTGTGTGCTAAAACATCTTTGGTCTTGGGCTTTGGAGCTATTAAGGCAGACCCGAATCCAAGATCTGACCCGAACGGACCATGGATCCTAACAAAAGTATAAATGCCCTAACCAACCACATTAAATAATTTGGACTTTTTCTAAGGAAATTAACTACTAGCACACACTTCTCTTATCTCTCTACCTTCGACTTAAAAATTAACTACTAACACACACCACTCTTATCTTTCTATCTTTTACTTAAAAAAATTAATACCCAGCTGATAAACTACCCAAAATACTCTTCAATTATAAATCATCCACACTAGTTATAACGACTTCAAAAGTACATTCCTGCCTACTAAAATTACGTCCCTTCTCTCCGTGTCGCCCATCTTCCTTACGAAGCCGATAGTTTGAGTATAATTTTTCTATATGTTCTGTCTCCGAGCGACTTTGAGGTCTCGCCTGAAGTCCATTCTCCTGTAATACTTGCTACAATTGTCTGGCTCTGGATAATATCCTCCACTACTCGGTAACTCTAAGATGGTAATTGTTCGTATATTTTGTCCCGAAAGTCACACTGGAGATTGCATTATCTTACTGTTCGCCCTGACGTTATTCGTCGTTAATCATAGAGGCAGAATCGATGGTTTCCTCGTCGTTAGGGTAGAATTCTCAAGAATACTGTGGTGTTGTCAAATCAGTAAAATTTTGTGGCACTGAGCTATACTAAGGTGTGCGTCGGTACGTCAAAGCTAAGAGCAAGGCGAACTGTTTGGATTACCCTAATCCTAAAGGTTGAGTCTCAACCTATGAGTTTGGGTTTTGCTCTAATATTAAGCTTACTGTAAATGACGATATTAAAGTCTTTATCAAGGTTATTGGGATGCATGAACCTTATTTTAGGGTTTATTTGATTTTTCATTATCTTTTATTTTATGGGTCCATTTTTTTTAATTTTTAAATCTTTGTGGTCGTTTTAGAAAATTATTTTCAAGAGTGCAGTATGGTTCAAGACCACGATATTTCGAGAAAAGGTTTTTTCGGTAGCAATGATGAAGTTATTAGTGGTCATCTTGTTCATCTGGTCGTTTTGAACGTCTCTCTTCTTCTAGTAACTTTGGTACTAGTAATGTAGGTTTATTGGCCACTTCGTACACTAAGCCCACTATAAGTTTGTAGTAATGTTTATTGATTTTTGGAATGCTCGTGAGTTGAACGATCATGTATGTCAAAAAGATGTCATTGATATTATAATTTGAAATAGTATCACGATCATGGTCATGCTGGAGACTTAAGTTCAATTGTGTAATGTTGATTTCATCGTTAGGAAAATGGCTCATTTCTGGAAGTTCACCATCAAGCACTCCCATCGCTTGGCTGGGATCAAGGTTTTCTAGAACCCATATGTCATTTCTATTTCCATTATCTTTTCCTCCTCTCAATTTATTCACTGCAAAATTCATAGTCTTGATTCTCATCTCCTCTTCGAACTCACGCCTATATACAATGATGACCTCAACATCGTCCTCTTCAGGCTGACATGGAAGTTTTATTTGCTTCATACCACAACCTTCCTAGGGTTGCTTTCAGAGACTTCAATGATATTCGTAATCCCGATGAACATACTGGCTCGTTCAATTAGGGTGAGATTGATTGTCACAATCATTGTTTCTTCCATAAGTTGTGTGACATACGCTCGTTTGGTCCCTAATTTAACTGACTCAGTAAAAATCTTTTAAACCCTATTGCTTCTATGATTAATCGAGTACTTATTAATAATGATTGAGATAATTATTTATCTATATCCATTGTTCAATTTGGCCTCATTGTTCTTCATATCATTCCATGATCATTCCATGATCATCCTAAATATGGGTATCCATTACCGCGTATTAAAAAACTTTTCAATTTTTTAAAATGTGGTAGTCTCACCCTTCTTTCAACTCGTTGATCTATGTTGAGATTAATCCCTTTTCTTCCTATATATCTTTTAGCCGAGCCAATAATTTTTTGTATAAACAAAAGTCTACAGAGACTTGGCTCAAGCTTGGAAACCGTAATACTTAATTATTTCATAATAGTATAAAAACCCATATCTTGAGAAATAAAATTATCTCAATCTATAATAGTAATGGGCCTTTCCATTTTAGCAAATAGGGTGGCGAGCGTCTTATTTAACTATTTTTCGAACCTTATTGGCTATAGGTATCTCCCGAGGTTTTCTAGTCTTGCTGGAATCTCTTCGCTAATATATGAAAAAGTTAATTCCCTAAACCGGTCTTTGATGGTTCGTCATGTTACTTGCGCATAAATTAAAAGCGCTCTCTTTGGTATTGAAAATAATAAATCTATGGGGCATCATGGCTTCAATGTTGGTTTCTACAAGCACTCCTGGAACATCATCGGTAACGATATTTTCGATGGGTTCTTATTGTTATTTAGTATTGTTCTTCATCAGCCATCGTGGAATGCTACCTCTATTTTCTTAATCCTGATGAAGGATTCCCCATCCATCGCTTAGTACTTTAGGATAGTGTGTTGCAATGTGGTTTATAAGATTATTTCTAAGATCCTAGTTGATAGGTACAATAACTCTTTTCCTTATCTTATGTACAAATCTCAATTATATTTCATCACTAGGCGTAATATCACGAACAACATCCTCCTCTCAAGAGCTTCTTCGAGGTTATCAAACCAATTTTAAAGGCCCGAGGGTCACTCTTAAAATCAATCTCATTAAAAAAATTAATAATGTTCAGTGGCATCTTATCCTCGATATCTTAGTGACCATGAATATTCCTAAAAAATATGATTACCTAGATCATTCAATGTGTCACCACCATTTTCTACACTATTAATGTTAACGGTGACCCACATGGGAATTCCCACGACAGAAAGGTTCTAAGATATAGTGATCATTTGTCTCATTTCTTTTTTTTTTGTCATACACTTTCTCTCTAGTATTCTCAAGGAGAAAAGTAATAATGTTAACTTCCACTTCCATTGGAAGTGTTATAAGCTTAAGATTGTCAATATATGCTTCATAGATGATATGATATTTTACAGAGGTTACATTAACTCCCCAAACCTCATCAAGGATGGTCTTAATGAATTATTTGATCTCTCGGGTATTATTGGTTAGCCTCCATAAGAGCCACATCTTCCTCTCTGGGATTAACCTCTCGTTAAGATTGGGTTTGATTAATATTTGTGGTTTTAACGTAGGCTACCTTCTGGTTAAATATCTTGGATTCTCTCTTCTCACAATTCGACTCTCCCATAATGATTGTCGACCCTTCTTGGCAAAATTATTGCATGTATTGCGGGTAGGCTTCAACTCATAAAATATGTGCTTTTTGCAGGACAGGTTTATTAGTCTTCGAAGTTCATTCTCTCTGCCATAATTCTTAAAGAACTCTCTCAGTCTCTCTGTCGTTTTCTATGGTATGGTCACGAGATAAAGGCTACGGGTGCAAAAGTGTCTTGGTCAACTGTTACCTTTCTCTTGTCTGACGGCGACCTTAAGATTCTTAACGTAAAAACCTGGAATCATGCGGCCATCCTCAAACACTTGTGGTCCATTGTTAGTAATAACGACAACTCTATTTGGTTGTGAGTGGATTATCTATGAGAAGATTAAAAACAATAATTTATTGTCTTTAAAAATTGACTCTTCTGCCTCCTGAATTTAGAGGAAATTTTTACGCCTTAGGCCTTTAGCTAGTAATTTGTATAGGGTGACGATCAGTAATATGGAAAACACCTCATTTTGGCACGATCTTTGGCTCATCCCCACCTCTCTATTACCCGTTGCAGGTAGCATTATCCATGACTCTAAGCATGGAAAGAACCTCAAAGTTTCAGACATTATCCATAATGAGCTCTGAAACTGGCCAACTCATATTATATTGTTAGTGCTAAAAATTGTAGCACCTTTCAGAAGATCAACAACCTCATCACCGCATTCCCTCCTCTCAACATCCTCCACCATGATATCCATAAATGGATTACAAAGAGATGGGTCATTAATTTCTCTATTAAGAACACTTGCATTGTTATTCTTACGTCCACCCCTTGCATCAGATGGGTGGGGTTAGTTTGGCATAATTTTAATTTTCTCCGCCACTATTTCATTCTTTGGCTTGCTATCCAGGACAAGTTATCCACCAGTGACAAGCTTCAGAGTTGGGGGACGGATTGTGTCTTATGCAACTCGGACCCTGAAAATATCAAGCATATCCTCTTTAACTATAGCTACACCCATAGCATTTGAGACTTTGCTAGTTTCAATCTTGAGTTCTCAAAAGATTCAACTACTTGGACCTCTTGGATTAGCGAAGTGTCAAATTGGTCTTCCTCTCATAGATACCACATTTGGCGCTCTTGTTTAGACGCAATAATTTACCACGTCTGGCGGGAGTGGAATTCTAGAATATTTGCCTAATCTCCTTCTGATTTTTCCTCTATGGTTTCGCACTGTATACTCTCTAACCTTAAATTCAGGTTCCTTGACATCATGGTTGCCTGGCCTATATAACTTTTATCTTCTTTAAACTTATGTCTTGTTGTTCGTGTTGTTTGTAATCATCTTCTTTTTCAGCTTGGCTGCTGTTTTTGTCCGAAACATTTACCGACACATTTAGAGTTTTTGCACTCTTTCATTTGTACTATTAGCCTTCATTATGGAGTTTTTTTTGTCTTCTTTTCTTTTTAGACCAAATCTTGTGTATGCGTTCATTGGAATATGGCTCTTGTATACGTAAAAACCCTTTTCTATATGTTTAATACAAAAAAATTTAAAATAGTTCAAAATGCATTAAAATAAGAAGGGTCTATCCTATTATACTAATTTTTTTTAATTATAATTAAACTTTCTCTGGTTTTTTCTTTAGCTTTTATTTTTATAATTTTCATGACATCAATAACTACCTCATGTCATATCGTAATCTAAACAAAGGTGTAATATTCCTTTTATTATAAAGACAATCCGAATTGCTTGAATAAAACCCAATTAATGGACTGAATGACTTTTCTTATATCTGGATTGGAAACAAGCTAGAGATGGACATGCTTGTTAACGTGTTGTTTCAACTTATATCCCTCATCATCTGTCCTGCCAAAATGGCAGTAAACAAACAACAAATGCAAGTTCTCATTAGAAGAATAACACTCCTCTTTCATAAATAAAAGAATGAAATGAACTTCTCTATATAAAAATGTATTCACAAGTACATATACAGAGTATGATCAATACATGTAGCTAACTGTGAGCTATGATATAATAGATCAATCAGTCTTTGGCCGGAGTCTTTTCTTTTTGTTGCTTGGATGCTGTCTCCTTTGTAGGTTTTTCTGGGCTGACAAGAACACAAATATTTCCGTCGCAAACGTATCCCTTGGGTTTGGAAGAATCAACAAAACAACTGCAAATGTTAGATAACCAATCCATATCAGAGTAGCTTCTATCTTCTCTAACCACAAAAACAAAAAAAAAGTCTATATATGCAAAACATGTGCGGTGGTGTGCCATAAAACGTCAAAAGAAGTGGCTTAGATCTAAAGTTGAGTCCAAAAGCCGCACACGCTCTCTTCTTATCGACCATAAAATCTAATCAAACACAATGGGTTGGTAGGTGTTGAAGTTTCTCCAAAGTTGTTACTATTTATTATAGTATTGTTTTCTGCTATGTCACCGTCAAGGGTGTATAATAAATAATATAGAGAATAATTAGAAAAAGATACATTGAGCTGTCTTTGTTGGAAGGTCGAATTATGATACAATTACAAACCATGTACTTTGCAAGAAGATTGGTTCAAATTGTAAAATTTTCCAATTATATATTTGTATCTATGTTAAGGTAACATACGGATCTTTTATATTTTTCTACCCATCAAAATATGCATTTTAGTTTTTAGGCGAGACTAAATTGAGATCTTTTATTATTAAAATAAAATCTTAAAAAACAAAATTTAAAATGAAACTCTTTTATATAGTGGGGTTTCATTATGAAAAAAAGGAATGAATCGTTAAATTTTATATACAACTAAAATTTTCAAAACTATTTTCACTCTTTTCTTACTGAACCGCAAGAACACCACTTTAAGAACAACAAACAACTCTTTATTAAACTCAATTTTCGATTTTTGAGCAGATATTCATGAGTTATTGTATCAGATTTATTTTTCATATAACGATTATACAATTTAAAAAGTTAATGTATATATTTTGTTATTGGTCTAGTAGAACGGGATGAGACGTCTTGAGCGGTACGACATCTACCATGACGGTTTCTCCGTGGGACAATAGATGGTAAGGCGGCTTTATATGTATGGTTTTTTTTATGTATATGATAAACTCAAAAATTGATTTGTTTTTCTTAAACAGATTTAATTCATGTTTCACCAGAACTTTTTTTTCGTTTGCTACTAAATCTTCTCAATTTTCTTCTTTATTTTTATTTTTTATTTGATGTTAAAAAAATTCAACTTTTTTATTATTTTAAAATTTTGTAAATTAGTTTTGATCTATTTTCATTTTATATTTTAAACAAACAACATCGGGTTCTAATAATACATTGAAGGCTATGGCTATATATACCCAAAATTTGTTTAAGTTTACCCAAAAAAGGCAATTGACTTTAGTTTAACTTTCTTATGACAAAAATACCCTCAGACATCCATTTAATTACAGAATTGACATTAAGTAAAAAAACACTAAGTATATCCTAAATATACCCAAATCACAAAATAACATATTTTACTATCTTTACCCAAAAAAACACTTTGATTTAGTAGATCAAACCCATGTTACTACAATTTGGTGAAGTTCTTCAAAGTGTTCTTGAACATTCAAAGTTGCCTCAAGAACATTCAAACTCACTTCAAAAAAAATTAATTTTTTTTTCTAATAAAAAAACGAAATCAAACATGAATCAATCCGAACTAAGGTAAAAAAATTGTTTTTTTTTAAATTTTTCTCGTTCTGGTGCGCCTTCGCACCATCGGTTCTTAGGGCCAAAACCGGCGGTGCGAAGGTGTTGAACCATCGGTTCACAAGCCCAGAACCGATGGTGTTGGGCCTCAGTACTCTCAGGGCTTATTCCCTTCGGATGTTCTTGCCTCACCTCCTTTCTTAGGGCCTTTGAGCTCAGCGCTTGAACTCTCCCTCGTTCATTCTTCTTCATCGGTGGTAGAATCGATTCCACTAGAGTAGTTCTTTTTATCACCATCTGCCATCGTATGGAATGGGATGTCTTCATACTCCACATATTGCCACAAGGTACCAAGCGTCCTCTTCGGAAACGTTTCGTGGAAAATCAGTACCATGTCAGACTTCACTTCAGCATACCTTTTTTCCAAGAAATCTATCACCTCATTGGTGTATTTATCAATGTTGGCCTGAATTCTTTCTTCCTACTCTTTCACCAAGTCTTCTTTCTCCTTGGTTTCCTTAGACACAGCATCTTCAAGAGAAGTCGTTTCATTGGACAAGGTCTGAATGGCACCATCTTTGTTCTTCACGTCTTCCTTTAAGGTGGAAAGATCTTTCTCCAAACCGGAGCACTTAGTTTGGAGCTCAGTGTTAGCTTTCTCTGAAGTGGCCAGCTTGGTTGACAGATCTTCCTTGTCCTTCTTCAACTCTTCAAGCTCTTTCTTCAGTGCTTCAATGCCCTGGTTAGCGTTGAGGAGGTTAGTTGACAGATTCTCCTTGTCTGTGTTATGGGTGTTGATAAGGGTGGACTGATTTTTCACCTGTCTCTCCAAATCGAGCACTGATTGGATATGACCTAAAAGAGAATTGGTCACCGTGCCCTGGCCTTCGGAAATAGAAAAAAACTTACCATTGTAGGTTACCATGTTGGAAGAACCTGAAGGGCGGAAAAGACCAGCAAAGTTATGATTCTCCGAATCGGTGAAGTAAAGACCGATGTCCTGAAGGGCTTTGATGTTAAGCCCCCCTCCAGTGCCCTCTCCTAGTTGCAAGTATGTTGGAATTTTTTCTGCCAAGGTAGGGTCAGCAGGATCTGGTGGAGGAGGAAGCTCGGAAGGGCGAAGAGTTATTTCTCCCCCTAAGGTGACATTCTTCTTCTTGGCATCCATTTCATCGCTACTGGCTCCGCTTTTTCGGTTCTTCTTCAGAGGCTTTGGTGAGTTTGGTTTTTCTCCTATCTGCTTGACAGTTTCATCTTCAACCACTTGGATCAAGGATGCATCGATTCCTCCTCGGTTCTCCCCTCCTTGATTCTCCGGACTGGTCTCTTCTGCAGCAACCCGAACTGCCTCTGATGCAGCCTTCTTCTTGTTTTCCCTCATCTTGCTAGGAGATTTGGTTCTAGAGGGAAAGGCCAGTTTACTATCTTTTTCCTCTGTTCGTTTGAGGATGACAGTTATGGGAGGTGGGGTGGTCAATTCTTCCCATGTGAGATCTCTCCGGCCTGTGGTATTCCACAGATGAGATCTCACCAAATTCCCATAAGTAAAACAGTTGTGGAAAGTGTTCCTCCAATGTTCTGCGGTCCATGCATTTAACTTGACACATGTAGTCTGCCCCTCCTCCAGATATCCGGTGTACTCCTTCGGTAATACTAAAAAGGGAAGTAATAAATGATTCAGAAATGGAATATTTGTAAAGTGAAAAGGAGAAAATAAAAAACAAGATTGAAGAACTTACTTGTACTCTTCCACCTACTAGTAAGCATGCTAGGGTTAGTCTTGGCTTTGATCTTTCTCTCATTCTTCCATGACCCACTGATGAATAAGAAATGAGTTTTCTAATTCTTCTCCGACTCCTACAAATAATCTACCACTTTGAAATTGTCTCCCATGTTGTGGTAATAGAATGGGATGTGATGATTTTTGCACAGGCTTGCCACATCGACAAATTGCTCCATAGGGAGAGGGATTCTAGACAGCCTCGATGCCATTATGTAGGCAATGAGGGAGTATCAAGCGTTTGGACTTAATTGGCTTGGGCAAAGCTTAATCAGGTGAAAATACCTGACGATATCTAGGTCTAAGGGGAATCTGAGCCCCCAGCTGAATAGCTCGGTGTAGATGATCACTTCATTAAGTTTGCAGTTCATTGGAGTCTCCGGAGTGACACGAATCCTCACCTTCATTGACTCTGGGATCCCCCACTTTGTCCGGATCCGGCCCAGCTCGGCAGTATGAGTATAAACATAGTTTATGTTCTGCATGGCCGACATATACTTCACGTTGACCTTCTGGAAGCAAGTCCCTACCTTTCCCTCCAAGCACTCCTGAAGATCCGGATGAGCCACTCCAACCTTCATTTTTCCTTTCCCTTTCCTGTCAGATGCAGCATCCTCAGTTCGCCCTGAGGCTTCAGTTTCCAAGGGGGCCTCTTCGATATTATCTTCCATCACTTCTTCCATCATTATGGAAGGTTTATCAGTTATTATGGATGAAAGGGTGTCAGCTTCTGGCTCAATGGTCTATCCAGATGGTTGAGCGCCAGTTTTTTCCAGAAGCCTGGTGTCCGGCTGGGGCTCAGTTTCGGAGGACTTCGTTTGAGAAGCTACTTTGGTTGCCCCAAATCCGGAGGGCTTATCTCTTGGGGATCTTATAGATATCTCCTATCTGGAGGCTTTATCTTTGGATGCTGATTTAGAAGCCTCTGGTTTGGAGGGATTTGATTGTGAGGCAGTTGCTTGGGCTTTCACCAAACAAGTTGTCCGGCGTTGATTTGATTTCTCTGGAGATTTTTCAATATCATATCCCATGACTATAAAAGGCGAGGGTTTTTAACGCTCGATACTACTTTTTCTTGGGTAGTAGAAGGTTGGGACTCCTGAACAGAGGAGCCTGATGGGATTGGTGAAATATTTGGTTTAAACAACCGTTTGGGTGTTAGATTTCTAGTAGAAGATGATCCTTGATAAGCTTCTTGGAATGGTTTATCAGACTTGTCGCCTGGGGAGACTGGGAGACCAACAACAATGCATCTCTCTCATTCAACTTTCCTTATCTTCTCTAATTCAAACAGATTCAACTAGTCGCCTTTTACAAGAGTGTTTTTAGCCGTGAACATAAAACTAACCAAGAACAATTTTGAAAGAAAGGGTGAAGATCTCTATAAAAGATTTGTAGAGTGATGAAGATAATGAAACAGTGAAAAATGGTTTTTATATTATTAGAATAAGGTAACTGATACCTAGGAGAAGACGAAAATATTCGTGCAATGATTGAAGACGGCGCTAACGTAGGAAATATTAAATGCATAAATTACATTTTTAGGTTTAGTGGGAGCGCCGATCTAGGTAAAAAACGACTGGTAGGTCAAATCAGACTGCGACACGTGTCCCACGATCCAAGAAAAACTCTTAGAATTCTGGGAAGAAATGAGTCCGGACGAACCTCGAACCAGACACACAAATGAATCGGAAAATATCGTTACTGACTGAGTGAATTTTTTAGTCCTGCCAAAGATTTTTGACAAAGCCTAAAAAAAGGGCTACTGATGAGTTCGGATAAATCCACCACTGCTTACTGAGATTCCCGGACAAGGGCAATTCGGACATAAACTTCCCACTGAACTATCCGGAGAGGACAAAAGTATAAAAATAACTAAACACCTTTTGACTAAGCTAGGTGCTAATCAGCTTATTAAATAAATGGGTCCTTAAACTTGACCCGGTTTCATAATTCGACCAGAAAGCCCATGGATAAATAATTAAGGGTATAAATACCCCAACTACTTTCATTAATGAGGGTAATAAACATTTAATACAACTAGGCAGTTCAAGTCTCTCACTACAAAACAACCAAACATTTAATACTCTAAAAACTTTCGAAAACACTTGACAAAATTACGCTCAGCTTAAAATAAACCTCACCACTTACGATTGAGGCAAGAAAACTCATGTTGAAGACGATTGAGTGTATCAGTAACAAGACTCATACCAGAGAAAGAGGAAGGAAGATTCTAGCTTTCAGAAACAATGTTTTTAAACTCAGGGTGGGATTGCCACATATTAAAAAAATTGAATGGTTTCTTATGTCTTTGACGGAGGAACCCAAGATTGAGAGTGACAGCGGTGTGGTCGGATGAACGGAGAAAAACAAAGTGAGCAAATAGGTTTGACTAGAACACGGCCGATTTTGGAGAGGATGTGATGAATAGACTGTTTATTAATCCAAGGGAATTAGAATCCAGTGGATCGGAGATCACTGAGGTAACAGTAATTATTGAAGTCGTCAATTGATGAAGATCAATTTTCGGAGGAGCCTAATCGCTCATCCGGATGACGGATGGCATTGAAATCCCCCATTGAGACCCAGAGGATGTCCTGATCTTGCTTGGAAATGGTTATTAAATCATTCCAAAGATGAGTGCGATCCTGAACGTCATTAAAGCATAGATTGTAGTGAATCTGAATGAGGCATTGACATTATGGCACTTGGCCATGCATTGAATGTACTGAGAGGATTGGGATAACCTATAAAGCGTGATAACACTAGGGTTCCAGATAATCCAAATTCTACCAAAAGGATGGGAGGAGTGATTGGTAATAACATGCCAAAAGAGAACCATATACCTAATGTCGACTTTTAAAAGTTGGACTTTTGTTTCAACTAAAATTAACAATGAGATACTATTACTAATTATGAAATCAATAACATATTTGTGCCTAATAGGATCATTAAGACCCCACACATTCCAATAAGCAATATTCATAAGGAAAAATACTTACAGTGCATCAGACGATGGTCTCGTCGGATGACAAACCCATATTACCGAAAGCGATGACGCTAGGAAAGTGAAGTTTTTTAAGAGGTGATTCCACATCTTCAATAGAAGCCAGACATAGCCTGAATCCTTAGCTATAGCTGAGCGAAGCCTATCTGGAGGCGAGACAACCTCCTCACCACTGTCAACCTTTTTGAATCCCTCAAGGGAAGTCGAGAGGTGCCTAGAATCCAAGTCCGGATCCATTTTGGAAGGGTCAGACTGCTCTGAAGACATGATCGAGATAGCCGGGATGGAAATCAGCTTTGGGTCTTTCTTACAAAGATGATTAAGTGCGTCAGACGATGGTCTTGTCGGAGGACAATCCATTTTTCCATTTTTCTTGACTCCACAAGAGAGAATCTTTTTTTGAGGTGAATCAAACTCCTCCCACTATCAATCTCCTTGACCTCTTCAAACGGGGACGAACGATACCAACGACAACATCAGTGGTGACACGAACGTGAATACCATTACCTGTGAAAGAAATAAAAGACAAAATCGACCAGAAAAAAAACGATACACACTCGTAAAATACTTAAAAAATTCATGATAAAAACCAACAAAAAAAACCAAACTGCCATGAATTTACTGAAATTATTCAACTGATCGACCGGAAAATATATAATAGACTTTACCGCATAATTAATAATTATATGAGCATTAACAAATGCAAGATCTAATTTATGCACATATACTATAATAATACTGAAATGAACTGGTGGGCCATACTTGCATCGGACCATTCTAATTCATATGTTATAATAATGCTGAAAGGAATTGGTGGGCCCAAAACTTTATTGCTATAAAGAAGAGCATCAAAGTTAAATGATATAACTCTAGGCCCATACATAACAAACTCATAGAGAATAAGGTTATCCCTGAATATCATCTTACTCACTTCGAGCACCGAAATGCTATGACATACTCTACCGAATGTCGACTTCAACTTCTCCAGTGATTCACCGACCGACAAAATCACAATAACTAAGCGTATCACCATGACAATCGACATCGAGAGATCGGTAATAACCGAGAGAGCAACAAGAAACAAATTTAAAGACCATTGAAACCATATCGGCGACGGGTAACCCGATACAGGACAATACTAAAAGCCTCGTTGATTATCGGAGTAAGAACAAAGAATGTAAAATTTGGACCCGGAACAAGGAAAGAGAAATCTGAGCCATGACGGTTGATCCATGAGATATCCTCCCCTAAGTGGCCGTATAAGTTCGAGTATGACGCATGAGACAAAACAGCATTGTCGAGAGGGTAAGAAGCACCATGGACACTAGAATCCACCAACGACTTAACTCCGACAACGAACATAGGAAAAGAAAGAACATTGCACGTCCCAGAAAGAAACCACATCGTTTTTAAAAGACATTTGAAGCAAGGTAAACTAAACGACGCCACTGAAAAGAAAAAACAAAAAAAGGAGGCGACCAAAACATTTTCTCAGAAAAACACCGTTCATGCTTTCGACCGAGGAAGACTCGTTGGTCGGAAAAAGATCGGCAGTAGTACAGGAATATAAAAACATTGAAAATAGCTTTTAATACTAAAAATAACTTTCGAAACCAGAATGGCAAGTAATTTTCTGAGAAAAAGTAACAGTTGGAGGAGTTGAGATGATAGAGACGAGGAGGAGTGTGTCTCTCTCTAAGTTCGTAAATGCAAATGCTTATAAAAATTGTTTATGATTTTAATATTCTCCGATTTTAATTGTTTTGTTATTCTATGATATTTTTTTTTATTTTAAGAGATAAATTTTGGATTTTTTATTATTATATTTTTTTTATTCAAATTCTAAGTTTTTTATCCATATTTGGATTATTTATTTTTTACTTATGTATTTATATAAGTTTCAATTTTTTTTTAAATTAATGACATCAATTGTAAATAAATATCATATTAAATACTTTTTTATAGTTTAAAAAAGTAGATGAATATATTTTTTGTGATTTTTTATGTTAAACCGAGAATAAATAATATTGATAAACAATCTGATCCGTGTACATTGATTCATCAATAATTCAACTACTTAAAGTCTGGAAGACTTAGTCAAAGATATGGTAAGATACAATTATATATCAGTGTATTTTATATTTTTAATACTTTATTATCAATTTTATATTTTCTCTGTTTCCTCACTTGTTTATATATCAATTTCGGCTCTCGGTGAAGATAACTACTCAAGATTTTCCATATAAATTATTTTCGTTTATGGGAAGCAAAGTTTTTCTTCCCGAGAAATCAAAACAAATTGCAAGCTCAAACTAGTTGATGTCGAGTTTTAGAGAGATATATGATCTGTAGATGATCAGTCTATAGGTGAGGAGTTAGAAATTGATTGAGGAAATGGACAACATCTAGCCCCAAAGTCTCATGAAGTGCCTCGTACTAAAATTAAGTGATTGACTCAACAATTAAAGAAGGAACACGCTAATAGTTTTCATTTGTTGCAGGAATAATTAATCTCATAGACTCCCAAAGTCAAATTTATTGTGCAAACTGTGGACGCCTGAAGAAATAGACAATACCTAAGTCCTTGAATTTTGAAAGACTGCATAGCAAGAGAGATCCATTATATGAAGTATCATTTCAAAACATCTCACAATTAGGGTAGAAAGAACTTACTTAAATGATCTTCTAGCCAAAACAGGAAGCGATGCCAACATCTCCATAACAAAATAAGAATCCAAACTTCTACTTCTAGGTATTACCGAAGATATGAGAAGGACATGGAGCCTCAACTGGATCATGAAAAGGAAAAAAAAAAACCTATCAATTCCATCAAATGTGAACACTAGAGCACCACCACTACCTAGAACGCAGTCGAGATACCTCTTACCTTCACTAGGGTACCAACAGATTCTATGACTTCACATAAGATTTTAGCAAGCTCAACCTATCCCCCAATAAATTACCTTAAATCAAAAGCAAGTCGCGACTTCTCGACCATGGATATCGCAGAACAACCTCAAAATATAACAATGTTATCCGTCGAACCTTGCATAGGGACAACAACAACTGCTGACCGGTGTACCTTCTTATCAATGGTGGAACCATGATTATCCAAAATAACCACCAGGATAAATCAACACAGGTCTCGAGTACCAACCAACGAGGACTAAGTGCAATACAAATCTATCAAGCAAAAATTAGCAAACTGGTTCCAACAAGCATACCCATTAATTAATGCCTTGAATAACTACTATGATGATGATGATGATGCCCATCAGATGCAGAATTCTTACTAGCCATGCATGTTTTGTATTGCATAATACCATCACTATATGATAATCACAATATGGACCAATACTACGACAAATGAGATATGGAGCATCATATTCATCAATTCAATAGTGAGATGATGTAGTATGGAACCAATGATGAGATAAAATGTCGAGCCTTTGATATGAACCTCCGAGAAACTATAATGCAATGGTTTAAAATGGTGCATACAAAACTACAAGATGCTTCAAACAACATTCATGAACCATTATGTAGGTTCTAAAGAGATCGACGGAGATGAAGATTACGTAATCTATTGCAAACAAAGAGATAATGAAAGTTTTAAGAGAGTATACTCAACTACAAGATTGCCATAATGTGGTCGTAACAACATTCATAGAATAACTTGGAGAAGGTTCCCTCTCGAATGAAATAGTAAAAAGTAAATATTTAAACTTCTAGGATCCACTAGCTCAAGTAGAGTGATACATAAAATTAAATGAAGTCTCCAAAGCAAATAAAGTGGAAGATACCAAAAATTCAGCCACATGCCCTTCAGCCAACAATACAAACACTATGGCACAAACCAGCACAACGAATGACTTCTCAAAAAATAACGATGCTTCAAGTTCATCCATACCGAGAGTTAACCAACAGAGTTACAAAGAAATGTCTAAAAGTTTCTAAAATTTCGGCATCAGTAAGAGAACTGATTACCCTCCGAGAGGACCATATACTAAGCTCACCCAAAAAATTGGGATAAATTTATGAAAAGAACAAAGATACAATCAAGTACAACCAACCTGGAAAATTGCATGAAGCAAAGGACAACCAAGACAAAACAATTTAAGTTCCATCAAAATATTAGTCATTTTCATAGAGAATATTAGGCTTTGCAGGATCAATTATAGAGCTCAGTTGATTAAGAATTGCTAAAAAGGAAAAAAATAGAGGAACCAAGAATCAAGCTTTTTCCCAAGCCAAAGAACAAAGGGCGTTAAATACGTATATTATCATTGTAGTTGAGACTGAGGAGGAAGAATATTATTTAAACCCAATTCCAAACATAAATACCATAATAGTGGTAGCTGGAGGAGATCTAAACTCTGAAGTCTCCAAAAAATCAAGAGAGGTATGCAGAAGAGGTCAAGATAGTATGTTGAGGGCAGACGACCCCACACCTGTACTAATATCCATATCAACACCTATCATTCTTTGGTCACGGTCTAAGATGTGTGATAACTCCATGTAGTGATACAATATTAATAATGGTGAAGCTAGCATGAGTAAATATCAAGATGGTGATTATCGAAATTGGAAGCTCGAAGAATATCATGTACATAAGTACATACGAAAAATTAGACGACCTCTGATGTTGACCCCAAGTCAAAGAATCATTACCGACTGTACCAAAGCAAATGCATATTTTTTAAGGGAGTTAAATCTAGATGTAGCTCTCGGTAAACAGGAGATCATAAAAAAGGTACAATGCCTATCCATGATGGTAGATGTACCATTATTGTATAATATTATATTATGACGATCTTAACTTGATCAAATATGTGCTATACTGTCTATGGTACACCAATGCATGAGATATCCTATAAATGGCAAAATGATTATGATAGGAGGATACTAGAAAACATCAAGGGGTGCTATGCAGCATCCATGACACTCAAAGAATAACAACTAGAATAATAAAGGGATCATCTTGGAAGGAATAGATAAATCAAGAGTAGGACCTCGGTAATAGAAACAAAAAAAGACCTTAAAGATCGATCGAGATATCAAAACCGATCTCACGTATAAAATTTTGAATTTTTTGAAAAATAAAATGGATATGTTTGCATAGACACGCATGGTGTAACAGGGGTTCTGACAGAAATCATCTTTCATCAGTCGTATATCAATAATAACTTTTGGAGTATCATACAAAAATGAGATCTTACTCCCAACAAAAGATAAATTTGACTGTTGTGGGACATATACGAGAGTCCCATTACTCAATGGAAATATCTAATCATGTATTCATCAAGAAGAAAAATGATAAATGGATGATGTGTATAGACTTCACAGGCCTAAACAAAACATATCATAAGGACCACATCCCTTCCCACTATCAAAGGTCGAACAACTTGTGGATACAACATCCAGAAATAAAATTTTACCTTTATGTATGCATTTATGAGATATAATTAAATACAAATACGAGAGGATGATCAATAATAAAAAACTTCTCTCACCGACAAACTGAATGATGCTGAAGCAACCTATCAAAGACTAGTGAATAAGATATTTGTAAATAAATTAGGCTGAAATATACAAGCCTACATTAATAATACGTTGGTACCAAGCCTTCATGAAGAAGATCACCTAGCAGACGTATCCGTGATATTTCAAAACCTCAAACGAGTAAATATTATTTCGAATCAAGAAAAGTGCACCTTTAATGTAAAGTTATGTCAATTTTTTAGGATACATGGTAAGCAAAAAAATAATTGAGACGGATCCAACATAACTTGCCAATTTGGCAGTAATAGAGCCACCACGGAATACTAAAGAAGTAAAAATATTGACTAGAAGGCTAGCAACATTTAATAAGTTTTTATCAAGATCCTTAAACAAGTGTCAATCATTCCTCTAAGCATTGAGATGACCATAAAATTTTGAATGGACCCCATTATGTGATAAAGTGTTACAAAATATAAATATATTTTTTTGGCTTCTCCCGAAGTGTTGATCAAGCCTCGACCATGAGAAAGCTTGTACATGTAACTTGCAGTCAGTGCAGTCAGTGCAATACTAATAAAAGAGGAAAGAAAGCAGTATATTGTGTAAGTAAGTCTTGATTACCATATTACCATATGAAACTAGTTATTTACAATTAGGGAAACTTGCTTTAGCTCTAGTAGTTGTGGCTAGAAAAATGAAAACATATTTTCAACCACACATTATAATAGTCAAAACTTCATTCCCTTGAAGATATGTGTTGCAAAATCTTGTTATGCTAAGAAGGTTGACAAAGTGGTCAGTAGAGTTACGGGATTATAATACCCACTTTGACCCGCGAACAACAATAAAAGCCCAAGCGTTGACAAACTTTTTAATGTGTTTCACTCTGAGAGACCTGTTTCTCCATACGATGAGTTAGAAGATACAAAGAGAGTAAGAATTTATGGATGAAGCAATAACCAAGACTCGGGAATAAAATTTCAGCTTATATCTTCGACACATGATATCTTATGTTAATCTATCAAGTTTAGATTTCTAGCATCCAACAATGAAGCTGAGTACGAAGCTGCAGTCACAGGACTTCAACTTGCAAAGATTTGTCAAGTAATAGAGGTACAAATCATAATTGATGAGTTATGACTTTGCCTTAGTAAATTGTTAAGAGAGAATTCTAGAGAGAGAAAGAGCTAGAGAGTTTTTAGAGAGAGAAAGTACAGGTACAAATGAGTTTCAAAGTTATTCAACTCCTTTATTAGAGTAGCCTTGCCCTTTATATAGAGGATCCAAGACTTAGTCAAACTGAAATCTGTTACAAAATAGAACTAATTGCTGTTTATTCCTTAACAATTATAGATAGTTATATATACTCTCTAAAACTTACATCAGTTATAATTTAAGGATAAAACTTACATTACTTATAATTAAATCCTTAAATTTAAATTATTTACAATTTACTCCTCAAAATCCTATTTCCATATCAGAAGCCCCCCTAGTTCGCATGTCAGTAAATGAATGAGAACTAAAACATCTTCGAATCCAATTATCTTAGAATACTTCCATATGTTATGTAACTTGTGATAAACTTAAAGCAACCATTCGAAGCAACCATCTTAAACAATCATTCGAAGCGCACATAAAATACAATCATTCGAAGTGTACTCAAAACAAATATCAATTAGCAATGATGTTAAAATCTGATAACCTTTCAAAAACAAAATTGCCTCGAAACACTGTAATAGAAAATCGCTTCGAAATATTATGTAAACGAACCATCTTCGAATATTTTCAAAAATATTCTTCGAATTTTATCCATGCTACATATGAAAGTAATCGTTGCACATAACCGTTCAATCCATCATAAACCTATAGTTTTTATATCCATAGCTAGAGTTCTAGCCTGACACATTATCATAAGAGTCTTTCCAACTTCACACGTCTTCACTTCTTTTGTATAAATTCAGTCTGCCTTTCATTTTTTTCATTCTCATCACACAAACCTGTTTAGAGAGAAGTCAGAGCTTTTGGCTACCCCGTGTTTTTCCCTTTTCTCAGTCTTCTCATCAGAAATACCAAACTTTCTAACGAATCTGAATCCTCTCCAACCAACCTTCATTTGGTTTATGAGAAAGAAACCAAAAACCAAAAATTCGAAGGCTATCCTACCCAAAACACTAGAATCTTCAGACTCTGACAGCAATTTAGTCTTCAGATCGTACGACTACTTTTGTATTACACAAAGAGCTGAAGAATATAGGAAAGCAGGATTGATCCGAGGGAGTCCAATTGGAACAACCACTGAAACAATCTATTACGCTAATTTCAATCCAACTAAAGTTCCCGCTCTTTCACCTTCTCCCATAGTCAAGAACATTCTTCATTTAAAATCTTAGGGCCTAAAACACCTCGAGTCTCCTCATCTCAAAGTAAAATTTCTCCTCTGATTAGTGGAAAATACCCTTTAAAACCAAAGTCATATATCCCATCTTCGAATCATTCTTCAGTAACCAGAAAAAGAAGAACTTTCATTGCCATGGGAGATGAATAAGAAATTATCCGAAGTTCTTCCCTTTGAAATCCAAATGCTGAAAATCCTCCTCAAAGAGAAGTAATTGAGGAAACTCCTCGAACAGGTAACCCTTTACCAGAGGTTGTTAACCCAACATCTCAAAATCCTCGAGAAGAAACATCAAAAGCAAACGAAGTTGATTCAGAAGCTACAAAAACTGATCTCGAGGTTGAATCTGATAATGGGAACTCTGCAAATACCCATAAACCTCAAGAAGGAACAAACACTTGCTTCGTTTCTGAAGAAGAAATAGCAAAAATTGGAAGAAACCTGAGGAATCTTAAAGACAAATACATCATTGCACTGAAAAAGGTCCGCTACATATACTATAAAGATAGCCAAGCTTCGTCTTTGAAAAAGTAATGAGGAATGGGAGATAACATAACATAACGCTTCGACTACCCGAAGAAGGAGAAACTCCTTTGGATTGCAAAGATAACGAGCTAATAGTCTACCCTGAGATCATTAATCGGGGTCTTAGGTTTCCACTGGATCCTATGATCGTGGAATACTTTGAACTGCGCAGCTTATGTCCTACTCAGGTGACACCGAATCAATGGTTCACTCGTATGTCAGTGATTATGGCATCAAGACTGTCTCAAATTCCCATCAGCATTAAAGACTTCACATCTTTGACTCAATTGTCAAAAGGTCTTAAGCTTCCCTTTTACTACCTCGCCTTGATGGATGATCTCAAGATCATCGACGATCTCTTAGAGGCTGACAAATTCTGGAAGCGTAAATTTGTCTTTATATCAGGAGCGTGGGAAAATGGAAAAGCGATTTCCGAAGCCAATCCTTCAAAGCTAACTCTCGTCTAGAGAAGCAATCGTAAGCCCCTTGAAATTTTTACATTCTGAAATAACATTTACGCTTTTTTTCTTTTTTCTTAATTTTCTACTTTTCTAATTATTTCAGAAATTTCAAAGCGTTACTCATCACGTCGTCCAGCTGCCAATGTGATTTTCCGAAAGCTTGCCGCTTCGGCTGAGAAGGAATGGAACAACGCGTTTCATACTGCCTTACAGCCCATCAATTTCCTCCACTGTCATATGTTTCCAATCTTAGAAGGTGGCTTGCCTCCTCAAGATCTGATGTCAGTGCCGGATCCGAGGCTAGTCTGCCAACGAATATCTCAACCCGATTGCAAAGTATTCCTTCCCATTCGCAACAGATCTAATAATCATTTGCCAAAAAAGAAGAAACAAAAAATTGTCAAAGAAAATAAAGGTAAAAAGGTAGCTAGCACATTTGGTGCTAGCCCTTCAACTACATCGAAGCCAAAGCCTCGAAAAAGGAAAACTGTTAAACAAACTCTCTCACCCATCGAAGAGGGAAAAGATCAAGAACCGTCCTTAAAGAAAAAGAAAGCTTCTTTTAGTTCCCATGGAAAGAAAAAGAAAAAAATAAGAATCACTTTGTATGCTTTGGTGGATGAAGATGAAAACACTGCTGCTGAAAACCAACAAAACCCACAAAATCATTCGATCGAAGAACAGCCAAACAAAGATAACCCTGTGATAGTCATCGAAGATAGCACTTCCAATAAAATCAGGCTACTGCAAACTTCGATCTTGTTATGTTTATTAATTTTAAGAACACTGAAGCGCTTACTGGTGAAGAGGATCCGGTTCTTCAAGTCATCCAAAACCAAATGCTTAACTTTGGGAGACCCACACCAGCCAAAGCTCCTCCAAAAGTTACTTGTTCTCATGATCCTATCACCCCTCTGGATATGATTCAAGGTCCTAGCACATCGGAACGTTGTATTCCTCCTTAAAATCATGCAGTTGTTGTCGCATTTCAACCATTTACCGATATTGACACTACAGCAAAGACACTTGCTTCTCAAGTCGATGCTTCTCAGAACCAACTAAAGCAGTTGGCCAAAGATATGGTTTATTACAAAGCAGCTTACGAGGCTGAGAAAAAATTTAGAGAAGATTTGCACGACAAGTTAGTTGATCAGTTTCATATGTACGAATTTGCGAGATCCAAACTCATAAAAGGTGCTCTCTGCATGAAGAATCATCTGCAAATCACACACATATTTGATACAGAATTGTTGTTGAATTCTCATGAGACAGAGATGAATAAACTCAAGGCTGATCATGTTGTTGAACTGGATACTGAAAAATCCAACTCCACTAAGCTACAGAATTCTCTATCTCTTTGTGAGACAAAAAATAAGGAGCTGACCGATGAGATAACTAAACTCGAGAGGGATTTCAAAGTGGAAAAAGCTGCTGTTGTAGCTGCTGCCGAGGCTGAGCTTTCAAAAGATATACAGACTGCTATTAACGTCGGAAAAGAAGATGCAACCATTCTCCTTCTTCGATAGCTTCACGCTGCTTATCCAAAAATCGATCTTACAAGTTTTTGGAATGACATTCCTAAAGAGAAACGCCTAAGTGAAGCTTTCGAATCTGTTCCTGGTTCATCATCCGAGGAGGAAGAGTACTCGAAATAATTTTATCATTTTTTTCCTTTTTCAGATTAAGAAATTTCCTTTTGTACCTCAATGAATTAATCTAAATGACAAACGGTTTCGGTATTTTATCATTCTCTTTGCATATTATTCGATGGTAAATTTTAAAAACAAAATAATTACAAAATATAAACTTACCACCTTAAATACCTTAACGAAATTGGTGAATATATTGGCTCTTCAAAAAATTCTCAATGAGTTTTCAAGCTTTGGTAGCTCTTCAAAAAATTCTCAGTGTGTTGTTAAGCGTTCACTTCGAATAAAAATGTAATGTGATTATTAAACATGGTTGTTTCTTCGAAAAGTATCATAAACACTTCGGAACATTCTACTCTTAACTAATCTCAAAGCTGATGAGTCTTTAAAGATTTGTTAAGATAGTATTCAAACATATGTAAACAACCATTGGCCAAAATAGAACTTTATTATTGAATATGTACACGACGCCTCGTCAAAACCTTCCTGGGCCAACAGGATAGGAAAGAGTGCGTCATTCAAAAAAAATTCCAAAGTACAAAAACATATCTACTCCCAATAAAGCTTCAAGTGTTGGATATTCCACGGATTTTGAAGCATCCTCCGCTCGAAATCACAAAGACGATAGGACCCCGGCTTAATTCTTTCAACAACTGTATAAGGCCCTTCCCAGTTTAGAGCCATTTTTCTGAGGTTCTTCTCCTTTGTGTCCAAGAAACATTTTCGCAACACCTTATCACCTTCTTTAAATTATCTTCTCTTCAACTTCGAATCATATCTATTTCTCATAAAAGTTTGATAATGAATTACATTCAAATGAGCTCGACATCTTTTTTCCTCAATCAGATCCAAATTCGCCCTTCGAACTTCATCATTAGACCTTTCAGAATATTGGGCTATTCTAAAAGATGACATTGTAGATTTTATGGGGTTGATTGCATCCATTCTCTTGGAGTTGTTCGATACGCCCAAAGTACCTCTTGCAAATAGTTTGGTTATTTTCCAGCTGCCCCCGTCAAATTCTTCTTCAAGCCATCTAAAATTGTTTTGTTTGTCACTTCCACTTGTCCATTTGCTTGAGGATAAAAAGGTGTCAAAAAACATTGTTGAATTCCCTTAGAAGTACAAAATGAAGTCATCTCCCTGTTATTAAACCGAGGGCCATTATCTGTTGTAATCCTCCGAGGAACTCCAAAATGACATAGATATTGTTCACAATAAATATGATGACATCATTTGCCTTTGTTCCTGATAACGGTTCTGCCTCTGCCCACTTTGTAAAATAATCAACTGCTACAATTATCATCTGTCTTCCTCCATAAGCCATCGGCAAAGGCCCCACCAGATCAATTCCCCATCTATCGAATGGTATTGCCTCAGATATAGACATAAGCGGTACTGTTGGTCTGTGAATAGCATTGGCAAACCTCTGACAAGTATCACAACCTCGAACTAAATTCTTAGCATCGTTCATGATTGTAGACCAATAGAACCCTGCAAGTGAAAATCGACGTGACAGAGCTTTGAACCCGCAATGAGTTGACCCTTCACCATCATGCAACTCTGATAATACTTCTTGTGATTCTTGTTTGCTTAAACATCGTAACACTGGCCTGCTTAATGCTTTTTTATACAAAATTCCATCCAGTATTATATATCTGAAGGCTTTACTTCTCAACTTTTTGGTCAATTGTGAATCATCTGGTAATATTCCATGAGCCAAAAAAATTAAGTATATCTGATTGAAAGTCGCCTCGGATTTCACCAGTCGTAAAATATTCATCTGTACATTCACATTGGCTAGATTGAGTAACAATTGAAAGATTTTCATATAGCAAAATCCAAGGATATTCTTCCTTGTAAGCAGCGTTTGCTAAAGAATCAGCCACCATGTTACTTCTTCGGCCAATATGTTCCACAACAACGTTGTCAAACAAAAGCATTAAATTCTGAAGTTCCCGAAGATATAAAATCAAACGATCCTTTCTTGCTTCAGAAAATCCAGATACTTGATTTGCTAACAATTGAGAATCCGTTTCCAAGTGCACTGAAGTTGCCCAACAAATTTTTTTCAATCTCAAACCTGCCAAAACAGCCTCGTATACAGCTTCATTGTTCGAAGCATGGAAACCAAATTTAATAGACTGAATCATTGTCTCTCCCGTTGGAGTTATTAACTGAACCCCAACACTGCACCCTGAAAAACTAGAGCCTCCATCTGTTTGGACAACCCACCTTGAATCAACATGTACGACTTCTTTATTTTCTTCCTCCTCTGATCGGTTTGAGTGGAATTCAACAAAAAAATCTGCCAATGCTTGCGCCTTTTGGTGTAAACAAAATATCATAGTCCACAAACTCCACTGACCATTTCGTCATTCTTCCCGAAATACCAGGTCTTTGTAAAACATTTTTCAAAGGGAATGTAGTTCGGACTTCAATAGTATGAGCATGAAAATATGGATGCATCTTCCTAGCAGCAATCATCATATTTAATGCCAATTTTTCTAATTTCATATATCTCTTTTCTGCTGCCACCAAACTTTTACTAATGTAATACACCGGCTTCAGAACTCGTGAATCTTCACTGATTAACACTGCGCTCAGTGCAAAAACTAATACCGCGATGTACAAAAATAATTTCTCCCCATTTTGAGGCTTTGACAAAATCTCTGGTGATGACAACAAATTTTTAATATTTTTGAAAGCTGCTTCACATTCCGGGTGTCCATTCAAACCTGTTGGGTCCTCGTAACACTTAAAAGAAAGGAAAGAATTTATCAGAGAATCTAGAAATAAATCTATTGTGACTCCCTTATATGTCCGACCTTAGATAACCGATCCACTTCAGTAACAATCGCTTCTGCCTTTTTCGAGGAAAACACTCTTCTTTTCTGAATAACCGGTTTGATCTTCGGATCGATAGCCAAACTCTGACGAATTACCTCAATGAGCACTCCTGTTACATCCTCTGTCCTCCAAGCGAAGACATCCAAATTTTGGGATGAAAAATCTAACGATTGTTGACGTAGAAAAGGGGTTAATAATATTCCAATTTGAAGTACCTTCCCTTCCGAAAAAGTAAACTTCTTTATTTCTTCACTCACTGTTAAATCCCTCGGGGTTTCCCTCGGATCGTCAATCTTTTCTTCCAAATCCGAGGGTACCCCTTCTAATTTCTATTCACACATTAAATCTCCACTGCTGGACCCTCAGATCCGAAGTGCAGTGGCATAACATTCCCTGACAACCGTCTGATCGCCTCGAACAACCCCAACGCTGTCTCCAACCACATACTTAAAGCACTAATGAACTGTAAACACCACCCCATACATTCTTGAATGCCACGATCTTCCAAA
Organism: Limnanthes douglasii subsp. nivea; assembly: GCA_036936605.1. NCBI lineage: Eukaryota > Viridiplantae > Streptophyta > Magnoliopsida > Brassicales > Limnanthaceae > Limnanthes > Limnanthes douglasii. The sequence goes on along the minus strand of JAUPFV010000001.1, from coordinate 90,184,631 downwards.
AATAGCATTATAAGTTGTGGGACAATCCACCACCACAAACAGTACCTAGACATTTTTCTTAAATGGTCCTTTTCCCAAACTGACCTCACCCTCGAATTCTCCAACAACACGAGCCGTTACACCTGTGAATCCAATAGTCATTCGATGTGATTGAGAAATCTGAGGTGGATTCGTAATTCTATCATAGGTGGATCTAAAAAGGATATTAGCAGAACTACCAGCGTCAATCAGCACACGTCTCATTTCGATGCCAGCCACCTCAGCTCCAATCACCACAGCATCTTCATGTGGTCCTGCAGTACCTCTCAGATCATCTTTATCAAACAAAATGAAGGGAATATCTTTCTTCCGATACAAGTGCATAGACATCTTCCCTTCAATTTGAGTTATCAAGTTGACAACATGCCTCTTCCTCGAACTATCCGAGTTTCCAGTCATTGAATTGCCTCCAAAAATAGCCAACGATTCAAAAACTTGCATAGCTCCCGAACACGTCCCTTTTCCGCAGGCTCTTCGACTGTCATCAGAAGAAACATGTTCGGATCTTTTTCAACATACTCAGAAGAAGCATCGAAAGGTTCAGCCTATGAATCTAAAATCATCAAATTTCCAGCTGGTGGTGCAGCCTTCGAAGTTGATGCACCATTATTTTTTTATGCTCTCCCATGTGACTTCACATAAGTCAGGAGCTTTCCATTCTCAATCAAATATTGGATCTTTCTCTTCAGAGCAATGCAGTTATTTGTACCATGCCTGATATCATCATGATATCTACAAAACTTGTTATTCCTCTCCTCCATTGACCTACTGATTGGGGATGGCTTCTTAAAATTTACGAAGCTCTTGGTCTTATCCCATATTACAGAAACATTCCCTGTCAGATCAGCATAGTATTCTGGTTTGATCCAGGTATTTGGTCTAGGCCTGTTGTAAGTGTTAGATGGAGCGTGATTTGAATAACCACCACTCTGAGGAGGTAAATTGTTGTTCTTTTGCCTCGACCGCTGATTGCCATTGCCATTACCATTCGAGGGCTGCCCATGATTATTGGCTGCATGTCTCGAATTATTCGGAGTGTTGACTGGTCCGTCTTGGACTTTAGTCGATTCTTCCACTTTGATATGATCCTCAACTTGAGCCATCAAAGCTCCAAAAGTCAAGGCCCTTATCTTCGTCGTCTAATTAGACAGATCTCCTGACAATAACCCTTGGCGAAAAGCTGCTATCGCCATATTTTCCTCACAGTTGTCTAAACTAGCCTTGGTCCACACAAATCTCTTTGTATAGTCTTTCAACTTTTCTCCAGGTGCCTGCTTACACTGAATAATGGTATCACCATTTTCTCTCATCTCTTTGCTTCCCACAAAATGCCTTCGAAATTCAGTATAAAAATCTCTGAAATTTGAAATGGACCGCCTCAGAATCTGTTTATACCACTTAAGAGTTGTTCCTTTAAAAGTCTGTGAAAATGCACGACACACCAGCCGGTCGTCATCTTCGAAGTTCATCATGTAATTCTTGAATTGTTCGATGTGATCATCAGGATCCTGCATCCCATCGAACTTCTCAACCTTTGAAATGTCAAAACGCTTCGGAAGCGTCATAAAACAAATTTCATTCGTCAATGGAGAATTTCTCCAGCCAACTCCTTGAACTAACTGGTCATCCGTTCCCATAGTAACATACCGATTCCGATCAGTTTTAGCATACTGATTCGAGAGATTTCCTTCGTACCAAATAGAACAAGGAGCATTATCCTTCTTAGATTTACTCTCCTTTTTGTGTTTCAGGGACTGATCTCTGTCTGATTCCTCTTTCGAAGAGCCTCTGTATCTCTTAAAGCCCGAAGCTGAACTTTCTACCTCCTCGTCACTAAAGATCGCATATTTATGTTTACCTTTTTCTCCTTACGAGACGAATATCGCTCTTTTGGAGACACAAACGTGCTTTTTGTGCTCAGATTTAGCTTGTCGATCATCAAAAGATCGATCTGATTGAGCTCCTACCTCAGTATTTTTTGTTTTCTGTCTAACCTCGGATCTAACCTTTGTTGAGTGAATCTCTTGCTCCCTCCGTTCATACTTTTCATTCAATGCATTAATCTTATCCAAAAGTTGGTTCATTCGAACCTCAATATCATATTGAGTTTCGATCGGAGATGATCCACTAGGTCTACCTCCCTGTAAATCATCTTTAAAAGTCTCCATAGCTGATCGAATCGTAGGATTGTTCTCAAGATTCATCGTAGTGATTTTGAACAGAAAATAAAAGAAGATTGTAGTAATTTCGAACTAAATAGGTCACTGATTTCTTTTGTTCAATTCCCCAGTGAAGTCGCCAATTTGATTAGTTATGACTTGCCTTAGTAAATTGTGAAGAGAGAATTCTAGAGAGGGAAAAAGCTAGAGAGTTTTTAGAGAGAAAAAGTACAAGTACAAATGAGTTTCAAAGTAAAAGTATTCAACCCTTTTATTAGAGTAGCATTGCCCTTATATAGAGGAGCCAAGACTTAGTCTCAAAAACTGAAATCTGTTACAAAATAGGACTAATTGATGTTTAGTCCTTAACAGTTATACATAGTTACAAATACTATCTTAAACTTACATCAGTTACAATTTAAGGACAAAATTTACATTACTTATAATTAAATCCTTAAATTTATATTATTTACAATTTAGTCCTCAAAACCCTATTTCCATACCAATAACCGCCTCTCAATTAGTTTCCAACCAGGTATCGGAGTAGGATGAAGCTAAAAAGGAGAACTTAATTCAACCCTTCAAAGAACTAACACAATCAATTTCTCAGTTTCAGCATGCGGAATTTAAAAATGTATTGAGAGCTGAAAACTCAGAAGTTGATGCACTTGCATCTTCTTCATATGCATATTCAGTGCCATGCATAATTCTTTAAGAGAATTCTTCTATTAAAGTACTAAAAAATTTCATATTGACTTTCACGTCCATAAGAATAATGGCAATAGGTGAAAAATTAAAAGAAGAATATTGAAGAATTCATATTAAGAAGTATTTGACAGAATAAGTGTTTCCTCAAGATAAAATAAAAGCATTAAAGATAAAAATAAAGTCAACAAGATTTGTTTGGACCTCATAAACATTGTATAAAAGAGGGCTAACAAATATACTACTTCGATGCTTAGGTAAATACGAAGAAACTTTCATTGTGTAAGAGTTACGTAATGGAGAAGGCCATACTCTCAAAGTAATGTACCGAATAATCCAACTATATGGATACTATTTCCAACCATTATTAAAGATGTAAAAAAACAATATCACATGTGCTAGTGATTCACAAAATCCATACAAGTCTCAAACAACCCCATCAATAGATTAGAGCCTGGACATTGCAAGACCGTTGCCACTAACATCGGTACGAATAACGTACATAATATTTATCGTATATTAGTTCTCAAAGTGGGTAGAAGCACAACCATTGCAGAACATCACATCAACAAATGTAATATATTTCTTAAAAGTAAACATATGTTACATGTATAGAAATCTAAGGGTCGTCACTAATGAGAATATGACTCAGTTCCAAAATGATATCACAAGGTTATGTGCTGAAAAAAGAATAAAAGAAATATTCCCCCATTTCATCCTTAATTCAACAGTCAGGTTGAAGTGACCAACACGCTAATAGTAGAGGGCCTCAACAAGATGTTGGAAGGCGCAATTAGAAATATGGTCGGAATTCCTACAAGAATTCTTATGGGCATACCTAAGCACACCTAGAACCGCTACAGAAGAATCACTATACACTATGGTATATGGAATGAAGGTTGTGGTGCCAGTGAAGATATGCATGTCATCCTATAGGATAACAGCATATGATGAAGAAAATAATGCTCAAGCTCGAAGATCAAAGATAAATGTAGTTGAAGAGAAAAAGTAAAAGCACATATTCAACATTCGTGTAATATAAAGAATTTAAAGCCCTATCATATTATTTAAGACTAAATCTTATAACTTACTACTCCTATAAAGCGTATTTATTAAATCACAATGATGTACTATTTCCTCCCAAGTGGCGTGGGAAGATTTCAATAGACATTTGATATTAAAATAATATTTTTTGTGCAAAAAAATAAGTCTTATCTATTATTTGCATACAAAATGCAATTTAAACAATAAAGGCCCTTAGGCTGAAGATGGGGATTTCCTTTGGGAAAACGTAAGAGTTAGAAAAAGCTTACTATAAATCTCGGATGACCAATAATAAATCATTAAATAATAAAGTGCTCCATCAAGAATAGTTAAGCTTTTCAACATATATAAGAATAGTATATCTTGGGTGATAAAAAATTTATCTTCGAACAATAAAATGCTCCATGAGGAACATTATGCTTGTCAAAATATATAATAACAATAAGTCCCAGATGATCAAGAATTAAGATTAGACAAACAATCAAGTTGAACTTCCTTTAAAATAAAAGAAAAAGAGGAGAAATCACTAACAGGAGTCATGCACTCTAACGATGCTTGGAAAATTATAAAAAAAAACTCCAAGCAACGAACATAAAAATTTATTAAATAAATCTCAACCTCTTAAAATTGATCGTTAATAAAACAGAGAATGATAAATAACATAAATACTTAGTAGAAAAATAATAAAAATAATACTTACTTAAACAAAAAAGTCTTAGTACAATAAGTACGACAATGCTTTCAGCATTTACAAAAAAAAATACTGAACATAAAGTGGTAAAAATCGAGTTTATATATTCTTCTATGAAAGAACAACATCTTCGGTTAATATAGCGTTCGTTGTTTGGGAATTAGTACTTTAAAAATTCTAAGTTCCGGCACTACTAGCATGAACTTTATTAGTCTCACCAACATCTGCATAAAAAAAACACTCCCTTCACCATGTTCACCATACTTAGCCATTTCAAGAGCTTTTATTTTTTTATTCTCAACTTATTAAAAAATATCAACGATACGTTCCCCATTTTTAGTCCAGACCGACAAATAAGGAAAAGAATTAAGATATTTATCACTCAAATCCATATATTTGAGTCAGTTAAGTACATGGATATTATACCAAAAATGAGCTAAGCTAAGTTTGGGATATTCTTTATTGAAGTATAGAACTAAAATAGAACAGGCTTCTACAATAGCTTAAGTAACATGAGGCATTTGATCTTCGTAAACATTGACATCATCATTTTGAGCCTTAAGTTCAGCAAATACAAGCTCTGAAATATAGTTAAGCTTTATTGTCAAAAAATCTAATTGCTTCTATAACCTTGACCTAGTAACCTCTCCTTCATGCAGACATGACTTCACCTCTTATATAAATGACATTCTTCAAAAATATTCCATATTGGTAGTTAGTTGACAGGGTCTCATTGGTATGTAACAAGTCACTCTCCAATTGAGATGATGTGAAAGAATTGTTCTTTAGTTCTTTAGCATTTGACTGAATTTAAGCTTCAACAACCTTTTCTTCTCCTGGGTAACTTCAAGCTCTCCCTTCAGTTGTTTCTCATTATCAACCAACCCTCAAGAGCAACCTTCACCGTAGATTATCCCTCTACGGGTTCAGCAACATCCTGAAGAAGGGCATGACGATCAAAAAAAATTGGATACAATATGAACATTGGCACGGTGGGGCATGGCTAAACCATTAAAGATAACCTGAAAGATAAAGTAATATAAAATAATTTTATGTGCTAAAGTGTGAAACAGAGAGTCAACCTTAAGTAAACAAATAATAAAACTTAATTTAACCTCAAATTCCAAATTTAAGTGCCTTTTAGCAAGACCTACGAGAGATATGAGGATGTGGTGTGTCCTCTGACTGGCCAAAGTGGTAAATTGAGTCAGAATCTCAAGAATCTGTTTTGAAGTAAAAACATAAGGTATTGAGATGGCAGCTTAACCTCAAGAAATACCCAGTATTTATAAACCGACATTTGATCCACAATCATGACACCCTAAATAATTGTATAAATAAAAGAAGACATAGAAAAAACATACTCCATAACTTTTGAAGAACCATCCTCAACAAAAATAAGAGGATCGGAAGTGGCTTAAGAAGTAATATGAGTCTCGGGGGTGAAAATATTATCCTCCTTCATACCAAACTATTGGTTAATCACTTTGGCTTTCAAAGTACTTCAACTCACAGGGTTCATCCACTATGTTACCAACTTCATCAGAAACCTTAACAGTGGTTCCATTATCAGTTTTTTGAGAACTTTAACAATTGTTTCATTATCAATAGGGAAATCCAGCTCTATAGATAAATATTATGTAACCTAAGGAGTGTTTTTGCCCTTACTCTTCCGAAAACTCAAACGCTAACTGCGGTCTCGATTGGTGGTTTCTTAGGCCTCAACAAAGGTCTTTCACTTCAAACATTATGTTCACTTTAGCACAATCGATATCACATATTATTTACAATACCATAAGACTAATTATTATTATTATTATAATTATTATTGTATTATTATTTATTGGTCCAATATTCCAATTGATTACTTTAATTGTACTAACCACGGCATGTTTGAACACACTAAATTATACATGATAAGATATTCAAATTTATAATTTCCTTACAAATTACAATTTGCGACTCTGATTTAAAATCTGGAGTCTAAACGCTAGCCTCAAAAACATTTACGCCTTCTTGATCTTTGACCGACCTAGTGGTATCTGTGATTGGATGTGTCTATGGTTCCACTTCCAAAGTTCCTTTTGAATTTAGAAAAGATGGTAAATTAGGTTTACTTTTCTCTTTATCTAAGTTACTTTTACTCCTCTTTGTCTGAGAGACACTACTTTCAGCCAAGGTCACTTGCTGAGATACCTCGTACACAAAGATATGTATACGCTTGACAATAAGTATATATTTGAGGACATATTGACTTCTCCTAAAGAATTATTAATATCTTGGTCCACCTCAATTTTCCCCTCGTATGTTGTTTGTCCTAAAAAAATAGTAATTTTGTTCTTTGCGGTTGAGTGGTTGACACTTTTCTTTCACAAGCCTCATTTTTGTTCTTTAATATATGACCATTGTATTTTCTTTGACATGAACTTTTTTTAAGCAGGTACTAACAATCGTCGCTGATTTTCTTAGACTGCCCCTTATGTTTTTAAGAAAAAATAACCATGAGTAGTCCTCTAATATACTAAACCATCAACCACTCTTAACAAGATCGTACAATCTGTCTTTTTTTTTTCTCTTGGCCACATTTTGAACTCCTTTTTTATACCAACTAAATTTATTTTAATTTATCTCTTTTTTGGTCAAATTTGTGTAATGAGGTAGTTGGCTGAATTTTTTTCTATCAAAAGACAAAATTTTATATTTAAAGTAATGTTGGAAAAAAATATGAAACACGCTAACTCAAATAAACAATTTTTATTTAAATTTAAATAAAGAATAATTACAAGAAGACCATTTCAACTCATGCTACAAAAAGTATTTTGTTTTTTTCACCCTATAAAGATTTCTTATCTCTCTTTCTATTTCTCTAATTTTTCTCACTTAGTTTCTTTATATATGAAAATTATTGGTGAGATTCATTATTTATAAAACCACATTGGAGATAAAGATCCATATTATAAAGGATTATGATTTATCTACACTACACCACAAATCTACACTCGACCACAACTTTTACCTTGCACCAGCTACACAAATCTACAAGAGATATTATTATTAAATAGCTTATATAAGATATTTTATTCATGAGTCTTCTTAAGTGGGTTTTCCTTGATAGGTATTGTTATTGGATCGAGTTTATGATTCAACCCTCACTTTTAAACTTGATTTCGTGACCACTAGTAAACTTTTTAATCTTTTGAAGTCTCCATTTGTCATGGTAAAGATATCAACATCTTGATCTTGTGTCTTCACATATTTAACTTGCATATCCTTTCTTGAAATACACTCGCTTATGTAGTGTTAGAAAACATCGATATCCTTTCTTCGATCACGCAACACTAGATTTTTTGCTAAGGCGATGATTGACTTGTTTTTGACATACACCTTAGTTGGCTTCTTTTATGTTAAGTCAATCTTCTTCAATAGATTTCTAAACCAAATTTCATGACTAATAAATTTAGTATAAGAAACATATTATGTCTCACAAGTGGAAAATGAGACAATTGGTTATATCTTTGATATCCATGTGAAAGCAATATTTCCAACAAACGTAGTATCTTCTCTATTACTTTCATATCTTATAAGTTTTTACCATTTTTTTAAATTGATTAGAAATGGTTTTTATCTTGAGAAATGTTATGACATGGACTCAGATTCTTTCATGTATAGGGATTCAAATTTACCTTTTAATGTTTGGAAATATATATATATATATATATATATCACCTTTTTTACTTTTTTCTAAAATATTTTAACTTCTCCCACGCTTTTTTGAGGGAGGATGCACTTGAAATATTTTTAAAGTCACCGTCATCTATTTCTTGATAGATGAGGAAGAGAGCTTTCTTGTCTCTCTTTCTTAAATCTTTCAAATTTGTTTTCTCGTCTTGAGTGAAGGTAGCTTTATATTTTGGCTCATTAAAATCTTTTTATATGACATTCCACACATCATGCGCTCTGATGAGAGCCTTCATCTTGATCTTCCGATTGTAGTAATTGTTGTTTTTTAGGGTTGAAACTTGGAAGGATGATACACTGTTTTCTATATCGTTCAATATGTTGAAGATTTAGCAACAAAATGCCTGGATTGAGGTTGTGGCTATGATACCAGTTTTTGTTTAAAAGGAATAAAATTATAAAAAGACTCTTATAACTCACACTACAAAATATTTTTTTTTTCTAGAAGAGAGCTTTCTTGTTTCATTTTCTGTCTCTCTAATTGTTTTACTTAGTTTTTTTGTATGTGAAAGTGGTGGGTAAGCTTCACTATTTATAAAACCATAATAGAGATAAAGATCCACCTTTTAAGGGAGTATGGATAGATCTACACTATATCACAAATCTACACTCAACCACACAAAACATATTTATACCTCAACCACCACAAATCTACACTCAATCCACAAATCTTGTCTTACACTCGACCACACAAATCTACAAGAGATATTATTACTCCCTCCATTTCATAATATTATTACTCCCTCTATTTTAAGAAATATACCCAATTTTTTCTTGAAAATCACCAACGAAGAGATGAAAATATATTTTTACCTAAAGAGATTGGTCTGATTGGAACACACATATTAGTATGAATAAGCTCGGGAGGCTTATTGGCTCTTGATTTTGATTTCTTTGGAAATGTTTTTATGAATTTCTTCTTAAGTAAATAACCTTCACATAGTTGGTCAAGGTGATTTATACACGTTAATCCTCTTACAATTTTTTTCTTGGACAATAAATTTAAACTTGTAAAGTTTAGATTTCCAAATCGAACATATCATAGCCATGACACATCTTTGTAACAAACCGTAAGACACTTTGCATCATCGTCTTGGATATTAAAATTAAATATTCTATTCTTTTACATTTGAACCTTAGCAATTAAATATCATTTGTCATTTCTCATAAAAACACTATAATTTTACATGTGAATATCATAGCCCTTTTCTAGGAACTGTCACAAGCTTATGATTTTGTTTTTCATAGTATTTATGTTATAAACATTTTAAATTAATTTATGATTATCATTGTTTTTACGAATAAGAATGTTACATTTTCCTTTCATCGATCTTTTGGTATCATCTCCAAAAGATACATTTCCACTCACTACTTCATTGAGTTATACATGCTTCTTTTCATACACATATGGTTGTTTGAACTAGTGTCAATATACCATGTATTCTCTTGACCTTCATTAATATCTTTGTATGTTAGTAACAACATATATTTCTCCTCATTCTTTTTATCTACGTAGTTGGTCTTCTCCTCACTTCTATTATTAGGAGCTCGAGATTATGAATCATAATATTCAAACCTCTAATATTTATAGCATTGAACTTGAAATTTTTCATGTATCAAGTTATGATTTTATTCTTCCACGACCTTGTGTTAAGCTTTGTCGTATCTTGTAGTTGTTATTGGAATAATTTATGTTTTAATTCCAGCCACGTCCACGACCATGACTACCACTTTGTCTGTGGCCTCTACCTTTGCCTCTGTCACATTGATTTCTATCGTTCCTTTGACTTTCATACATATCTTTGAGTTCAAATTTCAGAAATTGATCAATAGTCTCTTGATTCTTCTTATTCTTTTATTTCATATGCTTATAATGATATTTGGAGTTCTTCAATCATCATTTTCTCCAAGTATTTAGTTTCGTCAACCGTCACGACGATGTGGTCAAACTTTAGATCCAACAAACGTAGTATCTTCTCTATTACTTTCATATCTTATAAGTTTTTACCATTTTTAAATTGATTAGAAATGGTTTTTATCTTGAGAAATATTATGACATGGACTCAGATTCTTTCATGTATAGGGATTCAAATTTACCTTTTAATGTTTGGAAATATATATATATAAATATATATATATATATATATCACCTTTTTTACTTTTTTGTAAAATATTTTAACTTCTCCCACGCTTTTTTGAGGGAGGATGCACTTGAAATATTTTTAAAGTCACCGTCATCTATTTCTTGATAGATGAGGAAGAGAGCTTTCTTGTCTCTCTTTCTTAAATCTTTCAAATTTGTTTTCTCGTCTTGAGTGAGGGTAGCTTTATATTTTGGCTCATTAAAATCTTTTTATATGACATTCCACACATCATGCGCTCTGATGAGAGCCTTCATCTTGATCTTCCGATTGTAGTAATTGTTGTTTTTTAGTGTTGAAACTTGGAAGGATGATACACTGTTTTCTATATCGTTCAATATGTTGAAGATTTAGCAACAAAATGCCTGGATTGAGGTTGTGGCTATGATACCAGTTTTTGTTTAAAAGGAATAAAATTATAAAAAGACTCTTATAACTCACACTACAAAATATTTTTTTTTCTAGAAGAGAGCTTTCTTGTTTCATTTTCTGTCTCTCTAATTGTTTTACTTAGTTTTTTTGTATGTGAAAGTGGTGGGTAAGCTTCACTATTTATAAAACCATAATAGAGATAAAGATCCACCTTTTAAGGGAGTATGGATAGATCTACACTATATCACAAATCTACACTCAACCACACAAAACATATTTATACCTCAACCACCACAAATCTACACTCAATCCACAAATCTTGTCTTACACTCGACCACACAAATCTACAAGAGATATTATTACTCCCTCCATTTCATAATATTAGTCGTTTAAGGTTTTTTTATCAATATTAAGGAAATTAATAATGACTTTGAAAGAATAAAAAAATTGATTTGTGGAGTTAATAGCTTGTGCAAAAGGTTAACTATTTTATTGGTTGAAAGTGGAATATATATAACTATTGCTGCATTGGAAAATGAGAACGACATATATTGTGAAATAAAATACTTCTTCTAGAAAGACTAATATTATGAAATAGTAGAAGTATTACATAGCTTCTAAAAGATGTTTTCTTCGTGAAACTTTTCAAGTGGGCTTTCTTTAATTGATATTTGATCAATTTTATGATCCAATAAATAATTATTGTGAGATGAAAGTTACACCCCTTTGTTGTTTAACTTTGATACCAAAATAATATGCTAGAACCCCGTTATTGTCATCTCAAATTCCTTTATCATCACTTCCTTGAATTTATTGAACATGTTTAGGTTGCTTTCGGTGAATATCAAGTCGTCCACGTAAAGGCACACAATCAAAATATCTTCATCTTTGATCTTAGTATATAGAGCGTGCTCATATGGACATTTGTTAAATATATTCTCTCAAAAATATTTATCGATTCTACTATTCCATGTCCTTGGTGCTTGTTTTAGCCCGTAAAGAGCCTTCTTTAGCTTCAACACCTTGTTTTCACGACCTTTGACTTTTTAGCCTAATAATTGTTGAACGTACAATATTTCTCCAAGAACACTATTTTAAAATGATGAATTTACATCCATTTATTGAATCTTCAACTTGCTATGACCTGCCAAATAAATTATTAATCTAATAGTTTTTAATCGGGCAGTAGGGGCGAATACCTTATTATAGTCAATTACAGCCTTTTGACTGTATCCTTTTATAATAAGACTCATTTTGTGTTTTTCAGTCTCCCCCTTAGCAATGTGCTTTGTTTTGTATAACAATATGACACATATTCTCTTGTACCCTTTTAGAAGTGAGGTGAGTTCTCATGTATCATTCATCTCGATGGTTCTAATTTATTCCTCCATCGCGTCTTTTTTTGTGTAGCGTCTTGAAATGTCACTAGTTCACAATTAAATAGATACAAGAGAGTGTAAGGTTATCCATTTGTTTTGTTACCTCACAAAGATCACTAACAGTTCTTGTATGTTCAACAACTATCTCACTTTGACTACCATTTGACGATGAGAAATGTGATGAGTCTCCATAAATAGTTAGTATCGATGAGGAATGTAAAGTTACGAGATCTTCTAATTACTCAGTTGGTGTCTGCTAATATTCTTCAATTTTGGGAAATATATGAAATCATTTGTATGAGACCCAAACTCACATTCGCCTTCTTCATCAAATATCATGTATCGTCTTATCACAACCTTTTTTATTGTTTGGATTGTTAAATTTTATAGCCTTTTAAACTTGAGTCATCGTCGATGAAGATAAAATTATTTCTTCTACCATCTAGCTTGGTTCGTCGTTCGACTAGTACATGAGAATAGGCTACGCTTCCAAATAATCTCAGGTGGGAACTTTTAAGCTTTCTTTCACTCTATACTTCTTGTAGTGTCTTTTTTAAATACTTATTATTGGAGATCAGTCAGACAAGTAGACATGCCAGTTCTTTCACCCAAAACTTCTTAGGCAGTTTCTTACTTTTGTTAAGGTTTCACCATATCGAGGATTGTTATGTTCTTTCTTTCTACCATACCATTTTGTTAAGGAGATTTGGGAAATATCAAATGGTGAAGAATTTCATTTGCTTCACAAAAAAATTATGATTCATTGGATGTGAATTCTCCTCACCAGTCAGCTTTCATGACTTTAATCTTATTTCCCCTCTCTTTTTCCACAACTCCTTTGAACTTCTTAAATATTCAATGAATTTGGAATTCTATTTTAAGAAATATACCCAATTTTTTCTTGAAAATCACCAACGAAGAGATGAAAATATATTTTTACCTAACGAGATTGGTCTGATTGGAACACATATTGGTATGAATAAGCTCGAGAGGCTTATTGGCTCTTGATTTTGATTTCTTTGGAAATGTTTTTATGAATTTCTTCTTAAGTAAATAACCTTCACATAGTTGGTCAAGGTGATTTATACACGTTAATCCTCTTACAATTTTTTTCTTGGACAATAACTTTAAACTTGTAAAGTTTAGATTTCCAAATCGAACATATCATAGCCATGACACATCTTTGTAACAAACAGTAAGACACTTTGCATCATCGTCTTGGATATTAAAATTAAATATTCTATTCTTTGACATTTGAACCTTAGCAATTAAATATCATTTGTCATTTCTCATAAAAACACTATAATTTTACATGTGAATATCATAGCCCTTTTCTAGGAACTGTCACAAGCTTATGATGTTGTTTTTCATAGTATTTATGTTATAAACATTTTAAATTAATTTATGATTATCATTGTTTTTACGAATAAGAATGTTACATTTTCCTTTCATCGATCTTTTGGTATCATCTCCAAAAGATACATTTTCACTCACTACTTCATTGAGTTATACATGCTTCTTTTCATACACATATGGTAGTTTGAACTAGTGTCAATATACCATGTATTCTCTTGACCTTCATTAATATCTTTGTATGTTAGTAACAACATATATTTCTCCTCATTCTTTTTATCTACGTAGTTGGTCTTCTCCTCACTTCTATTATTAGGAGCTCGAGATTATGAATCATAATATTCAAACCTCTAATATATATAGCATTGAAATTGAAATTTTTCATGTATCAAGTTATGATTTTATTCTTCCACGACCTTGTGTTAAGCTTTGTCGTATCTTGTAGTTGTTATTGGAATAATTTATGTTGTAATTCCAGCCACGTCCACGACCATGACTACCACTTTGTCTGTGGCCTCTACCTTTGCCTCTGTCACATTGATTTCTATCGTTCCTTTGACTTTCATACATATCTTTGAGTTCAAATTTCAGAAATTGATCAATAGTCTCTTGATTCTTCTTATTCTTTTATTTCATATGCTTATAATGATATTTGGAGTTCTTCAATCATCATTTTCTCCAAGTATTTAGTTTCGTCAACCGTCACGACGATGTGGTCAAACTTTAGATCCAACAAACGTAGTATCTTCTCTATTACTTTCATATCTTATAAGTTTTTACCATTTTTTTAAATTGATTAGAAATGGTTTTTATCTTGAGAAATATTATGACATGGACTCAGATTCTTTCATGTATAGGGATTCAAATTTACCTTTTAATGTTTGAAAATATATATATATATATATATATATATATATATATATATATATATATATATATATATATAGTAATTGTTGTTTTTTAGTGTTGAAACTTGGAAGGATGATACACTATTTTCTATATCGTTCAATATGTTGAAGATTTGGCAACAAAATGCTTGGATTGAGGTTGTGGCTATGATACCAGTTTTTGTTTAAAAGGAATAAAATTATAAAAAGACTCTTATAACTCACACTACAAAAGATTTTTTTTTTCTAGAAGAGAGCTTTCTTGTTTCATTTTCTGTCTCTCTAATTGTTTTACTTAGTTTTTTTGTATGTGAAAGTGGTGGGTAAGCTTCACTATTTATAAAACCATAATAGAGATAAAGATCCACCTTTTAAGGGATTATGGATAGATCTACAATATATCACAAATCTACACTCAACCACACAAAACTTATATATCCCTCAACCACCACAAATCTACACTCAATCCACAAATCTTGTCTTACACTCGACCACACAAATCTACAAGAGATATTATTACTCTCTCCATTTCATAATATTAGTCGTTTAAAGTTTTTTCATCAATATTAAAGAAATTAATAATGACTTTTAAATAATAAAAAAATTGATTTGTGGAGTTAATAGCTTGTGCAAAAGGTTAACTATTTTATTGGTTGAAAGTGGAATATATATAACTATTGCTGCATTGGAAAATGAGAACGACATATATTATGAAACAAAATACTTCTTCTAGAAAGACTAATATTATGAAATAGTAGAAGTATTACATAGCTTCTAAAAGATGTTTTCTTCGTGAAACTTTTCAAGTGGGCTTTCTTTAATTGATATTTGATCAATTTTATGGTCCAATAAATAATTATTGTATCTTATAGTATCATACTACCTCCGTCCCAAAATCTATGCCGTTTTAAAATTATGCACAGATATTAATGAGGTAATCTTTTTTCATAAAAGAAATAGAAAAATAAAGAATTTTAATTGATAATAGTTTATAAATAATATTTAAATTTACACTGATAAATAAGAACGATGTATATTATTGGACGAAAAATATTTTCTAGAATGACAAATATTTTGGACCTAAGGAGTAATTGGTTTTTCAAGTTTGTTTTGCATACAGGACTAAGTAACATGCAGTGTTACCCCGCAACAAGCTATAGGTCTGAGTATCCACAAAATAATCTATACAGGGAACGGTTGATATTATTTAAAAATATAATTAATAACTAATGTAATTTACACATATAAATTAACTAATTTTTCATTGCATGGAAGGTCCATGTTCTCTTTGTAAGAGGAACCCTCACACGATTATCGATATTCTAGACGAATGAATGGATTCAATTATTATCAAATCAAGATCTTTTATACTTTGTACCTTTTGTGGATGGAAATATAGAAATATGCATTATTTAGTATATGTCCAAAAATAGAGATAAAAAATTAAATTCTTCATAAAGAAGAAAAGTACAGCCAGCTTCGGACCTACTAACATGACCACTGTCGATCTCCATATATTTAACGTCAACTAGCTAGAGGACAAGTACATCAGCAACTCTAGAAAATGATGATGAGCAGGGAACCTAATCCCATAATCAAAGCCACAGGTGAAGATTAGCACAACATCTCCTAAAGTTCCTAATGGCTCTCGAAGCTTACCCTGGTCGGTTGAAAAAGGAGTATAGGGGTATGGCTATATATACCCAATTCAGGTTTAAGTATACCTAAAATCAATATTTGATTCTTTTTTTACTTTTTTTTGACATTTTTACCCTCCATCAGAAAATTAATATCTAAACTGTCATTAAGTAAAAAAAACTACTAAGTGTATCCTGAGTATACCCAATTCACCAAAAGTCCTATTTCGCTATCTATATCCAAACAAACACTCTTCTTTGTTGAATTTAGTATCCAAATAGTATAGTTTTTTTAAAAATTTTGAAACCTAATTCAAACTTCCTAAGAAAATCAAGAACATTCAACCTAAAACACAAAATCGATCATAACCGAAGCAGAACTAGGGATCAGCGTGGAGGAGTTGATGTCGTCGGAGAAAAGGAATGATGAAATTTTGCCGGAAAAAGAGATGGAGTCGCCGTAGAAGGAGCCACCGTCGCCGGAGCAGCCACCACCATCGCCGGAGAAGGTACTAACCAACCCGGTGGCCCATGCACCATCGGTTCCATGGCCTGGAACCGATGGTGCATGGGCCACCAGCCGGTCGGTTCCATGGCCTCAGCACCGGTGGTGCTTATGGCCGTGTCCGGCCGGTTCTGAGGCCTAGAACCACCGGTTTTAGGCCTCAGAACCTTGGATTCGCGCATGTTTTTCGAAAAAAATCAAGATTTTTTTATGTTTTTAACTATACCTGAATGTTTATTGTGTTTTTTTGTTGTGTAACAGGGGACGGATGTCGCAAGTGGGACTGAGGCACCTTCCGCTACTGATACAGTCATTTGTTCTTCACTACCGAGTTCTACACACACGACGCGTTGGTGAAATGGGTTACGAAGATAGGAAAACTTTATGGTATGGTTATCAACATAAGTCGGCGCGACAAAGTAAACAGCAGAAAAAATTCGAGAGTTTATTTCCAGTGTGAGAGGGGGGGGGGGAATATACTCCAAGGGTTGCAGAAAAAGACAGTAAACGGAAGTCTACAAGAACGAAAAAGATTGACTGCCCATTTCAGCTTCTCGGGTCAATGGTTGCCCCAGATCAATGGAAGTTAGAAGTAAAATGTGGTACTCATAACCATGAGACTTCTATACATCTAGATGGTCATTCTTTTGCTGGCCGTTTGAATGATGAAGAGATGGAATATGTTGAACGAGCGTCCTTAATTGGTACTAACCCCAAAGATATACTGAATGGTGTGAAGAAATTGAACGAAGATAACCTTTCTACCATGCGGACGATCTACAATGCACGACAGAAAAGTCGGGTTTTAAAGAAGGCGGGTAGGTCACAACTTCAGTTCTTGTTGGGTGAGCTTAAGTCACAAAATTATTATGAATGGCATAAATCTGGTGAAGACGATGGACAAATTATTACAGATTTGTTTTTTGCCCATCCTGTTAGTGTTGACCTTTTGCGGACATTTCCGACACTTTTGATTATGGATAGTACATATAAAGTGATACGATATGGTACGCTATTGTTCGAGATAGTGGGTGTGACGTGTACCGGATTGACTTTCTGTGCGGCATTTGCCTTCATGTCGGGTGAGAAGTTAAACAACTTCAAATGGGTGTTAGAGTGTTTGAAGTCGTTGATTTCCGTTCACGGAATTCAAGAACCTCGGGTCATCCTAACCGACAGAGATTTAGCATTGATGAATGCTATAGAAGTGGTATTCCCAGAGACAGCGCATATGTTATGTCGCTGGCACATAAACCAAAATGTTCAAGGGCAAACAAGATAACACTTCCTCGAGAAAAGTGATCATAACGAATTTGTTAGTGCTTGGAAGAAGATTGCGTATGCAGGATCAGAGATTGAATTCGATCACGCCAGACGGGACATGAAATTGGAGTACAAAGATTACCCTCTTGCAATTGAATACACTGAAAAATCGTGGCTCGATAAGTACATGGACAAATTTTTTGTTTGGAAGACGAACAAAAACATGCATTTGGGACATTGCACAACTAACCGCGTCGAGAGTGCTCATTCTAACCTAAAGCATTACATACGTACGAGCAAATTAAACTTCGAGTTATTTTGGGGGAGGGTTCATTCGCTTGTTGAAATCCAACATGCTGCCATTAGGTCGTCGTTCGAGAAGAGTCGTTACATAGCACTGCATAAGTTCGCGGATAAACTGTTTGATGAGATTCGAGGCAAGGTTTCCCACATGGCGTTAGAACTATGTTTCTCTGAAGTAGAGAAGGCCGAAGATACCAAGATGGTCGCTATTGAAGATGGGTCGGATGTTAAAGACTCTGGCGACTGTATATGCGCTATAAAATCTACACATGGTATACCTTGCTATCACCAGGTTCACAAGTGGCGTAAAGGTGGAATGTCTGCCTCTCTAGATGCTTTTCACGTCCACTGGACAAGGTTAGAAATAATTCCTCGTACATTCCGTACGACCATGGAAATTCTCAAAGATGATCTGCTAAAGCTAGTAACCGATGTTATGGAGACAAAAGATGAAAGTCGTATCAAACATATTTACAAGAAATGGTTTGAAGTTGTTTATCCTGAAACATCGTCATTGCTAGAGCCATTGGAGAAGCAAAAACACCGAGGCCGCCCACAGGTGAAAAGAAAGTTAGTAGTGGATACATCATCCACTAAACGGGACATGAGCGGATGGGAGTACCCGCTAAAAGAGGATGAAGCTAGTCATGACGCAGTCATGCAGTCTTTAAAACCAACAAAAGTTAAAAAGGGTAAAGCAGTTGGTAGTGAATCAACGATTCGGGCAGATGTGCCTAGAGTACCTCGTACTCGTACCTCTTCCATTGCCTCGCTAGGTAGCAACATCGTACAACCGTCCATTGATCGCGTCACAGAACTAACACATGACCCGAAAGGTTTTTTGCGTTGGTTTCCGATTCACTTCAGCCCTTTTATATCAGGTATTAATGATGTTAAGCCAGATGGTCATTGTGGATATAGAGCAGTTTCATTTGGGTTGTATGGTCACGAAGAAGGTTGGAGAGGTGTTCGGAAGGCAATATACGATGAACTAATGGAAAACTACGACACGTACAGCAAGATTTATAACGGTAAAGAGGATTACCTGAAGGTTGCATAAAGTATAAACTACTACGAGACTCCAGTATCACCCAAATATTGGATGACAATGCCTGAAATGGGGATTGCGATTGCAACCAAGTTCGAATGCATTGTTCATTTTGTGTCTCTCGTAGGGTCTCACAACTGTAGTCATACTTTTTTACCTCTGCGCGGTAAGCCTCCCATTATGGCCCAAAGACGTGAGATTGGGTTTGGATTCGTCGATACTAACCACTTTGTCAATGTAAGTCATTCGATATATGGTTATATTTTTTCTCACCACTATATTACTCAATTGTTGGTTCTAATTTAAGTAGTATTAAACAGCTATCAATCAAGCCCATTTGCCCTTGCGCACGCATACATCCTACGTGGCAGAAGTTGAAGAGCGAAGAGGCTACGAATTGGGAGCTACCAATAGTTGGTCGCTGTAAAAAATACACAGAACTCGAAGGGAGAAAGCCAGTTTGTTCATTCCCAGAAGTAACTGATCTTGATGAATTTGTTTACTAGGTTTATGTGTTTTGGTCGGGTTTATGTTATTGTTTCGAACTCATTTGTGTCTTTTGGTCGCTTTATGTCATTTGTAAGGATTTATGATGTTTAGAACTTTGTTTGTTTTACTACATCGTTTTGGTTGTTTTGGTCCTTCCCTTTTATTGCAGTAATTCATTCAACTTACCAACTTATAACGATAAGACAATAATCATTTCATAACTAAAATAAAATATCGCAAACAAGAAACAACAACATCTTCTAAACATTAGTACATAACTTGATATAGAATAGACAGTTAGTCAAAATCGTAGCCTCCATTGTCGCTGAGAATACGCATTGTTTCCTCCTTCATGGCAATTTGAGAATGAACGTATTGTGCCATTTCGAAAGACAAATAGTCTGTGATCATTAAACCGAAGGAGTCGAACGCTTCATTCCTAACTTCTGGGGGCTCGTTAAACACCAAGAACATTGGTCCACTAGTTATAGACTTGTACCTAGTGGCCACCTCTTGACGAGTACGAGATCGAGGCATTTGTTTAGTTGTAGACATTTCTCCGTACATGAAATACATCATACATAAAACTTCATCAAAGAACTCATCGGTATTATCGTCCGGCCGTTTGAACTTCACAGCTTTCGCAGCCTTGAGCAGATGAGCATCATCAAACACACTCCAACCTATTAAGATAGACTTCAACTATGTTAGAAGGAGAGTTTTGTGTGATTGGTGTTGTAAGGTAGACTTCCTTATATAGAAGAATGAGAGTTTACTTTGGCGGGAATTTAAGAGTGCGAAAACAGAAAACCCGGGAAAAAAAACCTGGAAAAAAATTCCAAGATACAATTGCGCACCATAGGTACTGTCTTCTGCGTACCTATGGTGCACAGGCTACGGTACCTATGGTGTACAGTCTGGTGTACCATCGGTACACCAGACTGTGTACCGATGGTGCCATGCACCGGTCGGTACATAACGTGCCGGCCGGTGCATGGTACCATCGGTACAAGGGGGTTGTACCATCGGTACGCAGTAGTGTGCACCATAGGTACCACTGACTGCGTACCCATGGTGCACTTTAAGTTGTATTTTTTTAAAATTTGTTTTGGGGTTATGGTGTTTTTTTTGACAAATTTAAGTGAATGTTATGGTGTTTTGGTGTTATGGTGTTATGGATTTTAAGTGAATGAATTACTATTATAGTGTTATTTTTTGACGAATTTAAGATGAAGTTAAGTACAAAAAATCGAGAATTACTATTATAGTGTTATGGTGTTTTGGTGTTATGGTGTTTTGGTGTTATGGTGTTATGGTACGACTTATGTTTGTTTGTCGAATCTCAGTTATAAACAACGAGATCAAGTTAAGTACAAAAAATATAAAAGAACAATAGAAGTAGTAGATAGTAGATGTCATAAGTCATATTACAAAGTAGATGTCATAAGTCATAATACAAAATACGATAGTAAAACAACTAAGAAGTCCACAAGAATGAAAGATCATAACAACGCTAAAACAAGTCCGATAATGAGGACAAACAACCAATGAGAGAAGAGCTGCAGGACTTGATCTCTCCACCTAAGCGCACCCGCTTCCCTACGCTCTACGGGCATAGTAACAATCGAGCGAACAGCGTCTAACAGTCTATCGTCTGTGGTACGTGGTGGTGGAGTAATAGTATGCCAACCATACTCAGCCAGGTACCTCCAGTAGGTGTTCGTCGCTAACTGTCTATACGTGGCAATGGTAACTGTCAATCGATCCTCAGAAAGCAAGTGCTGACGCCGATCTAGCCATGCGCTCTCTCGCCACGTGTATCTCGCTAGATCTCCTTTCCTGTAACCCGGTCGTAGTACAAGTGGGAGTTCGGGCTCATCCTGAACCCGTCCAAACTGGCGCATAACCCGATCAGGCATGTAGCCCTCAACCGTGCTCATCATCCGCAAAGGATAAACAATGGTGCGGATCTCCTGAACTGGAAACTGGACTCTAATGTACTCGTATGGCTCAAATATCACCTGTTACAAAACATTAAAACAATTAGATTGTTTTAAAATCCTAAAAATTAATATCAAAATGGTAATGCAAAAAAGATATTTAAAAACTTACATATGCCTCCTTCTGATCAGCAAGGAGAGTACGGACAACCGATTTGGGGCGGATGTTTTGCCCAACAATCCGCTTCGGTAGCCACTTCACAATCCTAGGCTGCCTCGTTACGTGGTCAGCATTCTCTGAGGCCCTAAACGCGGGGAAGTGGTCGTAGATCCAACAATCGAGCATAGCTACAAAACCATAAAGGTTATGCTTCGATGTTTTCGAAGCATCACCCAAACCACGGAACAGGAATGCCAATTCACTCGTACTCCACGCGATGTCCCACAACCCAGAATCCATATTGGCTAACCCGTACAAGTAGTCAGCCTTGACGCTTTTCTGACTAGTATCCGCAAAAATAGTGCAACCAAATAAGAACATAAGGTATGCTCGTGATACCCGGCGGATAGTCTCAGCATCAGTCTGCTCGATGTAGCGCCCCCTGGTGAAAGTCTCACGCAGCCACTTTATCTTGAAGCCAACGCCTCTGGTGGACTGTATCTCTGTGCGGGCCTCATCCACTGTCAGACCTAACATACTAGTGTAGTAGCTGTATGCCTCATCACGTGGAGCCGTGACTACATCAAGTGTCCGACCAACTACATGGAGACCTGTAATGCAGCTGACATCATCGAGCGTAATCGTCATCTCCCCAAATGAGAAATGGAAAGTGTTGGTCTCCTGATGCCAACGCTCAACAAAAACCTCGTCTAGGATGGAATGTGTGAAGTACTGAGGCAGGTGGGCTATAAGAGGACCAAAAGGAGTCCGCGCCAAAAATCGTTGCACATCTAGCTGAGCACTGAGGTCCCACATACGAAGCACATTATAATGTGCCTGTATGCCCAGTGTAGTGCGACCCTATAAATTAAAAACTAATTCAGAACATAATAATAGTAAAACCTTAGAGTAGACGTTTAATAGTTAGGTACTTACCTGTCCGATGAAGACGTGGTACGCCTCATGCTCCTTGTAGTCGGGAAACAGAGGGATCTTGTTGCATTTGAGAAATGCAAACGTCTTTCGCTGCTCCTCGGTGTGGATGGCATCTATGTGCTCCTCGTCGATCGTGTCCTGCTCAGGGTCCTCAGTGGCATCCACCCTGTCACTAACAGGTGGTGGATGTGTAATAGTATGCGCAGGGGACGCAGATCTGCAAGAAGGAGAGGGAGGTGGTGGATCACTAGCAGTGGGAGGTGGTGATCTATGTGTATGTGATGTCGACGTCTCTCGTCGTGAGGAGCCTCCACCTCTGATATCAATGTCCTCAGTCACTATGACCTTTTCCTTCCTCTGGCTATGCTTGATTCGGCGCAAAGACCGATCACTCCGTATCCGTTCCTCCTCCTCCCTAAGACGAATAGTCTCAGGATCGTCTGGTAAATCTCGTCCGCGCTTGGCACCGCGGACCCGCTCATTCTCAACCGCACGAACAGTCTTAATACTCTTCCCTGGCGGTGGCGGACGTGACCCATGGGGATACGCCCTGGATCGCGGAAGACGTCGCTCCTCAACCGCGTCTGACCTACAAAAATACAAAACAAAACACAAAATTAATAACAGTAACATACAAAATTTAAATCATCAACACTCTTATACGCATGGTTGGCTAACTAAATAAAGTAATTTCTAATAAATTTGAAGTTTTTTTAAAAAAAATTGCAATACCGGAACTTTTGAAACAAAATTTGGAGATTTTTTAAAAAACAATTTGGCGCATCATAGGTACGCTAGAAGGCGAACCGAGCGGCATGGGTGCTAGTGCCGCTCGGCACAGGCACTGTGTGTCGAGCGACACAGGTCTGTGTGCCGCTCGGCACACAATTGGTGTGCCGCTCGGCACACCATCACGCACCGGTGCATCGCCGGCCATTTTCCAGCCGGCGAGTTGGCTGGAAAATGGCCACAATTCTCTACCTAATTCTATCCTAAACCCTAATTCTCTACCTAATTCTATCCTA
This sequence comes from Limnanthes douglasii subsp. nivea, assembly GCA_036936605.1. NCBI lineage: Eukaryota > Viridiplantae > Streptophyta > Magnoliopsida > Brassicales > Limnanthaceae > Limnanthes > Limnanthes douglasii. The sequence continues at coordinate 90,160,817 of JAUPFV010000001.1, read as the reverse complement.
AACACCAAATTCAACCCTAAATCTAACCAAAAACTAAAATTCATACCTAAATCTAACAAAATTAAGAAACAAAATTATTTTAGGAACTTACGTAGGAGGCGGCGGAGGGTTTTTGTTCTTGACCATGATGAAGGAGGAGGAGGAGGAGGAGGAGGAGTGGTGGTGGTGGTGGTGGTTCGCCGGAAAATATGAGAGAGAAGTGAGAGTGAGATTTTAGAGAGAAGTGAGAGATATGAGTGAAGTGAGAGAAAGTGTAGGTTAAAGTGGAGTGGATGAAGTTAGTAAAAAAATTGGCTTATATACCCACAAAAGGGCATTTTTGGAAAAAAAATGGGTATACTTAGATCACATTTGGGTATACTCAAAATTGGGTATACTTAAACCCGAATTGGGTATATATAGCTTGACCAGAGTATAGGTTACTTAGTGTATTTTAAAGCCTCCAGTAAGTCGCTCAAGTAATATATACGTCTCGAAATGAGTGCTGATTTTTCTTTTAGATTCGTGTAGACGTCTCATCGGATAATCCTAGATGGGTGTATTTTTAAAGTTTTGAGAGTATTTAATATTTTGATTTTGGGTAAACTCTCTCTACGATTTACTTGGACGGTTCAGTTTTTTCCTCTTTAACTCTCTATTAGTAGATATGTGGGTTTTTATGTTAGACCATCATCTTATATTAGACTTCTCCTAATCTCTTGTATCGTGAGGTCATCTTCGTATGATTTTATTTACAAAAAAGTTTCATATTATTATTATTATTATTTTAAATGATACTTTTATTTTTATTTTATCCAATATGTTATCGTTAGTCAATACGACACTTTGTCTTTAATGAGATACAAGATGATATTTTTCATTTTAGGTGGCGTTCTTTTTTAGTTAATAATTGTGAGTTTTTTTACCTCTTATAGTAAGGCTAGTGGCATTCTAACTATATATAACCTTATCAGGATTTCCTAATCCTTGAATTGATTTGTATATTTAAAGACTAAAGTCACGTTTTATATAGATATAATATTTACAAAATATATTATCTCTTTTATGTCATTAGGTTTTGTTACAAATATCTTCAATCTATATGTTGTATGATGAAATTTTTACCTTAATTCCTCATTTGAAGAAGACTTATTACGTTATTTTTTTCTTTGTTAAGGTAGAATTCATCTTTCTCTGAAGAAGAATTTTACCTTAACTTTTTTTTACGACAACTTTAATCTAGTCGTTCAATTCTATTTTATTTTCTCTTTAAACTCTTTTTTTAAGATAACTTTTTAGTTGTTAATTTGGGGATCATCTCTCAAATAAGCATCGTCTATTGTATTCATTAGGTATAACTTTAATCTTTTTCATTCTCACTTGTTAAACTAGTTATCATGGATGATCAAAGTAATTGTTTGATTCAATACCTTCTAAATCATGGAGTATGTCTGTGACTAAGGAATCAGACTATCAAAATGAACCGTCATATTCTCAAAATAAACAAACTAGCGGTCAATGGTCTGACAAAACCTAGGTTTTCAGATGAATTAGATAAAATCGATTTAGAATCAAGTTTGGTGTATACATCTTCCGGTATCCCATTTAAAAATTAAAAAAGCGTATCCTCTTTAAAAAATACGTTAGTATTTATAGTAATTGAAGACCATAAATAACACCAAAGAACGACTCATATGATTTATGATACATGGAAATCATTTGTTATATAAATTATAATTATTCTCTCTAAGCACCTACGATAAATTAGTTTTATAGTATGATCATCCTAAAGCTTCTCAAACCTTATTTTAGTCGTTTGGATATTTGTCTTTAAATCACCTTATTTAAACTATTTTCCTCATCCTTAAGTACTTATCGTCGTTTACCTTTATTTTGTCCGACCATCTTTTTATATTAATCCTCTCATCATCTCGTTCCTTATGATGTCAACTTCATATCTTCCACCTTCCAATATCATATTACTTGCTCGCGTTAGGCTTAAGTCATATGTGTTGCCTTGAAATAAATTGAACAAACAGATGAAACAATTTGAACATACATATAGTTTGATTTTATTACTTGAAGAAATGAAACAAAAAAGTTCAGTATTTACAGAAAATATGATTTTCACTACCAACTAACATCACTTAGTAATTTGACACTTTCAGATTTCTTAATATAACTTCCACTACTTCACTAACGTCATTTAATAGTTAGGAATTGATTTGGAGGTGTCAGTTTTTTTTGTGGAATTTTGTGGGAACCGTAGGAACTCTGCGGGAACTCTGTGGGAATTGTAGGAACTGTGCGGGAACTATGTGGGAACTGTGAGGGAACTTTGTGGGAACTACGTGGGAACTGTCTGTCTGCTTCTTGTAGCTGAGATTAAAGAGTGCACTAATTTGTGACACTACCCCTTAGTGCATTCTTTCGATCAGCTAGACCGAGAGCTCCTCTGAACTCTTCGAACTTCGATTTCGGAAGAGCCTTAGTAAGGCCATCAGCAACCTGCTCATTTGTCCGTATAGATTTCAACTCAATTTCTTGATTAAGTACCTTCTCTCAGATAAAGTGATGGCGAGTGAGCTTTTCCCAAGTTTTTCATCTCAAAATGAGTAGATAAATCCTCTTGCAACCATTTGATTTCAGTTGAATTATTAACAGTAATAATCATATCATCAACGTACAAAAGGATCATAGTATTTAAATTTCCATCATTTTTCACAAAAAGGCTTGGATCTGAACCAGATTGATAATAACCGCAAAATAAGAAGTATTCTGCAATCTTACCATACCACGCAAGAGGTGCTTGTTTGATATCGGAGAGTGTCTTCTTAAGTTTGCAGACATATCTAGAATTTTTTTGAAACAAAACCAAGTGGTTGTTCCATATATATATCTTGATCCAGTTCACCATAGAGGAAAGCATTTTTTACATCGAATTACCAAAGAGTCAAACCTTTGTTTGCTGTCAAAGAAATAATGGTACGATTTTTTACCATCTTTGTAACTGGGTTGAAGGTTTATTCATAATAAAAACCATGTTTTTGAGAGAAACCAAGAGCAACTAGACGAGCTTTGTGTCTAGAAACACTTCCATCTGCTGTCTTCTTTAACTTGTAAACCCATTTACATGTAAAAACTTCAACATCTTTCGGTTTCGGTACAAGAACCCAAGTAGAAATTATGTCCAAGGCTGCAATTTCATCTTTCATTACATTCTCCCATTCTGACTTCTCTTGAGCTTCAATATAGGATGAAGGCTCATTTTCCATCATGTCTTCTAACATAATATAAGAAGTGATAGTACATTGGTTTGCTTGAACTTCATAATCCTTTAAATAAATAGGTAGCTTCCTAGGTCTTGTAGTTCTTCGGAGTGCGATTTCTCCATATGGTGAATTATTATGACCAGAAAATTCTGAACTCCCCCTCTCACTAACATCTTCTTTAGCAGAGATCGGTCTAGGATCAGTTTCAACAAATGGCATAAATACAGAGGTTTCTTCCGGACCAACAGTTGGGTAAAAATTGGAAACCTCGTGAAAAACAACATCACGAGAAGTCACAATCTTCTTAGTGATAGGATCCATACATTTCCATCATTTTATGTCCACGTCATAACCAACAAACACAAACTTTCTTGCTTTCGGATCAAGCTTAGTTCGATTTTGCTTAGGTATATGAACATAACAAAGAGACCCAAAGAATCTAAAGTAACTCATATTAGGTTTGATAGTACATAGTAGCTCAAAAGGATATTTTGATGTACTTGGCCATGGAGGAAATTGGTTTATCACATGACAAGCACACTGCATAGTTGCTGCCCACAGCTTTCTAGGAAGGTTCTTATCGTGCATCCAAGATAAAGTCATTGTTGTAATATATGCTAACTTACGCTCGGTGACTCCATTCTGTTGTGGGGTATCCGGGCATGTTAGTTTTCGATGAATACCATGTTTGCGGCAGAATTCCGAAAATTCGTGTGACTGGAATTCACCTTCATTATCAGTTTGCGAACACTTTAAAACAAACATGAATTATTTCTCTACTATTTGTTTGAATTGAACAAAGTGTGTGAAAGCTTCGTCTTTATTTTTCAAGAGATACACCCAACTATAGGGAGAGAAATCTTGAACAATAACCATCATATAGCGGAAACCACTAAAGCTTGGTGTTCTTCTAGGACCCATGAGATCAGAATGTACAAGCTCAAACATCGACGATGCACGATTCAGGGAATTCTGAAAAGGGATTCGATGGGTACTTACCATATTGACAGCCAGCACGAATGACATCCTGATGTGTTGTTTTTAAGAAAGGAACTCCAAGTAATTTATCAGTTGATATTTGTTGCAAAAGTTGATTACCAACATGTCTGAGTCGAGCATGCCAAAGTGAATTTGTTATATTTTGACTTATCTTTTCTACATACGCCTCACTTGCAGATAAAACATATAAAGAGTTTGCATTTCTTCCAGTGAATAAGACATTAGCATCAACACCTTTATAATCATCAAGAATCTGAACAGGTCTGAATATAACATACTAACCGAAATTAGTGATTTGAGAGATATAAGCAAGATTCTTCTTTAAACCCGATACTTGACATACGTTTTCAAGTGTAAGACTTTCATCATCTGAATTTGCACCCTTCACACTGAAATCACCTTCTTTCACTACTGGATGTAATGAGTTGTCTGTTGTCACAACTAATCATTTGCTCAAATGAGGACGAATATCAGAGAGTATAGAAGCATTACCAGTAGCATGATGTGAGCAACCTGAATCAACGATCCACTCATTCTTGTAGTCAATACAACTAAAATTAACTTCCGATTTATTTTCAGATCTATGTGTAGCAGAAGCCATGTTGTCTGGTTGATTAATAAATTCAATTGAGAAACAATTTTCCCACTGTAGCTCATTGCTATCTTCAGCATCATATGCAACATTTGCATCTGATTTAACGATTTTCGAATAATAGGTTGGTTTAATGTGGCCCGGTTTACCACACTTCTTGCCCACAAGCTTTGCACGCAATCCGACTTCATGTATCCATTCCTTCCACATTTAAAACATGTCTGTATAAAGTGGTTTGCTAACTCCCCCCTTAATCATTTTCTACTTACCACCATTTTTAAAGTGACTTTGTGTGTTTTTCCATCTTGACCTATCTTTAGTAAACAGTGTATCTTCAACATCAACTGAATACTTACCAAGAATTTGTTTAACCCATGCTTCCTGGTTGGAGAGTAGGCTCTCTAACTCAACAATAAATGGTTGGTTAACCCATCATTTTATTGATGATATAAACGGCATGAAGTCAGATCATAATCCACAAATCAAATAACGTCTTAGCCTTTCTCACTAATAGGTTCATCATTGTCCAAACCTGAAATTTCTGAACATATATTCTTAACCTTAAGAAAGTATTCAAAGATCGATATATTACCTTAGGTTAAAGAAGAAATCTTATTCTCAAGGTATTGAAGACCATAGTATTTTTCTCGATAAATAACCTGTCAAGAGTATCCCAGATATCCTTTGGAGAATCCAATACACGAACATGATCAATAAATTCCTTACTGATCGAAGTTCTTACGCGAATAAAGCCTTTACGCACCTTAGTTTCAATTTCCTCCTTAACTCAGCATTTTTCGAAGTATCACTAGGAAGTATCTCGGTACTGGAAACAAGATCCCCCAAATCTTAACTTTGAAGGAAAGCCTCCATACAGAACCGCCAATATTGGTAATTGGTTCCAACAAGCTTCTTTGTAGACATAGGAGAAGCTAAATTACTTCGATTCATATTGATTTAAAAGTAATAACACTTGACAGGATTTTTATTTCATTGGATAATAAAATCAAAAACTTGATACGCAGAGACCTTACTCTGATACCATGAAACAAATTGAACAGACAGATGAAACAATTTGAACAGAGATATAATTTGATTTTATTACTTGAAGAAATGAAACAAAAGAGTTCAATAGTTATAGAAAAATATGATTCTCACTATCCAGTAATATCATTTAGTAATTTGACACTTTCAGACTTCTTAATATAACTTCCACTACTCCACTAACGTCATTTAATAGTTGGGAATTGATTTGGAGGTGTCTGCTTCATTTATGAATTTTATGGGAACTATGGGAACTCTGTGGGAACTCTGTGGGAACCGTGGGAACTGTGCGGGAACTCTGTGGGAACTGTGGGAACTCTGTGGGAACTGTGGGAACTCTGTGGGAACTGTGAAGGAACTTTATGGTAACCAGGTGAGAACTGTATGTCTGCTTCTTGTAAATGAGATTAAAGAGTGCATTAATTTGTGACATTGCCTTTGTTATGTAAAATGATAACTAAACAATGTTTTCTTAATATCATCCTTAAACGTAATCATATTTTATTTATAACATATTTTTATAATAATATTTTCATATAATTCTCACCCGATACATCATTTTACCTCGTGTTTACTCAATATGATACTTTGTATTTAATGAGATACAAGATGATATTTTTCATTTAAATGATGATTTTTCTTGTCCACCTATCATTTTTACTAATTCTGAATCTTTACATTTTATAATAAGGGTAATGATGTCCTAACGTCATATAACTATATCATTGTAGATGACCATAAATACAATTTCGGTTTTATTTGTGTTTCTTTAGGTTGAAATCAATCTTTGGTCGTCCCTAAAACTCTATCCACTAGTCGTGTATAACTAAATAAATTTAATTACAATGATGTAAAATTTATATAGGATAAGGTTCGATGCTCACTAGAGGGGGGCTTCTACCAAAGATGTAACCTTAAAGGTTATTCCTACTCAATCTTCTCTTATTTAATATTTACTATGGGCTCACCAAATATATAAGATTCGAAGTTATTTTAATTGTTAAATCTGGATATGTCATAGGTATCCATGTATGAGTTTCAAGACTTTTTATTATTTTTTATATATGACTTAGGGTCGGCTCAAGAGGTCGATAGATCGATGTAGAGTTTGAGAAGATGGAAGATTAGTAGGTGAAATGGTTTATGTGAACCCTTTATTTGTAGTATTAGTAAGTTAATTTCACTTAGTTAATTTATTTCTAGTGTGTGGTCTATATATTTGGATAACAAGTGACACGGTTTAAAATATATAAAGCCACACTATTCAATGATTGTAAACTTAATATTAATGAAGCTCAAAAATTTTACCATGATGGTGCATACGACATACAGGAGATGGGAGTTACTATTTAAAAATTCACTATAATCAAAACAAAAATGAATAAGTAATAAGCTCAAAAGTTTTACCACGTATATCACGATAATGTAAGTTTGTTGACAATTTTACTATTGTATATTTCAAAATATACGAAACTTATATTTGTTGTTGGTTTGTAGGAGAGACATGACGATACAATATTCAGTTTATATAACTCACACATTATGTTGCGTTGTTAGGACTTGATCAACCAAACATAGAATGTTTTTAATAATACAATATTCAGACCATTACAATAAACAACATTCACTTAGAATTTGAATGTTCCACTTACACCAACATTCATTGATAGATGACTTCTTAGGCTAGCAGTTTTCACTTCTCATTCACCGAGATGATGGTGAAGTTAGATGATATCGCATGTGTTATAGGTCTTCCATTCTGAGAATATAGCTTCAACCGAGGTGACAATAAAGACATATATATATATATATATCACCAACTTAGTATAATCAAAGAAGATCTTGTTTTTGTAAGGGAATAGGGCTTCAGGTGTCGTGGTTGAAAACAAATTTCTGTGTCGGACATATTTTTAATAAAGTTGTAAATAAGTGAGTATGATTTCTGCATATAACTTACAGAGATCATAGTCCACTTTCAACTCCAATGGTATAAACTCTAAGTCTAAAAGGACAATCATATTTTTCGATCTCAGTGTCTTTTTTGTCTTAATATTAGGTTTAAGATGTTGTTCTCTATACCCTTTTAGTCATTCTTAGGAAACAATATTGAAGCTCTCGCCATTTTTTCATCATCATAAAAACTTTTAACTGACATGTAGTGAAAATTTATATTCATATGTTCTATTCATTCTTCAAATTTGGCTTTAGTTGAACACGTAAAAGTTGTGAGTATTTCTGAATGATCTTCATAAATAGTAGAATTTATGTTGGTTTTAATTTCTTATAAAAATTTAAATCAAGACGAGAAGATAAATAAAAAAACTGATTATATTCGAATGACAATAAATAACTAACACATATAAATATTTGCCAATTGTTATCGACGAAAAAAATCAATATTCATAAAAAATGTCTGACTCTTTTAGTCGGCAATAATTAATATTCGTGTCAATTATTGTTGGCTAAAAGAGTCGAAATTTCATATAAGTGTTGATTATTCCCATCGGTAATGATATGAATGTTATCATTCCAAAGTCTACATCTATATGGAATGTCAACTAGAGAATTGACCTTCGTATATCCAAAACTTATTGTCTCGTTAATCAAGAATTTTAATTTGATTTGAAATGGTTTACAACTATATATAATATATACTAATTAAAAAAAATTAAACTCGTTTGGTTCTAATTCAATTTTTTATAGTTCAGATTTGATGGAAAATAGATTTTACAATTTTTTATTTTTTTTGAAATTTTTGTTTTCAAAAGATAGAAAATAATTTTTATTATAGTATATTAATAAATGAGTTAGTAAAATTTAAAAATAAAATTATAAAATGATAAATAAATTAAAATAATCGAGATTATGGCATATTAGAATTGTTATGAAATTGGAAGCTTCTCCAAGAAAATCAAGATCCTAAATTTTGAGTTTCTCTCTCTTAACTTGTTTTCGTCCTCGGATCTCTTGCTGAATTTGTTGTGAGATATAGCTTAGACCCTCGATGGAGGAAGATGGAAATTTTTCACATAGTCTTTTGCAAGAATCAGTCAATCTATACCTGGAGTTGCCTCTGTTCTTGATACAGAGTTTCCCATGTTACAACGTAGACCTGATCATCAACATGATACAATTTTATCCAAGAATGAAACATTTTTCATTCTACAACAGGTAACACCCATTAATCATAACACAGTGACGCATAAGAGGCAACAAAACTAAAACCTAAAGTGCAAGAATTCAGTCATTAAAATGTTATTGCCATTCATAAGGCAGACCATACTGTAATCCAATTTGAGCCCAAAAATAAAGAAAGACTTCAAAAGATATCAAAACATACCATTATTGCAAAATTTGCTACTAGGAAACCTAGCATGGATTCTGTTAAAGCCTTTCTTGAAAGTTTTAGATTTCTGGGTGAATACAACATTACCCAGTGGGACTTTAGGAATTTATTCATAGAATTTGACGTTAAAGAGGATATAATAAGAATCTGGGGAAAAAATGTATGGTTCTTGAGAAACAAAAATATGATAATACTGAAATGGACCCCTCACTTTAACCCTAATAAAGAAATATCTATCACTCCACTTTGGGTGAGCCTTCTTAATCTGCCAGAATTTATGTTTAATGAAGGCTGAATAAATAAAACTGCAAAGGCTATTGACTCTCCTCTGAGCATTTTGGTGCCTCCTAAAAAGAAAGTAAGGTACAACTGTTGTAGGATTTACCTTGATTACTGCAACAAATATAAACACCTCGGTCATTTTGAAAAAAGATTATAAAAAAGTGTTCCCCTCTCAAAAGGTATGGACTCTTTCTGATTCTATTCCAGCCACATATCATGTATCCAACTAAGTCCAAACCTCAAGATTGTTATTATTAAAAACAAATAAGAAACTAAAATGCATTTGATTCAATCAAAGAAATTGAAACTAAAAAAATTAAACCTGAACACCCAAATTATTTTTTTGAGTATGGTTAAAGCTGATTATGAAGAAGTTGATTCTGAAAAAGCTAATTCTAAAGTCTCAAAAGATAATATTCCAGCTAACAGCGAGCCACAGTTATCGCCTCTTGATGTTAGTAACTCTGAAATCATTGAATCTCTCCATGTTATTGATAGGGGGTCCTTCCTTTCCATCAATAAGGATCTTGATGAATCATTACAAGAATCATTGTCTCCAACCAAAGAAACTAAAGGTAGCCTCCCTTGCTATCCTGGTGCTAGAAAAATAGATGCGGAAAAAGGAGCTGAAAAACTGTACAATAAAGTAGAAAACATGAAATCTAAAAAGTTTTAAAGGTTGAAATAACAAGGGTCCAATATCTTCATAATTAATGCAGCTCAAATGAGCTGCAAAGCCCTCTAGCTAATTTAAATGACTATTTCAATCTTGAATTGGAATGTTATATGGATCGGTAACAAGGAGACCATGAGTAGGTTAAAAGGTCTGAAAAACAGACTTTATGACTCTTCAAGAACCTATGATCAACCAATCAAACCTTGAGTATATTTCAAATAATCTTGGGTCTCAGTATTTTATTTTTAATGTAAGTAACAAAGTTTGGGTGATGTGGAAACAAGATTATATAATTTATATTTTGGCTAATGCGGAGCATTTTATACACCTAAATGTTAAGCATCATGTCATGAATAAAGGATTTAGAGTCACGGTGGTTTATGCCAAATGCAAAAGAGAATTGAGAACTTCTTTTTTGGATAGTCTTAGATCTATTGAAGATTGTTCAAAGGAGTGGCCTATACTCGGGGACTTTAATACCATTTCAAATACTAACGAGTAGTTTCATTGTACAACAACTTGTCTCAGAAATATAGATGACTTTAACAATGTCATCTTGGATTGCCACCTAAATGGTACAGGGTTTTCTGGTCCCAAATTTACATGGAACGATAGGAAGAAGTGGAAAAGGCTTGACCATGTCTTATATAAAAACACTTGCATTAACTACTTTGACAGCGTAAATATTATTCACCTTGCTAAAACATGTGTTGGCCACTCTCCTATTAGCATCTCGATTTCATCTAACTTGGGGAAGATTAAATCATTCTTTAAGTTTCTAAATGTGTGGGCTATGCATAAAGAATTCTACAAAATGGTTGAGAAAAGTTGGTATATTGAAATGATGGGAAACCCTCTCCATATCTTTTGGTTTAAACTCATGAGACTAAAAACTGATCTAAAGATATGGAAAAAAAAATGTCTTTGGGGATATTCTTGTATCTATTAAGCAAGTGAAAGAGGAGATTAACTTCAGAGAATATAACTTTCAAGTATCTAATTCATAGAAGACAATAGATCATTTGACACGGCTAAAGAAACTCACTTACTTCTTCTAGCTATGGAGAAAGCCTATTGGGAGCAGAAAAATCATTTAACGTAGTTAAAAGGCAGTGACAGAAACACAACTTTCTTCCATAACTTTGTTAAAATAAGAAGCAAAAGTAATAAGATTAACATGATTTGGAATGGGACATGTTGGTTAGAAGATCAGATCTCTATTGGAAATTCTACAATAGATTATTTCAAGAGTCTCCTATCTGAACTCCCTAAACCTAGAGATTCTTATGACCTTGTTGATTATATTCCCAGTTTAATTAATGAGAAGGAAAATGCAAAGCTCATGTCTATCTCTATTGAATCATAAATATATATGTCATAAAAGCTCTTAATCCTAAATGTGTTGATGACTTCAATAGAAAGTTCTATCAATTATGATGGTCTATCATCTCAAAAGATCCATATAAGGCTGTTGGAGATGTTTTTAATAATATGTCTATTCTTAATGGCATTCATGCTTCAGTTGTCTGCCTAATTCCCAAAAACTCTTCCCTAAACACTTGAAAGTATTTTAGGCCAATCAGCCTTACTACTATGTTCAAGATCATCTCTAAGCTAATAAAGTGTATGCTTGCTATTATTTTACCTAAGCTAATTTCATATAACCAAGGGGAATTTGTGAAAGAAGGAGCATCCATGAGAATATATTGATTGCTCAAGAACTTTGCTATGACTTAAACTAAAGACTATAGGAAATAATGGCCTTCTGAAAATTGATACGGCAAAAGATTTTGACAAGCTTGCTCACAAGTTTGTATTAAGGGTTATGGCTTTCTTTGGTTTTGGTTCAAGATTCTTAAAGCTGGTAGAAAATAGTATTACCAATTTCTACTTTTCTATTATTGTCAATGGGGAGATTAAGGGTTTCTTTAAATCAAACAAGGGTTTAAGACAATGAGACCCCATGTCTCTAAGTCTTTTTATCATAGCAGAAGAATATCTCATTAGGGGTCTTAAAAAATAGCCTTGGATTATCAATTTACAAGATACAAGAATATATAGAGCTGTTGCATACATTTCTTAGCATTTGCAGATGATCTTCTTATCATCAGCAATGGCTCTAACTCTTCAGTTATTCAAATAAACAACTTCATGTCTCACTATCAATAAAATCCAGGTCAACTCATTAATAAGGATTAATATAAACTCATTGTTTCAACTAAATATTACCTTAGAGAGTTCAAGGTCTAGAAATAATCTCGGGCTTCAAGCATAGTCTCTTTCTCTTCAAGTACCTGAAGATAATTGTCAATACAAACAACTGAATTAACAACTATGATGTACAGATATTCAAGATTATAAATAAAATTTATGAGTGGGATAGTAGTGTTCTTTCCTTTGGAGGCAGGCTCACCTTGATCCAATCTATTTTATCAGTTTTCCCTATCTACATCATTCAGAATTCTATTATTCCTAAATTTGTTATTCAAATGATTGAGACTCTCTACAATAAGTTCCTATGGGGTTTCAAAGAAAATAATTTGTCTATCAACTGGTCTAATTGGTTCAAGCTTTGTAAACCTTACATGGAAGGAGTATTAAATGTCCATATGCTTGAAGATCTTCAAGAGGCTTTCTTCAACAAACTATGGTTGACATTCAAGGACCAAAAGACTCTCTAGGCTAAGATGATGGTCTCTATTTACTACAGTAATCACCATCTTATTACTTCTTCTAAACCTATCAGAAGCTCTAGGGTTTGGATCAGATTAAGGAACATCATGGATAAGGCTGAGAATTTCATTATTTGGCATCCGGGTACTAGCATAATGAATTTCTTGTTCGATAGATGGTTCTCCCCTAGGTCTTTTAATATTTTAATGACACGGATGACATAACTTGGGTTAAAGGTATTGAAGTCATAGAATTTTAGAATAATGGATCATGGAACATAAGAAAACTGGAATTCATTGTCACCACTACAAAAAATTCTCAAAATTCAGATGGTATCTCGTAACACTAATCCTGACTCTATTAAATGGGCTCTCTGTTTAGATGGATCTTTAAACATAAAAAGTACTTTGACTTCAATAAGAGTTAAAGGAAATCTATCTAACCTTTTCAAGAAGACTTCGAACTCAATCACTCCTAGAAAATTCTTCTTTCGACTAAGGAGAACTCTCTATAATTGGTTGCCTATAGACTATGTTCTTTAAAATAAAAAGTTTCATTTGGCCTCAAAGTGTCAGCATTGTAAAAATACTAAAATTATCAATCACGTCTTTATTCAAAGTCAAATTTTTTGGGTTGTTTGGAACTATTTTGCCTCCCTATTAAACAAACCTATAACCAGGAATATGACTTTTACACACTTGATAAGGTATTGGTTCTGGTCTGCGAATAAAATCATTCATATCAGATCTATCCTCCCTCATATTATTTATTGGGTGATATGGTATCTGAGGAATAAAAGAAAACACAATGATCGGATTACTAACTCTAAAGCAGTGATAGACCATGTAATTCACATCCTTACTGGTCTTGATAGTGATAATCTTCTCAAGAGAACCCATTGGGGAAATGACAGCATTATAGCTCATTCAATAGGATGTGTAAATCATACAAACAAGTCTAGAATTTATCTTTCTCTCAAATGGGTCAATCATAAACCTAACAGGTATAAACTCAATACTTATTGGGCGTGCAGTAAGCGAGGAGAGTCTAGTGGAAGTGGCATAGTCAGAGATAGCAATGGCAACATCATTCTGGATTTTGGTAGACTTTATGGAAAGAATCTACCGATTTTTGTTGAGTGTAGAGCATTGCTCGATGGTTTATGGCTATGTCACTCAATGGGTTTTTCTAGGCTAGATATCGAAACTCATTCCAAACTTCTTACTGAAATGATTCCGCGTGGGAGAGCTTCATTGTTCACATATCCTATAATCTCCTGCTGCAGGAAGCTTATCTCTTCATCAATGACTTTGAACCATATTTCTTGGGAACAAAACAAGCGGGCATATTGGATTGTTAAGGAGACTCTAAAAATTACACACAATATGGATCTCAATCAAGTTCGGGCCCTTAACTACCTAAGAGCAATCAATTTTCTTTACAGTTTGGGTACTAGATATCTAAGGATCGGTTCTTCTACATAATCATACTCTCTGATCTATTTAAATTAAGGTATTATTCATACATGTCCTATTGCATGTGAACTCTTTCCGTGGCTTCTTGGAGCTATGTCTTCTGGTCATTTGGCTGGATGTAAAGTTACTCTGCGTCCAACTTAGAGTTTAATATTGAGTTGTCAAGATTTTGAAGTTCAGAATCAAATTTCTTCTCTAGCTTCCATAGATTGAAAGTTGAAACTCCTGAATGTTGGTATATGTCTCGGTTACTCCTAGGGATGATACTTGTGCTTCCAATTTCGCGTAATTTTCATTTCTTAATTGTCAGCTCTTCGAAAATTGATCATGGTTTTTAATTTTGGACTAATTTTAATCTTGGACGGCTGACCGGGCCAGCTTGTATCATTTCAATGTTTGCGATATAAATCCGATTTAAATATTAAAAAGATCAAAAGAAAATAGAATGCGATGTGGAATTTGTGACCTAATATAACATTATGTCACGTGGAAGAAAATAGTGAATCCTAAAATAAAACGTATGAAGCCAAAACCTTTTATTTTACTAAGCCATCCATGCATTGTGAATAACGTTTTGTTATTGGGAGCGTTTTAAGAAAATAAGTTGACGGGCTGATTCCTTACGCTTTTAGATGCAACGCGTTTTACTTTTCCTTCTTTTGATTTTCAATTCCCATCATAGTTGCCGTCATAGTCGCAAAGCATTGCTGTGGATGGTTTTTGAGAACCCAAAAATTTGCCCGAATCCGGAATGGACAAAAATTAAACACGAACTGAAAAAATCGGATTGAAAATCGTTGAATTTTAATATTTTGTTTCTCCTAATTTTATTTTAAAAATTGAGACCAATAAAAATCGAAACGGTAAAACAAACTCAGAATTGAACATGTAAAACCGATACAAAATCAATCTGATAAAGTTGGTAGAACCAATTGGATTCATTTTTTTAAATTTATTTTCTACATTATATTGTTAACGTTGTTAAATAAAAAAAATTAAAAAGTTTAATCATAGATTAACTTTTAAAAAATTTATTTATTTATTTCATTTATTTAAAAGTTAAGTATCATTTAAGAGCCAAGCCCTAACTATTATCCATCTAAAACCCATATTTTCATTATTTTCTGAGAAAGATCCGTTTTAGTCAAATATTTACCATTAAAGACTCATTAATACCCTAAATACCCCTACTCTATAATATAAAAGCCACACTTCACATTTTTTCCAATTCTCTATCCCTCTACGTGAACGAGTTGCTCTTCATTTTTTTTACTCAAATCTTGTTTTCGTATATTTTTTGTTGTGTTTTTAGTTGATTTCGAAGTTTGATTTTGAATATTTGTTTAGATAAGTCGATTTGTGTGTGGTAAATCAAATTTTGATTTATGAATACTACAGGTACTCGAGATATGTTTTTGTTTCCGACTCTTGGTGTTTATCTAGTTTTTACGTTGATAATGTAGTTTATTTGTTGTATTTCAGTTAGTTTTTCGTCGATTTTAGTCTGTTTTGAGTTTCTGAGATTTTTGTGTCGAGTAAAATGGTTCAAGGAAGAAGATGCGAAACGTACGTACTGGGTTCAGGGAAGAAGATGCGAAACCTTTACATATGTACCTACTGATAGTTGCGAAACGTGTAGTTCTTTCTGGAATGGTAGATGCAAAACACGTCTTTGATAGATGCGAAACGTTGTTTGTTCTTAAATTTTTTTTATTTTTTTAATTCAAATCATATCATGAGTGGTATAGTTTTGTTTGTCTTAAAAAAACAAAACCAACGGTATTTTCGGATTTTTTTTTCGAGTTACGGTTTAAAAGATGCAGACTTTTAAAGATTTAAAATTTGAAGGGTTTGCGAAGAAAATGTGAAACCTTCTTCGTTATCATAGATGTGAAACCTGTTTTGTTGTGCTAGATGCGAAACTTTCTTTATTTTGTTAGATGTGAAACCTTCTTTATTTTGATAGATGCGAAACCTTTTTTATTTTGATAAATGCGAAACCTTCTTTATTTTGGTAGATGAGAAACCTTCTTTATTTGGTAGATGCAAAACCTTCTTTATTTGGTAGATGCAAAACCAGTCACTAGATGCGAAACCATATAATTGAGAAACGTGCGTAAAATATAATTTTTTAAAAAAAAATCAAAACATATCATGAATGGTACTAGTTTTGTTCGTCTTAAAAAAACAAAACCAATGGTATTTTCGGACTCTTTTTCCGAGTTACGGTTTAAAAGATACGAACCTTTAAAAATTAAAATTAAAAAAAAAAACAAAGAAAGAGAAGTTGATTAGGATATTTAAGCTATAAAATCCCTTAATTTTTTTGTCCTTATCCTTAATATATTTGATAAACGGATCTTTATTGGGAAGTCTCCTTTTATTTAAATAAAAATTATTTATTTTATTTATTTAAATAAAAAATTTAAAAACCAAATTATAATTGGACCGATAACTAACCGAAATAGGACCAAACCGTGGACCAAACCGAAATTTTAAAGGTTCGGTCCGCTTTTAAAAATAAAAACCAAAAACTTATCAGTTCGGTCCGAACTGATAAGCTTAGCAATCGGTTCGGTTCTGTCAAAACCCGGACCGAAACCGGACCCTAGTTGCAAGGAAAGCAGGGTTGCAAATGAGAAATAACTTTTTGTGCACTCACTTCCTTCACATGCTAACGATGTAGTAATAATATACAAGAGTATCGGTTTTCAGTAATCGATAGGAAAACACATGGTAATAAAACAGATCAACTGAATCAAATAAAGATAGCTGTGCCAGTAGGAAGTAATCAAAGCATTAACAAAGAAGCAAGCCACATCATCCAGTTTCTAGTTACAAGATCTAGTCATCTTCTTCTTATTACCCTAAATTCAACCCAACAATGCACCACCGAACGTGTTCTCCCCACTGTAACTCATGTACAAGAAACCATCTTCGTCCTTGTGTTCCTCGTAAATTGCAGACATCATCGCAGCTGCAGCATTCATAATAGCTTTCTCAGTAAATTGCAAAAAGGTAAAAAGGAAATCACTATAGTTCTCCAAACTACTAGTGTCTCACCTGTGGGAGGTAAAATGTTCTTGACAAAGATGAAAATAGCTTTCTCCGCGCTAAGCTTTATCCTCTTCCGCACCACATAAACAAATTGCCCAACGGTAAGATCAGCAGGAACAAGATACCTACGCCCATAAGTTCAAACATAAGACATACAAACTCAGAAAGAAAACCACATTAAGTGGATGATGCGTGGTGACTAACTTCTTTTTGTCAATCTCAGGTACATCACTTCTTTCAGCCTTCTCTACAATAACCTTTCACCGACACAAAAGATAAAGATGTAAAAACAAACAAGTATATTCAAAAGAAGGACTATATCAATATTAGATTCAATGTCTGCATTTGATACCGGAATTCTGTCAGGGTACTTCTCCCTAATACGAGCAGCTTCAGCTTGCCTCCTCTCTGTCATATACAAATCAACAAGAACTTAGTCTGTGTTTTAGTACTCGTTGAAGATAGACTCCAAAAGCAACCTAGGAACCAACTATTTTAGTCTTCTCATCTAAACTACAATTCAGAGTCTGTGTTATTACAGTAAAACCTTTACTATCTGATAAATTAAGAAGCTATAAACATAATAATAACCTAAAATATATTCTAAAACAAACAGAAAATCTAAACCCAATAGGGTCTGTATATCAAAATTCATCAACCAATCATTCAATCGTCAAACCCAAAAGCTACACTAAGCATCGAATTTATAACTTTACGGGAAGTTTACTACGTGTATGATCACTCGATCTCCATAACTCAAAAACTTACTGAAAATCTAGAGATAATCAATGAAATAGTACATAACATGATCCAAGACGTATGATCGATTTTCCACTATGTAAAAATAAGAAACTCTGAACATATACAGAAACAACCAGTTACTTAAATAAACTAAGAAGATTGATGATTCCCAAATAAGAAAATCAAAATCGACAGTAAAAGCAAGTAAGAAACTGTGATGTACCAAGAGGGTGTTCCAATTTGAAGGAGCTTTTAGCCATGGATGCTTGTGATTCAACTTTCGTGAAAACCTGTCCCGTAAAATCAATTCGGAAATTAGGGCTTTGTGAAAACAGACAGAAAAGGGAAGTTCGAAGAGTAGAAAGAAGTGAAAATTGGAAGAATTGTGATCATGAAGAGAGTGGATTCGTAAACCTTCGATCCGATGAGAATTCTGATTAAGAACTGTGTAACTAATTGATTGATTGGGTGATCATATAGATAGAGAATCGTACATATACTAGTAATATTGATTATTTGGGGTGGGTCCCCCCACCCTCTCATATCCGAAGATCTGCAGTAAATTGTCCACTAATTATTCTGAGCCCATATTTGGTAGCTGTGCAATGTAAGCCCAAACAGCAACAGATTTTTGATTTTTTTTTTTAATATATTTCCAACAAACCCATATTTTTGGGAGGGAGAGGTGATTAGTTTAAGTTTATCCAAAAAAAAAATGCTAATGATTTTAGTTTTAAGACGAAAATATTCTCTAACTTCTATTTAATTATAGAAGTGTCATTACGCAAAAAAAACATAGAAAACTATCATTCAAGTGAATAACATTATTATATCTAATTCCTAATTTTCTCGTGAGCAAAATATATTATCTAGTCTCCTAAATATGGTCGATTATAGATTTATCGCGGAGTCCAGGAGACTAATGTCATGAAAATGCTTCTCTCTGCCAAGAACAAGAACAGAGTGTCAAGCTCTGAATTTTTTGCTAATATTTTTTAGATTAGAGGTATGGAAGAAGGAGAATTCCTAGTCTCCTCTTCTTCATCATCTCCAAGATCAATTGGTTATGAACCTGTTAATAATTTAAGGTACGATAAGGAGTTTCATCTGCTTATCCAAGAGCAGAAACAGAGCAACAACAATGGGGTTAATGTAATTTCTAACCCGACTTTTGAGATTTATGCTCAAAGAAATAGGAATCAGATAGTTACCAGGAAGCTAACCAAGTCTTTTGCTGAGATTCTTAAGCCAATCCACATTGATATCTTGCACAGAAATGTCGTCATTTTCAGAAACTCTGATCAAAATATAATCTATTTTGAGAATAAAGATAAAGATAAACTTCAAAAGATTTCTAAACATACCATCATAGGTAAGTTCACATATAGGAAGCCCAGATATGAGATAATCAAGAAGTTTCTGGGCAGTTTTCAGTTCACCGGAGCCTTCAGCGTGGCAGTTTATGATTACCATCATGTCTTTATTGAATTCGATTGTCTCGATGATTTAAAGAAGCTTTGATCTAGAAATGTATGGAAAGTTGGAGAAAAAAAGATGCGATTACTCAAATGGTCTCCAAGATTTGATCCAAATGAGGAAAGCCCCTTAACGCCAGTATGGATCACTCTAAAAAATTTGCCAAAATTTTTGTATAACGAGACAACAATATTAGAAATTGTGAAGTCCTTTGGGACTCCTTTGAAGACGTGGATTCCGAAAAGTAACAGAGCTACTTTCAATTGTGTTAAGATGTGGGTGGAGGTTGATGTTTCAAAGACCATGGCCAAAGGGTTAAAGATCAGATTTGGTGAGGATGAGGATTATAATTTGGAAATCATGTATGGAGGCCATCCAAGTTATTGTAATGAATGTAAGCATATTGGTCATAAGATTTCATATTGCAAGAAAGTCACAGCTGTTAAAATTGATGAACAACTTAATAACCATATTGAAGATCAACTGCCTGTACCAGAAGATTCAAATAACAAGATCACAACTACACCAAATTTGAAGTATGTAATTGTGGACAATGAAAACAATATGGAAGTTGTGGATAAAAGCTACGATCAATTGTTTACAATTAATCAAAAGGTAAATAATTTTACAGAACATGATTCTAATGAAAGTCTGAAAACTGGTGATGTATTGGCTTCAAGTATTGATGGGAATGACAAAAGTTTGATGGATAACTCACAAATGATAGAAGCTCTGCAAGCCCTGGAAACGAGAGAACTCTTCATGGTTGATAGACAGCATACAAATTCAAATCCTGAGTCTCTATCCAAAATCACAACAAGCAGTCTTCCTTGTTCACCTAATCAAAAAGAAAAATCTGTTAATGAAGATGATACAAGAACACAAAGCAAGAAAATCAAGAGGATTAACAACTGGAACAATAAAGTTCCTACAACATCAAAACTTTTACAGCTAAAAAGGGTTGTAAGAAATAAATCAATTAAATGACAATCAAAATTATGAACTGGAATGTTAGTGGGTTGGGGAATAAGCTCACCATGAGGAGGCTAAAATCTTTAAAAAAAAGGCTGAAAACCCTGCTCTTATGGGATTACAAGAACCTTCAGTTAATTGTGAGAAACTTGGGAGGGTAGCTGAAACACTGGGCTACAGTCAGTTCTTTGGTAATGTTAACAACAAAATATGGTTGATTTGCAGGGATGATTTTAAGGTGGAGGTGATATCAAATGAAGACCAGGTTATTCACGTTGATGCCAGTCACAACTCTCTCAACAAAACTTTCAGGCTGTCAGTGGTGTCTGTTAAGTGCAGTACGATACTTAGGATGGACTTGTGGAACTCTCTTAGGAATGTAAATGATGAGGACATTGAATGGATAGTGTTTGGGGATTTTAACACTACCTTAGATGTTTATGAGCAACTATGCTGCACAAGAACTTGTCTGAAAAGTATGTATAATTTTGGCAATTTCATTCTAGATTGTAATCTAACAGTCGGGGGCTACTCTGACAGTAAATATACATGGTCTAATGGGAATAAATAGAAGAGGTTGGATCGAGTTCTTTACAATAGTCAGTGGCTTAGGTACTTTGACAACACTAGAGTGGTTCATTTGTCAAAAACATGCTCTGATCACTCTGATATATGCATTACTATATCAACTAATCTAAACACATTCAAGCCTGCTTTTAAACTTCTGAATATGTGGGTGCAGTATCAAGGTTTCTTAAAGGTTGTTGAAGAGATTTGGTCTGTTTATATGCTAGGAAATCCAATTCAACATTTCTGGCATAAACTGAAAAGATTAAAGGATGTTCTTAAGGCTTGGAACTATGGTGAATTTAAGAATGTTTCTTACTCGATTAAGCAGGTGGAGGAGGAAATCAGTTTCATAGAATTAAATTATCAGGCTACCAGGACTACTAAGGACAAATTGTTGCTCGAAAAAGCTAAGCAGAAAGACAGTGACAGAAGTACAAAGTTTTTTCATAATCTGGTGAAGAAAAGAGCTAAAAGAAGCAGGATTCGTAGGATTTGGGATAAGGAGCATTGGTTGGAGAATCAAGATGATATTTCTGACTCTGGTGTTTCCTACTTCAAGAACTTATTAACTCAATCATCTCTTCCTCGTGATCGTAATATATCTTTTCACAACATCCCTAATTTAGTTTCTAATTGTGATAACAGAATGCTTACTAGTTATTTCTTCTGATGAAGAGATCAATAAGGTTGTCAATAGTTTGCACTCCAACAAAGTTGTTGGCCCTGATGGATTCAATGGCAGATTCTACAAAAACAATACTGGACAATCATAGCAGGTGACTTGTGTGAGGTTGTTAAAGAAATTTTCATAAGAACCAGCATTCCTGCAGGTATTCAAGCATCAGTGATATGTCTAATTCATAAAGTGGATGCACCTAAAACCTAGGGTGAGTTTAGTCTTATTAGTCAAACTACTGTCCTCAATAGAATCTACTCAAAATTCATTAACAACAGATAAAGCCTTATCTTGCCTAAATTGATTTCTGAGGAACATGGTGCTTTTGTGAGGGCAAGAAGTATACATAACAATATCTTAATGGAAAAAAAATAATGTTACGATATAAACTAAAAAAACAAAAGGTGGAAATCTAATCTTGAAGCTGGATATGGAGAAAGCATTTGATAGGATTTCTCATAAATTTTTTCAGAATGTTCTTATAGTTTTTGGCTTCAGTCCTCTGTTTATTGAGATGGTTAGTAATAATATTACAAACAATCATTTTTGTGTCCTCGTCAATGGAGTTACTAAAGGGTTCTTCAAGGCTGATCAGGGTCTGAGACAATGGGATCCCCTATCCCCCAGTCTATTCATCCTTGCTGAAGAGTTTCTAATTCGTGGCTTAAAAAGGATTAACGATTCTACTAGTTCAATTAGATATAAAACTAGAGGTGATCAGGTCATATTGTGTCTGGATTTTGTAGATGACCTCACGATATTTTGCAGTGGGTCAGATGATTCAATCTTTAAAATAAGTTATTTGTTAACTAAGTTATCTCAGGGCAGTTGATCAACAAAAAGAAATCAAAGTTGTACACAGCTTCTAACATGTCCAACATGAGGGTCAACAAAATAGAAGAAGTCATTGACATCAGACATATCTCAATGCCTTTTAAATATCTGGGCATAATGATTAGCGACAGTTCAAGGATAAGCTACTTTGGTAATCTGGTCTCAACAAATAGAGAGAAAATCATTGAGTGGGATGGTAGTACTTTATCTTTCGGTGGAAGATTGGTACTTATACAGTCTATTCTCTCATCTTACCCCTTATATTACATTCAAAACACAGTTCTATCCAAGGCTGTTATAAAGAGAATAAATTTTTTATACATCAAATTCCTTTGGGGTAATAAGACTGAATCTAAAGCTCTGAACTGGAATTCATGGAACAAGATAAATAAGCCTTATGAAGAAGGTGGAATTGGTGTCAAAAATTTGGGCCAGCTGCAGGACATGTACTTCCACAAGTTATAGTTAACCTGAGAGTCAGCAAATCTTTTTGGGCTAGGTTGATGATGTATATCTATTATAAAGGGTATCATCCTGTTGCAGCTCATATCCTCAGAATAATGTCTCGAGTGTTGGCAAGAATTTTTGGTATCAGGGACAGCGCTGAGAGGTATATTTTCTGGATTCCTGGTAATGGTGGAATTGACTTCTGGCTTGACAGATGGTGCATTGAAAAGCCTTTTGTCTTCTTCAACGATCAAGAAGATAGAAGTTGGTATTCTCAAACTAAAGTTAGCAGTTTTTGGATTAATGGAAGGTGGGATGTATAAAGGTTGAAGATGACTATCATAATTCCTATTCTGTTTTAGATTCTCAAAACAAAGCTTAATACTAATTGTGATGAAGTTAATTGGTTTCTATCTACTAATGGAAATTTTAATACAAAGATCACTTGGGAAGCTATAAGGAAGAGAGGCAATGTTTCAAACCTTTTCAAGAACTGTTGGAACCCGGTGACTCAAAAAAAGTGTTCTTTCTTCCTCTGGAGAGCTCTTATGAACTGGTTTGCTGCAGATAAAAACCTTCAGAAAAGAAATATTTATTTGCCATCAAAGTGTCAGTTCAGTGAGAATGAGGAAACCTCAAAGCATGTTCTAGTTACCTATAATCAAGCCTGGACTGTATGGAGCCACTTCAGTATCATCTTTGGAATAATTGACTCAAGAACTATGTCATTTTCTCATCTCATTCGTTCCTGGTTTTGGTCATCAGCAACGACATGCAGTGTAAGAACGATTTTGCCTGCAATCATCACATGGACTATATGGAAATCTTGAAATCGTAAGAAAATGCAGGCTACTGAGTACTCTTCCTCTTCCATGATTGAGAAAATTGTCAGAATGCTAAATGGATTATCTAGGATAACTTACTCAAAAGAAAACACTGGGGACATGATATCAGAGTTGATAGTCAGTTGGGGTGTCATCTCACCAAAACATCGATACTAATATCACTGAAGTGGATCTGCCCAAAGCTTAATTGGTTGAAGCTGAACACTAATAGGTCATCGTTGCTTTTCTGGTGAGGCAGGGGGTGGTGGTATTGTAAGAAATCACACTGGAGACATTGTTAGAGGTTTTGGCAGAATGTACGGGAAATGTAATGTGATTGTAGCCTAGGCCAGAGCACTGATGGATGGGCTTGCAATGTGTAGAGATTTGAGCATCAGCAGCTTGATATTGAAGTTGATTCAATGGTTTTGGTAGAGCTGATTGACAGTGGTAGGACTCTATGGTACCTGGACCCTATTATTGGCTATTGTTATAAGCTCATAACATCAAGTGTGTCGATGAAACATGTTTTCAGATAGCAGAACAAAGCTGCTGATTGGGTGGTGAAAAAGACAGTTTATATGAAGGAGAACTTTGATTTCAATCAAACTTCAGCGCCTAATGAATTGAGGGAAATTGTTTTTCTTGAAAGTATGGGGATTGGGTATATCAGAGAAGTCGATTAGGGTTCATGGAAGCTTGGAAAGACTGAAGAAATCAAAGGGATGAAGAAGAAGAGGGTACCTATGTTCTAGATTTAGCTAAGTTCTGTTTGGAGCTGCTCTAAACAGTGAATAGCGGGAGTCTTTTAACTTCTTTAGTTTTTCAATTTCACACTTGTAACAACAAAATTGTTTAATAAAATCCAAATTTAATAATAATAAAAAGTAAAAAAAAACACTAACTATATCATAGATAGCCCCAATTTACAAAATCTTATTTGGCTAAGTAGATCCTAAAAAATACTTTGATTTAGTATATCAAATCTCATATTACTACAATTTTGTGAAGTTCTTCAAAATGTTCTTGAACATTCAAAGTTGCCTCAAAAACATTCAAACTCTTTTCAAATTTAAAAAAAAATATAATAAAAACACAAAATCAAACATGAATCAACCGGTTATAGGCCTTTCCACTGGTGTTGGTGGTGCATGACTACCGCGTGAACACATAAATTTACCTTTTGGCATTGTTGTTTTTATTAATTAAATTTTTAAAAAAATGCATTTTCGACATTGTTATTTTTATTAATTAAATTTTAAAAAAATTACCTTTTTAGCCTTTTTATATATAATATCTAAAAAAACTGTTTTTATTAATTGACCTCGACATTTATTAGGTGTACTCATTGGATTTTTTATTGGATTTTTGAAAATTAAAATTTAAAAAAAAAATATAATTGACATTATTGTTTTTATTAATTAAATATTACATACATAAAGACATATCTACATATTAATTATAAGAGAGTCTCTCACTAGAATAACGTTAATTTTTTTAAATCCATCATTTCAAGTCTGGTTTTACTTGAATCGGCAGCCGGCCTGCAGATCTCTTCTCGCAATTGATTCCGGTGGATCTTTTATGACCGGAATTTCTTGGTGTCTTGTTACGGCTTTGAAGATCTAAAGGTCCCTTTAGTTATGGAAAAAAAAGCTCTAAAGGTTGTTAAAGACGTTTTCTAACATAGCGTTGGTGCCACTTAAGACTGAGTGGGGCTTTGGTTCGGACGTGTCGGCACACAGTGCAGTGGAAACTATCGTTGTCATAAAGTATCTTTGGACCTCTCTTTTCTAACCACCGGATACTGCTCGTTATTCGATTTTCGGTGGTGGTCAGAGAGCTCATGTTCGAGGGTGTGATTTCGTAGTTGTATGTCTTTATAATTAACCCGACCATTTGTTTTTGGTGGTTTTGTTGAAGTTTTTGTAAAACCAACTATTTTCGAGACTAAAGACGTCTTTTCGGGTACCGAGGCGTCGCCGAGTACAATGCAGATTAAGATTGTGGAGGGTATTAGTTCAGACGTGACGGAGCTGTGTAAGGAGCTGTTGGTTTATCGGTTTAAACCTAAGGATATGGGTTTACTAATGAGACCCTCTGATCTATTAAAGCCAGGTGCATTCACGTTTCTATTTTTTAATTAATATGGATCCCATAATTCTGTTTTTACGATTGCTCGTTCGGCCATGATCTCATTTTATTCCAAAATTTTCATTCTTTTCTATCTCATATTAGTTAATGTCTCTTGTAAGGGTTTTTTTTCTTAATAGTACGACATACTTCTTTTTTTTAAGTGTTTTGGCTCATTAAAATCAAAGAAAAATACTACCTTTTCAAGTATGATATTCCATTTCAGTATTCAAATACTAGATATTATTTTGGACAAAAATAACCCTGAGGGTATATCGCGTTATGTTTAAAATTGTAAGTCGTAAATCGCGTGCCCAAAATCTCATCATCTATTACACATAAATCTCATGATCTGTTACACATAAATCTCATGATCTGTTTTTACACGTAAATCTCATGATCTGTTGCACATAAATCTCATGATACACATAAATCGCATGATATGTTTTTAGACATAAATCTCATGATCTGTTACACATAAATCTCATGATCTGTTTTTACACATAAATCTCATTATATGTTACACATAAATCTCATGATATGTTTTTACACATAAATCTCATGATCTATTACACACAAATCTCATGATCTGTTACACACAAATCACATGATCTGTTTTTACACATAAATCTCGCATGATCTGTTACACAAAAATCTCATGATCTGTTACACAAAAATCTCATGATCTGTTACACGCAAATCTCATTATCTGTTACACATAAATCGCATGATATGTTTTTACACATAAATCTCATGATCTGTTACACACAAATCTCATGATCTGTTACACACAAATCTCATGATCTGTTACACACAAATCGCATGATATATTTTTAGACATAAATCGCATGATCTATTTTTACACATAAATCACATGATCTGTTACACATAAATCTAATAATCTATTACACATAAATCGCATGATCTGTTAAGGGTACTTGAGGAATGAAAATATAAGTCGGGTATTAAAAAGGAATTAGTTTGGTGAGATGGGTGTTTAGTAGGCATAGAAAATAGTTGGGGTACTAGATGATAATAAGTTTGGTGATAAGGTATTTAGTGTGACATTTCCCTAAAATCAAATGCATTCTTGCTTTCTTATCTTATAATTAGTATCTTTTTTTCATATCTTATCATTAATATGGGTCTCGAAATTCTATTTTCAAAATTGCTCGTACCTCATATTATTTTATTTTATCTTATCTTACACGATCCATTCTTTTTTATCTCGTAGTATTGAATGTATCTTATATTTTATTTTTGAATTCTTCTTTATCTATTAGTTTAACACATTTTTCCTTTCAATGGATTTAGTCCCATTAATTGTACTCTTTTATGTCGTTGTCACGTCTGACACTCTGTAACTAATTTATCTCTTATGTTAATTGCTTCCTGGAATGTGCGTGGTCTTAACGACCCTCTTAGGTAGAAATACGTTACTGATTTTATAATCAGTAATGGTAAGGTTTTAATTTGCTTAGTTAATTGCTAGAGAGAAATCTTAGAGAGAGAAAAAACTTTAGAGTTTTTAGAGAGAGAAAACACAAGTACAAAATGAGTTTAAAGTAAAAAGTGTTCAACTTTTGTATTAGATCTCTCTGATCCTTTATATAGAGGAGCCAAGACTTAGTTGAATAACTGAATCTGTTATAAAAATGGGTTAATTTCTATCTAGTCCTTACAAATTAGGTAAAGTCACAATAGCCCCCTAAAACTTACATCATTCAGAAATTAAAGACAAACCTTACACTAATTACAATCAAGTCCCTGAATTTACATTGTTTATAAATTAAATCTTAAAAACTCATTTCCATATCAGAGTAATAATATATCAATAATGATACTAGTATAAACTAAATTCCAAGTTATAAAGTCGACTCTATTATTAGATATATGGTTCCCTTTTGGCATGTTATTACTAATCAGTTTTCCCACCCTCTAGGTAGAATTTGGATTATCTGGAACCCTAGTGTTATCAGTGTTTCAAAGTTATCCCAATCTTCTCAGTAGATTTGTTGCATGGCCAAGTGCCATAATTTCAATGCTTATTTCAGATTCACTGCCATCTATGCGTCCAATGATGCTCAGGATCGCACTCATCTTTGGAATAATTTATTAACCATTTCCAATCAAGACCAGAGCATCCCCTGGGTTTCCCTGGGGGATTTCAATGTCATTCGTCATCCGGAGGAGCGATTAGGCTCCTCCGAAAATTGTTCTTCAGCAATTGATGACTTCAATAATTGTTGCTACCTCGGTGAGCTCAATGATTTTTGATCCACTGGATTCCACTTCTCTTGGATTAATAAGCAACATGCCGATCCAATCCTCTCCAAAAATTGATCGTGTTCTAGTCAACCCTGACTTGGATGACCTCTTTCATATGTATTTCGCTCATTTTGGTTTTCTCTGTTCCTCTGACCACACCACTGTTACTCTCAATCTTGGATTCCCCCGTCAAAGACGTAAAAAACCATTCAAATTCTTTAATATGTGGTAATCGTATCCTCAATTCAAAAACATTATTTCCAACAGCTGGAACCTCCCTATCTCTTCCTCTGGTATGAGTTTTGTAACTGATAAACTCAATCATCTTCAGCATGAGCTTGCTTGCCTCAACCGTAAAGAGTTTAGCGACATTAGTTCTAGGGTTTCTAAAGCTCAAAACATTTCTTTTCAAGATCAATTTAATCTCACCCAAGATCTCCTCAACCCTATCCTTGTCACCAAAGAAGTCGAGGCTTCCATGAACTTCATCTTTCTTACTCATGCTGAATAATCCTTCCTCAAGCAAAAATCTAGAGAAAACTAGATCAAGCTTGGTGATAAAAATACCAAATTTTTCGACAACAGTATAAAAACCTGTCTTTTCCGTAACAAAATTATTTTTATCAATAATGACCAGGGTATCTCTGTTTCAACTCTCGTTGGTGTTTCTAAGGTCATTGTGAGATACTTCCAGGATTCCCTTGGTATTAGGCTTCCTACTGGTTATCCGGAGTTGGAGAAAGTTTCCTCTCTTATTTCCTCTAAATTTAGTGATACTGACAAGGCCTCAATGATTCTTGAGGTCACTAGCGAGGAGATTTAGTCTTCCTTTTTCAGTATTGATAGTAATAAATCGTCAGGTAATTATGGTTTTAATCCAAGTTTTTTCAAGTCCACCTGGAACGTTGTTGGGCATGATATCTGTAATGGAGTCCTTGAGTTTTTCCAAACGGGAATTCTTGACAACTCTTGGAACTCCACTTCCTTTTCTCTTATTCCAAAAAAGGATTCCCCTTCTGTGGCTACAGATTTTAGACTTATTGCTCTTTATAATGTTGTTAACAAGATCATCTCTAAAATCTTAGCTAATAGAATTAAGAATTTTTTTCCCTACCGGATTGATAATTCTCAATCGGTTTTCATCTCGGGTAGGAACATCTCTGATAACATCCTTTTCTCTCAAGAACTTTTAAGAGGATATCATACTAATTGTAGAGGTAAAATAGTAGCCCTTAAAATAGATCTTATGAAAGTTTTTGATAATGTCTAATGGCATCTCATCCTTGGCATTCTTGTGGCGATGAACTTTCCAGAAAAGATGATCACTTGGATTATCAATTGCATCTCCTCTCCCTCTTACTCGATCAATATTAATGGAGATCATTATTGTAACTTTAAAGGTAGAAAATGTCTCAGGCAAGGGGACCCGCTTTCCCCTTTCCTCTTTGTCCTTGTCATGCAAGTCATCTCCAGTACCCTCAAGGAGAAGAGTAAAGACAAAAACTTATGGTTTCATTAGAAGTGGAAAAACACAAAATTAAAAATCTATGCTTTGCAGATGATCTTACGATTTTATGTCGTGTCAACTCCTTTCTTCTTATCAAGTAAGCTCTGTATGATTTTCACTCCACTTCTGGTCTAAAATTCAACCCCTGTAAAAGTCATATCTTTTGGTCGGGTATCAATAATCCTTTTGCGCACTAAGATCCTGTCTATTATGGGTTATTTAGAAGGTTCTCTCCCAATTAAATATATGGGAGTCCCCCTTCTTACAGGTCATCTTACCGACTCGGACTGCTATCCTTTTCTCCATAAGATAACCGTCACGGTCGATTCTTGGACCTCCAAGCATCTGTCATATGCGGGTAGACTTCAACTTATCAAATTTGTCTTATTTGCTGGTCAGGTTTATTGGTCCTTCATCTTTATAATCCCCTCTAGGATCATTAAAGAGTTGACCCAGAACCTTCGTCGTTTCCTTTGATCGGGATTCGCTATGAAAATCCATGGGGCCAAATTGGTCTCGTCCAATATCACATCTCCCACAAAAGAAGGCGGCATTGGGATCCTGGATCTAAAAATCTGGAATCAGGCGGTTGTCCTTAAACATCTCTGGTCTATTATCAGTAATAACAATCACTCTATCTGGTCTGATTGGATAAAAATTGAAAAAACCAATAGTGATAATTTATGGGATCTTTTTATTGGTTCATCCCCTTCTTGGATTTGGAGGAAAATTCTTCGTCTTCGCATGTTGGCTAGTAATTTGTACAGGGTGGCTGTTGGCAATGGTTCGAGTACTACATTCTGGTACGACCCAGTGCTCCTCCTTACATCTTTAGCTTCGCACTATGGCACCAATATCATCAAGGATTCCCGGCTTGGGAAAAATCTCAAGGTATCAAATATCATTCTCGAGAGTAATTGGAATTGTCCTTCCAATATCAGATCAGCTATAGCTAGAATTCGTTCTAATCTTCTGGAGATCAACAACCCCATCCTATCCCTGCCATCTCCAAACATCAACTCCAATGATGTTCCTTTTTGGATTGCGAAGGTTGGTCGCAATAACTTCACAATCAAGGATACTTATAACTTCAATATTCTTCATCACTCCTTTATTTTGTGGCTCGCTATCCTGGGACAATTTCTACCAGAGATAAGCTCGACAGCTGGGGTACCAATAGCCCAACTGATTATGCCTTATGCAACTCTGATTTTGAAACTATTGTTCATCTTCTCTTTGATTGTAGTTTCACTTAGAGTATTTGGACCTATACTAGTTCAAAACTAGGTTTCCCTTTTACCACCTCGTGCTGAAAGTCTTGGGTCTGCATGGTGTCAAATTGATCTCACTCTCGAAACCGTCACATTTGGCGCTCTTGCTTTGACGCGGTTATTTATCACGTCTGGAATGAGAGGAGCACAAGAATTTTTGGTTCCCCTCCGGCCAATGCTTCTATGGTTTTTCATCGAATCTTCTCTGATCTTCGGTTCAGATTCCACGACACCAAGATTCGCTAGCCTATGTAACTTCAATTATTTACTTATTCCTCTTCTTTATTTATAGGTCCCCTTCTCATTGGTCCCGTATGTTGCCTTCCATTGTTGTGGACTTCCTTGGAGTTTTTATATGTCGGGTCGTTTATTTTTTCTAGTTTATCTTTGCTTGATTCCTACTATGTTTGATTTAGTAGTCTGGTTTATCGACCTCTTTATTTCAATTGTATTTCCTCAGGGTATGCCCTAGGTACTTGTATGAACACTTTTTATTTTATTTAATGTTTTTTTCACACACACACAAAAATTTACATATAATTATATTTTAAATACTATATATATACACAAAATTGGTACGTTATTATATATATATTTATTGAATTTATATGAAATTTTATTAATTAAATTTTAAACATAATTATATTTTAGATATATAAATTATTAAGTTACTATATATATATATATATAATTTACATGAGATTTTATAATTGGTACAATACTATATATATTAAACTCTGTTATTTTTCTTAATGTGTAATATAAAATTTATGTGAATTAAAATATACATAAATAATAGTTAAAATTCAATTAAAAAATAAAATGACATTAATTAATTTTCAAATACATAGATTATCGATAAATAATTAAATTAAAAAAGTAAATTTTATACATAATACATGAATATTAAAAAAAGTTGAAAAACGATCTTCGAATATGGAGGAGACTGTTTGGTCAAATACCTAAAATAAACAAAACAAATATAAGATTAGCCACAAAAGTACACAAACAATTAACACCTAAGACAGTTATTATAACCATTAAATATGTAAAAATTAAAACAACAATTTTTTTGAAAAAAATTAAAATATTTTGGGATGTTATTTTAAAAAATTAAGAATTAAATTGTAAAAAAAATTATAAATATAATGTTTGGTTGTGCACCTGTACCAATGGGTACAGGTCGAGTGTAACGGCTGGTACGCAAGACCTTTGTTGTCAGCCATTTTCTGACCGATTTTCGGTTGGAAGATGGTCTCCAAACACCCTAAAATTGGGATTTTTTTATCTAATTCAACCATAACCCTAATTTTGATACTAACACTAAGTTTCTCGGATTTTAGTTCGTCGTATAATTTAGAGAGAATTTAGAGAGAAGGGAGAGAAGTGAGGGACGTGAAAGAGTGTAAGAGAGAAAATGAGGTGGAGGAGATTTAGTAAAAAAAGAGGTTTATATACCCCAAAAGGGTATTTTTGTCTAAAATTGGGTCAACTTATACAAATAGTGGGTAAACTCAAAAATGGGTAAACTTAAACCAATTTTGGGTATATATAACGTGACCTAAATTTTATATATACTAAATTTATAATATTTTAATTTAGAGAAAAGTATAATTGGCATAAGCTTAATTTATAAGGTCTCTACAATAATCCAAGTTTTGGATTTTCGAGACTCTATTTAAATTAGGTCAAAAGAAATTTGTTATAGCCTTTTGTTTCACATTTCTCAAAGTTGAGACGGTGAAATCAATAGCATCTAGAACATTAATTTTTTTTGGAGAAGAAATTTACAACTCATAACCTTCAAAAACCTTACGGTAAAACCCTTTACGGTAGTACATTTTAAAGGCTCTAAGTATCCTAGCATCACATGATTGAATTTTTGAACTCATGTTTGGCGGTAAAAAAAAACTCAATGTTTTGCAACCCTTGGATATTATTTGAATGGGCTGAATAATTATCTACTACTAAAATAATGTTTTGACCGTGCATTTGTACATCCAGCCAACGAACATATTCTTTGAAAAGCAAACAATCATCCATGCTCTTTTGTTGGCACAGTATTCACAATCTAGGCTATTCATGTTGCTAATCATAAAACAACATGGCTTTGCATACTTACCAATGATCCATAGAAGAATTTTTTCTAAGTCATCCTCATTGCAACAAATAACAATTGGAAATCTTTCATTATCGTGTTTCCTACCTTCAAGTTGTTTTCTGCAAGTGAATGGTTTGCTTAACGTGTAAAATAAACCAGTTTCATCCATATCAAAAACATCTTTCATAGGAAATAGATCGATTTTTTCCCTTATATACTCTCAATCTCTCCTTCATGTCATATGTGTCGACTAAGCTACTTTCTCCGAAATGGAGATATGATTTGATATTATGTCTTAACTTGAATTTCTCAAGCCAGCCTTGTGAACGTTTATGCTCTGAATAATCATGTGGATACAAAAGCTTCAGTGCCTCAACCGAATTCTTTATGATTAGATCTCATGTTATATTCATACGCTCTTGATATTGGACAAACCATTCATAAACAACTTTCTTTATGTCCCCTTCCTTGGTTGGTTTGTGACGCTTGAAAGATCCACCTTGTCAAAATCAGTTGATAGGAACTGTGATGATCACTTAAAGGTGTTTGATATTGTTCATTGACTAACTTTCAAATTGAAAATTTTGTCACTCCACTGCATTAAATCTTGTTGAATGCATCATTGGTGATCCCTCTTATACTCGTTTAATAGTTTTCGTTGTTGATTGATCAAGGTTGAGTTTTAAACACCTTTTAATTTAATGCTCAACTGATGTGATTTTAAAAAAATCTGTAGATATTTTATAGTAATCAATTTTTAACCATGTTTAATGTACTGCGTTGGTACCATAAACTAACTTGTTGATACTATAAAGTAACTTTTTACTTATTATAAAACAATGAACTTGGAAAATTTAATTAATTTATGAATGTACATTATTCTAATGTATCACAGAACTTGTTTTTGTGATGTATTTTTATGTCTAACTAATATACATTGTAACTAGAACATTTGACTTAAAAATATAAAGTTCATATATAACACCTCTTTCAATTTATTAATTATTAATTTATCGATATAATAATATCTTGCTAAATTAATAAAATATCACAATCCCAACATTATTAAATCATAAAGGTTTTACTATAATATTTTAGATGATTTTATTTTATGTGTATTTGTTTTTCTTTTCCTTTTTTTATTTCAAAATATTTTTTGATTTCAAAATCCATTATTTCTCTTCCATTATTTATATATAAAATAAATAAGGTTAATTATCATCTATAATCTAGTCCAAAATTTAATTACGGATTATTACGAAAAAAAATTAAGTTACTAATAAGTGAAGGTATATTTGACATTGTCTCAAAAAAAATCAAACAACTGAAGATAAAATCGAATACACATTAGGCAAAGCAATACATTTGCAATTGTTGGTTAAAAAAATAATTTTTTGGAAACAAAAAAATGGAGTGACCTGGATGAAAAATGGAGATATAAACTCTAAATACTTTCATAACTACGTCAAAAAAAGAAGAAGAAAATCATGGTATTTTTTATGAAGCCCTATGGATCACTGATCAATCAGGAATTAGAAAATTAGATGAGAAAACTACTCTTAAATCCCCAACCTCAACTATTACAATTTGAAAATCTACAAGACACAATTCGTAAACTAGTGTCTAAACGGGATAATAAAATAATTTTAACTCTACCTACAGAGGAAGAAATCCTCACCTATGTGAATAAATTGAACTCCAATAGTGTAATTGGCGTAGATGGCTTCAACAAAAAAGTCTACCAATTTTGTTGGCCATTCATCTCCAAAGACCTTTGTGCTGCTATAACTTCCTTCTGTATAGACTTTCAAGTTCATCAAGGAATCTATGTCACAACCGTATGCTTAATTCTAAAGGTCGATTCACTTAAACCCTTATGATAATACAGTAAATTTATGTACTATTCTCAACAAAATTTTATCTAAAATTCTTAATGACAGATTAACAACACTTGTTCATTAACTTATAATCAAAAGAACAAGGTTAGGTTGTAACGGTAGAAACATCCAAGACAAAATATTACTAAATCAAGAACTTGCGCACAAGATAAAACAGAAAAGTTAGAGGATGTAATAATATGGTTAAAATAAATATGGCTAAGGAATTTAGCATAATCTCATTTGATTTCGTCTTTCAAACTTTAGAGGCTTTTGGTTTTCATAAAAGATGGATAGGCTAGCTTAAAATGGCATCAGCTCACTAGGGTTTTCAATCATTGTTAATGGAGAACCTAATGGATACTTTAAGTCTACAAATAGAGTGAGACAATAAGATCCAATATCTTCTACTTTTTTTATTCTAGCTGAAGAATATCCGATCAGGGGATGAAAAATACTTTTTGAAAAAGACAGTGGCTTACATTATAAAATATGAACTAACATAATTATCCATTATCTTGTCTATCTTGATAAATTTATTATCTTCACTGATGGATCTAAAAGGGATATTATAAAAAAATAACTAATTTAAATATTATGAAGCATGCTCATGAAAAAATGAGAAAATAGTCATTATAACTTTAAAAAAATAACTAATTTAAATATTATGAAGCATGCTCATGAAAAAATGAGAAAATAGTCATTATAACTTCTACCAAAATGATAAAAAAAGTTAATATCCTTACAAAACTAACTGGTTTTATAAATGGAAAATTTCCATTTAAATACATAGGGATCTTTATACACTTAAATAATAAAGTTCATATCTATGATCCGCTGGTGGATAAGGTAAGATAAAAAAATATAGGACTGGGATAGTAAGATATTATCATTTGGATGAAGACTCATACCAATTCAATCCATGTTAATAATTATCCCTATATATTATCTTCAAAGTTGTCTTCTACCTAAGATTATGATTAACAAACTTAAAAATATTTGGAACAACTTTCTATAGGGCTCTAAAGAATATAAAGTTCCTTAGAAATGGGCTGTATGGATCTCTTTGTATAACCTTATAACAAAGATGGACTTAACATCAGAAACATAAAGAAGTTACAGATTATCTTCTCTTGTAAACATTTATCCAAATTCAAATAAAACACTTCACTTTGGTCCAATTTTATGTCCTCTCTTTATAGTGCCAATGTCCATCTTCTATTATCTCAAGAATCTACCAATATTTCTAAAATATGGAGAAATTAGCAAAAATCAGAGACACCGCAAAAAACTATACATTATGGAAAGTTGGTGATGGTTTCATAAGCACTCGTTTATCCCATTTTCATCATCTTACAAATGTTTGAAGAACTTACAGATCATTTATGGAAAGATGATAAATGGGACCAAAACAAGCTTAGACTTGTTTTGTTTTCTCAGATATTGAAAATAAATCTAAGATTTAGACTACAATCATATTCAGTTGGTGAAAAAAATTGAACTCTCTCTAATAATGGGGACTTTAAGATCAAGAACATTTGGATTAAAATAAGGAAAAAAACAATCCAAATTATTCTAAAGGTTATGGAATAACATCACCCCCAAGAAATGATCTTATATGATATGGAGATTATTGAAAGGATGGCTACCTATTGACTCTATCATGCAAACAATACACTGATATTTGGCCTTTAAATACCAATTCTGCAAAGAAAGTGAATCCCCAAAAGACTTATTTTTTAAATTTAAAATATCTTGGGCCATTACTTTTGTGGATTTTTTGGTAAATACATCTCTAAACATATTACAATATATCAGCTTATAAGATCCTGGTTTTCTCAACAAAGAAATATGCCGATATTATAACTATCATGCTCTCTTTATTATTTGCTGGTTTATTTGGAGAGCTAGAAATAAATAAAATTTTCAAGGATTATTCATTACTCCTCAATCAATAATAAATCAAAATATCATATCTAATCTTCAAGCTAGATAATTCAAACTTGTTCAAATCTTCCCACGAGAAATTAGATAATGTCACTGTCTTAGACCTTTGTTGCTATCTATGCACCAAGAAGACAAGTGCTAGTTGATGTAGCCCAGAAACTCCAAACAAAAGCCTTGCTTATTTTATTTTATTTTATTCAAATATCTTATGTATTTAAATCAAATCTAATTATATTAAGATTTGATTTTATTTAATTTGATTTTATTTATTTTATTTCCTTGTATTACAATTTAGGGTTTTGAGAAGCTCTTATATAAAGCCTCATATACCTTAAGTTATTTGAAGTTTTTGGAATAATAGATTTTTTTATCTCTGAAAATTTCACTCTTTGTTACCCTTAGATTAGGGTTGCATCATGTTACCCTTGAATTAGGGTTTCATCTATCGTTGCTTCTTCTTCTATTTCCGTCGCGTAATCAGTTTGGTATCAGAGCCTCAGTTCCTGCTACGGGTCAAACATGTTTCTGAATCTTGATTTCATCTGATTCAAGGTCTAAAGGAGAGAACAACATACGGCCATGAAGATCTCAAATATTGTTTGGTATGTGGGAGACACGCTAGGCGTTTCAATGACGATCATATTGACCGGTTACTGAAGGAGTTTAAATTGGCTACCAATTGTCGAATCAAGGTAAAATTTGCTTATCGAGATGCTGTCTCAGGCTTTGAAGAGGTTTTCAAAACCATTTTTTTTCATCAACTGGACATGGGGATGTTGTCTTCAGGCTATGAAAAGGTTTTCGAAACTATTTTTTTCCTTCAACTAGATGGCTTCAATGTGACTTCGCATAAGGAATAAACGAGAAGAATTTATCTTATTCCGATAAGGTCAACAATTATAATTCCCAATGTAACGATTGAATAAAATAAAATATATAATTTAGGTTCTTGATGGTGATGGTGCAGTGAATTCGAGGACGAATTCTTGTCAACCAGGAGAGGATGATGTAGCCAGAAAGTCCAAACAAAAGCCTTTTTAATTTTATTTTATTTTATTCAAATATCTTATGTATTTAAATCAAATCTTATTATATTAAGATTTTATTTTATTTTATTTTAGAATATTTATTTTATTTCCTTGTATTCTAATTTAGGGTTTTGAGAAGCTCTTATATAAAGCCTCATATGCCTTAAGTTATTTTAAGTTTTTAGAATAATAGATTTTTTATCTCTGAAATTTTCACTCTTTGTTACCCTTAGATTAGGGCTTCATCATGTTACCCTTGAATTAGGGTTTCATCTATCGTTGCTTCTTCTTCTATTTCCGCTGCGTCATCAGTTTGTTATCAGAGCCCAACAATTCTTGCTACGCAGATACAGGAATCATGTTCCGGGTACCTCTTGATTTGAAGGCTAGAATAGAGAACGACATCTTCCAGTCTACCTGCACAATTGGAGGGAGAATTTGAAAATTTGTAATTGATTCAGATATCTATGAGAATCTGATTTCAGAGGAGGTTGTTCAGAAACTGGCGTTGAAGACTGAAGCTCTTCCATACCCATACATACTGTCAGGACTGATAGAGTACACTGAGGTAACAGTTTCTAAACGGTGTCAAATTGCATTTTCTGTTGGTAATTACAAAGATACAGCATGGTGTGACGTAGTTCCTATGGACGTTTGCCATCTAGTTTTAGGAAGTCCATGGCGATTTAAGAGAAATTCTACTTATGATAGTAGAACAAATCGATACAATTTTGTGAAAGATGGTATCAAGTTTATATTAGTGTCATCTAGAGTAATGTCTCCAAAACCACCACCAGTTAAGGAGTTTCATGCTCAAATTGCACCAGCTGACGATCTTAGTTGTGATGTTAAAACTGTGTCTGACTCCGTGTTTGACAAACCAGTCTATGATACAAATATTTTTGAAGATGTATCTGGGATGGTATTTGACAAACCAGTCTACGATGAGTATGATGATGATTGGGATGATGAAAATCTTATTGATATTGAGGAGAAACTTGTAGATCGAGATATTGTCTCAGGCTTCAATACACAAGACTACATCGCTTCAGACCTTCTATTGAAGAAACACTGCAAATTAGCAGATTTTATTGTGGAGATGCATCTTCAAGGTATTTTATGTTATCCTAAAATCAAACATTTGATTCGGTTTTCGGTGGATACATGTTGTCGTATTGGAAAAATGAAAGATGATATTTTTGTGTTTGAGATTATGAATAAATTGATAAAAGAAAAGAATAGTGTTTTAATGGATAAAAGACTAGGTTTTGTAATAGAACCTGGAGGATTTTTGTGTGATGGTTGGGAAAATAAAAGAAAGTGTTACAAGTTAAAAATAGAAGATTGCAGTGTATTGAATCTGCTGGCAGATATATACTCTGAAGAACTTGAGAAGCCATGCACTATTCAACAAAGAGGAATGGTTCCTTTCTGCAAGGGTTTTGATATGATACAACAAGCACAGTCTGGAACTGGAGAGACAACAACTTTTTGCACGTGCAAAGGTGATGTTGTGCTTAGTAAAGGGGTTGAAAAAATAGACATAGAACAAGTGGGTGGAGTATATCTTGATACTGTTGACCACAGTACTGCTGATGACATGGTAAAGAGGGACAAAGCTGAGAAACCACTTCTTGACAAGAGCTGCAGCATTCAGATTCTCACCTCTTACACCCTTATCATCGATGAACACGCCAATATTTTTGCAGTTCTTTCAATGTTTCAGCGTTCCAAATTCGAGGTCGAATTCTTCCCAACCGGGGAAGGATGGTGTAGCGAAGACTGCGAACAGACTGGTTTCTTTCCTAGGTATCGGAATTGGGTCAAACAGGTACTCAAATCGGAAATAGAAGATAGATGAAATAGAAGAAGAAGCAACGATAGATGAAACCCTAATTCAAGGGTAACATGATGCAACCCTAATCTAAGGGTAACAAAGAGTGAAATTTTCAGAGATAAAAAAATCTATTATTCCAAAAACTTCAAATAACTTAAGGTATATGAGGCTTTATATACGAGCTTCTCAAAACCCTAAATTGTAATAAAGGAAATAAAATAAATCAAATCAAATTAAATCAAATCAAATCTTAATATAATTAGATTTGATTTAAATACATAAGATATTTGAATAAAATAAAATAAAATAAACAAGGCTTTTGTTTGGACTTTATGGGCTACATCATCCTCTCCTGGTTGACAAGAATTCGTCATCGAATTCACAGCACCATCACCATCAAGAACCCAAATTATTTATTTTATTTTATTCAATCGTTACATTGGAGAATAATAATTGTTGACCTTATCAGAATAAGATAAATTCTTCTCGAGTGTTCCCTATTCGAAGTCACATTGAAGCCATCCAGTTGAAGGAAAAAATAGTTTCGAAAACCTTTTCATAGCCTGAAGACAAGATCCCCATGTCCAGTTGATGAAAAAAAATGGTTTTGAAAACCTCTTCATAGCATGAGACAGCATCTCGATAAGCAATTTTTACCTTGATTCAACAATTGGTAGCCAATTTAAACTCCTTTAGTAACCGGTCAATACGATCATCATTGATACGGTTGGAATGCCCCCTCATACTCAAACAATCTTCCCGATCTTCATGACCATTTGTGTTGTTCTCTTCTTTAAACCTTGAATCAGATGTAATCAGGATTCAGAAACATGCTTGACCCGTAGCAGGAACTGAGGCTCTGATACCAAACTGATTACGCGGCGGAAATAGAAGAAGAAGCAACAATAGATGAAACCCTAATTCAAAGGTAACATGATGCAACCCTAATCTAAGGGTAACAAAGAGTGAAATTTTCAGAGATAAAAAAATCTATTATTCCAAAAACTTCAAATAACTTAAGGTATATGCGGCTTTATATAAGAGCTTCTCAAAACCCTAAATTGTAATGCAAGGAAATAAAATCAATAAAATCAAATTAAATAAAATCAAATCTTAATATAATTAGATTTGATTTAAATACATAAGATATTTGAATAAAATAAACAAGGCTTTTGTTTGGAATTTCTGGGCTACATCACTAGTACATTAGTTAAATGGTCACGTATTAGTGTCAATACAATAAAACTCAATACAGTTGGCTCAATCACATCAATAGGTCAATCAAGTGGTGGTGCGATCTTGATAGACAATAAATGAGAAGTTATTTGGGGTTTTGGAAGATTATATAGCAAGCGGTCTACCTTACTAAAAGAATGAAGAGCCTTATTAGATGGTCTGCTGATCTCCAATCCAAAAAACATAACTAATATAGACATTGAAATTAGTTCAATGATCTAATAAAAATGAATGCAAACCGGAAAGCTCCATGGTTCATGATCTTATTAATTAAAAACTGCATGTTATTACTCAAAACTGTGAGGTCGATTTTCATATCTTTCAAAAGAGAAAAATAAAGCAGTTGACTAGTTCTATAAGAAATCTCTCAAAAAGAAAAAGAGACTAGAATTTATCAAAGATATGACACTAACCAATTTGGTGTTATCATAATTCTATAAAGTTTAGGAATAGGTCTTCTAAAATAGTAAGAATAAAGTTTTTCATATTATAGCTTGGATTCATCAAATAATATTTGCCATGAACAAGAGTCAAATAAAATTTCAGAGTAGAAATATAAGAAAATAATTTAAAATAATATTTTACAGCCACCAATAATAGATATCAAACTCAAGTACAATCCTCTCATGGAAAAATTAACTCAAAAAATGAACTCATGAAGATTACCTTAGAGAAAACACCCAGATCATCAACTCTGATGCAAACTTCCAGTGAAACATTTCTCCCCCAAGTTCAAATGATATTCAGTTTCAAGTTCAAGATGAAGGAAATAAGTATTTTAGAAATCGGAGAAGCCCTCATCTATACCAAGGCGGATCAATCCCAAGAGCTTCTCTAACTATGATAATTTGCGCGATACAATAGAGAGGATAAAAAACATTTCAAAATTGCACAATTTCTACTCTTTGTAACTTGGAGTTGTCTTTGTATTGGGCATGTGTGTTCCGGGTCTAATTTTACATTTTTCAACTTGGGCCTTAGGCTTCTAACTCTCTTAATTTTTAATAA
Organism: Limnanthes douglasii subsp. nivea; assembly: GCA_036936605.1. NCBI lineage: Eukaryota > Viridiplantae > Streptophyta > Magnoliopsida > Brassicales > Limnanthaceae > Limnanthes > Limnanthes douglasii. The sequence goes on along the minus strand of JAUPFV010000001.1, from coordinate 90,118,669 downwards.
AAGCAGTTCTTTAAAAAAAGGGATGATACTTTTTAATAAAATATGATCTAAATCCTTAATTGAATTTTGGGTTGGTCTCAAATGGTAAATGGCCCTTAGTAAAATTTATTACTTTTAGAGAGTATAAAGTATATTCTGGTAAAGATCTAAGACCTAATATGGATTGCAAAACATAACACCAAATTATAAGCATAATAATCAAGAAGTTGAATATTATATATTATCTATAGAGGTATAAAGTATATCTTCGATAATTAAGGAAGATTATATATTATCTATAACAAACTAAATATTATTCTAACATGTATAATAATATGTTTGGCAGCTATTGGTATTTTTTACTTGTTCTTTTCTTCTTCATACAAACGGAAAAATAAATATTTTCTTCTAATAGGCCTGGCGAATATATCTTTGACAAGTTTACCGAATAGGCTTGTAGTAACATAACCAAATGGGCTTTAATCTCTCGACGGGTAGGATCATATAGATCAGATGATTTATATCCTTATCAGTATCCCCTATATCTTGTGAGATAATCAAGAAAGGAATAACAATTGAATTGTTTGATCGAGAACCTGGTTGCTTTAACTTGTGTTTCTCTGCATAAGTTTTATTTGTTCGATTCGAATACCCTTCCCCAAGTTATATCAAATGATTATTTTAGCCTCTTTCATCCAGAATCCTAATGTTTTATGTTTATGGGTTCAGATTCCTGTATTCGATCAAACCTCGGAGATGTTTCTGAATTAGCTCGGGTTGATCATGTTCTTAACTTAATAAAAACTTTTCATCGGCCAAAACTTCTTCTTTTCGAAAGTAAAAGATCACACTAACAAGTAAGAGGCTACTAGAGTTATTGGATTATTTTTTCGGATCAAAGAAACATTCATGTTGCTTCAAATTATTTGTGAATATATAATAGTAACCCTTTTAGTCATTTCAACTAATATAAGAATAATTAATAGATATGAAGAGGGAGAAAGAAGCAGTATTGACTCCTAATATCCAACTTGTCAATAGTTAGATGCTTCCAAAAATTTTGTTTTACTGAATTTGAAAGAATTAATCATTCATATACAGTTTGACAATTATTTTTTTTATTTAAACATTTATAGAAATGTGAAAGATTGAAGTAATTTTTGAAGATTCATTTTTTCGTTGTCTCGTAGTTGAGTCGTGTATATAGCTCAAACTCACGCATGTTATCGTTAGAAATTCTTACATCTGAGTCGTCCATATCGAAGTAATATCATTCATTGATCTATAAAATCCTATACACGGTTAAATTAAAAAAAATTAAGGTTTTGATTACATTTAGCTTTCACTACAAATAGTTTTCCTCTTTTTTTAATATTTTTTGCTCAAATTTCCATTACAACGTTGTTTCATCTTTAATTAAGCTCTTGATTTTTCACCTTTTCCTTTATTAAAATTTTAAGTTTTTTATTCATCTTACTTTTACTAGCTTTGATTTACTATTGTTATATCTTAATATTACTTGTTTGTTGTAATGGGAAATATAAATAATAAAAATCTTATTGTTAATGAGTCAGATAATGATAAACCCAAGGATTATGAAGATACGACGAGGCCTCTTATTTGTTAGAGGAAGAAAATTTCTACGTAACTCGTGTATGTATAACCTCTCTCACCAATAATTCGTATTGATTTTGTTGTTAAAGTTAGTGATAGCTCTGTTAGTTTTTTGTTAGAATAATTTCATTTAAATTTAATAACGAACTAAAGGTAACATTTCTTAATAATTCACTTGAAGAGGTTAAGACATCTAGAGTTATTCATTATAAATGAGTATATTGATTATTCTGATTATGACCAAAATAAAAAAGACTATGTCATTGCAGAAAATGTAAATGTTTGATTTCTATAAGCACACGAACCTCAGTCAACGTCGAGGAAGATGAAGTTATATACTCTACTTACAGTCTTGATATGGGTGTCAAATTTCCATTATATCTAGAGATGTTGAGTTTCTTTCTGGAGACTGGTATGTGTTTAAGTCAATTAGTTAGTGTCGAATGCTCGAGGGGTCCCGATGGCGTGCATTATCCTTACTTAGAAATTTTATAACCAATTTAGCCCTAGAAATTTTCTAGCTTTGAACAATATCAAAATCCGAAATGGTAATGGTAATGCTTTCTATTTATTTTTTATAGATGTTGTTGCAAAAAAATTTACTTATATGTTTTTACTTCAATAAGGTGGGGAAGACTAAATTTGTTCATATATCAGGTTGTTGAGAATATGGTGTTAAGTAAATTTTCTATTGTCTCTCGGACTTGGCAGTCGAAAGGTAATCTCAATACTACTTCTATAATATATATTTCTACGTCTTTATGTTTGTAAATTTTATCCTCGTTGTTGTCTTTATGTTTGTCTACCAATGAATTGATTCTAATTTTCGAATGGACTATATAAAGAATCTGTGTGTATAAAATTGTGGAAGAGGTTGTTAATTTTTAGTAATCCTACAAACTTGTGTTTGTCCTATAATATTTTGTAAGTGATGGTGTGTGGCGGGGTATTGCTTGGACTCAAGGCTCATCTATTTCTAAATAAAATAGTAAAGGAAATCTTGTTAAGAAGACACCCAAAAAGGAAACAACTTCCAAATATGTTATAGTCAAGGGGTCCCTGTGAAAAAGGTTGTTGTAAGGCTTTATCCTGGTAAAAGGGCAGCTACCAAGATTGTTGTTTTTTATGATGCTCTGGCCAAAGATGTTAAGACGAAAAGGATAAAGATTGTTACTTTTTGAGAAAATAGTAGAAACCATGATGTAGCAGCAAAGTAAAATGTTATTATTTTAAAAAAAAACTTGGGGGGTTTCGGATGTCGATAGGCTTGTTGACAATGACAATGTTGTTAAAGGTTTAAAGAATTTATTAGTCGAAAGCGATGATATAGATAAAAATGATGTCATGACCAGAGAGGATGGTCAAAATCCCCTTCCAGATTTTGAATAAGAAGAAGAACATACCCCTCTTTCTTATATAATTCCATTGCATTATATTATTTGGGAAAATGATAATAAATGTTCCTTACAAGAAAAAATTTCATAAAAAACTTCCATCGAAAATCACGAAATTTAGAATTTCTATAACCAAATAAAGGTTTAATGACGTAAAATCTCGGTTGATGATGAGACTTGTGTAAATACTAAAAGAGTAATTATTATTCACGAGGATGATTAGTCGATGCCAAAAGTTTTATTTTTACTCTAGGAAAGGGGGAAGTCTTTTATTTCCTTGATTACCCATAATAGATTATATTGAAATGAAGATCATAACTGGTCAAATTTTGAGTGTCATGTTATTAGTAAAATATTACGAAGAAAAGAAAAATCATAGGATTTGTAGAGTCCTTAGTATGAAAAAATATTGATTACAATGAACCATGGTTGATGCAATATTTGGAAAAGTAAAATCATTGCCTCATGAAGCCCTTAATATTTATAATGCAATGCATGTGGTTGAAGGGTAAGTCGTTGTTACTAAGTCAAGTCTGGATGTTAGTCTTCTTCAATTAGAAATTAGTCTTTTGATAAGGATGACCAGCTGAAGGGTAAGGAAAGTGTATACAATATAAATTTGTATGTAAAATAACTAAAAGATCATAAGGAAAGTGTATACGATATAAATTTGTATGTAAAATAACTAAAAGATTATATGATGTAGTTTCTCCTATGTTTTTACTTTTGTATATATTATGTTGACCTTATAGAGATTGTACATAAGAATCATTTGGAAACTTTTATTTCAGCTCCGTGTGGAAATCCTCAGGTTGTAGCCAACCCCAGTGGCATGTCTAATGGGCTAGTTAATGCCGATTTTATCTCAATTTAGAGTTTAACCGGTGTCGTAGCTTTAAAATTTATTCTAAACCACGTCCAAAGATGCTTAAAATTGCATATCCCTAACCAGTAAGAGCATAGTGTTTATCCATCTGTGTATTTTGGATTTAACCAAAAGACAAATAAACTTAGGATAGGAGGTAATCCTTGGTTACTATTATCTTTATTTAACTTGAAAATATTATATACTTAGCTGTAATGTGTTGATTTTGTAGACTATTTTGAATGCCTTTGCTTTACTTTACAAAGGTTATAATCAACCAACTATTACTGCTCTAGATCTTTGGCATTTGTTACAAAATTTAGCATTGTTCTTGGAGTATAGTTCAGATTTCAAGGCCATGCTGGACACCGAAGCTAAAGCTAAACATAATGTACAAACGGCTTTACGAAAGAAGACTATTTTTTAGAACAAGTTGAAACTGGAGCATAAGGCTGAAGTTGTTTTTAAGGAACACTTGAAACCCAAGTTACAATTGGAGGATAAAAGCAAGATTTAATTGAAGAGTGAATTTCTTTATAAGTCTTTGATGTTGGCATAAGAGCAACGTGTTAATCTAACTTTTACCATAAAGTTGTATGAGCAACCGAACAGGTTGATCATTATCAATACATGACTACAGTGTTAATGGAAGGGGACAGCTTACATCAAGACTTGGATGCATCTTTGTAAGATAATATTAACTAGAAAATAATATCAAATATTGAGCAATCCATATAGAATGAGACTACAGCCGGATTTCAAACATAAATAATTGTGAATATTTATTATGCAATGTGTAAGGGAGTCTAATTTGGTGCTTGATTTCATGAGATACTTTATGATATACTTATGGAATCAATGTGGTATTATCTTGCTGAAAAATATAAGCCCTCCAACTTGCGTTTGGACTGTTCTTCAAAATGGCAAAAAAAATTCCAGATCGATGAAGTGAGGTTGTTGTGTTTATGAATTTCGTAAAGAACTTGAAGAGAAAAGGTTGACCAATATTAGTTATTCTTCTCACGAAGATAATGATGCTCTTAAAATTGGTAAAGTTAGTAACTATTAATCCTGGTGAATCAAGTCAAACACTTTCATCCAACATTATTGAAGTTGTACTTGTACGTTTTGTTGAAAATATCCCTCCAACTTCCTTGGTTAAAAAATGTAACTTCAGTTACTTTAACTGAAAATATTCACCCATTTGTTTTGATCAAGAACACATCTTCAGGTCTTGCAAGGAAACATGATGCTTCGACATGTAATCTTAAGTGATCTCTCCTTTAGTATGTTGGTATTTTGATAAGTTCGGACCATGTAAGCCTACTTTTGTTATGAATCAAGTCCTTTTTTACAAGAAAAATTTGTAAGGTTTTAACCTTTATAAATGAATGTATTCTCTTATATTTTAATTTTTAGTGTTTTATTTTAAATTTTTAACATGTAGTTAATATTTTTTACTTTTTTCTCAAATACTCGGTTGCTTCATTTAAAGTGATAAGTTTCATATGCAGATGTATTCTAAAGAACGCGTAGGTCCATTATTTAAGTTATATTTAGGCTACTCAACACTTTTTATTTTAAGAATGGATCATAACTCCCCTTAGGATTGTTTTTACAAATCATCCTATAGTGTGTAATGGATACATGGACCTCTTTGAATACCGAAGACTGTATCTTACCTTTATTTTTCATAAGGGATAACATAGCTCCCAAAGTACTAGTCTTACCTTCTTGATTATTTTTAGGGTATTGTAAAATAATTTAATGTGTCGAAGATTACATTTCGTCTTAGATTTATCATTTTAAGCTTATATCTTTATTTGAGTTAGTATATTCATTTCTCTTTCTCTAGCACAATCCTTATAGTGACTTTTTTTAGCAGAATCCTTAGATTTAGTCCTTGTATCTTTAATAAAATCCTAAGGTTTGGTCTTTGTATTTTAGTAGAATCTTTATGTTCACTTTTTGTATTTTAGTAGAATCCTAAAATCCACTCATTGAAGAAAAAAATATAAAATAACATATTAAAAATATTTTATTAATGTCAGATGCATCATTAAAGCCTTACTCGCCCATCAAGAATAGAAAAAAGTACATCATATATGATAGCTCAACAAAATATTTACAAATAATAATTAATAAATAAAATAATTGTAACGTATCGTATGTAGTAAGACTTCATATGCTCTATGTTCAATGGATGTCGAAGTTGTTTTCCTTCCTTATCGAGTAGTCGATATGTTCTCGACTTTACTTTGAATTCCACTTTGTAATTTCATTTCCCATTTGGTCCTAACTTGCCAAGAATTATTTTCTGTATGAAAGAATACTCTTTTATGACTTTTTAGTTTAAAACTTTAGAATCGAACTTTAAAGTTATATTTGTTGTGTATCAGAGTTTTATAGTTTTTTAGCCGAAGGTGGGCTTTCGCCATTTTTCCTTCATTATTTCAAGTCATCTTACCTTTCTTCCAAATTGATTTATTCCTCTTGGATATAGATTTTATATGAGAACATAACCGTTTCAGGTGGTATAACTGTTTCAATGTCATACACCAATGCAAATGGTGTTTCATTTGCTTCAGTCCTTTGGGTGGTTCTGTAAGACCATAGAACTTCTTATAAAAATTATAGTCAGTTTCATGCTGCTTAGTCCAATATATTCTTGATTATGGTTATGTTGATAACTTTTACCTGATCATTAGCATGCAACTATAAATACAAGGAAAATATTCTTTACAGAACCATGTGACCTTATCATTCTAAATTTGAGTCTCATTGTCCGTTGTGATGACCCACGTTATTTTATGACGAAAAAGAATGTTTGTTTCTATGAAGTTATCTATGATTTTTATATTTTTAATGTTGGAGATTTTAGCCACTTTGAGAAGTAATTTACTGGTACTATCAATAATTTCTTAAAGGATAATTATTTTTAATGTGTAGGTTATGGTCTAATAGTAACCTTGAAGGATAATTTTGGTAATGCATTGTAACCATAATGCGCATTTCTTTATCCATCATGAAGTTCTTCAACCAGACATCTGGTTCATCTAGGCCCAAATACCTGAGCAAAGGTTCAGTGAAGCTTATTTATATAATGTATTTGATATCCATATGAATTTTATAGTACAAATTAAGGATGTTAAAGCATTAAAGTCCACTTGTTCAAATGGAGACCCTATGTGTCAAAGCTATTTTAGATATTGGATTATGTTCTCATTCTTTGTTTTGTCTTGGACAAGTTGTTGATGTATTACCAATTGAGAATCTATGAATATTTGAACTTTTTTAGCTCTACAAATGTTTGCCATCCAAATAATTATTATGGTTGTCTCGTACTTTGCTCCATTATTTGACGTTAGAAAGCTAAACTTAATAGAGTAATCGTGTATTTACCCATCCAATGATATTAATTGGATTCATGTTACTCAAACTTAATTAAAATTTGGTTAAGAAGGCCACTAAATCCTAAGCTTTGATTTTTGTTATCAACTCGTACTGGGTGTCATAGTCCTCTAGTTCTACTGACTATTTGGTCAGCCTTCAGAAACATATGCTTTTTCATAACGTTTCTTAAAAGGAAAGATGTTCGGACACGTGTGAGCTTGGAAATATGGCCTCATCTTTTTTGCTGCTACTGCTAAAGCTACAACAATATTTTTAAGTTGTGGATACCTAGTTTCAACACTTAGTAGAGATTTACTTACATAACATATGAGTTTAGACTGTGCTGCCTCTTCTCTTATTAGAACAACTTTCACAGTACAGAAACATAGATTATTCTGGCTTAGATTTTGTTAATATTTTTAGAGATTTATTTATAATGTTGTCGGTGTCTTCTTCACATGCCAAAGTCTAGTGAATATTTCCACGCCTCGTGGTACTTGAAAGAAACGATGGCACTTGTCTGAGAATTTGGAAATTAATCTGTTTAGAGCTACCAACCAACCTTTCAGGATTTTTATTTTATTGGTGTTTCTTCGAGAACCCATTGCGACCAAATTTAAAATCTAAGTTGTATTTGTTTTGATTTTTTTTCGCTAACCATGTAACCAAAGTATTTAGTCAATTTTATGTTGAGAGTACACTTATCCGGGTTCAGATTCAAAATGACCAAAAGGTCTCGACCAAGTAAACTAAGTTCTCCTGATTATGTTTGCTTGTGTCTAACATGTATGCTTGAAGATTGACCAGGAACCTTGGCTCATTTTCTCTTTCTTGTCTTGGCATATGGTTCTTTGATGATTGACTACAAAACTCAAAAAAAAAAATCATCGTCAATCATGTTTTAGACTTGATCCTACAAATCTAAATAATATTCATGTATTGGTCAATTATCACCATGAAACTTGCAATATTCTCTCTTATCTATTTTCTCTTAAGGCCCTTGTAACTTGTCTGGCCTTCACTATCTAAATCATATTATTGGTTATTTCATAAATTAATCATAAGTTCTCAATTAAATTATTGTATGGCCCTCTAGTTGGGCACTCTGGTATTCAGCTACCATTGTTGTTGTAATTTATTTTAACTTTTCCCTAGAGACTTATTTTTTGTTGTAATATTTAGACCGAGGTGATCTTTCAAAGTTATGATTTTTTTAGGTTTTATAGTGTGGCTTAGAGTTATTTTGTGTATTTGTGTGTGATTCTTTGTTGTGTACTAGTGACTGATTCTTTATTTATGTGGATGAAGTGATGGTGTCTTCTTCAAGCCTTGTCTTTTAAAATTTTCTGCCCTCATTTAGTGCTTCAATTGTGCCAAAAAAATTCCAAAAGTAACAGTTTTATTTTTCATCATATCGTTGGCCGATAGTCTTTGAAATATTTGTTTCTTATACTCAATAACGACTACCAAGTCATGATAGTCCTACAATTCACCCTTACCTTCCAGAAATCTCTGAGTATATTCTTTCAAGTTTTAGTTTAGCATTTTCTTAAAATGAATGATATAATCGTCATCTCCTCTCATTGATTTGGATGCTACGAAGTGATTCCTAAAGTAACACCTTAAAACTTATGATAATTTTTTGTTAAATAATGTTAAGATATTCCCTCTTAATGTTATGAAAGATTCTTACACTTCATAGTATCATCCGTTCATGAATACTTTAATATTTCACTTTTTAACTGTTCGACGTGATAATCTGGATCCTTTTGTCAGTGAAGTTGTCCATCTTATGATTGTTGAAGTTTGGTGGTGATTTTTTTGTAAGATGTTTTGTATAAATGAAGATTATTCATGTATATCATCATCATCATCGATGTTAAAATATTTGGTTTGTCCATGTTTACCTGTTACATAAAGGGATATCATTTCCACTATTTGATTAAAGGCCTAACATTACCCTTGTTTTGAAAATCTTGTGAAATCTATTAGGGTAGTGCCCGTGGGTTATTGTGCCATAATAAAGATTCGACTGAGTTATAGGGTATGGAACCGAAGGGTTTTGGTAACCCATGAATGCCATAGATGGCATGTAATGGTTATTATTCATTTATGATGACCAATACATATCCTTGAGGCATATTTATGTGAAATAGATGTTATGTTTTAGATGTTTTGTAATGATGGTTATTTGGATAGATCCCTACTGAGCCGTCGAGGGATTGAAAATCCGGTTGAATTCCTAGTTGGGCCACTAGGGCTTGTTGATGATTTTAAGGAGCTTATTATTGAACTGTAGGAACTTTCTGGAAATTTTGGCTCATTATATACTATGGTGGGCAAGCATATTGGCATTTCTACCAAATGAAGATTTCGACTATCGGGATCTTTTTTATCCAATGCCATCATTTTGGGTTTGGTAATGTTCCCGACAATAATATTCATTTCTCTTGTCATTTATGCCCATTGATGGAGAGATCATATTTCTCATCTTCCAGTTATGGAAATGACGCTGTATTTTCCTACTTTTGTTGGAGGGTCCATGATTTGATTAATCATTAATATCATATATATTTTTCCAAGAAGAGGATATTGCATCAAGTGATGACATTCTTGGGACGATCTCTTATCATGGATCTAGTTTCATGGTTTTTCTCTCCACCTTCTTCTTCAACGTCATATTCAAGGATGCTAAATCTTAGATTTGAATTTCCGCTAAGGAGTTGTGTCATCTTCGGCATTAGGCTTGCTCTTCTTGGATATCTCGTGTTAGTTGCTAGAAATATGTCAGTTAGATACTCATGGTAGTAGTAGCAGGTGGATTTTGTTTATCGATTCCATCATTGTTATCGTTCATGTCAACAGACATAGTATTTTCTTGATACAAATTCAAAATTTGTCTCTATTTTGTTTTGGTGTTTTTTGGTTTGTAGGTAAAAACTTTATGGGTACCAAATGTTTCCCATATATGACTCTGATTTGGTGAGTATAGTTCTACTCAAGTAGATCCCTATAAAGATCTATGACCTAATATGAATTACAAAATATATAAAAAAAAATACAAACAATAATCAAGAATTCAAATATATATTCATTTATATTATTTCTTTTAAATAAGGAAGATTATAGCATGTCTATAAAAAAAACTATACCTAATTCCAACTTAAATAAAAATTTATTTCTAACACTTATAAATATGACAATATGTCGGTAAGTACTAGTATTTTGACTTGTTTTTTTTCTCATGTATACAAATTGTCGAATAAATGTATTTTTTTAATGGGTCTTTGACGGATTCACTGAATGAGCTTGCAATGCGATCGGATGGGCTTTAATCTCTCAACTGGGCTGATTTGATAGTCTATACGATTTATACCCTTAAAAACTTCATTGAAATTATATATCTTATAAATTATATATTAAAAACTAAATCATTAGCATATTTTGTTTTAGATAGAAAAAATTGAATTTTTTCAATTTTAATGTGTTTTGAATATCTTTTAGGGTGAAGTATCACTAAAAACGAGCATCAAATTTATGTACCATTAAATATTTAAAACTTTATTTGGTACCATCTACCATCTAGTTTTAAATTATTTATTATCAATAAATACTTTAAATTATTAAAGTACCCATGACAGCCTTCAAATTTAAGGTATTTAAGGTTTTTTTTATTACTAATAAGTTAATAACGATTTAAAATATTTCTATATTTTCTCTCGTTATCCTATTCATCTTGATGTTATAGTTTTGATTGGTTTAGGTATATGTTTTTTATCAAATTTGGAGAGATTTGGATACATAATAAATAGTTTGATATTTTGATTTCAATATTTTATAGTTTTAGTTGATTTTAGTTTTAATATATACAAATCAAATTAATCTATGATAAATTTATGGTTCGAAATTATCTTTTGAATTTGATTTATTTTTTATATTTGTTGTTGTTTTTATTTCAAAAATTTAAATAAGATTTTAGTTCTATATTCATTATATACTTTTAGAATGAAACCTACATTCTTACAAGTTTTTGTGTTGAAAAAAAAAATGTTTGTCTAATTACGGATAATTGCAAACATACGGCAAAAAGACATGCAAAAAAACATGTGTATTAATATATATATATATATATATATATATATATATATATAACTTCAAAAGTTATAGCAAAAATAGTTTGGTTTATAAGATGAAATATATTTGTGAAAATACGGTAAAAACACTTGCAAAAATAGTTTACTTGATACTATTTGTTTACTTTATTTTTTATTTTTGTGTTTTTTTTAGGTGTGCATGGTTTTTAGATGCATCGGATATTTTTAAACAAAATGACCAAATTAAATTTTGTCTACTTGCTACTTTTGTATTTTTTGAAAGCATGATTGATTTTGTGCTAAGTAAGTGGGATTGGCTTGTTAGGGTTGTTTCAGTTTTAGTTATTATTGTGGTTACGTTAAGAACTTTTGTTTTTTATGTAGTGATCATGATTTTAAAACTATGGTTGCTTTCGCTCATTACATAAAAGCTCAAACTCTTGATATTGGGATTGATGATACTATTATAGATAAAGTATCAGTTGGATCATGTTATTATAGTAGATGATAATCTATCGAGTGAAGAAACAAGTTGTAGTGTTACTTTTTTTCATTATATCCGAATAAATTGATTGCTACTAGTAGTTGGGTTCAAGGAATTCAAGGTGTATGACAATTTTTTGAAGTGGGTACTCATGAGGTCGAATTTCTTTGGACTGATTATTGTATATATCTGAAGGGTTGTTCGGACATATCCAGTACCATGCCCCACCGAACATTACAACCAAGTGGACCGTGACTCAGCTGGTTGCTAGTCATTTCCTATTTTGAGCTAATAGGCTTTTAAACTTGACACAAGCCCATGATCCGACCTGGAAGGCCCACAATTCATTAAACAATTATAAATACCCTTTTCATTTATGAGAGTGATAAAAAATTATTGCTAGTACACACCTCCTCCATCTCTCTACTTCTCACTCAAAATATTAAATTCCTGAAACTCTTTCCCAAAACAACCTTTGATCAAAAAAACACATTATGTACTACTTTGTTGCGATTTATTTTATCTCGTTTTATTGTGGAACATGGTTTTGTTATAAATTACTACAAAATGAGGGAGAGAGAGAGAATATCCATGGAGGTTTTATGTGTCAATCGATAATTTGATTGGATATATAGTTATAAGTGTGTGGTTGATCATAAATGTTATCGTGATCTTCAAAGGAAAATAAAAAACATTTGACATCTGATTTATAGCAAACGATGATAGTAGATCGAGAAGTGGTGTTACTGCAAAATACATGCAAACGATTATTAAAACCGACTATGGTTTAGATATTTATCATCGTCTTTCATGGTTAGCTCTAGAGAAAGCTAGAAGAGAAATTATATTTAGTTGTTCCTTCTTCTTTGTACACCGATTTTGGAGAGATATTTGACTCGACATGATTAGCATCATACAATTTCTTGTCAAATGCGTCATTCTTCATCGGTTCCACCCATTTATAATTAGGGCTAGGTTCGGATTTTCTTATAGAGGTTTTCACCTTGAAATTAAAAGGTAAAAACGCAGCCCTAAGATATTTCACAAACTTAACCAAAGTTGGTATTTTGGATTTACATTGTCTCAAGCGAGTCTGTTTCATTTGCTGCCACCATTATGCAACTCGACCTTGAAACTTGTTTGCGACTAACTTGACTCTCTTGTCATCTGGCACGTTGTTGAAGTCCAAAAATTCTTCTGTCGATGCGATCCAATCTAGAAATTCTTTCGGTTGAAGAACCCCATGGAATTCTGGATTCTCAAGTCTGAACCTTGATTCAGACCGGTTGTTTGTGCTCTGATAGAATCACAATCTATAAATTGTTTGAAGGCCTGTAGACGATGATTTTTTGAAGGAAATGGGACTTTTCCCTCCTCACTTCTCGGAGCAAAAGGATTCTGACCCACATCGTAGTTCTTCAGAACCCGACGGTAGGTTGCTCGACCTCTGCATCGCTTCTTGCATTTGCTTCATCTGATCTCTTTGCGTACTCAACTGCTCTCAATCGTCTAGAATTGTCTATTGTTCGCATACCCCATCAAGCCTACATGATCTAGATCTTCATGATTGTAGATCTCAGTGATTGACGCGGTATTCTTCTATCGGTCTCTTCGCGATGGCATTATTCTCACATAGCAGGAATATGATGCTCCGATACCAAGATAATATAGGCATAATATCAATCAACAACAAAGCAGATAAAACCTTAGCCCTGAGATAGACAGAACTCGCAAGTTAAGAAAAAAATTCGCAATTAAATAAAAACTAATCTAAAATTTAAGGGATATGAAGCTTTAAATAGCAAATACCAAAAATCTAATCCCAAAATATAGAAATTACATAAATGTGTTTGTTAACATGCACATGTTCTACGTAGCATCTCAGAAAAATAGCCGCCAGGAAGCGGCTAGGGTTTTGTGTTTATTAGAGAATCTCTTTTTTTATTATAATGCAAACCCAAGTAAGGCTCTCAATATATAGAGAACTTAGAGGCCTATACAAGGAAACTTAATACACTGAATATTCTAACACATTATAATATCAAAACATGCTAATCTCAGTAACACACTTCCCTCCATCACCTTCATAGTCACTCTCTTCGTTTCTTGTGCATTGAATATTTTAACACTCCCCCTCAAGTTGTGTAATGGGATCACCAATACCCAACTTGGATAAAACTGATTCGAATGTTCTTGCAGCAACCGCTTTTGTCAGGATGTCTGCCAGTTGGTCTTCGGATCTAACAAATGGAAATTCGACTGTCCCATCTTCAATCTTTTCTTTTATGAAGTTCCTATCTATTTCAACGTGCTTTGTTCTATCGTGATGTATCGGGTTCTCTGAAATCTTAACCGCAGCTTTATTATCGCATATTAACTGAGTTGGACCCTTCAGGGGGAATCCGATTTCTTTCATTATCTTCTTTAACCAAAGTATCTCAGTAATCCCCTTAACGATTCCTCTAAATTCTGATTCAGCACTTGACAGTGAAACTACTTTATGTTTCTTACTCCTCCAAGTCACCAAGTTACCTCTAAGAAGAGTAAAGTAGCCAGCAGTTGATCGTTTTTTGTTAGGATTCCCTCCCCAATCAGCATCCGTGAATACTTCAACATCAAGGTGTCTACTTTTCTTAAACATTATGCATCTTCCTGGTGTGCTTTTGAGATATCGTATAATCCTCATTACTGTCTCCATATGGTGTTCCCGAGGATGATGCATGAACTGGCTCACTACTCCCACCGTGTATGCAATGTCGGGTCGAGTGTGAGCCAGGTAAATCAATTTTCCCACCAACCTTTGGTACCTTTCTTTACTCGCTGGTCTGGCCCCTTCAATTATCTTTAGTTATTGATTCACAGCCATAGGAGTGTCATGTGGTTTGTAATCCACCATGCCAACTTCAGCTAATAAATCCAATATATATTTCCGTTGGGAGATATAAATCCCTCATCTTGACCTAAGAACCTCGATTCCTAGGAAATACTTCAATCCTCCAAGGTCTTTCATTTCGAACTCCTTGAAGAGGTTTTTCCTAAGAGAGCTAATTTCTTCTTCATCATTCCCCGTTATAATCATATCGTTGACATATATTATAAGACAAGTGACTAATTCTCCTCTTTTTTTGTAAAACAAGGTATGATCCTCATTACTCTGTTTGTAGCTATACTGCTTCATTGCCATTGTAAACCTCCCAAACCAAGCACGAGAAGACTGTTTGAGCCCCTATAATGCCTTTTTCAGTTTACATACCTTATTTTCTTGAAAATCATCAGAGAACCCTGGTGGGGGGTCCATATATACCTCTTCTTCCAAGTCTCCATGTAAGAAAGCATTCTTTATATCAAATTGATAAAGAAGCCAATCTTTATTCGCGGCTATTGAAAGTAAAACTCTGATAGTGTCAATCTTTGCAACCGGAGAGAACGTTTCAGAGTAGTCTATACCATATGTTTGTGTATATCCTTTGGCAACCAATCTTGCCTTGTGTCGCTCAATGGTGCCATCAGATTTATATTTTATATTAAACACCCCTCTACACACGACTGCTTTCTTCCCTTGTGGTAACACACAATTCTCCCATATACCATTCCTTTTTAGAGCTTCCATTTCGGTATTCATTGTCGTATGCCATTCAGTCATCTTTTTAGCTTCTTGAGCTGTTTTAGGGATTTGTTCAGAGAGAATAGTAGCTGAAAATGCCTTTGCAATCTTCGTCATTCCTTTCCTGTCCGTTTTTACCGGATATGTAGAAGCACGAGGAACGTGTTCCGGTGAATACTGGTCAGGAGGAACCCCTCTATTTTTTCTTGGGGGAAGAACCGGAGTTTTAGTTTCAACAAATGAACTTCCTGAAATGTCATGATCAGTAGCATTTTGTGAGTTATGACATTGTAAATTGTTTACCTCTTGGTGGACATTTTCTTCGGTTGAAACGCTGGTAGTATCCATGGCATTTGTTTCTTGTTGGACATTGTCTTCGGGAGAATCATTGGTGGTAAGAACTGCCTCGTCAGTCTCCTTTATGTTGGAAGAGGCGTGTTCGGTGGCGCCATCTACCGACTCTGTCGGCACATCCTCAAAGTAACTTTCATATAGCAACCAGTCGAGAAATTCACTTACTTTCTCCCCCTGAGCACGAGATTGGTGGTCAAAAAAATAATCGGATTATAAGAAGTCACAGTCCATGGTGACATGGATTCGACGAGTAACCGGATTGTAACACCGATATCCCATTTGATGAACACCGTATCCAACGAATACACACTTTTCAGCACAAGGATTAAGTTTGTTTCAACTAGTTTTAGGGATATGAACAAAAACCGAACAACCAAAGATACGAGGTGGTAAGGTCATACCAGATGGAATTGTAACTTGGGTGGCAAGCACTTGTAATGGAGTTTTATTTCCTAGACATCGGTTTGGTAGACGATTTGCAAGATACGTAGCTGCAGCAAGAGCTTCTGGTCAAAGAGAATGAGGAACTCTAGATTCAATCATAATAGCACGAGTTTTTTCAAGTAAAGTACGATTTTTTTGTTCAGAAGTACCGTTTTGTTGAGGTGTGTTTGGACAAGTGGTTTGATAGATAAGACCATTTGTTTTGAAACAATTATGCATTATTTGGTTGACAAACTCTGTTCCATTATCAGAACGGAGAATCTGTATTTTTTTTAAATTGAGTCAAAATCATTTTGTAAAAACAAAGAAATATTGCTGGTACTTCCGATTTATGTTTCATGAAGTATATCCAACTAATTCTTGAGAAATCATCCACAAATAAAACAAAGTATCTGATTTGATTATTAGTGGAATTTGGTGTTGGACCCCAAACATCATAATGGATTAGCAAAAAAGTATAATCAACTCTAGTATTACTTTGATTAATGAGACCCTACGATTTTTTGCAAGATGCAGGTTTCACATTTCTCATGAATGGAATTATTCAAAAAAAGACTAGGAAACAAACTCTTAAGATAGCTAAAAGAAGGATGACCAAGTCGTTGGTGCCATAACCAAAGTTACCTTTCGGTTGTTCCGTGAGCAAGCATGGCATGTCCCTTATGAACCACCTCATCAACATAATAGAGACCTCCTTGTTCAGTACCACGCCCAATGATCTCCTTTGTACGAATGTCCTGTAATATGCAAAAAAATGGATACATAAGAACCACACAGTTGAGTTGTTTTGTCACTTGACTAACAGATAATAACTTTAAGGATAGTGAAGGAATGTAGAGGCAGTTTTTAATTTCCATTTTTTCCGAAAAAATAATTGAACCTCCCCCTTTGACTTCACAAATTTCTCCACTAACAGTCTCAATATGGGATTTCTTTGGAGATGACATGTTACCAAAGTCTTTAGGATCATAAGACATGGTGTCTGTAGCCCCGCAATCAAAGATCCAATTCATTGATTTCTCAAACCCTTTACCTCCAACTTTTTCATAGGAGTTCGCCGCCATTCCTCCAAAACCAATACCACTTCCTTGCTCATTTTTAGTCGGATCTTCACTGTCACTTGTAAACGAAGCCCGTTTGACATTAGATCTGAAACGCTGGTTATTTTTCTCCTTATGACCGTCCTCCCACCATTCTGGATAGCCAACCAGCTGGAAACATGTCTCTTTAGTGTGTTTCTTCATCCCACAATGAGTGCAATACAACTTGGATTTATCTTCTTTCTCTTTGGATCAGAATTTAAACCTCTGTGCAGAATCTTTAGCAGCCAAACCCATTCCAATTTCAATCGAGTCACTATTAGAAGAACTTGTTTTTAGTATATTAAGGCTGGCCACTTCCCTTCGTATTGTAGCATATGCTGTTTCCACGGAAGGAAGAGGATTGTTTTTCAGGATTTCTCTCTTGACTGGTTCCAGCTTGTCATTAATCGCCATTAGCAATTGATAGAGTCTTTGTTCTTGAGTCTTCTTATTGTAGATCTGAATGTCTTCTGGGTCTTTCACAGGGTTTGGATCTCGCCTATCTATAGACATCCAGATGTTCTGCAGTTTGTTTCACAAGTCTTCTAGTGTATCGGACCCTTGCCTTAATGAATTAGCCCTCTTATGAAGGTCAAACACCTGTAACGAATCTGTACCAGAACTGTATGTGGTGGCTAACCCATCCCAGAGGGATTTTGCAGTGGGATATTGCGAGACATTATTCACCAAGCTGGATTCAAGATTCTGGATAATCCATGTGAAAATACATTGATCATCTTGTTCCCACCTTGTATATGTTTTGTAAGTTTTGGATGGAGGTGTCGGCTCCCCTGTAATGTGAGAACCTCTCCCCCTTCCCCCAATTGCTTTCTTCATCAGGTTTGCCCATAGGGCATAGTTTTCACCACCGAGTTTAATCCCTAGGGATAAATTCTCGGGGTTAGTTGTTTGTTGTTGTGTTCCAAGACCATTTCTCAGAATGGCAGCAATCTGCATTATTAATTCATCAGGGATTTGACTAACCACGACTTCATTGTCAGCCATCTTTGTTGAGGATGTTCAGAATTCCCAGAATCACAAGTGCTCTGATACCATGTTAACATGCACATGTTCTACGTAGCATCTCAGAGAAATAGCCGCCAGGAAGCGGCTAGGATTTTGTGTTTATTAGAGAATCTCTTTTTTTATTATAATGCAAACCCAAGTAAGGCTCTCAATATATAGAGAACTTAGAGGCCTATACAAGGAAACTTAATACAGTTAATATTCTAACACATTATAATATCAAAACATGCTAATCTCAGTAACACACTTCCCTCCATCACCTTCATAATCACTCTCTTCGTCTCTTGTGCACTCAATATTCTAACAGTGTTAAAGTAATAAATAATAATAAAATATAAAAATTAGATTTTGGGCTTCTAAACAATCTAATTTAGGATCCGAATTTCGTGACAAGTCACGATTTTGACATTTGTTGCGTTCGTCAAGACTTTCGATTTGAGTAGAGCTGTTAGGGGGCCTCCCAACCCGTTAACCCGCCCGGGACCGGACCGGTAAGACCTGTCTGAGACCGGTACGGATAGCTTAGGAAGCGGGTTGGGAGCCAAAATTTTGGACCCGGCTCTCTTACCGGTCTGGACCGGTCCGCCCGGTAACCAGCCTGGTAAGGGAGATATATAATTTTTTTTCCGATCTATGTATATTTTTAACTAAAACCTTAAAAAAAATTATGATAAACTAGTAAATCCGCCCGTTAAGAGTCGGACCGGACCGACTCGACTCTTAACGAGCCGGTCTATCATATTTGGCTCCCTTCGCTTAGCGGTCCGGCTCGACCCGTCCGGTAGCTTAACGCGTCGGTCCCGGTCCCACCCAAACCCGGACAGACCCGACCCGATAACAGGACTAGATTTGAGTATTAATATTGCTCGGTTTGTGATATTCGAGTGAGATACAGGACCTGTTTTTGGAACGACATCAGTTTATAATACACTAAAGCGTATGTTAGGCATGCCAATAGTATCAGGTACCACTCTGAAGCAACCGGAAGATGTGAGGCACCAACACATAAGCCTTGGGGCAGCCACACGCAGGTAGATCGCGGCATGCTGGAACACCCAAGTAGTAGTCGCCCATAAGGCACCACAACTTGTAAGGAATATGGGTCCGTATATTCCGTCTTTTGTATATAAGTAAGAATACCTCGATCTCCACACTAGTGTGATATTGTCCGTTTTGGGCCCACTGGCCCGCACGGCTTTGCTTTTGGTCCACTGGCCCGCACGGCTTTGCTTTTGGTCTACTTCCAAAAGGCTTCATACTAGGTGAGATATGTTCTCACTTATATACCATTGATCCTTCCCATGTTTTACCGATGTGGGATGTGGAACTTTGGTCGCTACCCTAACAAATCCTCCTCTCGAACAAAGTACCACTTTAGCCTCCTCTCAATTGACATCCATCCGCTCACTCTAATCAGGTTGGGGCTGCCTGATCTCTAGAGCCTTTACAGCGGATCTATCTGATCTCGACCATCCTGCCTTGTTCCTTAGCGCCACTCCAAATAAGTACCACCGTCTTGATACACTCCAATCAAGCCACACTGCTTGATGAGTAACGGGCACTCCAAACGAGGATCTCTCCAATCAAGCCACAATGCTTGATGAGCCTCAAATCAAGCCACAATGCTTGATAAGCCACGGGCACTCCAAACAAGGATCTTGAGCATGGCTACTAATTCATCATGTTCGACTAATGAGAATTTCACCTACATCACCCACCACATCGCGTACTGTTTGGGCCTGGAGCTCTGATACCACATGTTAGGAATATGGGTGCGACCAAAGTCCCACATCCCACATCGGTTAAACATGGGAAGAAAGATCAGTATATAAGTTAGGAATACATCTCCATTAGTGTGAGGCCTTTTGGTAGTGGACCAAATGCAAAGTCGTGAGGGCCTTTGGGTTCCAAAGCGGACAATATCATACTAGTGTTGAGATCGGTTGTGTTCTTACTTATATACGGAGGAGGAATATGCGGACCGGACCCCATATTCCCAACATGTTGTATCAGATCTCCAGGCCCAGACAGTACGCGATGTGGTGGGTGATGTAGGTGAAATTCTCATTAGTCGAACATGATGAATTAGTAGCCATGCTCAAGATCCTTGTTTGGAGTGCCCGTGGCTTATCAAGCATTGTGGCTTGATTTGAGGCTCATCAAGCATTGTGGCTTGATTGGAGAGATCCTCGTTTGGAGTGCCCGTTGCTCATCAAGCAGTGTGGCTTGATTGGAGTGTATCAAGACGGTGGTACTTGTTTGGAGTGGCGCTAAGGAACAAGGCAGGATGGTCGAGATCAGATAGATCCGCTGTAAAGGCTCTAGAGATCAGGCAGCCCCAACCTGATTAGAGTGAGCGGATGGATGTCAATTGAGAGGAGGCTAAAGTGGTACTTTGTTCGAGAGGAGGATTTGTTAGGGTAGCGACCAAAGTTCCACATCCCACATCGGTAAAACATGGGAAGGATCAATGGTATATAAGTGAGAACATATCTCACCTAGTATGAGGCCTTTTGGAAGTGGACCAAAAGCAAAGTCGTGCGGGCCAGTGGGCCCAAAGCGGACAATATCACACTAGTGTGGAGATCGGGGTATTCTTACTTATATACAAAAGGCGGAATATACGGACCCATATTCCTTACAAATGGTATCAGAGCATCAGGCCCAGACAGAACGCGATGTGGTGGGTTGTGATGATGTGGGTGCCGAACATCTTGCCAGGAGCCATACTCAAGGTGATTGATCTGCTGGATAGATGGAGTGCCAGATGGCTCATCAAGCATGTGGCTTGATCAAGGAGCGACGCAGATTCATCTATAGATAGGAGCGCCAGAGTGCTCATCAAGCAGGTGGCTTGATCAAGGAGCGGCGCAGATTCATATATAGATGGAGCGTCAGATGGCTCATCAAGCAGGTGGCTTGATCAAGGAGCGGCGCGGATTCATCTAAAGATGGAGTGCCTGATAGCTCATCAATCATGTGGCTTGATCAAGGAGCGGCACAGTGTCATCGAGTAGGCAGATGGAAGTCAATTGAGAGGAGGCTAGAGTGGTACTTTGTTCGAGAGGAGGATTGTTAGGTGCGACCAAAAGTCCCACATCCCACATCGGTTAAACATGGGGAAAAGATCAGTATATAAGTTAAGAATACATCTCCATTAGCGTGAGGCCTTTTGGAAGTGGACCAAAAGCAAAGTCGTGCAGGCCAGTGGGCCCAAAGCAGACAATATCACACTATTGTGGAGATCGGAGTATTCTTACTTATATACAAAGACGGAATATACTGACCCAATATTCCCTACAAATGGTATCAGAGCGTCAGGCCCAGACAGAACGCGATGTGGTGGGTTGTGATGATGTGGGTGCCGAACATCTTGACTCAAGGTGATTGATCTACTGGATAGATGGAGCGCCACGGCTCATCAAGCAGGTGGCGGCTTGATAAAGGAGCGGCACAGATTCATCTAAATATGGAGTGCCTGATAGCTCATCAAGCAGGTGGCTTGATCAAGGAGCGGCACAGTGTCATCGAGTAGGCAGATGGAAGTCAATTGAGAGGAGGCTAGAGTGGTACTTTGTTCGAGAGGAGGATTGTTAGGTGCGACCAAAAGTCCCACATCCCACATCGGTTAAACATGGGAAGAAAGATCAGTATATAAGTTAAGAATACATCTCCATTAGTGTGAGGTCTTTTGGAAGTGGACCAAAAGCAAAGTCGTGCGGGCCAGTGGGCCCAAAGCGGACAATATCACACTATTGTGGAGATCGGAGTATTCTTACTTATATACAAAAGCGGAATATACTGACCTCCACAATCACGTTCCGTCTGGGCCTGGTGCTCTGATACCAGGCCCAGACGGAACGTGATGTGGTGGATTGTGATGTGGGTGAAATTCTGCGAACATCATACCAGAAGCCGAGAGCCATACTCAAGGTGAATGATCTGCTGGATAGATAGAGTGCCACGGCTCATCAAGTAGGTGGCTTGATAAAGGAGCGGCGCAGATTCATCTAAAGATGGAGCATCACGGCTCATCAAGCAGGTGGCTTGATCATGGAGCGGCGCAGATTCATCTAAAGATGGAGCGTCACGGCTCATCAAGCAGGTGGCTTGATCATGGAGCGGCGCAGATTCATCTAAAGAGAGAGTGCCAGATGGCTCATCAAGCAGGTGGCTTGATCAAGGAGCGGCACAGAGCAGATAGATCCGCCCTAAAGCTCTAGAGTTCAGGTTTCTCTTCACCTGACTAGAGTAGGCGGATGGAAGTCAATTGAGAGGAGGCTAGAGTGGTACTTTGTTCGAGAGGAGGATTGTTAGGTGCGACCAAAGTCCCACATCCCACATCGGTTAAACATGGGAAGAAAGATCAGTATATAAGTTAAGAATACATCTCCATTAGTGTGAGGCCTTTTGGTAGTGGACCAAATGCAAAGCCGTGAGGGCCTTCGGGTGCCAAAGCGGACAATATCATACTAGTGTTGAGATCGGTTGTGTTCTTACTTATATACGGAGGAGGAATATGCGGACCGGACCCCATATTACCAACACAACTGTCACGAGACATCGTGAACTGATCTCCAAAGATGTCACCCAAAAACCGAGTAGCCATGAACGCGCTTAGAAACTCCATGCATGCCAAACCCTTTTATTGAGACGATAAAGCCTCCATGAGAGTACCAGCAACATCTTTACCTATATGGTACCTACTAAAACAGAAGAGAAGTTGGCCAAAAGGAAGCAAGCGGACATAAACAAGTCCTGAGAGGCATGAAAAGGATCACAAAACACATGGCGCCGGACGAGACACTCAAACTAGAGTTTTTAAAGAAAGCAGTGGCTCGAGGAAGCAAGAGAAAAGAGTTTTCAGTTGAAAACATATTCTCCAAAGTTTTGGAGGTGAAAATCAAGTAAAAGAATATGCACAAATGCTGAAAGTAGCCCCCAAGGGGTAGCCGAATTGGTTGAGCATGGCATTCTTATAACCAAAAGGTCATGAGTTCGAGTCCCTCTGCATACGCTTTCTCGGCTGAGCCTGTCACCTTGTGTGGTTTACCTTCTGGCGTTGGTTTGCAGGCTATCGCGTCAGACTGAGGGTTTACCCTGTGCGCACTCATTGCACTCTGAGTAGCGGCTGCGGGTTCCCTCCGAGAAAAAAAAAAACAAAACAAATGCTGAAAGTTTATCCACCTTTAAACCATAAGACTCGAAGGAAGAGGGTTGAAGAACAGACTGCTGAAAGTAGTGGAGATTTTGTGTAAACAATGACAGATTTGAAAATTAAATAAAAAAAGCTTCTCTCAGAGAAGCCACAAATTTTATTTTCTTGTTACATTATGTGATCCATACAATGTCAATAGTTGTTTTGTTTTCTTAATTTGTTAATTAAGATTATTCTTATGCGAATTGCTAAAAAAAAGCCAAAATTACTCAGCAAAGTTGCATTTTTCTGTTTTTCACTATTTACAAAATTGTCATTAGTAAAAAAAACTCAAAAAGTCCTTAGAAGTTCATTTAATTACGTTTTATGTTATTATTTACTTCATGAAGTTGCAAAACAGAAAATCTACCCTAACCTAACATTTTACTTCCTAAAATTCACTAAAATCATAAAAACTCAAAACTTAAACTAACCAAAACTCTTTTTTTCAATTTTGTAAAACTTAATAAAATGTTAACAAAACTTGCCGAAATGGTAACAAAACTTGTTTTTCTACAAACCAACATGAACATTGACCCTTGTATCTTTCTATTTTTCTGAAAAAATAATTTTAAAAAGAAAATCAAAAAATGTCTGTTTCCGCCACACGATGGCGTCCAGGTGGTGTTCGTCGTCATCATCTTGTCGAAGAAGATGGTACTTTCCGTCGGGAAAATGGCGTACACGATGGTGCTGACGCCATTGCACGGCGGACACAGGGGTCTGTACGCCACACCCCTGTGTCCGCCCTGCAATGGCGTACAGACCCCTGTTTCCGCCATGCAATGGCGTACAGACCCCTGTTTCCGTCATGCAATGGCGTCAGCACTATCGTGTGCGCCATATCTGTATCGTTTTTTTTCTAATTTTTTAATATTTATCTTTTAATTTTGTCTATTTTTGTAATTTTTTTAGTAGGTTATCATTTACTAAAGACTTATACTAACTAAAAACAATATAAATTTAAAGTAAAACAAAATACTTATTATAGTTTAAGAAACCTTTCGAATAACTAAGATCTAAATATGTTTTTTTTTCAAATAAGTCATTTAAGTGTTAGGATATATAATTAAGTGGTTTTGAAGGCAATTGGTAACATTTTAATTGATAATGGTAGTATTAACTTCTTTAGTTTTATTTCTAGTTCTTTATGTTTAGAGAGAGAGAAAATAAAGAGAAAAGAGAGAAATTTTATTTTTTTAAAAAAATTGTGGTAACTTCACGGAGTAATTTCTTCTATTTATACGATTTCGTGAAAGACAAAATCGTTAAAAAAGATAACTTCACGAAGTAATTTTAAAAATTCAAAACAAGCGACTTCACGGAGTAAAAATAGCTTCTTTTTTTTAGCAATTCCCTATTCCTATTTTATTTACTTTTCACTTTCCTTTGATAAAATAAATAGAGTATTATATTCTTTTCAAATAAAAACAAATAATTACACATTTTAACATATGTGCAATAACATCTCTATAACATATCTTATGTAGTAACGACTAAAGTTATGGTAGGTGTTATGGTAACACAATAAATGAACTCGTAATTACAACATAACTAGCTGGTCTGTCTCCTCATCTAAAAAATGGAGCAGATTTTGTAACATACAAACAATAGTCTTATACATACTGAACTGGCTGAAATTTTCTTAATGACAAGCTATTGGATGTTGTGATAGATCTCTCAGTAAACGGCTGTCAACAAAGCATTGTCACCCTCCCCACATCTGCGATGAACATCTTTCATCCTATCAGCAGACTTGCATATGCCGCTACATGCCCAGTCGAATGAAGCAACGCATGTGTTGCCTGCCTGAGCTTTCCACTCGCAATCTGTCGCACATGTTATTACCATCAGAATTATGGACTAAAATCATGTTTTCAGAATACTAGTAAAAATTTCACTTTTTCTGTTCTCATCCACTTAAAACAAAAACCTAACGGAAACATGTTTGTTTGCACCGTAGTAAATTTTAAAACGCTCATTTTACAGTCTGTGTTTTCTATTGTATTACTATAAATTGATGCTATAATAAAATTGAAAACCGAAAGCGTTTTCATGAACAAAAAGCACCGTAGTATCTAAAATTAACGAGAACCTAGAGGTTACCTGTTGTACCACAACATAAACTGCGGTCATCTATTTGCTCTGCGTCCAACCCGATAAACCATGACCCCAAAGAAACATCTTCGTTAGCGTACTTATGTAGCATGTCCCTATATACATTTCCATCTTGTCAGGAAAAAGTTGAACAGGTGTCCAAACTAAACAACAACAACTTACTTGTTGGTAGATATATAAGAAGCCAATTCTTTAGATATAGCATAAAGCTGGCCTGTGGCATGACGGAAATATCTGTTTCCTTCCTCCCCGAATTTCCAATACTCAGGTTCATGGTATCTCACTCCTCTAGTGATATGGTCAGAAAACAAGCATGTTAAATTAAATTTTGTTAGTTAGAAATACGATTTCAAATTTTGCTTGGCTTACTTTTGTGCAAGTACGGGACCGGATTTCATGCAACCAATGTACACCCTAGGACTTGCGCGATGTCTAGCCAAATTTGCTCCAAGTGTTGCTGCCAAATAAAGGTGTTTAGACCCAATGCATAAACATTATTAAGAGCCAAACAATAAGAAACCCCGGATATGGTAAACAGTACCATATACATTAGTCTAGCTAACACAATAAAAAGGTTTAAGCGTAGCATAGATGGCAACATCAGGTAACTGGCTTACCAACTCAAACACATAATTGCACAATGTCCAAGTAAAAAAGACTGACATTTAATGCAAATATGTAACTAAAAAAAACATATAACCGTGTGGTGCAACTTGGCATGTAAAGTGATGATAGTAGGCATGAAACATGGAAACTTGTACAAAACAACTTGCTGTACAAGAATATGGTGTTTGACGAGAATATAATATAAACTCCTAAGGCTGAACTAATTAGGCTGAGTAAGTCTCCAGGCAATTCGTACCTATGTTTACGTGTACATCGTCGTCGACTTTAACATAGAAATCTGCGTCCCACAAGGCAACAGCAGTAGCAAAGTATATCTTCGTCTTGGCTGACAACTCTAGGTAACCCTCAACATGTTCCTGCTCGAACAGAATCAAAAAATACAATAATTATACTGTACTGATATACACATAATCGCACAGCTTTCACTAATAATATATGTTTCTGTGTCTTAATCTTTGTTGTGTAGAAAATATTTTTGCTTTAATTGATATGGCTGTATATCGGCTCGGACCAGTCACCTTTATAAACAGCATCCCAAGCTCAATCTAATGTGAGCAGAAAGAAGCAGTGGGTTTAACTGCCGAGAGAATGGCACTGGTGAGGTGGCTGCAAAGGCGGAATCTTAGCTGAGATGACCACTCCGGACAGAATCATTACCCATGAGCTAGTGAAGTTCCATCTGTAACCCTCGTCTATGAGCTGGGTAGAGTAATGTATTGACTACTTATATGCCATGAATGGTACAATTGGTAATTATCCTATTGCCCTCAAACTACCCTATATATATTTGTTAGTAGGAAAGTTTGTAGCAACTAAGTAATTATTAGCGAGTAAATAGTATAGAAGAATTGCCATATTTGGAGTGGTACGATTTTAACCATATCATTACCATCCTACTAGTTTCGCATTTCAACTTTCAGTAAATCAAGCATTTTGGTTAGAAACATTACCAGTCTCAAAAAGTCACCATGCTTTCTGTCTTCTGCCTCGATTGCTCTATCAAGGATACCACCAGGCGAAGCACTGTTAAAGGAAAAACAAGGTCAGCATGTATAACATAGAATTAATATATATAGAACTTCTATACGACATAACTGTTTCGTTATTAACTACAACTAGTATACATATGCAAGCAAAGAAAAGTACCATATACGATAGTTGTATAACACATCTTTCAATTATATTAGCGGATAACATTGTAACAGCTGCTGGATTTTAAGAACTCTCGAGAAAAAGATTAAAACAAAACAAAACAGAACAAAAGAACCTAATATTTAAAAAGAAAGCAAATATCGGATTGAGCTCAAACGAATGTTCCCACCTATGACCAATTACAAAGCGCATCACAATGCCTTTTTCTTCCTCGAGTTTCTTCCTTTTATCACCTAGTGTTGTATACAAAAGAAAAAAATTAAACAGACACAAAAAATATATATTATACTAAATCACTCAATCATATGACTTACTAATGGATAAAATAATTAGCTAAGCATAGCTACTACAGACCTGGTGGCATCCAAGTAGCACGAACTGAATCTCTTCTCTTTCTACTGTTAAAAGCAGTATTAATTCCAACGACCATCAGATATTTCCTTCTAGTGTCTGCTTCGCTGTTTTTTAAATCACCTGATATAGGAGAACCATTTAAAATAGATTCTTGCGCTTTCTTTGCTGCGGCCAACTCCATCTCCAATTCTGATATTGTTTTATCCAAGTTGCTGCATATTTATGGAGTCAAAATGATTGTGACACTTGTAATTCAAGTAAAACCTAGATATGCAATTCCTGATTTTCGCTTACTCGATAGTGGTGTGAGTCCTTGAAACTTCTCCTAAAACACCTTTTGATTCATTATCGACGGCCTTCATAACAAAAAGTAAAAAAGAATCAAACATCTAAGTTCTCACTTCGACATGCAATAAGTATTTAATTGAAAAAATCTTGACAAAATACACCAATTACAGTCTGTAATGAAGATTGTCACAATCTCAAAGGAAGGTTTTGCTACTAAATCTTTTCGTAAAATATATTCCTAGTATTATTTGTGTCACCTTAACGATCCTCCAATCGAAACATATAAATCATAAAAATGGTCCAGATTATTAAGCTACAGATGGAAAAAAGAACACTTACCGGATCACAACCCCCTGCTACTAGCTTTGGCTTATTATCTTCAACCTCTGGCCTCTTAGATATATTCATAACTTCTGGAACTGTCCACATCCTGTTACCAACTTTAAAAATTATTACTTGATCACACTAATGGATGTCAGCTTGCATATCTTTCATAATAGCCATACAAAGAAAGACATTTCTTGTAGATATTAATTTTGAGTTCTCATCTCTCTCTAGAGCCAAAAGTGACAACTTCAAAATCAACGTTCATGCTTCAGCTGGCATAGTTATAGTAGTTACACAATATAAGGATCTACTGTAATTACTAGCCTCAAAATTATATACCCAAACAGCTAATTCATTTAGTCAGTCAAGTAGATACAATACTACTGTCAGATTCAGATTCAGGAACCAGAATGGCAAGATCTCCCCAAGTGAATTTCAATGTTCAATTCTCAATTATGCACATGAGTCAAAACCCATCAGGATCCACGCCCATAAACTCATACAATCAAAACTTTTCTTCTAAAATCACAAAGGAAGACCATAAGATTAAATTAGAAACTAAGCCTAGAGCAGAACAAACTCAAGAACCAAAATAATATAAGTTAAAATCAAAGAAAATGATAGAAGTACCGGTCAGAGAACAGCATCCCGGTACAAAAACAAGCGACACAGAGCAGAAAAACCCATTTCCTTGACACGGAGCTCTTAGTAGCTGAGTCTACTCTTCTGCTTTTCCAAGACATGCTAGTGTGCAGTTTCTTTCAACTCTTTAGCTCAATCGAAGTAATAAAGTAAGCCACTGCCCATCGATTCACCTGAATTTCTCAGATCCAACGGAAACCCAAAAAGGAAATGTCGGAATTCGACACCAGCTGTAAAGTTAAGTAATGTGCTAGCTCTTGTTTTTCTTTCTAATGAAGTTTTTTAGGGAGGTTGAGATATCTCTCTCTCTCAACTGTTGAAGATTGAAAAAACAAGACTAGAAGTCGGTCTTGGTGAGATGAAATGGGTGACCAAACGACCAGGGGTGCTTGTCGCTTCAAATTGTTTTAGTATTTAAGGTTAGATCCTTTGGTTTTGAATATTATCAGCCTGTAATTACGAGTGATGTAGTTTGTAATGACACGGGGTTGGGTCATATATCTCTATCACTTTTGAAATAGACATAGTATAAACAATAAACATTTGAAATCATTTCTTGAAATAGACACAGTATAAACATTTGAGATAGACGGTCCATAAATATCCTCTTTTATATTAAAAACGTGCTAAAAGCAATATATCACCGATCGCAATAATTTTATCTTGGTTTGTTTTATTAAAGTTTGGTACTATTTAAACCATCCAAGATCTAAAAACAAAACTATTATCCACTTATTATCTATATCTATGTTTGGAAAAAATCGATTTCATTCAAATAACATTTTAAATATTAAAAACGGGATAAAAGTCGATATATCACCGATCGCAATAATTTTATCTTGGTTTTTTTTATTAAAGTTCGGTACCATTTAAACCATCCAAAATCTAAAAACAAAACTATTATCCACTTATTATCTATGTTTGGAAAAAATCGATTTCATTCAAATAACATTTAAAATATTTTAAAATATTTTTACTTGTATAACAAAGAATTTTTTTTTATCTTTATTTTTTATCATATGATTTTGATTGTATTTTTATTTGAATTTGACATTTGATTTTGGATATATGTTTAGGTAAGTCTATTGAACTGTTTAGGTAATTCAATTTTTTATTTCTTCGTGATTTTTTATAATTCAAAAAAGGTAGCTCGATTCTATTATCTTCGTGATTTTTGGTATTCAACTAGTATTCCTTTGATTTTGTAGTTGAATTGTTGTTTTGTAATAAGTTTTGATCGTTTTTAGTGCATTTTGTGTTTCTGGAAAATTTGGTTCGATAAAGGATTTACAGCTGAAACGAAGAAGATAAAGTTTTGAAGATGTGAAACTTGTTCACTTTAAGTGTTGATAGATGTGAAATACTTTTATTTCTGACTCGTAGATGCAAAATTTGTGTAATGGTATATGCGAAACGTTTGTATTTTTTTTACTGATAAATGCGAAACTTGTGTATTTTTTATACTGATAGTGTTAGATGCTAGGTGTTGAAACCATATAATGAGAAACCAATATAAAGTATAATTTTAAAAAAAAACATATCATTAGTTGTTTAAAAGAAAAACAATGGTATCTTTAGGGTTTTTTATGAGTTACAATTTAAAAGATACGAACTTTTAAATTTTTAATGTTTAGAGTGTAAATGAAAACGAGGAGTGTCACGAAGAAGAAGTGAAACCTTTTTTTTATGCAAAACATTTTTAAGTTTGTACTTCCATGTACGAAACCATGCAATTATGATAGAGACGAAACCAAACCAACTATAATAGATTATAAACATGCTAACTATGATAGATGTGAAACCATGCACATGATAGATGTGAAACCATGCACATGATAGATGCGAAACCATATAATGAGAAACGAGTGTAAAATATTTAAAAAAAAATCAAAACGTATCATAAGTGATACTAGTTTTGTTTGTCTTAAAAACAAAAGAAATGGTATTTTCAGATTTGTTTTTTCTTTTTATGAGTTAGAGTTTAAAAAATACGAATTTTAAAATTTTAATTTTAAAGTGTCAACGAAATACAAGTCTGTTGTGAAGAAAGTGTGAAACGTGGTTTTGCTAGATGCGGAACTTTTCTAAGTTTGTACTAGTAAATGTGAAACCATGCAATAATGATATATGCGAAACCAACTATGATAGATGTTAAATTATGTCAACTATGATAGATGTGAAACATGCATATGATAGATGCGAAACATATAATGATAAACCATTGTAAAATATAATTTTTTAACAAAAAATCAAAACATATCATGAGTGGTACAAGTTTTCTTTTACAAAGACAAAACCAATAGTATTTTTAAATTATTTTTTTCGAGTTATAGTTTAAAAAATATGAATATTGAAAATTTAAATTCTTTTAAAATGAGATTTATTTATTGTCAAAACTAGGGATGATAATTGACCGTCCGCGGGTCGGGCTCGGACCGGCCCACCTGAGCCCGTTTTTTGGACACTTGAACCCGAACCAGACCCGACCCGCTCCCGGACTCGTATTTCAAACCCGAGCCTGTTCGTCCATGTTTGTCGGTCAACCCGACCCGACCCGACCCGCGGACATTAATTTTAATATTTTTCAATTTGTTTTAAATATATTAATTTATTTTTTTGTATATTATTATTATATATATAAATATTAATTTTTATATATTTTTATAATTTTCAGGCCGGAACGAGTCGGACAAACTAGAAACCCGAACACGGCCCGGCCTGGTTGCGGGTTACAATTTCTTAACCCGGACCCGGCCCGTTTTATGTTCGGACCGGACAAAATCCCGGTCAGGCCGAATCGGACCGGACAGCAACCGAATTGTCATTCCTAGTCAAAACTATTTTATGTATTTATTTTTTCAATTAAATAGGTTTTTAATACTTTTAAAGCATTGCAATATTATCCCTATAACATAGGGATTATATTGTTGGAGGGATCTAGGTGGATTTTTAGAGATCTAAAAATCCACTCTTTTATGTATATAATACATTTAGTATTAAATAATAAGAAATAGACTTTAATTTAAATAGGAAATATCAAAATTGGAACTCATAAATCATTTATATTATTTATATTTATATATTTATATATATCATTCGTTTCGAAATATATATAATATAATGAAGGGTTAATTCTAGTAAGATAATAGAATAATTAAAAATTATTGTTTAATGGGTTTTAGTTTAGTTAATTCTAATAAGTGTATCTAGAATATTATATATTATGTGAATATAATATACACGGGCAGAAACTAATGAACTATGTACCAAATCCCACATTAATACGAGATAGACCGTATCACCTACTTGCCAGATGTCACCTTATTGTTCTTCTTTCCGGGTTTGTGATCCAAACGAAAACGGGTATACTCTTTAGATATGTACTTTTACCTTTGACGCCTCGATTATTTGCAAGTCCGGAGAAACGAAATGTGTGACTACATTTCCAAGATTACCAGAAACCAATGGTTTAATGAGAAGGGTTTCAAAATTTTGTAAGAAATTGAGATTAGACTTCCTATTTTGTCTTAGTACATCATAAACGTAGATCTGAATGCATCGATAATGCAATAAGTTCACTTTTTTCTGATTGTCAGGATTGCATCAAATATTTTGAGATTCGATAAATACAATCAACTTGATTAGTTTCATCAAAAAAATTTATCAGAAGACCAAAGAGAAATAAAATGTAGTAATAAATCGATAAAAACAAAATTTGAAATTATGTTCTGAACAATCTCAGATTTTAGTTTACATTCCATGCTCAAATGATTCAAATATAGAATGTTTTAGATTTCAAAAAATATATTTGTTCGTGTGTGAATAGTACATATGTAGTGGAGAAGGCTTGATGAAAGTTTGTGAACGGAAACAATATCGGTGAAAAAGGTTGAAAGTAGGAGCACCACAACCGATACAGTGTATTTAACACTCAGTAGGATTACTTATTAAATATTATTTTTCCATAAGTAGTCTAAACAAAAGTGTTTTTAACTATTTTAATTTCATTGTATATATTTATCTAAACGGTCTTCTATTCTGTTAACCCTACTATTTCTTCTACTATTCTACTTTAAGTTTTTTTTTCGTGTTCTTCAAATCATTGAGGAATATCAATGGATTTTCGTTCATTCTAATAAAATAATAGTCTTATAACGGTTATTCTTAATACAGCAACAGTCTTAATACATAATACAGATATTTCTAATATAGGTAACATGATTATTTTTTATATTTTTAATTTAATAACAAGATTTATTGGTGTTAATCTTAACACGTGAAAGAAATTCCTACATAAAAATGAATAATATAATTGGTGGTGGTGGTGACCGTGGTGGTGGTGATGGTCGTGGCGGTCGTAGTGGTCGTGGTGGTGGTGATGGCGGCGGTGACGGTGGTGGTGGTGGTGACGGTGGCAGTGGTGGTGGCGGCGGTGACGGCCGTGGTGGTGGTGGTAGCGGTGACGGCTGTGATGGTGGTGGTAGTGGTGGTAGTGGTGACCGTGGTGGTGGTGGTGGTGGTCGTCGTCGTCGTGGATGTGGTCGTGGTGGTGGTCGTGGTCGTGGTAGTGGTGGTGGTAGTCTTGGCGGTTGTGGTGGTGGTGGTCATGGCGGTGGTGGTGGTGGAGGTCGTGTCCGTGGTTGTGGTCGTGGTGGTTGCGGTGGTTGTGGTGGTGGCAGTGGTGGTGGAGGCGGTGGCGGTTGTGGTGGTGGTGGTCGTCTTCGTGTTGGTGATGGTAGTCGTGGTCGTGGAGGCGGCGGTTATGGTTATGGTAGTTGTGGTGGTGGTGGAGGCGGTGGCGATAGTGGTCGTGAAGGCGACGGTGGTGGTCATGGTGGTGGCGGTCGTGATGTTGGTGGCGGTGGTGGTGGTCTTGGTCGTGGTCGTGGCCATGGTCATGGCCGTAGTGGCGATGATTATGGCCGGGGTGGTGGCGGCGGTTGTGGCCGTGATGGTGGTGATGGTCGTGGTTATGGCCGTGGCTGTGGTGGTCGTGGTCGTGGTGGTCATGGTCATGGTGGTGGAGGCGTTTGTGGTGGAGGCGGCAGTGGTCGTCGTGGTGGTTGCTGTGGTGGCGACTAAGGTCGTGGCCGTGGTGGCGACCATCGCGATAAACATCTTTCGGTCGCACCTCTAAGGCCACTAACTTCTTTAGCCACCAACTAAAAATCTTTGGCTTTGTATTTTGGTAAGACAATTTCACAAAAGATTGGAAACATGGAAAGTAGTTATATATCTAACAATATAGCAAACCGATAAAACTAGCAAGTTCTTCTTTTTTTATCTTCAAAATTTCTCATAATATGTTGTTGAGTAAGGAAAATAGAAAGGTCTATCCAGCATAATTATCTAGTATAGGTGATCAGGTTATAAGGGAATAATCAAGTGTTGTTGTCGTCAATGAACTCTGCTCATTTTATTCATTCTTCTAAGATTTTTTTTAGAACGAGACAAGGATCTGACCAAATCTTTAATAATATTTTCATCACAACCACCACGCGGTACGGTGGACTCTCGTGCATGTCTTTTGTAACCACCAAATGACAGATTGGCCTCTTATGGACCAGTTTATCGATGTGGTAAGAAACAAGTATCGACGTCTATCCGGACAAAGTCTATCTTTTGCAAGCTAAAGTGGTCAGACCATTAGGTTGGAACAAAGGGTCACTTTATATCTGGATCAATTGGTACTATGTTTGTATTATGATGGGTACGACTTGGCTTTGTATTTGGCATTTCCTCATACTCATCCAGCGCACTCCTAATATCGGTAAAAGTTTTGCATGCACACGAACTTTGTGGTGCGTTTGATTAACTAAAAATAAAATCGAATAATAAAATAAATTAATCAGAGATCTAGAATTAAGCGATTAATTAGTACTTTAAAATATAATCAATTTACAATATAATGTCACGCACACTCATAATCTAATCCATAACAACCTTATATATACTAAAAATCATAAAAAAAAACTCTAAAGTAAAAACTAAAAACTCACAAAAATAAAATTCTAAAATATAGAAGAATCATTAATTGAATCAACCATATCGAAGTCACAGAAAATAATTAAATCATAAATAGAGGTATATTTTTATCTTTAACATAGTTTATATTTCAAATCTTGTTAAAAATCGCAAGTTTGGGTTTATTTGGTTCTTGACAATGTCGACACAACACGTCGACATCAGTATCGAAAATGGAAATCTATGTTGACATGATACATTATGTATGGAATATCGATGTGACAATGTTACATTGGATGTCAAAATTCTCATTCAATTCCGCCTTGTAACGTTGATATGCCTTTATTTGTTGATATAAATGGTCTCATTATGTTACATTGTTGATGCATCACGTTGTCATTATTAATGTTTGTGTTGATATGACGTGTTGAAATTGCCAGCAGTGTTGACATTCAACGTCTATTTTTTTATATTTGGAAATTAGTACCAATGGGTTACATCGACATAAAGAAATCCAAGGAACCTAGATTTGTTATGTGTATATATTGTACATACGAGTGATGATTAAAATTATTTAAGTTTGTATATTTTGATTGTAAGTAATCAAAACTAATACACAACCAATTTTTTTGAAGCATTCACAACTAATACGGAATATAATAAACTTGAACTTGAAGAATAGAACAAAGTATGGGTTGAAGTATTGAATACAAAATAATTAAAAAAAAATTACGATAACGAAAGACCTCCAAGATTAATATTTTTTGCGATATAATCGAACCGTATAAGAAGCAACCTAAAAATCCTAATGTGAGAGCATAAGAAGCATATAAAAGTTGATTGTCCATTTAGACTTATGGCTCCAGTTGAATGTAACTATAGTTTGTGGACTCTAATAGTAATATATATAATACATTATCGTGAGCTTGTGGAATCGTTAGAAGGATTAGCTGAAGCGAGAAGGTTAAAATAGATGAAAAAATATTCATTATGAAATTGTCTACGACTGGTTTTCATCCACGAGAATTATTACTCAAGAATGAGAAACAAAAAAACCTATCCAATATATATATATAATATCTATGACGTAAGATGCAATCATCGAAAAATTAATCAAGTAGTTAAAGAAAAGTTTTTATTTGAAGATAATTTTCCCTTATTTATTATTCAGTTCAATCACGAGGTAACATATATGAAAATGGATCGTTATTGTTGTTTTCAAGTTATAAGTTACGCTTTGTTCGGTCTTCAAGATCTGTGGCCAAGTGTGAGCGAATAAATTATAAGCGAAATCATATCGGACTTGCCTTTATATTAAGTTGTTTACGTTAGTCGCAAAAAAACATATAAAAAAATGAAGAGGCTCGCATAATTTTATCTTATTTTAAACTTTAATAACTGGATGCTACTACCAGATATTTGTTTCGTTTTCGTGATCGTGTTTAATTGTATTGTATGTACAAATTAATCTAAGTGACCCATCAATTTTTTTTACCTTTTAAAATGTATTTTTCCACCTTTTTAATAAAGAAAAAAAGTTTGCATCTCTCACGTGAATGAGAATCATTTTATTAGGGTGAATAAATTTATGATTTCAATTGCTTATTAAGATCATAAAAAAATTGTTATCAATTTAGATCTTAAGATCCAACCAAACGCATCGATCTCTCGTTCCCATTGGTTGGAAATATTTTTGTAAAGACAAATTTTTCTCTTTGATGAATCTATTCTATGATTGGAGTCCGATATAAATGCAAATTCATAGAGTACTTAACCAAAAACAAAGACTTCCAAGCCTTACAAAAGGTTAAAAACATATATTTGTAATAATTATATTGTAATTTTATTTGGTCGTAACATGATTCACATTATTGTTAAATTATGTATTTTCCTACTCTTATATTTTTATTTTTATTTAAGTTTCAAATATTTAACTATAACAATATAAAACAACATCCACGAACAAACACAATAAATTCATAACATAATGAAAACTAAACAGATATACATTAAAATATAATAAATAACATAAAAGAAAACACATAAATATGAGATACGTATAGCACAACATTTTAGATAGAGTTATACTCATAAAAAATATATACTTATTAGTAATTAGCTTTTGTATCCACTTGGTCAGCAATGCAAACCCTCAATTCTCCTAATATATTAATGGAACCGGTAATACGTAAATCAAACAATTTGCGTGTTTTTTTCCTTACATTATACACGAGGTTGAATATTTGAAAAATATGAACCAATTTTTAATATTTGAACATGGTATAAAATTCTTCACGATCTCGTATAGGTCACATCAAACATGCACAACATATATGATTCTATTATACGTATATTACATTATACATACAACTTCATAAAAAACTCATTTGTTTCATATGAAAATGTTATCTTTGGTTTGGTTTATATTTGGGCTGGGGGTAGTTTGGTAAAGTGTTTTGGTAAGTTTGAAGTATTTTGTGTTTAGTGTGAGGAATAGTGAGATAATTAAGCAGTCTGCTTGTATTGAATATTGATCACTCTCATTAATGAGAGTGGTTGG
Source organism: Limnanthes douglasii subsp. nivea (assembly GCA_036936605.1). Taxonomy (NCBI): domain Eukaryota; kingdom Viridiplantae; phylum Streptophyta; class Magnoliopsida; order Brassicales; family Limnanthaceae; genus Limnanthes; species Limnanthes douglasii. The sequence continues at coordinate 90,081,107 of JAUPFV010000001.1, read as the reverse complement.
GGTATTTATACTTTTAATTTAATGACCCATGGGCTTACCGAGTCAAGTTGTGAAACTGGGTCAAGTTTAAGGACTCATTAGTCTTTTAAGTAGATTGACAAATAGATTAGTCAAAAGGTGTTGTACATTTGTCATGTCCAAATTTCTTAGTGGTGTGTTATAGTCCGAATTACCCCAGTTTGGATTAACTGGTAGGTTGTGTCTGAAGTATCTAAACTCATCAATCTTCACATCAACAACGACTTGCAATAAGTGGTTGTCTTTTTGGGTAGTCTATTATATATCGTAATTCTTGAATATTTTTATTTTTATTACATTTATAGGTGGATACGTGAGAGAGTTTTGATGGGTATATATATAGGCTTTGAACAGTGATTCGTCCCTCGACTATCGCGTTTGGTGGCAGATAGTCCCTGGACTTTCAAATGTCTGTTGGCAGTCCTTGGACTATCGCGTTTGGATAAAGTTAGTCCAGAGGATCCTCTGATCCACCAGATGCTGCCACCTCTCTCCATACTCCTCAGTTTTTTGTGTCACCAGTAGTCCCTTGAATTTAGGTCAAACCCCAAACTTAGTCCGAGACATTAAATGACCCACCTACCCCTTTAATTTCCAGCTTGGCATTTAAAACTAAATCAATTTGTCCATGTAGCATTATTATGCATACATGTAATATTTTTCCCCAAATTCATTTATAACAATATCAATCAGTGCGTTACATTGGTACATTTTTTGTTTTAATTAATTTAATTTAATTTATTATAATAATTAAACCAAATCTAACCCTAGATTTTCTGCAAACCTGAACAGACTTCACTCTTTTCGAATTCCAATCCCTCAACTTTCTCATCCCCTCTCTCCGTTGTTCTACAGCAAATCCCCAAATCAAACCCTAATCTAAACCCTAAATCTATACTCAAATCGAAACACAAACCCTAAATCTTCTTTCTTTGTATAAAAAACATCAATTGAGTTTGATTTTTTTTTGTTTTATGTATCAGTGATTTGCCAGAATGGAATCGCATGTTAATGGAGTTGCTTCTTCATCAAAGACTCAAAATTTAACAGCGTTAGACAAACAACCTTTTTCCAGTAATAGAGTTGCTTCTTCATCAAAGCCCCATATATCAACCTTTATAGTAGGCAAACAACCTCTTTCGAAACACGGGACTCCTCGTCCTTCTCGAACTCAATCGCCACAGTCCAGAAGAGGGCCATCTTCTTCCTCAACCCCAGTATCCTTTCATAGGAGTCAAAATAAAAGCTTATTTTCTTTGTTCCTACCAGATTTGGTTACAGAGTTTTTGAAGAACGCAAAACAAAAGTAGATTTTTATTTTCTTTAGTGAAAGAAAAACAGGAACCAAAAGTCAAGGTAGTATTTTTCTTTGTCTTCTTCTCGGATTCGGATTCAGTTTTGTTTTTCTTTTCTTTTACTTTACTCTCTCTCCCTTTTTCTAAGATAGAAAGTTTCTATGTTTTACTGAAAAACCGATTTTTTAGTTATGTTGGTGAACCCTTTTTAATGGTGAATAGTTTTGTGGGTTTCAATCTTCTTTTGATTTCATTTGATTTTCCTATTTTCTAAGTTTTTTTAGTTCTTAAAAGTACAAGCTTGAAACCTGTGATTTCTTAAGACATATTGACTAGCGAAAGAGATTGATTTGAAACTGGTTGCTTATTTTGACCGAATGTTTTTTATAATTGTTTAGGTGAAAGTTTAAATTTAGTGTTACAAAATGGTTGGTTTTGGTTAGTTGAAAAGTCTTCTTGAACTATTGAATGAGTGCTTTTCTTGTATTAAACTTGTTTTTTCCTTTCAGCTTTACTTTTAATTGTTGACTGCAAATAAGATTGAACTCTGGTTGCGTTTCTCTTACTTAACAAAGCTGAATTTGACCTTCTTCTCATTTAATATGTTTTTTCACTTGTTTGATAAATTCTGTGCAGGTCAATAAAATCTCTAGGATCGTTGGGATTGGTTATTAATCTCTGTTGGATATCGAGGTAATTGTAACACTGCTATATGGATATTGTAACACGCAGTATTTCGGAAGCCAAATAAAGCTTCACAAACACAGAACTCAGTGAATGCAGAAGAAGTAGTGTTGAGAAATCTTTGGGAAGTGGCGAAGTGAGTAACTCGTGTGATTTTTTCGAAAGCAGAAAGACAAGTATATATGGGGAAAACACAGGAAGTGATGTTAGTGAAGAGAGCTATTCCATTAGTTTAAACTAGGTGATTATGTAGAAATTTCTCGATTATGAGTTCTCTAAAAAAAAGGTGATTAAATGACACGTAGGATTCATTTAATAGGTGACACGTAAATAGGTTGAGCAATTGATATATAGAGAGGTTAGGTGTGACTCAAGATAAGATAATGGTTTGTATGCCTCATTGACTTTATTTTTACTCCCAAATATTTTACTTTACAAAAGAAACGTGAGTAAAAAACAACAAATATGATTATTATGGAGAATATCAACGCAAGCTTACATCTAATCAAATATTCTTTAGATTATGTGACATTTGCAGTAGGTTAAGCAACCCAATGACACATACGTCACCAACTTCAACCGTTAGGTATACACATTGATTAAATAATGAACAAAACACTTATATGGGACTCAATATTGATAAAACCTTACAAGTGTAAAAATATAATTATGTAAAAATAATAAAAAGTACTAAACAATCAAGGGTTAAAAATATGTACTTGGAGTAGTCGTAACCAATATTGATTATAACTAAATTATTGAGCTTATTTACCACCCTTACTTTTATTACTTCTCGTATTTGAATAGTACAACTGGATAAATATGATACATATATCATACTAAACTCAACTTACTTTGCTGATAATGATAATAGTAAATGCGTGAATCTCGATAAGATAATCATAATGTTCATTATGGTATTCGGTGATTATTGATACTTTTCTTGGAGTATTAGATTCTACTCGGATGTCACCAACAAATATATATATATATATATATATATCAAACAAGAGGCACGCACGCGGTAATTTAGTTATTTAATCAACTTTCTCATCCCCTCTCTCCGTTGTTCTACAGCAAATCCCCAAATCAAACCCTAATCTAAACCCTAAATCTATACTCAAATCGAAACACAAACCCTAAATCTTCTTTCTTTGTATAAAAAACATCAATTGAGTTTGATTTTTTTTTGTTTTATGTATCAGTGATTTGCCAGAATGGAATCGCATGTTAATGGAGTTGCTTCTTCATCAAAGACTCAAAATTTAACAGCGTTAGACAAACAACCTTTTTCCAGTAATAGAGTTGCTTCTTCATCAAAGCCCCATATATCAACCTTTATAGTAGGCAAACAACCTCTTTCGAAACACGGGACTCCTCGTCCTTCTCGAACTCAATCGCCACAGTCCAGAAGAGGGCCATCTTCTTCCTCAACCCCAGTATCCTTTCATAGGAGTCAAAATAAAAGCTTATTTTCTTTGTTCCTACCAGATTTGGTTACAGAGTTTTTGAAGAACGCAAAACAAAAGTAGATTTTTATTTTCTTTAGTGAAAGAAAAACAGGAACCAAAAGTCAAGGTAGTATTTTTCTTTGTCTTCTTCTCGGATTCGGATTCAGTTTTGTTTTTCTTTTCTTTTACTTTACTCTCTCTCCCTTTTTCTAAGATAGAAAGTTTCTATGTTTTACTGAAAAACCGATTTTTTAGTTATGTTGGTGAACCCTTTTTAATGGTGAATAGTTTTGTGGGTTTCAATCTTCTTTTGATTTCATTTGATTTTCCTATTTTCTAAGTTTTTTTAGTTCTTAAAAGTACAAGCTTGAAACCTGTGATTTCTTAAGACATATTGACTAGCGAAAGAGATTGATTTGAAACTGGTTGCTTATTTTGACCGAATGTTTTTTATAATTGTTTAGGTGAAAGTTTAAATTTAGTGTTACAAAATGGTTGGTTTTGGTTAGTTGAAAAGTCTTCTTGAACTATTGAATGAGTGCTTTTCTTGTATTAAACTTGTTTTTTCCTTTCAGCTTTACTTTTAATTGTTGACTGCAAATAAGATTGAACTCTGGTTGCGTTTCTCTTACTTAACAAAGCTGAATTTGACCTTCTTCTCATTTAATATGTTTTTTCACTTGTTTGATAAATTCTGTGCAGGTCAATAAAATCTCTAGGATCGTTGGGATTGGTTATTAATCTCTGTTGGATATCGAGGTAATTGTAACACTGCTATATGGATATTGTAACACGCAGTATTTCGGAAGCCAAATAAAGCTTCACAAACACAGAACTCAGTGAATGCAGAAGAAGTAGTGTTGAGAAATCTTTGGGAAGTGGCGAAGTGAGTAACTCGTGTGATTTTTTCGAAAGCAGAAAGACAAGTATATATGGGGAAAACACAGGAAGTGATGTTAGTGAAGAGAGCTATTCCATTAGTTTAAACTAGGTGATTATGTAGAAATTTCTCGATTATGAGTTCTCTAAAAAAAAGGTGATTAAATGACACGTAGGATTCATTTAATAGGTGACACGTAAATAGGTTGAGCAATTGATATATAGAGAGGTTAGGTGTGACTCAAGATAAGATAATGGTTTGTATGCCTCATTGACTTTATTTTTACTCCCAAATATTTTACTTTACAAAAGAAACGTGAGTAAAAAACAACAAATATGATTATTATGGAGAATATCAACGCAAGCTTACATCTAATCAAATATTCTTTAGATTATGTGACATTTGCAGTAGGTTAAGCAACCCAATGACACATACGTCACCAACTTCAACCGTTAGGTATACACATTGATTAAATAATGAACAAAACACTTATATGGGACTCAATATTGATAAAACCTTACAAGTGTAAAAATATAATTATGTAAAAATAATAAAAAGTACTAAACAATCAAGGGTTAAAAATATGTACTTGGAGTAGTCGTAACCAATATTGATTATAACTAAATTATTGAGCTTATTTACCACCCTTACTTTTATTACTTCTCGTATTTGAATAGTACAACTGGATAAATATGATACATATATCATACTAAACTCAACTTACTTTGCTGATAATGATAATAGTAAATGCGTGAATCTCGATAAGATAATCATAATGTTCATTATGGTATTCGGTGATTATTGATACTTTTCTTGGAGTATTAGATTCTACTCGGATGTCACCAACAAATATATATATATATATATATATATATATATATATCAAACAAGAGGCACGCACGCGGTAATTTAGTTAATTTATCTTGAAAATTGGTTAGTTACAATAATAAAACCTTGAGACACAACCAATACAAAATGATATTCAAAGGAGTTACAAAACAAAAGTTAACCAACATCAACTTCTTCAAATTCTCTAATGAAATGCATATGTATCTCAAATCAAACTCTACAAATCCCCTAAAACTAAGAGTTACCTCCTCGACCTGGTGTAGTTACAAATTAAATCCAGTGAGTAAGCGCAAATAACCCACGTTGACTAGTTCCATAGCAAAAATATAAAATTATAAAAGTTTTAACATACCATAACAACCTATGAAGTCATTATCCAATTCCAGTTAGTTTCATTAATATCCGTCAATTTGAATACCGAGACAGATTTCTAAATATAGTTTGATTGTATGGTGAATCTACTAATTCTAACACATTATTTAATGGTGGGAAATATCATGAATATGCATATGAGTATGTATGACGGTAAATCGCTAATATCCATATGATTCATCCGTAAAATTATTAATTAATAATAAAATTAAATACATAATAAATAAAAATTATAAATTACAACCATAATTAACGTCTGAGGTCGATTTTAGTGATCATATCTGACAATCAGTATCTATGTACATGGTCTATATTGGATGTGATATATGGAAGCTATTATTGACAAACTACGTTAATATTAAATTTCAAAAGTGGAACCTAATATTGACATGAGACGTCAATATAAGATGCAGAATACGGAACTTGACATCGACGTACGTCCGCATTATATTCAAGGGTCATTCTTTGGTAAACAAAGAAAAATTGATCTAAAATACAAAAAGTAACAATTTTGATGTTAAATGAAAACGTGCTTGATGAAACCTCATCATAGATGATTAAATAACCATTACAAGTAATTTAAACCATTGAAGTATAACAAAAATAAGTTTTTAAAATCTTTTTAAAAACAATATAGAACACGCAAAATTAAAAATAAACTCTGTGAAGTTCTAGGAATTATGAAATGAAATAATAAACCTTAAATGAAGCTATTTTAAACATTCCTTTGCCTTGAGATTGAACAAATAATAAAACTTTACATTTGTCCTCTTAAATGTTCATGATTCGTGAGTGCCTAAATGACGGAGATATAATTTTTTTTAAATGATGTAATAAACAATAAGACTGTTTATACTTCTTTTTTGTCTAATAGTAAAATTATAATTTGGTATATAGAATAAACGGGCGGTATACATGAGAGGGTTGTATATAGTCATTATATTTCTTCTTTTATATATAAACATCACATAAAAACACTAAAAACTTTTTTCTACTTAACATTATCATAATGTTTTTATTATTTATTTTAATTTATAATAGCTACTCATCAATTAAATACCTCTACAAATAAATCCAAACAAAAAATAAAATTTTGATATATTTTTACATGAAAAAAATTAAAATTGGGAATGTCGTTTGTATGCATTGGGTTTTGACCTATTGGGTAAAAAATAAAAGTACTAAAATAATTCTTAATTTTAATCAAAATGGCAAAAAATTATAATACATAGTTTTGACAACATGTTCTAAAATTATGCGCCATAAAACAACTTATGAGTATAAGCTCATTGACCAAAATCATAAATAAACTTGATATTTATGGTTTTTTAATCTCTAACTTATGTTTGTATCGTTTTTATCTTTGCAGTTGTAGTTAATCTATTCTTATTGGTTTGGATGCTTTTCTCGCTGTATTTTTTATTAATTACGTTACTCAATTTTGATGGTCAATCTGTTCTTTGATATTTTACCCATCCTTTTCCATTTCAGTTTTGGCTATGCTTTCAACATATCTATTTTTGTACTATCCTGATAATATTTCATGTAATTATAAGAACTATTTTTATTTTATATTTATTTGAAAATATATATTTAGATGAATGACGCATACAATCAAGACATTGAACGTGCATGTTATAATTAGATTTTTTTCAGAGGGAACCCGCAACCGCTACTCAACGAGTGCGCACAAGGTAAACCTTCAGTCTGACGCAAGAGTCTGCATACCAAAGCCAGAACGTAAACCACACAAAGTAACATGCTCAAACCAAGAAAACGTTTGGAGAAGGACTCAAACTCATGACCTTTGGTCACAAGCATGCCTTACTCCACCATATTTTTTATTTAACATGATCTTTTTATTAATAATTATATATATATATATATATATATATATATATATATATATATATATATTAGTTAGGTTATGTGATTGCCCATATGTGAGTTTATATATTTTAGTGGATTCTATTAAGTCTTTTTCTTAATACATACACGGATACTTAACAATAAAGTTCATATAGTTCATTAAATAAATTAGTTTATTATTTTAAATTAAGAAAATATTTAATTTTAAAATGTGTTGTTTTTTGTTTTTTTTTTCAAATTATAAGTTTTGATTTCACACTAACTATATTCACATCCATCTTTTAAAGATGAAAGCGTTTATCGCGATAAACATGTTACAGTCGCATTTTTACACCCACCAAATTGTGTCATCTCTCAATCAAAGCCTCTATTAACGTTGAGTTGGTGTTGAATTTAAAAAGATGATCTATCAAATAACCGAAGAGAATCTTGCCAACATCAACTATATTTGTGTCTGTCTTGAAATATCTCACAAGACTAATTCAACTAGTGAGCCTAAAGTCGTAACCTCGTATGGGACTCCAGTAAAATAACCTACAATATATGAAGTATATATAAGTAAATTATTAAATAAATATAAGTATAAAAATACTTACCCTCCTCTTGTACTTGTTAAATGTCTCGTGATCCACATAATATGAAAATAGTTGGTTGTTGTTGTCGTGAATGATCTTTTCTTGTTTTCTTTGTTCTTTTAAGGTTTATGTCAAACGAGACAAAAACTTGGCCAAATATTTGACAAAATTTTCATGGCGACCATCGCATGGTACGTAGGCCTCTTATGAATGTGTGTCGCAACCATCATATGGCACACTAACCTTGTATGGACCACTAACCTGACATGACAAGAAACTAATAGATGCACATTCTTTGACCTTTACAGGGACAAGTTTTCTCATTTGCTGGTTACAGTGGTCAGATTGTTGGGCTGGAACATGAGACCTCCCCCTATCTAGATTAACTATCATTATATTAATACTATATTGGGTACGTCTTGGCCTTGTAGTTGGCAGTGCTATATTCTCATCTAATGAAAACCTAATATCAACAATAGCTGTACTTGTACGTGATATTTGGGTCGGTGTGTTTGATAAACATAAAAGGGAATCATATAATAAAATAAACTAATTGGAATTTTAGAATGAATGACCAATAATAAAACATATGAATTTTGAATTAATCGAGGACATGTTTTGGTTAGGTTGTACGGAACCCGAGGTACCACGATGTTGAACACGGTGAATAACAAAATGTCAAACCGATGAATAACACTCTCTACTCATTAAATGCATGCGTCAATCCGTTCAAGCAAATTTCCTCCAACTGTACTATATGGTATTATTTTTCTTTCTTAAGGATTCGTTGGCTTGTAAAGGCATCATATTTATGTCGTGGACTATTCCAAACTGGTGTATAAGCTTAAACGTAGTAAAAAATTAAAATCGGATAGTCGTATACATGAATATCTTAAATTGAAAAATGACCTATTAGGTCACCATATGACTCAAAGATAACCTGTAAATAAATAAATAAAATAAACTATAAGAAACGATAATGATATATTTTAAATGTTATTCACAACACTAAATCTAAGTATACTCACAACTATCTCTAAAAAATCAAGAAAAGTATAATAATAAACATCTTTCGGTCATACATTTAAGCATGTCAATTTCTTAAGTGACCAACTAACAGTCTCCAGATTCGTCAGATTGTAATACAAGTTTACCGAAGCCCAAAACATAAAAAATTATCATATATCCAATAATACAACATATCGATAAAACCGTTTAAGTTTCTCTATTTTATCATTATAGTTTTTATATATTTGTATCCATCATAGAGAAATAACAATATAAAGGTCCCCCAAACGTAACTATCTAGTCTACGCATGTATCTAAAACCAATAATAAATATGCCTTCAGGTACTTATGGCTATTATAAAAAAATATCGTGCATCCAAAAAAATATGTAAAGTATGCATGAGAATTTTGGTGGACATGTTCTCTCGTCCTAGCTGTGTTTGTATCCAGATACTGATCAACAGTAAAAGTCACTCACGATCATTTCAAATCGATACTTGACCTTTTTTAACTATATCTTCCGGTGGATATCATGTGAACTAATTCTCAATAAATATTGTTACTCCGAATACAAGTTCTTTTTGGTCTCGAACCGTCTAAAAACCAACAAAGAACGTTCCAACGGGAGCTAGTGATAACATAAACATCATCAAACGTGATAAACATCTCTCCAAAACTAAAATGAAATATATTAGTTTATTGGTTCATGTGTCAATGAATGTCTATATCAACATTTGGTCAGTATTAACAGGCATTATGTAACCTATAAAAGGACTAATGGAAGTCACATATAAGAATAATTATACCTGTATTTGTCTGAATATATCGCCTAACTCTAATACCGAGTACTGAGTCTAGAAGCGTAAGACCATAGGAGATTACAATAAATTAAACAAATATGAGTTTATAATTTATGAAGTATAAATATAAGTATTAAAATACTTACCTTCCCCATTCGTGTAATCAAATTATAGTCGGGTGTTAATAATGTCCATAAAGTATGTTAGTTTTCTTCGTTCTTATAAGGTTTTTGTCGAATGAGACAAGGATTTGAACGAATCTTTAACGAAATATTTATAACGAGCACCGCTATGGCATGGTGGCCTTCATGGACCACTGATCCAACGTGGAAATCTACTACTACATACACTTCTTGCATCGACCTAACATGATTTCTCGTTTGTTTGTTGTTGGGGTCAGACCGTTGGGTAGTAATATGAAGACTCTCATCTCTGGATCAACTTGCCCTACGTTAGTGTTAGACTATACGCAACAGTGGGCATATTTCATCTCCCAAAAGCACGCTACATCAGTGCCACTTCAGCATAATTCCCAAATAATTCTGCAAAAATTCTCACTCCACGCAGCAGAGCATATTTAATCTTTCAAGATACGCCATCATATTTCTCTCTCTTCCACATCAATCTACCATATAATATTCTACCATATATTTTTATTTATCTTACTTATTATGTAATATATATTAACATTAAAGTTATATATATATATTAAAATAAATAATTTTCATAAATTAACATAATATATTTTCTTTATAAATATAAATTATAAAATCAAAATAATTAATAAAATAATACATAATATATAGTTTATTTAAATTTAAAATATAAAAATAAAATTCGTCTGATTTCCAAATCAAACACACAAAATCTATATTTATTGATCTCAAAAAATTATAAATCATGGTATAATTTATTTATTTTTGTTACTTACTTAATTCTTTCAAAAATAGTTTCGAAAAAAACTTAATAAAGAAATTAAAAAATTCTGGTGTCCAAATCAAACAAACCAAGTTTCTATTTATAGATGTCAAAAAATTATAAATCTTGGTATATTTATTATTATTATTATTTTAACTTACTAAAATATTCAAAAAATTGTTTAAAATTTTTTTAATAAAAAAACTATAAAAATTTGGGTGTACAAATCAAACAAACCAAGTCTCTATATATAGATCTCAAAAAATTATAAATCATGGTATAATTTTATTTTATTTTAAACTTATTAAAACATTTTAAAAATACTAAATAAATAAAAAACTAAAAAAAAAATTATGTCCAAATCAAACAAATTAAATCTCTATTTGTAGATATAAAAAATAAAAAATAATAGTATAAATTTTATATATTTTTTACCAACCAATTTTTCTAAAAATACTTTTTAAACAAAAAGAATAAAAATCTATAGCATGATGCAGTTGGTCTAAAAAATGATGAAATGAGGTTTATATTTTGAACTCATTTCATTTTTGGAATTCCACGTCAACCAAATATGCGCTCTGGAACGGTTGACGAGCATATTTGGTTAAAAAATACACCGCTGCGTGTAGTCTTAAGGATATATTTCGTCCCCAAGGGGTAGCCGAGTTGGTTGAGTAAGGCGTGTTTGTGACCAAATGTCATGAGTTCGAGTCCCTCTACATACGTTTTCTCGGTTGAGTCTGTCACCTTATGTAGTTTAACTTCTGGTGTTGGTTAGGGTTCACCCTATGCATGCATTGCACTTTAAGTAGCGGCTACAGATTCCCTCCACAAAAAGAATGATACAACTTTGTCTTGCAATTGACCTTGTCCTCCCTCGTCTAAGATAATCCCAATATATGCAAGAGTCTTGTCCGCGTGTGAACTTTACACTTGTGCGTTTGGTGGTTTAAAAGTAAAATCGAATAATGGAACAAATTAATTAAAAATTTATAATTAATCATGAATTAATTAAATAATGGAACCAATTAATCACGAGTAATGAAACAAATAAATTACAAGATATAAAACACATGAATTTGCAATTAATCGAGAACATGTTGGGACAAAAGTGTAAGGGTTTCATGCCATATACTCATAAGGCATACCATAATATCACGCCATAAGTACTTGAGGCGGATCCAGAACTAAAATTTAAGGTATGCCCAAAAATATCTAGAACATCAATGTAGAAAACACTTATTTCTCCACAAATGTCACTAAATAATCATTAAGCTATGAATTAACCATTCGATTTCTCGACTCATTATTCACATATTTCATACGAGAAAAAATTCACTCAATACTTGCGGTAGCAACCGGTAAGGACAAAGCTACTTGCAAAGTATGTACACAAATCTACATATCTTGTACTTTTTGGTACGAACAAGATTCTTACATAGATCCGAGATATTTTTCAAATTAGAAATGTTATCAACTATCTTGACACGTGCAGTATACGTCTCGAGTTGGCTAGACAACTCCTTATCACTAATATATCCAAAATCATCTGGATAGAATCTTGTCAACCTCACAAGTGATTTAGTGTAAAAATATTAAAAATGAACAACACAATTTGCGGTCCATAAATTATAAATCAATGAATAAAAATTAAAAGGAAAATTAAAGTCTTGAAATGATGAACTACATCGTGTTAGTAAAACAAAGTACGAAATAGTTAATAACCATAGTTTGTGGTCAATAAATTATAAATCTAAAAATAAAAATATAGTATAAAAATATTACAAATTCATCAATACAAAATATGCTAAAAAATAAGCCATTTTCAAATAAAACCATATACGATATAAAATATGCTACAGAAACAGTAATTTGCTTAATTATTTTCATATACAAAATATTACTTTCTATTGGAATATTCGGTACAAAATATTCATTGAGATAAAAGGATCAGTACAATAATTTGAATAAATACATTTAAGACAATAATTTGAATAAAAAGAATCACTACAATAATTTTGCTTACATACAAAATATTGTTTCCAAACAAAATATTACAAATTCATCAATATAAAATATGCAAAAATGTCATATATTTTTTTCGGAGGGAACCTACTCAACCAACTCGGCCACCCCCTAGGGGGCTATGCAAAAATGTCATAATAGTAGTAATTTGTTCAATCAAACACTTTAAATTAGTATAGTAAATAATAATATTACTTACTGGATTTTGGTAGTTTTATGTTGCTTTTCTTAAAGAGAAGAAGTTGGGAAAAGAGATGGGGTGCAATTAGGAGAAAATAGAGTAAAAATTAAAAATAAAAGAATGTAAAAAAGAAGTGAAATAAATTAAAACATTTAGGTATCCACTAGGTCTTGAACTGATGATCTCAAGTATATTACTAGAAAACTTTAAAACATTTAGATAAAAAAGAAGTGAAATAAAATAGAATATTTAGGTAACGGCTAGGTCTTGAACTCATGACCTTATATATATATATATATATATATATATATATATATATATATATATATATGACACTAGAAAATTTAACCACTATACTAGATTTATTTTTTTGACTTAGGATTGTCCTGGGCATACCTATCTCCCCTAAATCCGCCCCTGAGTACTTCTCATGGGGAACACTAGAATTGAATTGACACAACTTTCTCAATCCCTAACCGAAATTCTAACTAAATCGATGGTCGTGTCTTATTCAAAATAAATTTTAACACCGTTTCTAATCCTAAACCTAACATTTTTACAAACAATCTAACTAAATACCATCAGTTCATGGAGAAAGCAATTTTAAAATAATATAAACACAAAACCACATTTAAAAAGTATAAAATTAGGTAAAATTTATTTATTTTGAATGGTTGAATTTAGTTTTACCCATAAAAAATAATAATCAGCGTAAAATATCTGTTCGAATATGAAAAACACCAAAAACTTAAAAAGATGAAAAAATGTTTTAGAAAAGCCCAAAAAAAATAAAATAAGGAGAAAATACAATAAAATATCAATATTTGCAAATTTTATGAGTAAAATCATTTTTTTAAAGGATATGAATTTGGATACCATAATTAATACTTAATTAGTATTGGAGGATATTATTTTTTTCCTTTATGCCATATGGTTGGTTTTATTACTTTAGTAAACTACTAACAAAAAGAAAATATATTCTTTTAAGTTTACCACAATAAAAATATATGTTGTGAGAGTATACAAACGTTTGTGCTTGTGTATAGGCTGCCTACACTAATCCGTTAGTGTGAATATATAATCATCTTGCCGTTGAATATTAGGTGTACCATACAAGATTTCTACATTCATATTTGAAGGAAGTATAATGGATTCTATAATGGTTTTGGCCAAAATTTCGCCCATAAAAATTATAACAGTTCTAAAGTAGAGGAACTTTTTTATTTTTTGGTTTCTTATTATTTTGTTTTTTTTAATTTAAATAAATTTTGTTTTGTCATGCTATGCAATTTTTTCGTCCGATAGAAAAGTATTTTATATAGATTCATCCGGTGAAAACCTTTTGGGTCCGGGCGAGAAGATACATCCCGACAGAAATAAAAACAATATTTTTAATAAAAACAATATTTTTTACCTAATTTAGCCAAATCCTCCGATAATACATTGAAAAGACTTACCAAAAGATATCTACACAAGTCCAAAGTGCACATATATAACATTTTGTCCTCAATTATTATGTACTATATTTTCAAGACTAGGGAGTAGGGACCGACTTTACCCAGGCTGAGGCAATCAACACATGCATTTTGGACATAAGTTTCAGCGTCACCAAAAAATATATTGAGGATAAAATACATTTTTATATGGAATTTAGTTTTAAATAGAACGTGGGTTGGGAGAGAAAAAAAAATAGTGACGTTTTGGCTTCTATTGTAATATCATCTCTCTGTCTGAGTTTGTTTGACGTTCCAGCTAAAAAAGGTGGTCCCAATTCGTTTGATATTTTACTATTATCTACATATAAATTACTACATTTTTTCTAAATTTATCATTATATTTTTTTTACTTTTTTTTTTGTCTTTATTTCTTTTCATGCTTATGACATTTTTTGGATTGTCTTTCAATCATTTCGGTCATTCATATTTCACTTTTTATTTTTAAATTCTTTTATTAATTAGAATATGTAAAAAAAAATTGTATAATTGGTCTTGTACTGATTATAAATAGAATGGTAGTTCCATGACTAGAACCATGGTCAATATGAAGATATAAAAAAAATGCCTCTCCTATTAAAACTCTTTCAAACAAAAAATATATTAAACGCACATATTTTAAATGAATAGATATATTAAAACATATTTTAAGTCAATATTTCTAATAATACTATAACTTTTATAATAAATTTTAATAATAGAAATTAATTTAATTATTTTACAAATATAATTATACTCGTTAAATAAATATAATCTTACGTATTATTTTTTTAGAAAAACACGGACAAAGTTTATTTTTGGGTTAAGTACCATTTAAGATCCAATACCAAAAGTATTATCCAATTAAGACCCATATATTCATATAGAGAAAGATCCGTTTTTATGAAATGTTTACTATTAAAGACCCACTAATACTCTAAATATCCATACTCTATAATATAAAAGGTTTTTAAACCTATTATTCATCTTTTTCCCCAATTTTTTTTCTCTCTTCGTGAATAAAACAACTCTGTATTAGGCGATTCTTTCATTTTTTACTCGATTTTTTGTTTTTCATTTGTTTTCATATGATTTTGATTTATGTTTTTACTTGATTATGCAAAGATACTCAATGTTTTGTGTGTTTGAAACTCGAATTTGAGCTCGAAATCTCTATTTTTTAAGATCTGTTTTCGTAGTGTTTCGAGTCGAATTTTTTGTTAGTTTTGAGTTTGAATTATGGTAATGTAGTTTATTTGTAGCATTGTATTAGTGTTTCGTTGATTTCAGTATTTTATTTTGTGTTTTTAGGATTTTCAGACGCGTAACAGGTTCTGGTTTTTCAGTGAAGGAGATGCGAAACCTGTATGTTTTTCACTGGTAAATGCAAAACATATTTTGTGATAGATGCAGAATGTTTGGATCTGTACCTACTGATAGTTGCGAAACATATAATATTTCTAGAATGGTAGATGCAAAAAAAACACGTTTTTGATAGATGTGAAACGTTATTTGTTCTAAAAAATTATTTTTTAATTCATAATATATCATGAGTAGTACTAGTTTATTCGTCTTAAAAAAACAAAACCAACAGTATTTTTGGATTTTTTTTCGAGTTACGGTTTAAAAGATACAAACTTTATGCGAAACCTATTTTGTTGTGCTAGATGCGAAACCTTCTTTATTTTGCTAGATGCGAAACCTTTTTTATTTTGATAGATGTTAAACTTTATTTATGTTGATATATGCGAAACCTTTTTTATTTTGATAGATGTGAAACCTTCTTTATTTTGCTAGATGAGAAACCTCTTTGTTTTGATAGATGCGAAACCTTCTTTATTTTGATAGATGCGAAACCAGTCACTAGATGCGAAACCATATAACTGAGAAACGTGTGTAAAATATAATTTTTAAAAAAAAAATCATAACATATCATGAATGGTACTAATGAGGAAAAAATATAAATTAAGGTCATTGTAAAGTTTCAAGAACAAAATAAATTTTAAACTACTCCAAAAAAGAGAAAAAACACAAAGTCTCTTTCACATCATGTAATACCCCAGTATCACATCAACAAAAATTAAGGTCTAGTATCACATCAACAAAAAATAAGGGTAATTTTGTCATTTTTTCTCTAGTTGAACTTGTCCTTAGTATTTGTGCACTATGCTAGAACGTCAAACAAATTGGGATGGATGGAGTACTTAGTTGGGTTTTTATAGACTAAATAGTTTTTTTTAAAAGAAAGGGTCAACTTTTTTATTACGATTGTCATTTTTTTGATAAAATTGTTATGCATGTTATTTTTTAGATTTTCAAACACTCTATTTTAACGGATAGTTATAGTTCATTAAATCTGTATATTTTGGAGGATAAGTTTACTGGTTTCCAATCATCATCTTCTTTGCTAGAGTTTTTAAAGAACTCTCTAAGTATTTTTGTCGTTTTCTTTCGTCTATCTATGAGACAAAGGCTATTGGTACGAAAATGGCATGGTCAACTATGACATCCTTTTGTTTAAATGCGCTATTAAGATTTTAAATCTTAAAATCTGGGATCAGGTGGTCGTTCATAAATACTTGTGGTTCATCATTAGTAAACTTGACAACTCAATCTAGTGTGTCTGGAATTACTATAAGAAGATTAAAGATAGAAATTTACGGTCTTTAAAGATTGAATATTCTCCCTTATGGACTTAGAGGAAAATTTTAAATCTTAGGTCTCTCACTTGGAAGTTGTACATGATTGCGATCAGTAACGAGAAGAATACCTCTTTCTGATTTGACACATGGCCGCTCTCAACCTCGTTGGTCAACTACTATATGCATAATATTATTCGTGATTCCCGTATATGGAGCAACCTTAAGGTTTCTGAATCATTTGTGATATGCTTTAAAGTTGGCCGACCAATTTCAGGTCCTCCGGTGCTAGTATCTATCGATCATTCTAGGAGATTAACTATCTCATCCTCTTTTTCCCTCCCTCCAACATCATCTTTAACGACGTACACTAATGCAATGCAACGAGAGGTATAATCAAACCCAATATCAAGGACATTTATGATATCATTCATAGTATGACATAAATTTAAAATTCATCGTCATTCTTTCGTCTTTTGGCTTGAAATCCAATGCCAACTTTCCACCTGAGATAAACTTTTGAGTTGGGGTTTAGACACCCCCAAATTATGTCATTTACAATTCTGCCTCAAAAACCATTAATCATATATTTTATGATTGTAGTTTCACCTAGAGTATCTAGAGTTACGCAGGCTACGAGCTTTGTTATTCTATAAGAAACAATACTAATTGGGTCTTTTGGATCCAAGAGGCGTCCACGTGGCCTTCATCCAGTTTACGACACCCTTTGTGTACCTGTTTTGGCACTATTGTCTACCATGTATAGTGTGAGAAGAATGCTAGAATCTTTCAATTTTATCCAACTCTAAACCTTGCCTCTGTGGTATCTTGTCGCATTCTTTCTGACATTTGGTTCAGGTTTCTTAGTACCAATGTTATCTGGCCAATCCAATCCCTTTAAAATTCTAACTTAATTTTGTTTTGTTTTTTCTTTGAAGCAGAAATCTCTTCTTTTGGCTTGCTGCTTTGCTCGCTTTCTCTAGTTTATTTAATTTTTCCAGTCTTACCACTTTCATTTTGCTTCGTTGTAGTTGTTTAACTAAGTTTTAGTCATTTTTCATCGATTTGTTTCTTAACTTTTAATGCCACTCCTTGGGGGTATATCTCATGTATTTGTAGGATCATTTTTTATATTTAATTAATACATAACCAAAAAAATAAAAATATTTGATATGGAATTTAGAGTTTAAAATAGCACATATGTTAGGTTGGAGTCTGTTTCTGATGAATCATGTGAGGAACTTCTCGTGCCCTCAGATTCCTCATATAAAGTTTTACTTGACGATTCCTCACTATCCTCAAGTAAAACGTATCTACGACAATACTTCTCCAAAAAAAGCTTACAATAGCTGCCTAGCTTTAAGTCAAGAAAACATTCGTTGAGGTCCGAAATCAAAGCTGACTTTACCTTGAGATCTCGAGCCTTCAACTTAGTCGTACACTCCGTCGTATATGAAGAGATAACAACCTCTTAATCCGCCTCAACTCATTCTTTTGCTCGCCACAAGTCTTTTAAGCTTGTAGAGTGAAGCTTTGGTTTTCTCATATCCTTCTTGAAGTGTGCAAATGAGGACGTTTGTTTCTACGAAAAAAATATCAAGGAATGAGGCCATTCATTGTTGATGCGGTCATGCTTGGTATCATACAATCGTTCTAAAATTTTAGCATGTTCGAGCCGATCCATGATAGATTGCTTAAGATCTAACACCTCACTCTCCAATCTGTTGACTTCATTCATTAGTCTCAGAGTTTCTTCTTTATAAAAGGCTTTCTGAGCAGCCAGTAGGCGTGCCTCCCTCTCAAGTAGGACACCAAGGGTATAAGCTAATTTATTCAAAAGTCAAGCACAACATTCATGTAAATATTGAAGAGCTCATTGGTGGGTTTCAGAGATGCAGTAAAGGGCGTTACATGGTCGTCCTCAGAGGATTGATCACTTTGTCTTTGGTAATCTAGAGGTACTTCTCTATTTTCCTATGGGGGAGAAGATCTTCACTTCGCATCCTTGAAGAATCTGGTATAATATCTAACTCGGTAAACACGATCCGTATAGAGGATGACGAGTTATCCTGTATAGATCTGAGGTGCACCGGAGATAAAGTTTCATATTTTATCTCATCACCTTGGTCGTGGGCCACATACTTTCACTTATTTTTCTAGGAATGCATTTTTATGGCCTCTTAATGCTACCACCTTCAATAACCACATCGGCTTCCACAAAAATGACTTCAACTACCGGTTTGCCTTTCTTTTTCTTTCTTGGATTTTTTTTGTTACGTTTGGGAACTTTGTAGCTTGAAGCACAAGACCGAGCAGAGAGAAAGACTAGCACACCAGACGCCTTCAACCTTTCAACAGTTTGGCTTCACCATGAAGGGTCATGAGTTAATCTAAAAAAAAATTCTTCATCAGATCAGCCTTCAAGATGTGGCTCTTCGCTAAGTTAACCAGGGTGAAATACCGATGAAACTCGTTGGACCAGGATTTTCTGGCCCAAGTGCTTAGTTGGGTAATAATCTGATGGGTAGTCTTTTAGTGTTCTTCAAAAGCCCATATCATTCTTGTTTTTTCCAAGACAAAAAATGGACTTCTAAAAAACGTATATTTGGAATATGTAAGTTACCTTTGTTTTTCCACTTCAGGGAGAGTTGATCTGGATTATCAACTAACGCTTAAAACCATATCTCCTAGAGCCTCGTAATGTAGAAGAATCTCTGCTTCCATTTATTGTCAGCTTCCAACATATTATCAACTAATTTGAATTTATATCCAAGGTAAGCAAATAGAAGATGATATAAGAGTTCTTTGATATGGTGGTAACTCCGACAAAATATTCCATGGCGGAAAGCTTAGTGACCATGATGCAATCCATCAAGGTAAACCACAAGTTCAGATTGGCCTAGCTGGGACATATGTTTACCAGTTTGAAGAACTTGAATAAGACAGGGTCTAAATGGAACTGAAGCCTCCAGTTTAGTATTTTGGAGAAGACCGCCAACTCATGATCTTTAAATGACAAAGATATTCCTCCCAATATAAGAAACTGAATCTTGATCAAACTTGGGATTCCTCATCCGTCTCGCAATTTATCCTCCTCTGACTCTAGAGAGTACCGGTAGTTTACCTTATGGAGTGCGATGAGATGTTTATCTCTATTGTGAATGTTGTTATTGAGAATCGCAAAAAAAATCGAAGGAAGCTCCACACTAGATTTATTTTTCTTGATTTTTGAAGTCTTTTTTTTCTTCGCGGAGATCTTGCATCCGAAATGAAAAATCTCAACATGATTGCGGATAAATGGGTTTAACTTTATTGCTTTTTTTCAAATAGTGTTTTTGGTTATGTATGACATGTATCCTTATTTTTATTAATTTTAGAATATTTATACTCTTTATCGGATAACGTTTGATTAATAATATTAGTAATAAATGTTTAATGATATCCTATTTTTTATTGATCAAAATTTACATCGCCATTATATCTTTCTATTTACGTTAAATTGTCTATCTTTATATAGTATGTTAAATTATCTTTTGGCTTCAACTGTCGTGTCATTAGTTAGCCCCGTCACGAGATATAAAATTTACCAAACTAATTTATTTTTATTTGTTAGTTATTACGGTCTTTTATATTTGTTATTATTTCTCGACTTATGGTCTATTAGAATTTTTACTATCATTCTATTTACTATCTATAAGGGTATTTATTGTAACTCAACTTATTGTAATCTTTGTTGTAGCTCGACTTATTGTCTATATTAATTTTTATTGTAGCTATTTTGGTGATTGTGTAATCATTATATCGTTTTAGCTGTTTGGAGATAACTTAGTAAATTTGTATATTTTGGAGAATATATAAAAAGCTTTTGGTACTTATGCTAAAAAAACAAAGAGAGAAGTAGCCGCAGGAAGCGGCTAAGGTTTTGTGTTTATTAGAAAATATTTCTTTTTGTTTTATTGATGTATTAGAGATGTTGACTCAATAGTAAGGCTGTCAATATATAGAGCACTTAGAGGCATATACAAGGAAACTTAATACACTGAATATTCTAACACTCCCCCTCAAGTTGTGTAGTGGGATCACCAATACCCAACTTGGATAAAACTGATTCGAATGTTTATGTAGCAACCACTTTTGTCAAGATGTCTGCCAGTTGGTCTTCAGATCTAACAAACAGAAGTTCGACTGTATCATCTTCAATCTTTTCTTTTATGAAGTGCCTATCTATTTCAACGTGCTTTGTTCTATCGTGTTGTACAGGGTTCTCTGAAATCTTAATCGCAGCTTTATTATCGCACATTAACTGAGTTGGACACTTAAGAGGGGATCCAATTTTTTTCATTATCTTCTTTAACCAAAGTATCTCGGTAATCCCCTTAACGATTTCTCTAAATTCTGATTCAGCACTTGACAGTGATACTACTTTTTATTTTTTACTCCCCCAAGTCACCAAGTTACCTTCAAGAAGAGTAAAGTAGCCAGCAGTTGATCGATTGTCGTTAGGATTCCCTCCCCAATCAGCATCTGTAAATACTTCAACATCAAGGTGTCCATTTTTATTAAAAATTATGCCTATTCCTGGTGTGCCCTTGAGATATCGAATAATCCTCATTACTGCCTCCATATGGTGTTCCTGAGGATGATGCATGAACTGGTTAACTACTCCCACCGCGTATGCAATGTCGGGTCGAGTGTGAGCCAAGTAAATCAATTTTCCCACCAACCTTTGGTACCTTTCTTTACTCACTGGTCTGGCCCCTTCAATTATCTTTAGTTTGTGATTCACAACCATAGGAGTGTCATTCGGTTTGCAATCCACCATGCCAACTTCAGCTAATAAATCCAATATATACTTTCGTTGGGAGATATAAATCCCTCCTCTTGACCTAAAAACCTCGATTCCTAGGAAATATTTCAAACCTCCAAGGTCTTTCATTTCGAACTCCTTGAAGAGGTTTTTCCTAAGAGAGCTAATTTATTCTTCGTTATTCCCCGTTATAATCATATCGTCGACATATATTATAAGACAATTGACTAATTCTCCTCTCTTTTTGTAAAACAATGTATGATCCCTATTACTCTGTTTGTAGCTATATTGCTTCATTGCCATTGTAAATCTCCCAAACCAAGCATGAGGAGACTGTTTGAGCCCATATAATGCCTTTTTCAGTTTACATACCTCATTTTCTTGAAAATCATCAGAGAACCCTGGTGGGGGGTCCATATATACCTCTTCTTCCAAGTCTCCATGTAAGAAAGCATTATTTACATCAAATTGATGAATAGGCCAATCTTTATTCGCGGTTATTGAAAGTAAAACTATGATAGTGTCAATCTTTGCAACCGGAGAGAACGTTTCAGAGTACCATATGTTTGTGTATATCCTTTGGCAACCAATCTTGCCTTGTGTCGCTCAATGGTGCCATCGGATTTATATTTTATATTAACACCTATCTAAACCCGACTGCTTTCTTCCCTTGTGGTAACACATAATTCTCCCATGTACCATTCCTTTTTAGCTTCCATTTCGGTATTCATTACCTCATGCCATTCAGTCATTTTATTAGCTTCTTGAGCTGTTTTAGGGATTTGTTCATGGAGAATAGTAGCTGAAAACGCATTTGCAATCTTCGTCATTCCTTTTCTGTCCGTTTTTACCGGATATGTAGAGGCACGAGGAACGTGTTCTGGTGAATACCGGTCAGGAGGAACCCCTCTATTTTTTCTTGGGGGAAGAACCAGAGTTTGAGTTTCAACAATGAACTTCTTAAAATGTCATGGTTAGTAGAATTTTGTGAATTATGGCATTTTAAATTGTTTACCTCTTGATGGACATTTTCTTCGGCTGATTCGCTGGTAGTATCCATGGCATTTATTTATTGTTCGACATTGTCTTCGGGAGAATCATTGGTAATAAGAACTGCCTCATCAGTCTCCTTTATGTTGGTAGAGGCGTGTTCGGTGGCGCCATCTACCGACTCTGTAGGCACATCCTCAAAGTAACTTTCATATAGCAACCAGTCGAGTGATTCACTTACTTTCTCCCCCTGAGCACGAGATTGGTGGTCAAAAAAATAATCAGATTCTAAGAAGTCACAGTCCATGGTGACATGGATTCGACAAGTAACTGGATTGTAACACTGATAGCCCATTTGATGGACACCATACCCAACGAATACATACTTTTCAGCACACGGATTAAGTTTGTTTCGACTAGTTTTAGGGATATGAACAAACACCGAACAACCAAAGACACGAGGTGGTAAGGTCATAACAGATGGAATTGTAACTTGGGTGGCAAGCACTTGTAATAGAGTTTTATTTCCTAGACATCGGGTTGGTAGACGATTTGCAATATACGTGGTTGTAGCAAGAGCTTCTGGCCAAAGAGAATGAGGAACTCTAGATTCAATCATAATAGCACGAGCTTTTCAAGTAAAGTACGATTTTTTCGTTCTGAAGTACCGTAAACTATTATAAATAGATAAGTATAAGTTGATAATAAAACCATTATAAATGGTATTAAAATAAAATTTGAAATTTCAAACGTGAAATTGTTTAATTTTCTACATGAGGTATTATGGGTATACACAACAACTCTTATAATAGCTACCAATAATACTCATTTTTCTACACTATATAAAATGGAAGTGGTAGTTCCAACTGAGATAATGATTTTTAGTCATTGGATCAAATTTTATTCATCATAGCAAAATAAAGACGAAGAATATATGAATATTGATGAAATAGATGAGCTTCAGGAACAAGCATGAATACGAGTTGAACATTATTGGGGTTGATGAAAAGGAGGTATGAATCAAAACTTAAAGCTATGAGTTTGAAAGAGAAATATCATATCTTAAAAAATATATTCCATGGGACAAATAATAAAAACGCTGATAAATTAGCTCTTAATTAGGATGGTCAATTCCAGGTTGAACTCAAAAAACACCATGTTGTATATAAGGTAGTTTTTTATTGAGGGAAATGCTTGGAAACGTCCATGGAATATTTGACATTTGAAGATGTATGAAAACGTTTTTATAAATAAGTTGGTGTGCATTTTTTCCTACCGGGTGACCCAATTTTTTTTCAAGACACCATGTAAGGCTACTTTTAATACAATGTTTTTAACATTAATGAATTATTACCGAATGGACACAAAAACTGCAAGCCAATAATTTAGCAGTTTAAGTTTTTAGAATATTCAGTGTATTAAGTTTCCTTGTATAGGCCTCTAAGTTCTCTATATATTGAGAGCCTCGCTATTGAGTTAACATCTCTAATGCATCAATAAAACAAAAAGGAACATTTTCTAATAAACACAAAACTTTAGCCGCTTCCTGCGGCTACTTCTCTCTTTGTTTGGAACGTTTTGATCAAAGGTGGGTGGATCAACCTTTCTGAACTAGAAAAGGCGCAAAAGGTCGAAAGGGAAAGGCGGATTGCAGCAGGATTACCTGTTTCGCCCATCGACAAGCCAATGACTTCATCCACAGAATCAGACCAAGGTTCTTCTTCCTCTAAAGGCATTAAACCGAAAAGGTTATTTCAAACCAACCTCTCACCCATCATCTCAGGTTCTTCGGTTCAAGAATCAGAACCTGTTGTTGAGCCAGGAGTAACTGTTACTAGCTTCAACAAACCCTCCCCCTTCTTAGCTATGGGGTCAGACACTGAAACCTCCCCTAAAAAATTAGTTGACCGGAGAAAAGGCCGGCTGGTCAAGGGCCAGGCTTCTAAGAGAACTCTTTCAAAATCGGGTGCCAAGTACAGCAGCATTGGGTCAGAAGTGCCCATCAGAGCTCCCAAGGACAAACTGTCCGGTCCGGAGGGTAGTAGTCCAAGTCTTCGAAGAGAAACATCTGCATCATAGCCCCAACCGGAGGCCAGAAACCAAGGAAACACTGAATCTCAGCAGTCCGGAGACCAGGCTGAGCCAAATCTAAACCCTCCCCTTGCCACTGTTACCGAAAACCCCTCATCGATCATGGAGGAAGTAATGGAGGACTCTATCGAAGAGGATCCATTTGAGTCTGACCCTTCCGGACAAACCAGTAGTGCTGTTGTTGCCAAAAAAGACAAAGGCAAAGAGAAGTTGTGTTTGAAGCATCCGGATCTGCCGGAGAGTCTTGAAGGAAGGGTGCGGCCTTGTTTTCACAAGGTCAATGTCAAGTACCTCATCGCTCTACAAAAAATCAATTACGCATTCATCCACACAGCTGAATTGGGCCGGATGCGTACGAAGTGGGGAATTCCGGAGAATGTGAAGATAAGGATCCATATAAACCCAAAAACCCCCATGGATTGCAAATTGAGCGAAATAGTCATCTTCACGGAGCTGTTTAATTGGGGGCTCAGATTCCCCTTAGACCCAGAAGTCGTCAGATACTTTCATCTGATAAAGCTCTGCCCATGCCAGCTGAGTCCCAATGCCTGGTACACCCTTATGACCTGCATTATGGCCTCTAGGCTCTCCGGTATCCCTCTGCCAATGGAGGAATTTACTGTTGTGGGCAGCCTCTGTAAAAACCACCACATCCCCTTTTACCACTTCAACATGGGGATGACTTCAAGGCAGTGGATGATTTGCTGGAGTCGGAGAGGAATTGTAGGACTCAATTCCTCTTCGTAAGTGGCGCTTGGGAGAACGGGAAGAAAATCAAGGCCGGAGTCAACCCTAGTCTCCTCACCAGCAGATGGAGGAGTGATGGTAAGGCTCCTACCTTATATTTTTATCTCCTCTCTTATCAAATTCGTTTAAACTAATTAACTTTGTCTTCTTCTTATAAGTACTACCCAAGGAATTCAATGACTATGTAAAGTCCGGGCAAGCCACTTGCTCCAAGATCAATGCTTGGACTGCTGAAAGCTGGGGAAATCGGTTCCATGATGCCTTCACGGCGGGCAACTTAGCAAGATCTCATCTTTGGAACACCACATGTCGGAGAGACTTGAATTGGGAAGAGCTCACCACCCAGCCTCCTCCGGATGTAGTGCTTAAAAGGACGTATGAACCGGACGGGACACTTTACTTGCCAGGTCGGGTCAAAGCCCCGAGCAAAATGAAGGGAAAAAAGAAGAAAGACAAGAAAGTGGCAGGTGGTACGGACCTTACTGAGGTGGAGGAAGCGGCTTTTCCAAATCCGGAGGGGTCAGCCCCAAGCCGGACTGATGCTGCTCTCTTGGAAGCGGTAGAGCAGGAGAGTGTCAGGCAAGAGGTTCACTCCCCAAATCCTCCAAGGGCTTCCAAGAGAGACCGTAAACGGGGAGCTGAAAGCAAAGATAGGGAGGCCAAGAAGAAAAAGACCTGTAAGGGTGGCGAACTCTCTCTTCGTCCTCCGGAGCCTCTTCCCCAAGCTGATCCCACAGACCCAACACAGGCAGAGGAGATACCTGATGACTTCCAAACCGATGAGGTCGAAGGGGGAGATCTTAGCATTGATGGGGTAGACATCACTGGTCTAGGTGGGCTTGGTGAGTACTTCATCAATCTTCCCATAGATGATTTTGCTGGGCCTTATCTCCCTCCGAGCACTTCGAACAAAATCACTTTTAATGGTAAGATTTTTACTGTTTCAAGTGAAAGGGATGTTATAGCTCATTCTTTGTTAAGCAATGTTCAGCCGGTGTTCGCGTTGGAAAAGCAAGTTCGGAATCAGGCAGACATTATTAAAGACATCAAGTCTGACAAAGAGAGGTTGTCCGATGACCTTCGCACTGCCACTTCAAATGCTGCCATTCTAAAAGGGGAGAATGAAGAGCTGAAGAAAAACCAAGAGGCAAGTTCCACTAAAGTCGCCATTCTAGAGAACACTATCACATAGCTCCGGGAGAGGCTGTCCGGATTAGAGAAATATCTTGCCACTTCAAAGGGGGAGACCAAGGCCAAGGACCAAATTATCACCAATTTGACCAGTGACAAAATTACTCTTGAAAACGCAGTGACCCAATCTGCAGGGGAGAAAGCTGATCTGCTAAGGGAGTAGGAGGCCAAAATCCAGGCCAAGATTGATGCTTATGCCAACCACGTGATAGATACTCAAGAGCAGATGTATGCCAAGGTGAAATCAGACATGGTCCTGCTCTTCCATGAGAAGTTCCCGAAGATGAAATTGGGTGATTTGTGGCTTCACGTAGAGCCTGAAGACCTCCCATATCACACAATGGCCGAAGGAAATAGGCTTGGCTACTCCAACGCATCCTCATCCAATGACGAAGGGAACACCGGGGAGAGTCCAAACGAAGAGAAAGATGATACTAATGGGAAGAAGAAGGTAGATGAAGCTGAGCCATCCTCAAAGGATCAGTCTTAAATTATGAATTACTCTTTACTTTTCATGTTATCTGAACTAAAGTCCTTGGAAGGCCAATGCACTCTTTTTGTAAGTGTGTCCGGTATTTGACCGGATAGATCCTTTACTCTGTTTTGACAATTTGAAAGTCCTTGGAAGGCCAAGGCACTTAAGTTATTTTAATGAATATCCTTGTTTTGCACAATTCTCACCTTCTTTCATAGTCTGTTCCAATTTTAATGGCTAGTGTTTAAATAGCCCTTAGTTATTTTATATTGAGAGTGTTTAAATTCTCCGATGACGAATGTTTAAGTGGTCATCACTCTTTTATTTCAGTCCGGATGGTGTGACAAAAGACAAAGTAAGAACACTTCGAATTTTTTTTAAGAAGGCATCAAATTTTATTTAAAACCCGGACACCTCATTAAAACCTCCCCGCACCACCAGGGTAGGAAAAAGTATGCCCCCAAATATTTACATGGATCTCTAAACAAGTAAATATTTACACAGATGTTACTCCAAGTACATCCGGAGATGTTCGATATTCTAAGGGTGGGTCAGGACTCTTCCATCCTTGTCTTCCAGCCAATATGTCCCAGGTTTAAGCCTTTCAACAACCACGTAAGGTCCTTCCCAAGTTGGGGCCAATTTTCCACGCAGCTTTTCTTTGGTGTGTAAGAAGACTTTCCTCAATACTTTGTCCCCCGGTTGGAAATCTCTTCTTTTAACTTTAGAAGAAAATCTGCTTCTCATCAAACCCTGATAGTGTGCAACTCTAAGGTGAGCTTTAACTCGTCTTTCTTCCACTAGATCGAGCTGACCTCTGATTTCCACTTCGTTAGCACATTCGGAGAAGTGGTGAACACGAAATGATGGGAGAGTTGCTTCTATGGGAGCTACTGCATCCATCCCATAGACCAAAGCAAAGGGTAACTCCTGAGTTGCAGCCCCAGGTGTCGTCTGGTAGGTCCACAAGACCTCTTGTAAATAACTAGGTCACTTCCCAGCAGCCCCTTCCAAATTATTCTTTAAACCGGACAGAATAGTTCTGTTAGCCACTTCAACCTGGCCATTTGCTTGTGGGTGGAAAGGTGAAGAGAAACAATGTTGTATACCCCTTGCGGCACAGAAACTCTCCATTTCCCTATTGTCGAACTGTGACCCATTGTCTGTTGTTATCTTTTGTGGGACACCAAATCTGCAACAGATGTTGGATAGAATGAATTTTATGACATCTTTTGATGTTGTTCCTGCTAGAGGGGCTGCTTCAATCCACTTCGAAAAGTAGTCTATAGCAACAATTATAGTTCAGCGCCCTCCGGATGCCATAGGGAGAGGTCCCACTAAATCTAACCCCCATCGAGCAAAAGGTATAGGCTCAGAAATTGACTCTAAAGGAATGGCTGGGACACGAATTTCATTGCTGTATCTTTGGCATGGGTCACATCTTCTTACCAGCTCCTTAGCATCTTTCATGATAGATGGCCAATAGTAGCCGGCCTGTAAAACTCTCCTCGTTAAAGCCCTGAATCCACAATGAGCTGATCCCTCACCATCATGCAATTCGGAGAGGACTAACTGAGACTCATCATCCCCCAAACAGCGCATAAGAGGTTTACTGTAAGACTTTTTATATAGAATGTCTCTCAGTATGATAAAACCACGAGCCTTGTGTTTCAATTTTCTTGCTAGTGATTTATCCGGAGGCACGACGCCGTCGGAGAGGTATTACAGGAGAGGAAATCTCCAATCCAGAGGTTGTTTCATTTGTACTTCAAAAATTTCTTCTTCTTTACCCATATCAAGTTGAATGGAGGGGCTCTCCAGCATATGGATCCATGGATATGACTCTATATATGCTATGGTTGCCAATGAATCTGCTAATTCATATTCTGTCCGGGGTATATGTTCATAAATAATGTTTTTAAACTTGAGTGCTTCATTTTTATGGAGAAGTAAATACTTCACTAATTGTTCTTTTTAGCCTCAGATTGACCCTGAGCATGGTGGATAAGAAGCTGGGAGTCACTCATTAGCTTTACCCTCTTAGCCCCACAAACATAGGCTAACTTTAAACCAGCTATAGCTGCTTCGTACTCGGACTCGTTATTGGAATCCCTGAAAGCAAAACATATAGCCTGGTACATTTTGTCACCATATGGAGAAGTCAAGCACACCCCTGCTCCACATCCCATAGTGCTGGATCCACCATCCGTTCGGACGACCCAGACCTTTTTGTCTTTAAACTCAGTAGCCTGCTCCGAATCTCTGTCGGAATGAAATTCAACCAAAAAATCAGCCACATCTTGGGCTTTGACTGCTGTTCGGGGAGCAAAATCTATATTGAAATCCTCCAATTCTACCGACCACTTGGTCATCCTGCTCGAAATGTCTGCCTTTTGGAGAACATTCTTCAAAGGAAAAGATGTCCGGACGATAATAGGATGAGCCTGGAAATAAGGCCTCATCTTTCTAGCAGCTATCACCAGGGCCAATGCTAATTTTTCAAGTTTTAAATAACGTTTTTCTGCATCTATCAAGCTTTTGCTGATGTAGTACACTGGATGGGGGTAATTATCTACTTCTCTTACTAACACAACACTGATGGCACAACTTGAAACTGCCAAATATACGAAGAGTGTCTCCCCATCAACTGGTTTAAACAAGGTTTTTGGGGAAGCCAGGTGCTTCTTTATCTCATTGAAAGCCTCATCACACTGTGAGGTCCAATCGAATCCCTTTGCACCCTTCAAAGTTTGAAAAAATGAGGCACACCTGTCCGAAGACCTTGAGATAAATCTATTTAAAGCAGCTAACCTTCCCGTTAGCCGTTGCACTTCTTTAATATTTCGAGGAGGCTCCATTTGGAATAGAGCATTAAGCTGGTCCGGATCGGGCTATATCTCATGCTCACTTATAATATAGCCTATAAACTTTCCGGATTGTACTCCGAACACACATTTTTCTGGATTTAACTTTAAATTCACTTTCATCAAGTTGGTAAAAGTTTCTTGGAGGTCAGCCAAGTGAAATTGCTCATCCACACTCTTCACCATCATGTCATCGATGTATACTTCCATATTTCTTCCAATCTGATCAGCAAAGGCTTTGTTTACCAATCTCTAATAAGTAGCCCCAGCATTTTTCAACCCAAATGGCATTACCTTATAGCAATGAAGACCCATGTCAGTGACAAATATGGTATGCTCTTGATCCTTCAGATCTACTTGGATCTGATTTTATCCAGAGAAAGCAACTATAAAAGATAGTAGCTTGTTCCCAGAGGTGGAGTCTACTAGTAAGTCAATCCGGGGAACTGGATATAAATCTTTTGGGAAATCTCTATTGAGATCTGTGAAGTCAATGCACATGCGCCACTTGCCATTTTTATTTTTTACCAGGACCGAATTGGCAGTCCACAAAGGATATTGGGACTCCTTGATATGCCCCATCTTTGTGAGCCTGTCAACCTCTTGTACAATAACATCAGCCTTTTCTTTGGAAAAAGCCCTTCTCTTTTGAACCACTGGTGCTATGTCTTTCCGGACGGATAAGTGATGTGATATCACATCTGCTGGAACCCCAGTAACATCAGCATTGCACCAAGAAAAAACGTGCTGATGACTTTTCAAAAACTTTAGCATCTCACTTTTCAGACCATGTGGCATTTTAGTCCCTATCTTGACGTTTTTTCCTTCTTCTAAACAATGTGTCTCTACCTCTTCGACTGGTATTAACACTCCAGTGGTCTCTCTGGGGTCATCAATTTCACCATCACCCCCAGAAATCCCCTCAAACTGCTATTGCTCGTTGATACGAACTGCCCCCAACGTCCGGGGAGCCAGGGCTGTAGCATAACATTCTCTTGCAACCTTTTGACTGCTCCGGACAACTCCCACCTGTCCCTGAACAGCATATTTCAAACATTGGTGGACTGTTGAAGCCACTGCATGCATCCTAGAGAGCCAAGACCTCCTTAAAATAGCATTATAGCAAGTGGGACAATCCACCCCGATAAAAAGTATCCTGGCCATCTTCTTAAAAGGGCCCTTGCCCAACAAAACTTCTTCTTCGAACTCTCTGATCACATTTGCCGAGCTGCCAGTAAAGCCCACAATTGATCTGTCCGAACTCTAAATTACAGCTGGATTTTTCAATCTCTTGTATGTGGTTAAGAAAAGGATATTGGCTGAGCTTCCAGTATCCACCAGAATTCGTCTTATGTCATTGCCCCAAATAGATGCTCCTATGACAACAGCATCTTCATGAGGGCCAGCTATATCTCTTAAATCATCTTCGTCAAAAACAATGAAGGGGAATGGAATTTGTGATTGATAGGAAGTCATGCCTCCTTCTAACTGGGTGGCCAAAGTATGAACGTGCCTCTTCCTCGAAGAAGCAGTAGGAGCTGTCATAGTATCTCCTCCGAAAATCGTTAGTGACTCAAAAAACTTGATGAGCCCAGAGACCGTTCTAGAACATTCCTCAATTGCACCCACTATGTTTCGAGTTGGATCAGGATCCAAGTATTCAGATTCCACATCAAACCTCTCGATTATAACCATAGCTCCCTCCGGAGCAGCATTACTTGGACCAACCCGATGAGTATTGTCAGGCATGTTACCTCCTCTTCTTTTGACATAAGCCCCCAGCTTTCCCCTTTCGATCAGGTTCTGAACTTCTTGCTTCAAAGCTATACAATAATCAGTGGTATGGCCAGTATCATTGTGATACTGGCAGAAAGAGTTATTACAGTGTTCTCTAGGGGATTGTAGCGTGACCGGTCTTCTATAGTGGACCTCTTTCTTTGTTTTATCATAAATGGTGGCCACACTTTCTTTCAATTCTGCGAACCACTCCGGTTGAACCCAAGGTCCTCTTTTATTTATGGATTCCTGACTCTGAGCAGGTGCAGCTGGCTGAGATTGAGCTTTAGCCCTGCCATGCCCTTGTCCGGTCTCCTTCGCCTTGTTTCCGGATTGATTCTGATTGGGGTTTGGTTCCACCGGGGCAGACCTCACCTGCATGTGCACCCTTGTTTTATTTGTTTCATCAACGTTAATCTGTTTTCCAACCTGATTCAGTAACCCTCCCCAAGTCATTGCCTTCTTTCTGGTCACCGAATCAGCCAAATTGCCAGGGTTCAAGCCCTGCCTTAGAGATGCTATCGCAACCTGCTCGAAGCAATCAGCCAACCCATTCTTGGTGTTCACAAAACGACTTATATATTCTTTTAAGGATTCATTCGGTTCCTGAGCACAATGGATTATTGTGTCTCTATTGCCCTTTAGCTTTTTACTCCCAACGAACTGCCTTCGAAAGGCCACCCAAAAAGTATCGAAATTCTTGATACAGCCTTGTGGTAGGCTGTTATACCATTTCAGAGCACTCCCCGTAAATGATTGGGAGAATGCTCTGCAAAGTAGCTTATCATCGTCATCAAAGTTCATCATAAAGTTCTTAAATTGCTCTAAATGGTTGTCCGGATCAGTACTGCCATCGTACTTTTCCATTTTGATGCTATCAAACCTCTTAGGGAGGTTTCCAGGCAGAATTTTAGAAGACAATGGAGATTGCCTCCAATTTCGACCACGACTGAACATAGTATCTTCATTGGGAGTTGCAAAGATACCTGGTTCATCATGGAAAGCGAAAGGATCCATCAGCATCCGGTCTACATGCCTCCGGCTGTGAGATGACCCTTTGCCAATATTCTTCTTCATCTTTCCATGTCTATCCCTTTTCCTCGAATATTTTTTGATCTGCTTTTGCTTCTTTTTAGTTCGACCCTCATCACTGCTAGAGGATAAGGATTCTTCAACTCCCTCATCATCCGAAGAGCTATCAGAAGACTCTGAGCCTGAGTCAGAACTCTCCACTGGCTTAGACCGGTGAGACTTTTTTGAGCTGGCATGAGTCTTTTTTGTACTCACATGAGTCTTTGAAGGCTCATCCTCTCTGGGGTTATCGGTGTGATGAGCAACTGATGCTTTTGACTTTTCCTTCATGCCCATCTTAGCCTTTTCTGCCATCAGAGCTTCTATTTCACCCTTTAACATATCGCGCTCTTCGATAGTGTACTCATCGTTTTCACCCACCACTTCGAGCAAAGCTGGTGGTACTTCCGGGGCGTCCGGATTCATTCGGACTGACTTTTCTTGCTGGTTTCGAATGCTTGATTCAGGCACCTTCTTCTCCCACCGTGGTCGCCAGTTTGGTGAGGTTAATTTATGTCTGAGGGTAATTGGGTAATTTGTTCAGAGTTTTGTGGAAGTTTATGGGTATTTAGTATTTTGAGTAGAGAGTAGAGGGAGAATTAAGCTGCCTGGTTGCAGTTAATTTTCATTACCCACATTTAATGTAGGTGGTTGGGTATTTATACCCTTACATTTGGGCCTTATGGGTTTTCGGGTCATGTTTAATGGACCCGGGTCATGTTTAAAGACCCATGAGCTCTAAGTAGGAGAGCAAGTAGCTTAGTCAAGAAGTGTTTAGGTTTTTTAGTGCTTTTGTCATAGTTCGAACAGTCCAATAGGCTTAGTGTTCGAAGTGGTATGTCCGGTCCGGAGGCCTTGATCCGATCTGTTCCTGTCCGGTGAGTAAGCAGAATTCAGACTCATCAATTACCATAATTAATCAATTACTTGGGCCAATTATGGAGCGTGGTCTAAGAGTAATATGGCTTGTAATCGTACATATCTACTCTTAAATGGTTCATACTTTTGGAGATCCAATACAGTACATATATCAATAAATATTCCCAAGCATATATTGCAGTAAACTTTAATGTGCACAATACTGCAAAATATAACATCAGATCATATTACAAACTCTCCCACTGAAACTAACAATTCTCTAAATCAACTACACCCATACTGATGGTGTGTCCCTGGAAAACCTTAGGCAAAACCGCCTTTTGTTAGGGGATCTGCTATCATAGAGATTGTTCCGATGTGCTCTATACTTATCTGACCCATCTGTACTCTTTCTTTAACAGACAGAAACTTTATGTCTATGTGTTTGGATTTAGACGCACTCATGTTGCTGTTAGAGTACTGCACTGCGGAACTGTTATCGCAATATAACCTCATATGGCCTTCTATCCCTTGTACAATGCGTAATTCAGTAACAAAATTCCGCAGCCATAGTGCCTGGTTTGATGCCTCTAAGCATGCAACGAATTCTGCTGCCATGGTGGACGATGCAATAAGTGTTTGCTTTACACTTTTCCAGGATATTGCACCTCCAGCCAATAAGAATATGTTGCCTGACGTGCTTTTTAATGTGTCTGCGCATCCACCAAAATCCGAGTCGGAATACCCGATGATCTCCAGTTTATCCGACTTCCTATATGTCAACATGTGCCCATTTGTTCCTTGCAAATATCGGAGTACTCTTTTAACTGCTTTCCAGTGATCCATTTCTGGGTTACTAACATATCTCCCCAACATGTTTACAGCAAAGGCAATGTCCGGCCTAGTACAAACTTGAGCATCCATTAAACTCCCAACTGCTGAAGCATAAGGGACCGTTTTCATTTCCTCAATCTCAAGTTTTGTCTTAGAACATTGACTCAGACTAAGTCTGTCATCCTTTGCTATAAGGGTACTTAAGGGTTTGCAATCTGCCAATCTGTAACGTTGTAACACACTTTTAATGTATGCCATTTGTGATAATCCAAGAATACCATGAGAACGATCTCGATGTATCTGGATTCCTAACACGAAACTGGCATCACCAAAATCCTTCATATCAAACTTGTCTGATAGAAATCTTTTTATAGTGTGTAATAATTCTTTATTATTCAAGGCAAGCAATATGTCATCCACATATAATATAAGAAATATGAAATTACTCCCACTGAACTTGTGATAAACACAATCCTCAACCGAGTTGATCTCAACGTCATAACCGACTATCACCTCAAGGAATTTGTGATACCATTGACGAAAAGCTTGTTTAAGCCCATAAATGGATTTCTTAAGTTTGCAAACCAGATCTTTTGAGTTACTTTCTACAAAGTGTTCTGGTTGCATCATATAGATCGTTTCCTCAATATTACCATTGAGAAAAGCGGTCTTAACATCCATTTGATGAAGCTCAAGGTCAAAATGTGCAACTAATGCCATGATTGTTCTAAAGGAATCCTTCGTCGATACTAGAGCGAAGGTTTCTTTAAAATCAATCCCTTCACGCTGAGTATAACATTTCGCTACAAGACGTGCTTTATGTCTTTCCACATTACCCAGGGAATCGCGTTTAATTTTGTAAACCCATTTACAACCAATTGCCTTTTCCCTTCAGGTAATGGGATAAGATCTCATACCGCATTATCATGCATTGATTTATACTTTTCTTTCATAGCATCAATCCACTTTTGAGATTCAGAGCTTGCCATGGCCTGTTTGTAGGATGAGGGATCATCTACAGTTCCAATACATAACTCATCATGCTCCTGAATATATATTATAAATTCTGGACCTATAGTACTTTTCCTTTCTCTAGTGGACCTTCTTAATGGCACTATTTCCTCCTGTTGCACTTCTTGAGACGGTAGAGTTTGATCATTATGAACGATGTCATTTTGATTCCCTTGTGGAAGATTATCTTGAGGTTCCTCTTGTTCTACCTGAATCATATATGTAACCTGGTTAGACCCCCAAGTGGGGCATTAGTGTTAATCTGAGGATTACCTTGTTCTAATGGGATCGAAATGATTGGCATTACCGCCCAATCTTCAGATATCTCAGTATCCCTATTAAAACCTTCATGAATCTTTATGGATTCTTCCTCAAAATAAACATATGTTCCCTTATTCTTCCCCCAAAACTCAACATCCTCTAGAAACTTGGTCGTTCTTGTCTCAAATATTGTACTAGTGAGAGAATCATAAAACTTAAACCCTCTGGAATGTTCGGAAGAACCTATGAAGAAACAACTAACTGTTTTTGGGTCCAGTTTCTTTTCTTGAGGGTTGTAAGGCCTTGCCTCAGCTGGACAACCCCACACATGCAGATGCTTTAAATTAGGTTTACGCCCGTTCTAAAGCTCATATGGAGTCCTAACAGTAGCCTTTGTGGGTACTCGATTGAGTATATAAGCGACTCATTTGATGGCTCCCCCCCAAAGAGATAATGGTAGAGATGAGTGACTTATCATGCTTCTAACCATATCTTTTAGTGTTCAGTTTCGTCTCTCAGATACACCGTTCATGCGAGGTGAACCGGGCATAGTGTATTGAGGGACTATTCCACACTTCTCTAGGTACCGTGCAAAGGGTCCTGGACGTTGTTCACCCGATCCGTCATATCTACCATAGTATTCACCACCAGGGTCAGATCTAACGGTCTTAATGCTTTTACCAAGTTGTTTCTCAACCTCGGTCTTAAAAGTTATGAACTTTTCCAAGGCCTTAGACTTTTCATGAAGAAGATACAGGTAACCAAAACGAGAGTAGTCGTCGATAAATGATATAAAATACTGCTGCCCGTTCCACGATTCTTGTGGAAACGGTCCACAAATGTCGGTATGTATCAACTCTAAGACTTCTTTCGCTCTATATGCTCCTATCCTTTTAACTTTGGTTTGTTTCCCTTTGATACACTCGACACATATACCGAAGTCAGAGTAATCAAGGGGGCCTAATAAACCTTCAGCAACAAGCTTGTCCA
Source organism: Limnanthes douglasii subsp. nivea (assembly GCA_036936605.1). NCBI lineage: Eukaryota > Viridiplantae > Streptophyta > Magnoliopsida > Brassicales > Limnanthaceae > Limnanthes > Limnanthes douglasii. The sequence goes on along the minus strand of JAUPFV010000001.1, from coordinate 90,044,105 downwards.
TCCTAACTCTGGATATATGACCTAACCGCTTGTGCCACAGTTTATAAGATTTTCAGATTTAGTAATGTTGTTTGGTGTACGTTGTGTATTAATAAAAATATTGTGATTATTAATAGTATTCAACAAATACAAATTATCCTCTTTAATCAAATTTCCATTTCCAACAATCAAATTATTTAGAAAGAATGTAAAACAATTGTTTCCCATCAGACAAGAGTAACCTTGCAAGTCTAAAACTGGAAGAGAAATTAAGTTCCTTCGAAAAGTGGGAACATACATTACATCCTCTAAAAATAATACATGTCCAGTGGAAAGTTTTAAAGAAAAATCACAAATAGCTAAAACATCACACGAGCTCCCGTTTGCCGTGAAAATGGATCTTTCATAATTACTTAGCATCCTGCTCTTTGACGTACCCTGCAAAGAAACACAAACATGAGTTGTTGCAGCCGAATCAACCCACCAAGTATTCCTTTTCACAGAAACTATATTACTTTATGAAACAACCAAAGATGTGGGAGTACCTTTGCTTATCATGTAAGCCCGACGTTTCTCACAATCCTTCTTCAGATGTCCTTTCTCTTTGCAGAAAAAGCATCGACCTACAGTCGATTCCTCAGGCTTTTTCTTCTTTACCGGACCTTGACCTGGTTCTTTGCCATCTACTTTCCGCTTAGGTCCTGCCTTATTTGGTGATGTAATCACATTAGCCTCAGGCGCTATGCCTTTAAGTCTTTCCTCCTCTTGTGCAACGTGGGAAATCAACTCATTGATGTTCCATTTTTCTCGCATGCAGTTATAGGTGGACTGGAAATACTTATACCGGTGTGGCAGCGAGTGAAATGTGAATCCCACTATGCATTCTCAAGTAAGTCTAAACCGATTACCTTGAACTTTTGGCCAATCATCGACATTCCCAGAATGTGCTCCCGGATTTTACCTTTGCCATTATACTTTTTGGTAGCTAGTTCGATGAGCAAACGCTGCATCTCTACCTTTTCATTTTTGGCAAAGGCTTTCTCAATCTCCGTGAGAAAGACCGAGGCAGTGGTAACACCTTTAGGGACAGCCCCACGCAGTGCTACTGGAAGTCCGAACAATCCAACGTCGGTGGACGATTCCCCAACAAATTGTAACCCATGGATACTATAATAAGAACAAACAACACAAAACACATTTAGCATATTGACATATATCTGAAAACATATGCATGAATATGACAAATACATGTAAAACATAAAATTCATTGATAATAGATACCGGAGGGCAAATCATACTAACATGCAATTCTATGAGTTTGAGAAAAAAAATAGCATGATCATTATTTTATTTTTTAAGTACCAATGAGACCTTCCGGAGGGCCGATTTCATTTACTTAAAATTAAAATCAACACAACAACTATTTTCTGTTATTTTCTCCCGTTCATAATTAATTTAAACCCAAACGTGAACCTTCCGAAAGGCCGGTAATATTTGAATTTAAATTAATACCCGAACCTTTCGAAGCCTAGGATCCTTAAGAAAATTAATTTTAACCTTCCGGAAGGCCGATTAAATTAATTTCTTAGTTTCACCTACCGGTCTACGAAATCTTAGTCATGCATCGTCATTTAATCATTCACACACATACAATTTAATTCACAAACAAATATAAAAAAACAAACAAACATGCCAAACGCATCATATTTGTAAAATATGTTACTTCAAATATTTTCAAATTAATCAAGGTCTCGACCAAAAGCTATAGCGGTTTCCTAAAAAACTATTTTTTTAAAAAAATTTGAACCTCAAAAAATTAGATAAATGATTGAGCAAATAAATAGCCTCCCCGAAAACATTCCTCAAATTGTTAGTATAAATCTCCAGAAAAGCCGCGGCCGTAGCTTCGCCACCGTTTACAGAAAAAAATCTTTCTTTCGTCAATTTTCGTGCCGGCTTTTAAGTTTCGTTAACATCGTTCTCGGTGCTGCGGTCTCTGTAAGCGAAGATGGAAAATCCTGAACCAGCAGAATCCATAGCAGTTTCTCTGAAGAACCTCGATTTAAATTCCAACATTAAATCTAAAAGTTTTAAATCTCCTACTGCCATGGCGACTCTTCCTCCCATTAGTAAGCATTTCATTATTGTATGAATTACTCAGACATGTTTATGTATATCCAGGTATCTATAATAGTATACGTGTTTAGAAATTTGTTTATATACCCATCATCGATGCCGAATTTTCCAGTTTATACCTGATTTTGAGATTTTTTTTGGATGCTAAGTACTTAGATCCCGAGGTTAGGGTTTTACACAGGTGAAGTCTGCTGATGACTTCGTATTTTTAGTTTGTTCGTTGATTTTTGATTGCTTTGTTACTCGTTCTCGTGGTTTATGTATGTTTGGAGATGGAATTTGGATTCGCAGACTTGATGATTTAGTTTCAATAGAAGAGATTTTATGGAAACAGGACCCCAAGGTGAAATCTATGTAGAAAAAGAAATCACAGTACCTAGGTGGTTCTAGTGCTCTTGATTTACTCCTTCCCTCAATTACTTTTGAAGCTAAATGAAACTTTAACTACATTGGGAAGTGATGGTTATTCCGCAAAATCGAATGTGTGGATATGTGGAGGGTATTAGTGTGATCTTGTTTTATTTACCATGTTGTTTATTGTTTGTAGAATCATTGTTCGGGAAGTTGAACCCTCCAACTCTTGTTAGTTTATGTCTTGGAGTTATTGGCAAGCACTTGGAAGATATTATTCAAGACTTGGGCGATATAGCGGCTAGCCTTCCTGCTGATATAAAGGTTCTACTTTGAAACCCTTGCCAGCTTTCTACCTTTTAATTGTGCGTATGACTATATGTGGTTTCGATTTTTCTTGTCGTTCATGGGTTTATGCTCTCTAGATGGCAGTGGCAGCAATTGCCAGAAGAAGAAAGTTGCTAAACGACGATGTCATCATCTCTTTGGCTGATAGTACCTGGGAAATCCTTGATATTAGTGGTTCAGATGTTTCTGATATTGGATTAGCAAAAGTGTCAGAAATGTGTAAAGTTCTTCGAGCTGTGGATATAAGGTATATTTTAAGTTTTGATTTCCTCTGACAAAATTATTTACCAAGCTATGTTGATTGGGATAGAGGATCTGGCCCTTGAACTGACCGTCTTTGGCTAGTCTGTTAGTCATTTTTTTCGGATGGGCATCATATGCCTTACATTTTATGTGTTATTGAAATCAATTAGCAATGAGAATGTGTATTATATACAAACTGCGGTCTATGAATTTGAGGACAATAAATTTTTTATCTCAACCAAATAAAGTATCTAATGATGAAACTTGATGTTGTTAGCTGATTACACTCCTAGTCTCCTTCCATATACCATTCCATACATTTGCACTTATTATGTGATGTTTATGTGCTTGTTTTGCTACGTATAGTTATGCTACGATTTGCTTTGTGGCTGTAATAACTTTTCGACTTATACCGGGACAACTTTTTTGCAGCGGCTGCTTCAACATTACCTCTCTTGGTGTCTCTCAACTTATACAGCATTGTCGGTTATTAGAGACATTGAGATTTGGGTATGCTTTCTTCTCTTGATAAATTCATGTTTCGAATTTTTTCTAAATCTACTACTTTTAAGTTTTATTTTGGACCTTATATCATATGTGAGTAAATGTTTGAAGTAAGTAACACCTCTTTTATATTGCTTCCTTTCTTCTCAACCTACAGGACTTTATGTATCAATCTAAAGATCATATGATTCATATTCATTATTGGCATATCTTTTTATTGTTATATTTTAAAATACGGTGTTCACAAAATCAATCTAATTTTAAAAGCAGACTTTGTCGTCAAATTAGTAACGTGTCGATTCTATTAGCCCATATTGGGTTTTGACTAGGCTTATAAAACTCTATAAACAGGCAATGAGAGAAAGTTAATATTGCAGAGGATCCCCAAGGAGTGAACTCACAGCAAGAAGATGTTTAAGTTTGTTTAAACTAGATTTGAGTTATGTTGGGGCTGATTCATGGGAGGAACTTGATACCCAAGATATGGGTCATGGTGCTCAATCGCTACGCTGGCTTATATGGGTATGGACTTATTTTAACTAGTAGATTTCTACTTTATAACGTAGTCAATTATATTTGGTGCCACTTTTAGTTACTATTCTTCTTCTTGACTAACTATATTTTTTCCACAGCCGAAGATTGACAAAGATTCGCTTGAGATTTTGTCCACTGAATGCCCACGTATTATTGTAAATCCCAAGCCATCACTTTTTGGTTTCAGAGGTACTGAAGTTCCAAGGGAAGCATTACCAGATGTGGCACTGGATGATCCTTGTGTAAAGGATATTGACCCCAAAATATGGCTCGCTGGTGCATACGTCCCAATACCGGTATCTTCCTCCACCTTGACTCCCACCGAGCTTTCTGTAGCCGAAAAGTTCAGACTTGCATTTGTGGAGAGGGACACACGGTTAGCACCAAAACGTGCTAAGAATGCAAGGCAACATCAGCGACGCGCTCAAAAAGAGTGGATGATGACGAGTAGTAGCGCCAAGGCAAATGCTTTGGCCTCAAAACTGAGCAGATCGCTGCAGAGGGACTAGTATCTTATTAAGCGTCCTGTTTTTAGCGTCAGGATCATCTATCCAAAATGGAAATGAACAATAGTGGATACAAGTCAAATTTGTACGATATTCCAAGCTCTGCTAAGAGAGAATTGTTTCTTCAAGAAAAAGGAAAAGGAACGCTTGGGCTTTCATTATGTAAGGATAGGAATGTGAATTTTAGTTTTCCGTTTATCCTTAGAACTTTGTAAAATTATACATAGTCCGGTCACGACAGTTTTGGATATTACTGTCATTATGAGTGTAAATTGTTATTGAGTTTTACTATGCGAGGGGAGGGGAAGGTGAAACTTGTTTGTTTGGTTCTAAATATGAAGAATGGACAAAGCAATTAATAAGGATTACACCCCAAAACAACATTAAGTGGCCGTGGAAACCAGGACGAATTAAAACACAAGTCGGTTCTCATTTTAACAACCTGTTGACTTCTTTCTGCAACTTGCGATTACATACACTTTATATACCATATGTACAAGAAGGGGTCCGACCAAGGGAGTGTATCTTGCCATGTGGTGGCACGTATTTGCAGCAACATGGGATTTTGGACATGTTTCAGTATTTACACATTTTAGTTTGGAGTTTGGATTGAATAATTCTATTTCAGTTCATAGTTTGTATCCAACTTTAGGATAGTGTTTCAGGTCGTAATTTGCACTGGTACTCTTGGATTGTGTTTCAGCTCGTAGTTTGTATTGGCACGAGTTTCAGTAATGCGTGAAAGTTAATAATAACATATTTGCAGTTTTTGTGTTGTCTCTCTCACTCACAGTGTTCTTGCATATTCATAGAGAGGTCTTCCATACCGCTCTTTTAAAGCTCAATTCTTCCGTGTCCTTCAGTCCACTCTTTCGTAATTTAACCCTAGTTTGGAGGTGAGGCTAAAACGAGAACCCTTGTTGTTAGGAAAAGAGCTCTGAATAAAAGTTAAAACTATACCCCTCTCTTTAACAGGTCCCATTTTAAAAATGGGTTTGGCTAACCGGTGCCCATGGGCACCGGTTAACAAGCATTAAATAGTAACTTTTTAGTTTACTTTTACCTAATTGTCAGGAATGGTAATAATAGCAATAGTTTAATTTTTATAATGACAAAACTATCCTCCTACCTACCCAAGAGTTAATTTCCACGTCAAATATTATAGAAATATAATTTTATGATTTTTTTAAACGGATCAATAATAAATTAATTATTAATATATGTTATTTAAGTTAATTTTTGTTATCGTAGAAACAAAACAAATGTTAATATTGTAGAGTTATGGTAATTCAAAACTATTGATTATTTATTTAATTAATTTTTTTATTTTATTTGTTAAGTATTAAATAACATATTTTTGCATTAGATTACTAATTTTTGAATTAATAATTTAATTGGGACAAAAATAATTTCGTAATTATTAAAAGTATATTTTAATGGTCATCTTTTATATCAAAATATTGAAATATATTACAAAAATAATTATGTAGCTAATTAATATAAAAATATTAATCAGAATTTATTAAAAATTTAAAAATTTAAAACTTAATTGATTTTATTTATTTTGTATAACTAATGGTTTGTAATAAAAAAAAAAACCTACTTGCTTAGAAAAACTATAAATAAAAATCGTAATTAATAAACTTTCCATTTTTAAATAAATTGAAAATTAAATTAGTTATACAATTAATTAGTTAGAAAAATTTAAAAATAAACTGCATATTTAACTTTAAAAAAATGAAATTAAAATCTGAATTTAAAGTTATAGTGTATTGATTAAAAGCTTGAGAAAACAATAAATTGAAATTTAAAATATTTTGAAAACTTGTTTATAGATTAACTACTATGTTTTTAATGAAAATATTGAATATATATATATATATATATATATATATATATTACCATATTAACGAACTTACTACCATAATAAACATGAGGGTAATAGTGTCTTCAAATTTTTCTAATCTCAATAGTCATTAATACCCATTACTATTTATGAAACTGAGATAATCATTAGCAAGAAAAGCTATTATTTAATGCTTGTTATCCGGTGCCCATGGGCACCGGTTAGCATAACCCTATATATATATATATATATATATACAACAATAATAATAATATAATAGGGTAAAGTATTAATAAATACTTAAAAACCAAACTATTATCCATTTATTATTTTTATTTTTATATATTTTAAAAAGGACTCGTTTAGTTTTTCTATTTACCCTCTAATATTTTTTTTATAATACCCTAAATATCCTTATTAATTATATAAAACTAATATTTTTACTATTTTCTTTTACACTAAATATATCTCTATGATTTTTATTATTGATTTTTTTTTAAAAATTGAATATATCTCTAACATTTTCATAAAAGACTCAATATATCTCTATCATTTTTATTCGCGATTTTCATTAAAGACTAATCTCTAACATTTTCATTTAAGACATTATTCATTCTTTTTGTTCTTCTTATGTTTTTTTTTGCGATTTCATGTTCTTTTTCTTCACGATTTGATTTTTATTAACGTTTCCGATCAGTATTTTTGGTTGAAATTGGTAATCAAATTGCAATGTATTTTTAGATTTATATTATGGATTGTTTGGGAAAAGAAAACGATTTTGTGTTTTCTAGATAGGTTTTACTGTGTTTTTGTGTTTTTTGGTAAGTTTGTCGCTCATTACATGTCTCGCACCTCGCTAGATGCGAGACCAACCATGTCTAACGCCTCATATCTATCATTTAGTTTTGATAGAATATGAGACTAATGTAAAATATATTTTTTAGATGATAGATGCGAGACTAATGATAAATGTGAGATATTATAAAAATATATTGTAGATAATTTTGGGTATAATGATGAATGCGAGACACAAGACATTGTTAAATACTTTTTAGATAAATAGAGAACCAATCATAAATACGAGACATTGTAAAATATTTTTGAGATAGATGTGTGATCAGTGATAGAGGATAAACATTCTAAAATATTTTTTATATAAATGTGAGACCAGTGATAGATGCATGATATTGTAAAATATGTTTAGATAGATACGAGACTAGTGTAAAATTGAAAATTTTAGATGATGAATGTGAGAGAAAAAACTAGATTGGAGACCAATGTTAATTGACTCATGATTTTTTTAAAATTATCATTCATGGATTCAAATTTGTTCGTCTTAAAAAAATAAAATCAATTATACTTTTCAATTTTTTACTTCAGAATTACACTTTAAAAAATATGACTTTTAAAAATTTAAATAAAAAAACAAAGAAAATATAACGTACACGTGTTTGATGAGTTTGTATACAAGAGTATTTTAGGCAGAGAATCTGATAAAATTGTTGGGTACCACAACATACTAGCTTTTTAAGTTGGGTGTTATAGAGTAACACACCATAACAATAACAATAACAACAACAACAACAACAATAATAATAATAATAATAATATATTGTTACGAAAATAAGTTGTAGATATTTTAAACAATAATAAATAAATAGATAAATATCATATATATATTTTTAAAGGGTGAAAATAATATTAAAATCAAAATACTATGCAACATTTTCCAAATTGACTTTCGTTTCATGTGGCATGAAAACGAACACGCATCATAATATAAATCTATAGAAAATCTCCAAATCAATAGATCATGACCAAATGTTTTGAAGTCTAAAGATTAAAATAGAAGAAAACGTCATAGTCAAAGGACGGTACACCGATTAAACCTTACAAATTATGATATAATTTATGGAAATAAGTTGCTAATCTTTTCCTTAAAATTTGCAACTGATTTGGACATAATATGTGTCAAAATCAGTCGAATTTTGGTAAAAAAAACAAACAATTATTTTCGACTAGTTTAGTCGAAATTAGTCGTATATTCATGCATCAACTTATGATGCAACTTGTCAAAATTAGTCGTTATTTTATGTTCAAAATTTACAATTACTTCTGGCGTTATTGTTCGGTATCCATTTGTAAATTTTGAAAATAAAATATTAATAAATAAAATATTACTCAGATGTCTTCAAAGAAAATTTTCTTTTGGGTTGTTAGCTTCACTAGAGTCTATGTAGGAATGTGTGATATATAGTAACAATAATTTTGATAGTGCCCTTGTTACGTTTTTTTGAAATTATAGTATATTCGACACTCAAACATATGAAAATAAATTAACAAAAAAGATATATATGTTCATTGAGTTAAAATTTCAAATAATTAAGTAGTTAAGTCCTAAAAATCCAGAATTGACCAATAAAAAGACTTAGAGATTATGAATATATATATATATATATATACATTTATTGAGTAATAATGATAATTATATTGCACTAAGTTTCAAACTTTAAGTAAGCATTTTTACAAGACACGCTATATCGCCAAATTTAAGTGCCTCGTAACTATGCGAAATATTTGATCTCCATTTAGAAATACATTCGAATCTCCAAATTTAGTGATGGTAAAACATCTTTACATATAATGATTTTTGCAGTATATAGTAGTTTCCAACAAAATTAACTATATAGCGCGTTAGTGTCTATCGTATACGCTACGAATTACGGTTAATAAAATTTTAAAAAATGTTATACAAATTTATATATCGTTTGGAAAATAAATTATATACCGAAATTTATTCAAAGAGTTTCATGGCTTCATATATAATTTCCTTCATTTGATTTGTTCTTTCACGTCCATGATATATGAATAGTCTAAATATTAAGGGTATTTTAATGGTATAACAAACCTTAACATTCTCTTGTGAAATATAAAAGATGTGATACGATAAATAAAAAAACATAACAAAAATAGAATAAAAAATATATTTCTTTTTCAGCAAGAGCAAGAAAAAGCAGTGAACAAAGAAAAAGATAACAAACAAATTGCTTTGAATTCAGATTATGTAAAAGGAATCAAACATATACAAACAACAATAAACAAAATATTTACCGATTCATAGAGGAGAAACTCTAACTTTAACTCTTATTTATATATTAGGATTTTGAAAGCCAATATATGTAAACAAAAAAAGTACATAACATTTAATTAAAACAGCCCAACCCAATATATATATATATATATATATATATATATAACAATTTTATTGAAAAAAAATTAAAAGATATTTCAAAATTGATATATTTGTAAACGTATAATTTTCGTTTTAAGAATAGAAGTTCTCAGAATGTGGCTTGTCTGGCCTTTGCTGATGATTTCATGGTTTTTTTGAGTGGAGACATGGATTCAATGAAGACTATTAAGGCTACAATGGATCATTATCAAACTGTTTCTGGCCAGGAGATCAATCAAGCTAAGTCTAAAATCATTGTTTCAAATAAAATGCCTTTACATCAAGTTTCTGTTATTGAAAGTATTTGGAACATTAAGCATACAAACTTGCCTTTTAGATATTTGGGGGCTACCATTACAATTAACACTAGAATTGCTTACTATGAAGACTTAATTCATAAAGTCAGATGCAGGATTATGGACTGGGATAGACTTCACCTTTCCTTTGCTGGTCGAATGTTGTTGATTCAGACAATCTTGGTAGCCTTTCCTAATTATACTTTACAGCATTCTAAGCTTCCTGTTGGTATTGTTAACAGACTGGAAATCTTGTTTAGTAAGTACCTGTGGGGGACAAAAGAAGATAAAAAAGCTGTTAGTTGGGCTAAGTGGGAGAAGCTTTGTAAGCCTTTAAATGAAGGAGGTTTAAATTTTAAAAGTCTTAATGATGTGCAGAGGGTTTATGCTTTAAAGCTGTGGTTTAAATTCAGAAGTCAGCAATCATTCTGGGCTAGATACATGATGTCAGTTTATTGCAGAGACAGAATTCACCCATCTCTTGCTATTTCTCCTAGTAGAAAGTCTAAAACTTGGGCTAGAATGATTGGGATTAGAGAATGTGCGGAGGAATTTCTTTTCTGGTTGCCTGGTTGTGGTGATATGAACTTTTGGTATGATAAATGGTGTTCAAACAAATCATTTATCATTATAGACAGTGACAATGCTAGAAGACTTCTCTGGGACAGTGGCAATGTTTATGTCAGGGATTTCTGGGTTTCTGGTTCCTGGGATTGGCAAAGATTGATTACTACTGTCACAGCTTCTGAGATTTCTAAGATCAAAGAGATTAGTTTAACTAATAAGAAGGATGTTCTTTGTTGGTCTCTTTCTAAAGATGGCTTGTTTAGTTTTAAAGAGACCTGGAATCATACAAGATGCAAAGGAAATAAATCAAGAATATATGACATGACATGGAATGCTATCACTCCTAAAAAGTGTTCATTTTTCCTTTGGAGGGCTCTTCACAACTGGATTCCTACCGATTCAGTGATGCAGGCTAAGGGTTTTCAGATTGCTTCTAAGTGTGTAAATTGTGATAATGTAGAAACTACTCAGCATGCCTTAGTACAATGTTCTCAGGTCTGGTCTGTTTGGATACATTTCAGTACTCTATTCAAGGTTGATATTCAGCCATATATGACTCTGCCTCATGTTATTATGCAATGGTATTGGTCAGCAAAGGGTAAATGTAACATATATTCTATCCTTCCTGCTATTCTAGTTTGGTGTATGTGGGCTGCTAGGAATAAGAAGAAGATCAGCAACATATCTACTAATGCTGCTACTATTATTCAGCATGTTATCTACATCATCACGAGTCTCGATCAGGCTAGGATTTTAACTAAAAAACACTGGGCTGGCTTTGTGAAAGAAGGTACTAATCTTGGGTGTGTGAATCAGATTACTGCTATGAATAAACCTATGTTTCTGAAATGGAAATGTCCTAAATATGGAAGATACAAGATTAATATTGATGGGGCTTGTACCTTTGAGAATGAAGCTGGTGGTGGTGCGTTGATTAGAAACAGCAATGGTGGTCTGATTCTGGGTGTTGGAAGGCTTTATGGTAAAGCCACTCCTCTGATTGCGGAATGTCGTGCATTGTTCGACGGGTTGAAGCTCTGCAGACTTTTGAATATGAAGAACGTTGACGTAGAGGTTGATTCAGCCGTGCTTGTCAATCTTCTTCTTCATGGTTGTTCAATCTGGTATCTTGAACCTCTTATAAGCTGTTGTAGGAGGTTAATTGATTCTCGAATGGTTGTTAGGCATGTTTACAGAGAAGAGAATAATGGAGCAGATTGGTTGGCTAAGGAAGCTCTAAAGGTTCAAAGGAACATTGTGTTTAATGAAGAGGATGCTCCATCCAGTTTGAAGGCGATTTTGTTGTTAGAAAGCTTGGAGATTGGTTACTTAAGAGTTTGATTTAGGGTTTGGTGAATTGGGGTTTTCTCAGAAGAGGGAAGGTTGAAGATGATAGAATTTTTTATTATTTTTCAAGTTGTTGTAAAATTGCAAACTAGGGACTGTATGTTTTGAAGTTTAATAAAAAAGACTTTGATTAAAAAAGAAGAAGATATATTTGTAAACGTATAAAATCAATTATTTTATTAAAAACAATCCTAATATATTATTAACTAAAAAATATTTTAAAATATATAGATGAATAATTTTTTTATTATTTAAAATATATTTTAAAAAATATGATTAATTTACTCATTAAAAGATAAAGTAAATGTCATATATTTTTTCCAAATGATGTTTTTTCCAAACTAATCAATTTAAAAGCATGATATACTGTAGCAATTTCCTAACACACAACCTTAAAAGAAATTGCGATTGATTGTGACTCGATTAATAATTAATTAGTATAATTTGTAATTATTTTTGTCGGTAATTTATTTATATGTTCTTAATTTTTTTATATATTTTCTTTTTAAACTACTCCTAAATTAAATTAAATAAAAATAAAAATAAAAATGAAGTTAAATAATTTAGTAGTTTGAGATTTGGTGATGAGGCTTGATATGCGGTGCGAATATAATTTTGTTTTATTAAATTGTTATTTGGAGAGCGGATACCATTTTTGTGGGTTTAACCTGGGCCTCGACTGGGTATATATTTGGGCTAAACCCCATATTTTTTATGTGGCCATAGAGATATAAAAATAAAAGGACATTGGAGTAATTTCCACTCCTTAGGGTTTTCAGTATAACCTTTAATCCTTGCTAACTGAATCTCTACCATCTCTATCTTTACTGGACAGAGAAACCCTAGAATCAACCTCGATTCAGAAAAATGGGTACTGTTCATACTGCATTGGTTTTGATTGTTTCGTTTATCGTTTTTTTAATTTGTAATGAATTTTGATTATTGATTGTCGATTTTGTAGGTATCTCTCGTGATTCCATGCACAAGAGGCGTGCCACTGGAGGAAAGAAGAAGGCTTGGAGGAAGAAGAGAAAGTTAGTTCTTTTTACTTGTTTTTCTTTTACTAATTTATTTGACTTAGTAGCAAAATCCATGCGAAAACAAGTAATATTGTCATTTGAATCCGTTGTCGATGTGATATCAACTTCAATTTGATACAATATTTAATTAAGTTAAATTGTTTCTTTTGGCAATCGATGTTCTGATCGATTTGTACCTAAGTGACGATTGATTGATAGCTAAGTGACTGTCAAGAAGTAGTGTCTTAATTTGAGTTTGGCTGGTGATAGACTAACAAGCTAGGAGTCTGACTTTCATTTTTGTAGTTTTGGCCATGTTGGTTTGATTCTGGGAGATGGTTTTTGGTGTTTTTTGTTTAGTCCTAAGGCTAATTAATTGTGGTTGGTTTACAAGGTATGAGCTCGGAAGACAGCCTGCTAACACTAAGCTGTCGAGCAACAAGACAGTTAGGAGGGTTAGGGTTCGTGGTGGGAATGTCAAGTGGCGTGCATTGAGGCTAGACACTGGAAATTTCTCGTGGGGAAGTGAAGCTGTAACTCGCAAGACTAGACTTCTTGATGTGGTTTACAATGCGTCTAACAATGAATTGGTTCGTACTCAGACTCTTGTGAAGAGTGCTATTGTCCAGGTTGATGCTGCTCCATTCAAGCAGTGGTATCTGCAGCATTACGGTGTTGAAATTGGCCGTAAGAAGAAGACATCTTCTTCCGCCAAGAAAGAGGAGGTATGTTACATATGCCCATGTACCGTGTTGAGAATTGTTGTTGGACTCTTTGCTTCATAATGACTCAGAAAGATATTATGAACCTGAAATTTAGTTTCTCTTGTTCTACATAAAGCCTATGAAGCATCAACTAATTACTAGATCAGTGAAATTTTCACGCAGACACATAGCCTAAATATGAAAAGAAGAGTGTTGTAAATTTTAATTCTCATGATTCTATCTTTCACTTTTCAAACTAGTTACTAAAGTTCCAACCAGAACACAACCACTTTTGAGTTTCATTGCACACTTTTTAGAGACTGTATTATGTTTCTCTATTCTATATGATCTAAATCTCTATTGTTCAAGATTTTTTTCTTCTAATATTTAACAACACATGATAGGAAGGTGAAGCTGCTGCAGAGGAAGTGAAGAAAAGTAACAATGTTACTAGAAAGCTAGAGAAACGTCAGCAAACCCGTGTCCTTGACACTCACATTGAAGAGCAGTTTGGTGGTGGTCGTCTGCTTGCTTGTATCTCATCCAGACCTGGTCAGTGTGGCCGTTGTGACGGGTATGTTATTGCTTCCTCTTGCTTGAATCATAATGCAGTGAACTTCATGATTTTTTTTTTCCCGAAAGCATATTCCATCCTAGATGCAAAGCTAATAGCTTTGTTGTGGTTATTTTCATACTTTCCCAACAGTCTCTTATCTTCTGAATGGTAAATAATTGGCAGATACATATTGGAAGGCAGGGAGTTAGAGTTCTACATGAAAAAGCTACAAAAGAAGAAGGGCAAGGGAGCTACTGCCTAATTTTTTGTTTCTTCAAACATCACAGTATTTATGTTTTTCTTTCACTTTTTTTGTGTTTGATTAGTAAGTCAAAGTTTAAGGAATTACAACTTTTTGTTTCTAAGGCCAATCTAAAATATGAATACTAGTATCTTATTTGATTGCTATTTATTTTGTATTTTATTCTTGGCCTGTCTTTATTGTTATGTTGTGTTAAGTAAATTTCCATGGAGAATAACACTCCATGTGAAATTTTCGAAGAACAACTAAGAAAGTAGAATAGATAGAACCATAGAAATACAGTGTATTAGAATGAGTACTTGAAGTAGTAACAGAATCAGTTCTACCTATAGTTAATTCATAAGGTTTGGCCTTAACTTGGTATTCCTATTTTTGTTAGATGATAACCCATGACAAGCAGCGGTATTTCTTCCGATTTCCTAGTAAATCTTATGGTTTGGAAATTGTCTGTTTTCGTAAATCATTGTCTTTATATCATGAGGATGATTTTTACAAATTATGGCTTGCGAAAACATGGTGCATCCCTCTATCCTTTTTTATGATTATGTTTATTGATTGTGCAATATGTTAGTAAGATGTTGATAACGCATCTGTGAGGTTGAGTTGGCCAAGTTTCCCAGGTGTGTGCTTTTAAGTAGATTTACTATTAGTTAAGCTCGGTGTAGTGCAAATTAGGATAGGTCCTATTCATGTGGATAGTGTAAATTAGGATAGGTGTGGAATTTCGGGAGAAGGTGATATTATGAGGTGCCTGCTTACATTTTTTGAGACGAGCATTATGAGAACAATTGCATGATTAAGATTAAGAGATTGGAGAAGAATGTGGTGAGCAAAGAACTAGACTGGTAGTAAAAGCTGGATAAGCATAGGGAAATTATGTTAATTGAAACTGATATGATAAAGGTAGATAATATTTTTCATAAGATTTTAGGTTATGTTATATACTTGTATGTACAGTCATGTGATTGTGTTCTTAAAAGTTATAAATTATATAGATACCATGTATAAAAACAAAAAAACTTTAGTTTCAATTATCAAGGCTGTGTTAAGTTAACGAATTTGTCTTTAAACAATATCTCCGCTCCAAAACTCTAATTCTATCCATAAATATTTATAGTCTACCCAACCTCTTATCTTCTAAGAAGATGTAAACCCTAACTTCAATATTTTATATATAAAATTTTCATCTCAAAATACACATGAAAATAGGGACTTTATCTCCTGTTTTTTATAGTTTTGTTTTGGATAATAAAAACAAAAAGACTTTAGTAAAAAACTTTAGTTTCAATTATCAAGGTTGTGTTAAGTTAACCAATTTGTCTTTTAACAATATCTTCGCTCCAAAACTCTAATTCTATCCATAAATATTTATAGTCTATCCAACCTCTTCATCTTCAACCTCTTTATCTTCAACCTCTTACGTTCTAAGAACATGTAAACCCTAACTTTAATATTTTATATATAAAATTTTCATCTAAACCCTAACTTTAATATTTTATATATAAAATTTTCATCTAAAAAGACACATGAAAATAAGAATTTTATCTCCTGTTTTTTATAGTTTTGTTTTGGATAGATTTTGATTTATCTTGTTTTCTATAGTTTAGTTTTGTGTTTTTTTGGTAGATTTTAATTTAGGTAGCAAAATTGTTTAGATCTAGTGTTATAATAAAGTTTTACATGCTATATAAGTTTAGATCTGGGTTCCTGTTTTGATGTGGGTTTCTGTTTAGAATTTTGGGTTCTGCCCGAACCTACGCCGCTAGCGGGATGCATTATACTGCCGGTTGTGGGTAGCTGCAACAGATTATCAACCTGTTGAGCTCAAAGAATCTTTAGTGAGATTCAAAAGCGAAGATGTTCGTAAGAGAGGGTCAGACAAGAGAACCTCCGTATGATGTGCCAGCAAACAGTGAATTATTAGAAAGAGAAAGAGACAAGTGGAATAAATGTTACAATTATTGTCTAATCATTCGCCTTTTTTCCTAAAAGGGAATGTCTTTTATATAGTAAATGAGGTGGATGGTAAAATTACATAATTACCACAGTAAGAGTGGATTTTTTACCCCACTATTTGACTATTTACAAACAAGTTCTTGGGGTATATCATTTGACCCCTCTATTTCTTATGTTTGCTTTACTTTGGTCATTAATCTTTAAATACACAGACCTTGGTCTTATTTGTGAGCTAAATTACATGTTAACCACTTATATTTTCCTTCCCTTATCAGTAGCCCCCAGTCCATGTGCAGTTCTCTGGATGTGAACTTCAGTTGCTATTTTTTGCTGTTCGGATCGGAGCCTACGCTATCCTGCTCGGATATTTTGCTTCTTAACGAAAATCTGATATGATTGGATCGGATTTTGCCATCATCATAGTCAGATTTCCCGTTTTTTGGTAAAATTCTGATATGGCCGTATGAGATGATTTGCTTTGCTGACCTCACCTCTGGTTATGCTCATGTCACCTAAGTAATCATTTATGTCAGGTGCGCATGCCTCATTTCGCTTTTATCGAGTCAAATATGTTTTAGGCGGCGCAACTACTATGGACACGTGTCACACTCTCATCCATTCCGCCGGTGCGTCTTTCAAAGTGATTCGAAACAGGCTGGCGTGACACTATACCGTTACCCTTTACTTATTCATCTTCTAGTTCACTTGACTATAAATACCTATCTCTTTTCCTTAGTAAAGGTTTCCCTTGTTCTTAGTTTCTACTTGTCTTTTGAAAAAGTTTGTTCTAGGGAGAGAGACCGTATCTAAACCAACTTCTTACCCCGCATTTTCATGCCTGACGAGTTTGTCAATCTTGAAAGGTACAAACTCTGGAGGTGGTTCAACATTTCTAATCAGATCGGTACTCGCAGATCTGCTAGTGCAAGAGAACATCCTTCTACTGTAGAGATTTGAAAATCTACCTTTCGTGACAACTGATCTCCCATCCGCGAACGCTCCATCAATCTCGCTGTATCCTCCCCTGGTCAAGCACACCTTTCAAGTGGTGGGGTTGATCTTTCAGCTCCTTCAACTTCCTCAACTTTTCCTTCCCGACCTTATACCTTCATCGTAATGGGTGATGAGAGGGAAAAACCACAGGTTAAAGAAAACATAGATAGAGTTAAAAGGAAAATATCGCCCGATCCGGCAACCAAATTGGTCAGGATGAGGATTCCCTCTTCGGTCTCGACTCCTCCGACAACCCCCAAGGTTCCCCGCAAACAACACCAGAGGTTAGCCCTAAGAAACCCTTGCCAAGGGGGACTCGACCCGAACCGTCTCTCACGCCTATTCCAGAAGTTCAAGAGAAAAATCTATCCGACGACCCTGATAATGATAAGGAGAACCCTGACACTATGGTGGTTGAGGCGGAACCTCTTCGAGTTGTTCTTACTGATGTTCTTTTCCCGGAAAATGATGCTTTGGCTCCTCTTTCGGAACCTACCACTAGTCCTCCCCCTCACTGAGGTGAGATTTCTTTGGTAAAGAGTAAAAAGAAGAAGAAGCGTTCCACAGTTGTGCCTTTGAATATAGAGGACATCTTGGCCGAAAACCTTCGCGGTATTAAAGCTAAACACCTCATGGCTTTGTATAAAGTGAAGCATAAATATTTTCATCCGACTGAGGAGGTCAAGCTAAGGGATCGCTGGGGTATTCCGACTAACATCACTATCCGATTTCCTATTGTTGGCGAGACACCTCTGTCGGTTCGGAACAATGAGTTGGTGCTTTATACTGAGCTGATGAACTGGGGTCTCCGACTGCCTCTCGATTCTCTCCTGATTGACTATTTCCACCTGATCGGACTTTGTCCTTCTCAGTCCGGGGCCAACATGTGGTACATCCTCATGGCCTGCATTATAGCTTCAAGGCTCTCCAAGAATGCTTTCACTATGGAACAACTCATTTCCGTATCAGGAGTGACCAAAAATTCGCACTAACCTTTCTATTCACTTGGTTTTGCCAGGAAACTTAAAGTGATAAAGGATTTTTTGGAGGCCGACAAGAAGTGGAAGCAACAGTTCCTGTTTATTTCCGGGTTATCGGAGACCGACTTTGAAGACTCTGAAGACCTTCCCCATCGGTTGACGCTGAAGTGGACTGGACAAGGTAAGTATTCTCACCTAAGTTTTTTCCTAGTCGTCAGATTCGGTAGATTCTAACTTTGTTTCCTTTTCAGCCATGAAAGGGATTGCTAAGTCTTTTTAAGCGTCACGCTAATCCGGCAAGCTATCTTCGAAAAACTAAGCGCATGGGCAGGTGACCACTGGGATCACAAGTTTCACCAAAGATTTCTTCCTATGAACTTTTCCAAGTGTAATATGTGGCGATGCAATCTTAGTGAGAAGAAGACTGCCTCAGAGCTCATGGTGCCTCCCCCTAGTGACGACGTCCTTAAACGTTTAGAACGCTTGGACAATGCAATCTACCTCCCCACTCGGGCCGAAGCTCCGAGTCATCAAGATGCGGAAAAACCTGAGAAGGAGAGGAAGAAGAGACCGAGGAAGACGCCGAGTCTGAAGATGATGCTCCTGAGGAGAGAAGGGTCAATGCTCAAGAGGGTTCTCAACCTGAGGCTTAGGACGATCCCTAAGAAAGAGTGCAAGACAGTCCTCTAACAGGGGCTCAAGATGAACAACACAACGAAACTCAAGCGGGCTTGCCACAAGATGCGAGGTTATCGAAGCCTCAACAGGAAGCCCCCCCGGTCCTCAGGTAGTCTCCCCAACCTCTCATCCAGAAAACAAGTCAAGTGAAGCTGATCATACAGTTGAGATTATGCCTCAAGGTCGGGCTGGTGCAACAAGGCCACATAGGTTTATAGCTGAGGATAAGAAGAAGAGAATCGTTGAGAATGGAGGGGAGAGAGACAACACTACACGTCCAAGCCCGCCTTTGTAAAAAACGTTCGTGGATGTCGACTCGGACTCTGGTGGAGAATTTGTATCCCAACGAAGGGAAACTCAAGAAGGTGATTC
The DNA here is from genome assembly GCA_036936605.1 of Limnanthes douglasii subsp. nivea. NCBI lineage: Eukaryota > Viridiplantae > Streptophyta > Magnoliopsida > Brassicales > Limnanthaceae > Limnanthes > Limnanthes douglasii. Next base: position 90,024,696 of record JAUPFV010000001.1, on the reverse strand, counting down.
CGACGAGGAAAGGTATCCCTCCCCCGCCTCTACTTATTTCGATATGTATGACAATGACTATGTTGCGAATGAGTTGAACAAGCTACTACACGCTGCTGCCTTACTCGAACACAAAGTAAATTGCAAGAACCGCTATAAAGATGCAACAAGGCCACAAAGGTTTATAGCTGAGGATAAGAAGAAGAGAATCGTTGAGAGTGGAGGGGAGAGAGACAACACTATACGTCCAAGCCTGCCTTTGTTAAAAACGTTCGTGGTTGTCGACTCAGACTCTGGTGGATAATTTGTATCCCAACAAAGGAAACTCAAGAAGGTGATTCCGACGAGGAAAGGTATCCCTCCCCCGCCTCTACTTATTTCGATATGTATGACAATGACTATGTTGCGAATGAGTTGAACAAGCTATTACACGCTGCCGCCTTACTCGAACACAAAGTAAATCGCAAGAACCGCTATAAAGGTGAGGTTATTGAGAGAAGGGCTGAGGTGAAAGCCTTAACTTCTGAGGTCTCCGAGTTGAAGGTTAAAGTGAAGGACTTAACCGATCAGCTGGTTGAACAGACCGAGATATATTCCAAAGTGGAAGGCTTAGTCTGTGAGTCCGATAAATTGAAAAAGGAAGTGAAGGAATTAAAGGATGAGTTAGCCAAGACATCGGAGGTGACCGCCAAGGTAGAGACTCTATCTTCCGAGTCCGAGGATTTAAAAAAGAAATTTAAAGAGCTGACCGATGAACTTGCTAAAGAGAAGAAGACCTCAGAGGATCGCTTGACCGCCATCACTTCTCTTGTGACTGAACTATCCGAGGAGAAGATGAAATTCGACGATGAAAAGGAGAATTTCATTGCCAATGATGCCGAGCGTGACACAACGGTAGATGGTCTTATTGAGGGTTATTGAATAATAAATGTATACTTTGAGAATGCTGTTAAAGACATCGAGAAACTATCAGCACAAAATGAAGGCTTAAAGAAAAACTTCGAAGCTAGGCAGAAGGAATGCCTTGACGACTATGCTGCTAAGATCGTTGCTCGTCTTGAAGAAAATGATGCTAAGTTGAGGTCTGCAATGGTGATTGAGATGCATGAAAGGTTCCCGGATCTGCACCTTGGTAGTCTTTGGACTCGGGTTATTGAACAACATCGCCCACCGGAGTATCCGTGGAGGACCCGGAATCCAGTGAGGATTCGGAGAGCTCATCGTCGGACTCAGATTCCCCTGCCGGTAGTAAAGAAAATTCTGCATCCGATTAGTATGCGCTGGGTATTTTATTTTGTGTTAACTGTTCGTTCCTTGAACCTGCTAAAATAAGCTTTTTTGTGTAACCTTCTCCTCATCATGGGAGCTTATAATGATATAATCTTAGTGTGATGCTTTATTAAATAATTTTCCCTTCACGTTTTTCTTCTTGTGATTCAATACTGAATTATTTATTCGAACGTCCTTCGGTTCATATTTTGAGTTCAAATGGATGAACTTTCGTGTCCAAACTTCTTTGGAATATATTTTGAGCTAAAAAATATGATCTTTCTTGTCCAAACGTCTTTGGAGTATATTTTGAGTTCAAAAAGATGAACTTGCTTTTCCAAACTTCTTTGGAGTATGTTTTGAGTTCAAAATGATGAACTTTTGCTAGTTGTTTAAGAAGGCAATAAAATTCAATATATAAACCGGCTATTTAGGCACCTCATTAAAACCTTCCTGCGCCACCAGGGTAGGAAATAGTGTGCCACCGGAACTTACATAAACTGACAAAAAAAATATTTTCATATTACACAATCAAACCAAATAAGCCTTTAGGTGCTCAATATTCCAGGGATGGGGAAGATCTCTTCCTTCTTTGTCTTTCAATCGGTATCTCCCTAGTTTTATCTTCTTTGTGACTGTGTACGAACCTTCCCAGTTTGGGGCGCGTTTTCTGAGTCTATTTTCTTTCGTTTGCAGGAATACTTTTCTTAGGACTTTGTCCCCGACCTCAAATTCTCTTCTTCTGACCTTTGACGAGTACCAGCTTCTCATTAAGGTTTGATAGTGCAAATAATTCAGTTGTTCCCTTCTTCTTTTTTCTTCTATCAAATCTAGTTTGGTGCGCTTTCCTTTGTCATTCCCATCCTCAGAATACTCACTCAGTCGAAAAGATAAGAACATTGTTTCCGATGACACTACTGCATCCATTCCGTACACCGGTGCGAAGGGCAACTCGTGTGTTGCGGTCCGAGGAGTAGTCCTGTAAGCCCACAACACTTCTTGTAGGTATTCTGGCCACTTCCCTGCTTTACCTTCTAGATTCTTCCTTAGTCCGTCCAAGATTGTTCGATTGGTTACTTCGACCTGACCGTTCGCTTGAGGATGGAAGGGTGCCGAGAAACATTGTTGTATCCCTTTAGACGCGCAGAAAGTTCTCATTTTACTGTTGTCGAACTGTGTGCCGTTGTTCATCGTAATCTTCCTAGGTATACTAAAGCGGCAACAAATGTTGGAGATGATGAATTTGATCACATCTTTTGCTCTTGTTCATGCTAGCGGTTCAGCCTCTACCCATTTGTAAAAGTAGTCCACAATAACGATGATTGTTTGGCGTCCTCCTAAAGCCATAGGAAGTGGTCCGACTAAATCTATTTCCCATCGATCGAAGGGCAGAGATTCTGATATTGATTCTGGAGATACTCCAGGCATGTGAATCGAGTTAGCGAACCGCTGACAGGTATCACATTTCTGTACGAACTCTTTGGCGTCCGCTGAGATGGTCGACCAATAATATGCAGCAAAAATAACTCTTCGTATCAGCGTCTTGTATCCACAGTGCGTGGATCCCTCCCCGTCGTGCAGCTCCGAGAGTATTAGCTGTGACTCATCCTTCCCTAAACAACGAAGTAGTGGCCGGTTAAAAGATCTTTTATACAGAACATCTCCGAGGACCACGTACCCGCAAGCTTTGAAATGTATTCTCTTGGCTTTTAATTGGTCAACCGGCAGTGTGTCATGGACTAAAAAGTCTTGTATCTCGATTCTCCAATCTTCTGTTAGGGTTGTGGATATTTGGAAAGCTTCGATGCCACCTTCAACCAATTCAGATCCCTTAATTATAGACAGAATTTCTTGAGTGACTATCCACGGGTGTTCCTCTGAGTAAAATGCTTTGGCCAATGAATCAACCTCTGAATTTCCTACCCTATGAACATGTACGAATCGGACGTATTCGAATTCTAAGGTCAAAGCCTTCAAAACTCCCAGATACTTCACTAAACGATCTTTCCTTGCTTCTGAACGCCCCAGAGCATGGTTCACTAGAAGTTGAGAGTCACTAATTAACTTAACTTGTTTAGCCCCACAAATATTTGCAGTCTTAATCCGGCCAGTGCCGCTTCATACTTTGCCTCATTGTTCGATGCCTGAAATCCAAGTCGGATTGCCTGGTACATTGCGATGCCATCCGGGGAGGTTAGTTGCACTCCAGCTCCGCAGCCAGATGAACTGGAGCCCCCGTTGGTTCAGACTAACCACTAAGGATCCAACTTTTCTTCCTCCACATCCATGCCATCCCTACCAAACTCAATGTTGAAATCCCTGAGTTCTACCGACCACTTAGTCATTCTTCCGGACACATCGGGCTTCTGTAACATATTCTTCAAAGTAAAAGATGTTCGTACTACCCCTGTATGAGCTTGGAAGTAGGGCCTCATCTTTCGAGCTGATGTTACTTGAACAAGTGTCAACTTTTCTAACTTAAGGTATCTCTTTTCTGCATCCAACAGACTTTTGCTTACGTAGTAGACTGGTCTTGGAACGTTCGATTCTTCTCGGACTAAAACCGAGATGACTGCAAAGTTGAACACCGCTAAATAGATGAATAAATTCTCTCCGGACATGGCTTTGTCAGGACTTACGGGGATGAAAGATGTTGCTTGATGTGATTAAAGGCGCCAGAGCATTCTTGTGTCCAATCGAAGTGTTTCGCTTTCCTCAGCACCTCGTAGAAAGGGGCACATTTATCTGATGACCTGTAGATGAACCTATTTAAAGCAGCCAACCTTCCAGTTAAAATTTGCACCTCTTTGATCGTTCTAGGTGGATCCATAGTACATAAGGCATTTAACTGCACCGAATCAGCTTCAATGCCCTGTTCACTGACTATGTAGCCTAAGAACTTTCCAGATCTTACCCCAAACGTGCATTTTTGCGGGTTCAACTTTAGATTTATTTTGGCTAGATTAGCAAAGGTTTCTTCCAAGTGAGCTAAATGATTTTTGTCCCTAGGATTTTTAACTAATATGTCATCAATCTAAACTTCCACATTTCTGCCAATCTGAATCGCGAAAGCTTTGTTCACTAAACGCTGGCACGTCGCCCCCGCATTCTTAACGACATAACCCTGTTGCAGTGTAGACCCCTACCGGTGATGAAAGTCGTGCTCTCCTGATCCCTTGGATCCATTCAGATTTAATTGTATCCAGCGTACGCGTCCATAAAGTAAAATAAACGATTTGTAGACGTTGAATCCATTAGTTGATCTATTCTTGAGACAGGAAAATGATCTTTAGGGCATGCCCTATTCAAATCAGTGAAGTCTACACACATCCGCCATTTTCCGTTTTTCTTCTTCACTAAGACCGGATTAGCCGTCCACAATGGATATTGTGATTCACGAATGTGGCCTACTTTGGTTAAGCGGTCGACTTCCGCCATTATTGCTTCAAGTTTTTCTTGGGAAAAAGATCTTCTCTTTTGAATGATCGGTCGAACACTGTTCCGAATTGCCAACCTGTGACAGATGATATATTCTTGGACCCCTGGGACATCTTCTGTGCACCAAGCAAATAAATGTAATTTGGTTGAAAGAAATCTGAGTAAGCTTTCTTTTACCTCTTGCGATAGCCTTGTTCCTATTTTGAGATTTTTTCCAGGGCTAAAAGCTTGATCCTTGAAACCTTCATCAGGAACCATGAACCCAAGGGACTCCCTAGGACCCTCAACAGGGTCGGAATCCGAAGGAGGCCCCTCTGACTGCTATTCTTTTTTAGATCCAACCCCCTTCAACTGCTTGTGGGCTAGCACCGCTTTGTAGCATTCCCTAACCATTTTCTGACTTGACCTTACCGTTCCAACATTGTTTCCCACTACGTACTACAAACATTGATGAACTGTGGACGGCACAACATGTATTTTAGACAAGTATGATCTTCCGAAGATGGCGTTGTACAATGCGGGTGCGTCTACCACGACAAACAATACCGTTACTAATTTTTTGAACGCCCCCTGCCCAGTTCTACCATTCCCTCGAATTCTCCGACGACATCTACGGTCGCACCAGTAAATCCTACTATCATCCTATCGGATCGTAGGATTATTAAGGGATTGGTTATCTAGTTGTAGGTTGTCATAAACATGATGTTGGCGGAACTCCCTGTATCAATCATGATTTTTCTTACCTCGTTTCCAGCAATCTCTGCTCCGATTACCACCGCGTCCTCATGTGGACCAGCTACCTTCCTCATGTCATTATCTTCGAAGCAAATGATTGGTGATGGATTCCTGTAAAGGTGCGATGAGGCTTCTGCCTCCAACTGCGTTGCCAAACTTATGATGTGCTTTTTCCTCGAATAATTTGATATACCTGCTACCGTATCCCCACCGAAAATAGTTAGTGATTCGAAGAACGCACATAACTCACTGACCGTTCCTTTGGGGATCGATTCCTCTACCACGTTTACACTGTTCCTGCCAGGATTCAAATCATGTTATTCCATGGCTACATCAAACGCATCCACAAACTCCTCTTTAATTGCATCAGATATCATCATGGTATCTTCTTGCCTTGAAACGAATTCTTGTTTTGGTGCCACTGCGGTATTCTTCTTGACAAAGTCAACTAGCTTTCCGTTCTCTATCAGGTACTGGACTTCTTTCTTTGAAGCCACACAGTCCTTAGTTTGATGCCCGATATCATCATGGAACTGATAGTATTTGTTCTTTATATGCTCCCTCGGAGTCTGTAATGTAAAAGGCTTACAAAAATGCACATTTGCACGTTCCTTTTCGAAAATAGTTAAGACACACTCGGTTAACTCGACGTAATGATCCGGTCGAACCTAGCTATTTGATGCAGGTCTGACATACTGTTGAACTACTTGATCTGCCTGTTGATACTGTTGGTTTTGCGTCGCCTGTTAAGGGGGTCTGATTCGTTGCTTGAACTGTTTGGGCCCGTGGTCGGACAATCGCGACCGGTTGCGTAGCTTGTGGTCGGACATTCACCGTCGCAGTTCTGGCTCTGGCTAAGTTTGGATCTTGATAGAATTGAGACATGGATTCTATTTCCGAGGCCCTAATCTCCTCGACTAAAATTCTTTTCTCTATCTGGTCCAACAAATCCCCGAATGTCATAGCTTGTGTTTCCGCAGCATTATCTTTCATCACCCCTGGGAGAAGACCCATTCGGAAGGCAACCAATTCTACCTTGTCTTCGCAAAACTCCATGTCCGTCTTGACCTGGATGAATCACTTCGTGTATTCTTTCAAACTTTCTCCAATTTTTTGTCGGCACTAAATGATTGTGTCTCCGCTCGCACAATTTTTTTTGCTTCCGACGAAGTGTTGTCGGAACATACTCCAGAACATATCAAAATTCTTTATGCACCCCTAAGGCAGACGATTGTACCACTTAGAGGCAACGTTCTTGAACGTTTGAGAGAAATATCTACACAATAACTTGTCGTCATCATCGTAGTTTATCATAAAGTTCTTAAACTGCTCAATATGGTTGTCCAGATCTTAGGTCCTATCAAATTTCTCTAGTTTGTAAATATCGAACCATTTAGGAAGATGCCCAGAGAGGATCTCCGGGGAAAGGGGGGATGACCTCCAGTTATGTCCAACCTTGTAACCGCTTCCCCCCGGACCATCGTTAGTGGCTGGGTACAACCTTTCCTCAGTCGGAGAAGTAAAGTGATTACTGACTCGATATTCTTGATGATAGCTATTGGACTGAGGTTGTCTTTGAGTGGTGATATGTTCTCCTCGTAGATTTCCTGTTTTGTCTTGCTCTTTGGAGTACACTTTCCGCTTACCAGCGTCAGCTTTCTTTCTCGAATCGTTCCTTCTCCGAATAGTCTGATGAGCATGCTTGTGTGTCCTCAAGTCTTTGTGCCTTCGATACACCTTATACCTCGAATCCGTCTCCGAAGAGGAAGACTTATCAGATTCAAAGAGGTATACTCGCTAGACTCGGACGACTCATATCTTTGCTCCGATCTAGCGCGTCTTTTAGAATGTCGACGCCTTTTTCTGTGTCGGTTCTTTTTAGGTGGAACAACATCTTGGTTTTGATCAGCCTCGATCATTTCTTGTCGGACCTCAGATCTGACCCTCTTGGAACTAGCCATCATGGCATCCCTTTCAGCATTTAATCTTTCGATGTCTTCTAGTAACTCTTTTCGTCTAGCGACCAAAACTGATTCCTCTAAAAGTACTTTCGCAAATCGATTCAGAGCATTACCTTCGTTTGTGACCTTCTCTTCCTTAGATGGTCTTCAAACTCAACACCGACTAGATCTCTAGTCGGATTAGTCTCGATATCTCCATGAGCTTCTGTATCCATAATTTAGCTTTCAAGGTTTTAGAAAATTAATTATGGGTACCAAACGGTTCTCACAGATGGCACCACTGATGAGCTCAAAGAATCTTTAGTGAGATTCAGAAGCAAAAATGTTCGTAAGAGAGGGTCAGACAAGGGAACCTTCATATGATGTGAGAGAAACCATTGAATTACTAGAAAGAGAAAGAGACAAAAGGAATAAATGTTACAATTATTGACTAATCATTGGCTCTTTTTCCCCAAAGGGAATGTCCTTTATATAGTAAATGAGGTGGATGGTAAAATTACATAATTACCACCGTAAGAGTGGAATTCTTACCCCACTATTTAACTATTTACAAATAAGTTCTTGGGGTATATCATTTGACCCCTCTTTTCTTATGTTTTCTTTACTTTGGTCATGAATCTTTAAATACATAGACCTTGGTCGTATTTGTGAGCTAAATTACATGTTAACCACCTATATATTCCTTTATTTATCACAACCAGTAATGTTGGTATAAGTGACCGCTAGTGTATCGTTCCATCGCTAGTGTATCGTTTCACCCCGCTGCCAACGTTTGTCCAAAATAAATCGAGTCGCATACACTGCCAGGTTGCAGCGAGGAGGTCAACTAATTCATGGTGGTAAAACGCTTCCGAAAAACGGTGCACTGATAAGAAAGAGACAGGTTCCCATTCGTATGGTACATTAGAATTTGCACTACATGTCGCGATCTGCGCGCCACCGTAAGTATGATAATGTTAAAGGGTAACCTATTGCAGTTGCTGTCGCGGAACCTGAAGTTGAAGTATCATCTTCGCCAAAAACATATTTTGATACCAATGAAAAGCCTCTTACGGTTTGAACTAAAACGTCGTTGCCGTTGCCTCTGGTTCCGACAGAAGCATCAAATAGGCAATTCGAGCATCTCGACCGTTCCGACCATCTAAAGAGTATGTTTTTGACGCAGAACAATGTTGCACTATTTTCGGACTACATCACGAAGTGTACCACACTTTTCTCAAATTTGTGAGTTTCAACACACTAAAACGCCTGCTTAATGCTAATTATTTATTCAATTTAGTATTTATGATTATATTATAAAATATGTCTTGTTTTGTTTTCATATTTTTCAGTCACAGATAGATATTAACAGTTAAGCAAAACACACACTTTTACGTTAGTGGGACCTTAATAAGGAACATGTGGCTGATGAGACAATCGTACAAAGAACTCCATTCAGGCCTATTGTAAAGCACCTGACCAAGTTCAGCTCAAACACCCAAATGAGTGAGGCTTTCCTCGAACGTTGGCATCATGAGACAAACAATTTCGAATTCTCATTCAGAGAGATGAGCATTGTTTTGGATGACACTTACGTCATTATTGGCCTCCCGATGGTGGGTCTCGTAGTTGAAATAGAATCGAGTCCTGATTTTCATGGTTCCTATGAGAAATATGCCTAGATGTTAGGAGTCACGATGACTCATTTAAAAAAGGAGTTGGGCAAGCATGATGGTGTTTGTTTTGTGCTGAAATGGCCGAGAATTATATTTTCAGCGCCTTTGTATTATTATAGTAATCTGGACCATACGTATGATATGGTGAAACAAGCTGCACGTGTGTACCTGATGTATATGTTCGGATGCACCATTTTCATGAATACCAACCAAAAGAATGTACAAGTTGATTACCTCGATTCGTTAGAGCATTTGGATCATCTAGGTGGTAAATCTTGGGTTACTTGCGCATTGGTGTTGCTATACCAGAGAGTAGCGTCTAAGACGTTGCAAAAAAGTCTAACCGACTTCGAAGCCTTGTTAGATTGCTGGATATTTGATCATTTCCCATGTTTGCGGCCTCTGGTTACTATCGGTTATAACTCATCTTAGCTGAATCTTCTCAGTTGGTCTCCTAAAAATCTAACGAGGGGAATGTTAAGACAAAGACGTAGTATCGAAATTTCATTATCGGTCTCTTGGGGAAAGACATAAGTATTGTGTTTTTTACATTTTTATTTTCATTAATGTTCCAAATAATTTTTTAGTTTATATGATCTTCTTTCAGCCGTACGAGGATGTGAGAAGATAGATTTTTGGTACAACCGATAAGAGTTATATCACAATCTTATCCAGGTTATGCATGTTATAGAACCGTATATGTTGGATATGGTGATGATACAGTTTAGTTGGGTGCATAAGAGGCCCCTTCATATTTATTACGGCCGTACGAAAGTGCAAAAGATTGACTATTGGCGTTATCCGGTTAATATGTCGCATTGAAATGATTGAAGAACTCATATTTTCTGCGTTGATAGGTACACTCAACCCCTTCTATCAAACTGTAGGACGTTTACAACTCAGTATTGATGAGCTCATAGAATCTTTAGTGAAATTCAGAAGCGAAGATGTTCGTAAGAGAGGGTCGGACAAGGGAACCTTTGTATGATGTGACACCAAACAATGAATTACTAGAAAGAGAAAGAGAACAATTATTGACTAATCACTGACCCTTTTTCCCAAAAGGAAATGTCCTGTATATAGTAAATGAGATGGATGGTAAAATCACATAATTACTACCGTAAGAGTGGATTTCTTACCCTACTATTTGACTATTTACAAACAAGCTCTTGGGGTATATCATTTGGCCCCTCTATTTCTTATGTTTGCTTTATTTTGGGTTTTAATCTTTAGATACATAGACCTTGGTCTTATTTGTGAGCTAAATTACATGTTAACGACCTATATTTTCCTTCCCTTATCAAGTATGAAGCGAACGTGGTGAATATCCGTAGGTTCCATATTACTCCACGTGCTTTAGGGGAAGGGAACTCGGTAGATGCATTACACACCATCAACCGTATAATACCTTTTGACGATAACGTTGAAGAACTTATCCAATTAAGGAACCAAGTCCGTACGATCGCCAAACCCTGGTTCCTCTTGATATTGTTCGTGTTGTACTTTGTTTTCACAATGTAGAGGTATTAACTCTGTCGTTGTTGTTCGTAGTAAAATAAAAAACTTCTTCGTGTTGTCTTAGATTTGGTTGATGTCAAACAAATATTTTTTTGAATTTAATTTTGATTTTTAGTTAATTCAATGCATGTTTTCTTCATTTTTATGTTAGTTTGATTGTTTTTTATGGTTGTCGATATATGCACTGTGTATAGTTTTTTTAGAACTAACAACCACGCACCACCGATGCTCATAGGCCACGTTGGCGATTGGAGAACACTGCATTGACAGTGTTATTGCTAGCTACCAGAGTATATTGCGAATACCGTCAGCGCCATAAAACACGACCGGTTTAAAATTACTAAACGACATGCATAAAGTGGCGTTGGAGGTGCAAAATTATGCAACCGTCAGTGTAGTTAGAAACCAGTGGGTGTAAATTCACCAACCACCAATGTTGAACACACTACCAGTGTAAAATTATGACACCGAAAGTTGAAAATTTACCTGCCGCCGGTGTTCAATTCTAATAATTGAAACTTATTTTAGATTAGTTTTGTGGTTTACCACCAATGCGTACAGTTAGTTTATAAGTACTCGAAAATAAAAGAAATTGACGATTACATTAAGATAATTCATAAATTAGTTCACATAGTTAAAAAGATTATATAATTCGTACGTAAAATTATTTTGACAGAGCCGCATCTATGGTGATGGATAATTCCATCCATGTTTGTGTCTTCTTTCGAACGAATATTCCTTCTTTTTACTAGTTCCGTTAGAGTTTGAGAAAGATTATTGGACGCAATTGGCTATATCATCATTTTTCTTTAAGTTGTTGAACCACATTATCCAGCATATCTTTTGTAATTAAACTTTGAAATATCATGCTAAAAACATCGCGCGCTTCGCTCACGAGTTCATAGTAGAGTGAGACAATAGGTATATTCAGAACTGTTTTCAAATAATCTAACATGAGCATCACTTCTTAACGTCCGTGTGGTCATGGCATCATACAACCCAAACACGTTGTTTCCCTTCTGTGCATGAATTAGATTATGCACAAAAATTCGTTGACAAAATCAGGTGTTGCTTACAACATCGTGCTTTTCACAAAATCAACTACTTTGAGGAGAACTGCATTCTTATAATTCCAATTCGCATCACCCATGTAAGTTTTGAAGGTTATGAGTTTACAAGATGAAATAAGCCTATCAAAATTAGACACATGTAAACTGTGGATAGCGTAATCCTCTTAACCATTCTGCTTGTCACACCTATCATGCATCCCAGAGTATGTTAGGATAACGTAATCGAAATAAGCCTATCAAATTTGATAACGTAATCGAAATAAGCCTATCAAATTTGGAGACGTACACATTAGAGAAATAGTTTGTATTAATTGTCATTTCTATAAATACGCCGCCGATGCCGTTATTCTACACTGACGTGACGGTGAGCACCCCTTGTCCATCCAGCCTCGTCGACTATGACCGGCGGTGCAGAGCAATAACACCAACGGTGGAGACTCCTACCACCGCCAGTGTCGTTCTAGAAAAACTCCATTGAAAATCAATTGAAGATCTATTTTCACAAATCTAGTTCCAAACAACACATTAATTCATTTGGAGTTCTAATATCGTTATGGTTTTTTTTAAACATTTTTATTTGTTTGTTATTTGTTTGTTAATAATGAAAGTATATGGGTTATCTTGGAAAATATAGAAAAAACATTTCAACGATATTCTTTTATATTTTTATTAAAAAATTAAGATTTAGCATATGAGTAGGAAATTTGGTTGTTTGATTTTATGTTTAAGCAACCAAGCTAACTACGTCCAATAACAAACAAAAGTCAATTTATTTTTAGTTTTGGTCAAAAGGCCAAAAAAAAAATAAAAGACTAAAAAAGCAAAAGAATTTTTTGACACCACTAATAGCTGTTGTAGGAATGGTTTAGGCAAACCCAGATAAAAGTTTTAATGCTATATTTTATCCGATTTCGGATAAACATTTATTTTTAGAAAATACAATATTTTAATCTTGTGGGTTTACGATTGTTTTATGAAAAATGCTATTATGTACTATTAAGCATTGTTATTATATTTTTTTTGCATCCTTGCGAAAAAAACAAAATAAGAAATTGAAATATGTTATGAACAATTTTTTTATCAATAACTATCCAAATCAAGCTTATTTATCAATGACATCCAAAGTTTGATACACTTCGTATTTCGTGATAAATGAATATCCAAGGTTTGATAAAGTACGGGTACCGTTTCGTGATAAATGAATATTTGTAGATAACCATATGGTAGTCCGCACAAGTAGTCCGAAATATTATTTGACCGTTTTTTCTTTTTTATGTTTTATATTTTTTTTAAAAATTGTTCGAAATACCATTTGACATTTTTTATTTTCATATTTTTTATTTTTTGAAAAATTGTTATATCTTTCAAACCTTATAAAAAAAATCTTAAAATACCATTGGTTTTGTTTTTAAGACATAATTAAATTAATGAAAGATATTTTTTTTTGAATTGTTTTAGTTGCGTAATTACGTTTAATTGGGTTGAGAAATAAATATGAAAAAAATAATTGTGTTCCAATTGCGGAATTTTGTGTAATTTGGTTACTAAAAAAACAAACATATTGGGGGAAATTATGTGCAAATGTGTTGCAAAATATGAAAACAAATAGTTGCGGAAATACGAATTTGGTTGCAAAACAAGTCTCGGTGTGTGGAAAACAATATAACTTATTTTTGTGAAAATAAGTGTTAATTAGGTGTGAAACAACTAATATTTTTGTAGTTCCAAAAATATGTGTATTTTTGTGTGAGAAAACTTTAAATTCTTTTTACATTGTGTCAAGTTGTAGAAATACGTTCAGTTTGGTTGCGAAATTATTTTGAAAAAGCAATTGTTAAAGTTGCAAAATTATTTGTAAAAATCAATTGTGTTAGTATTGCGGAGTTATGTGAAATTTGGTTGCGAAAAAAAATTCTCTACAAATATCATTTATGGATTTCATTTTATACGTTTGATTTTTTTTTTTTAAAATTTAGATTTGAAAGATATAAAATTTTGAAAGTTAAAAATAACTAGTTATTAAAAATATTGTTGGAAAAATTTATGATACAATAAACTAGAAATTGAAAGCAGATCATATTCATATATATTACTATATAAATTGATTTCTATAGTTAAGTAGGATAGCAAGAAGCCCCATTTAGCTAGGAAAGACGACACTGCTTTGAGTCCAGGAAACGAAGAGCCCTTATTAAAGGCGAGACGCTCATTCCGTTACTTGTTCGGCTTACTCTTACCGGGGCTTTCTTGGTCCTACGCAGATACTTGTGAATTCAAAGGAAAAAAAAGCGAAGAGTGGCACCCCTTGCTGGTCAAATCGTTGCAGGTATTCATGTAGAAGGGAATATTATTTTTAAAACAGTAGAAGCAAGGTACGCAACAATCTCTCAAAACCAAAATAAGTTTGTAAAAGGAAAACAAAAATTGAAATCTTAAGTTTAAGTAAAAAGGTATTTATAATTTTTTCAATATTTAATAATTTAGTTTATTAACCTATAATTTGATCATATATGTTATTTGATTACAACGATTGAAAACGTACAATTATATTTAAAATATTCTATGTGTATATATTTAATAAATATTTGGTGTATCATAGTATTTTACTTATATATTGCATAATGCATAGAAATATAGAATTCGAATTAGATTCTTCAACTTCAGATCCCCAAAATGCAAATACTCTAGAAAGAACCAATGGAACCAACTTGGTAAGCGAGTTGTGATGGAATTTCGTCAGAAAAATAGAAAAATAAGTATGATAAAGATTAAGGGGACTTGAATATGATAGCTAAGCCGATCAAATTTTCATTAAGGTGAGTTAAATATGATAGCTCTCTACCATCTGTAAGCGCGGTCTCTTGCCATCTCCCACCGAAACCTCCAGCTTCAACCTCTCCTGCTTACAGATCCGGCAAGAAACCCATGACTGATCCTGCTCTGTTCCGCAAGCTCTCGAACTCCAGCAACAACGAACCGGTGTCGCCTGAATCTCTCCGTCGTCTCACCACTCAAAGCACTTGGACCCAAAGCTTTCTGAAGGCAAGTAACTGTCCCGCTGCTGTTCAGATTGACCAAAAGTGGGTGATCCTTCCTCCTCCGAAATCACCTCCTCAGGACCTAAAACCGAAAATAATGCGGTTAACGCAAGTATGTATGGGGACACCCCAATGATTTTCCTTACTGTTTTTTATATTGCCTATGAAACTTGCTAGTTGGAACGTTAGACGGTTGAATGACCCGATTCGCCAAAAAGATGTTAAGAAATTTGTTTTCTCGAATGGTATAAACGTTATTTGCTTGCTAGAAACTAAAGTAAAAATTGAAAATGTTATGCAAATTATGACTTCTATGCTCCCTTATTGGCATTGTGTCTCGAACCATAATAGTCACCTCATAGGTAGAATTTGGATTGCCTGGAATCCTAGCGTCTTCCGAATCACCGTAAAAGACTTCATGGCCCAAACCCTTCACTGTGACCTCTTTTGGATGACCAGAAACACCTCTTTCAGCCTCACAGCTATTTACGGTTTCAATGACCCGACTGACCGCCTCCCTCTCCAGAGCACCCTTTGCTCCTATGGGCAGTCTATTTCCCCTAACCCTTGGATAGCCATCGGGGATTTCAATGCGATTAGGACCCCCCATGAAAGGACTAATTCCGACCAACGTTGGAATAATTCAATTGATGCTTTCAATAACTGCTGCCGGAGGTGCAACCTCGATGACCTTAGAGCCTCTGGGTTTCAATTCTCCTGATTCAACCGCCAAGAAGAAAACCTCATTTCCTGTCGCATTGATAGAGCCCTCGTGAATGCCGTTTGGGATGATGTGTTCCCAAACTCTTTTACCCACTTTGATCTCCCCAGAACCTCTGACCACAGGCCCATTATTGTCCATCTCACAGCCCCCTTTGTCCCCTCTCATAGACCTTTCAAATTTTTCAATATGTGGAAATCCCACCCAAATTACCACACCCTTATTTCGGATAGCTGGTCCCTCCCTTGCCCCCTAAGCCCCATGAAAGCGGTTATCCTCAAACTGGCTAGGCTCACCCCTGTTCTCTCCTCCCTAAATAAGACGGAGTTTAGTGACATTAGCAAAAGAGTTGAGGATGCTAGATATTCTCTCGCTATGGACCAAGTAAATTTATTCTCGGACCCCTCGAACATAGTGCTTATCTCCGCTGAGAAGGAAGCGTCCTCCTCGTTCATCTTTTTTAGTCGTGCGGGAGAATCCTTCCTCAAGCAAAAATCCAGAGAAACTTGGCTTAAGCTCGGGGACAAGATTCCAAATTCTCTCATAATAGCATTAGAGCCCGCAGGGCCCGTAATAAAATCCTCTTGATCTCCACCCCTGAGGGCCCCTCCTCAAACTCCTACACCATCTCTTCCACCTTCCAAAACTTAAATCTCAAGCAGCTTGGCTCTCCCAACAAGCCAAACTACCCCGGCCCGGAGTGAATTAGGGCCCTAATTCACTCCACTGTTCCCCCTGATCTCAGTGCCGAGATGATAAAGCCTATCTTTAACGCTGAAATTAAGGCTGCCCTCTTCGACATCGATAGTGACAAAGCTCCGGGCCCTGACGGCTTTAGTGCAGGTTTCTTTAAATCTAGCTGGCCCCTCATTAGCAATGACATCTGCCTAGGATTCAAGCATTTTTTCGAAAAGGGACAGATGGACCCTGAATGGAACAAAACCCTGATCTCCCTCATTCCTAAACTTGACTTCCCATCCATCCCCTCAGACCTTAGGCATATTGCTTGCTGCAATGTTATTTATAAAATCATCTCTAAAATCATTGCTTCCAGAATCAAACCGGCGCTGCCAGTCCTCATTGACCCCTCACAATCCGCTTTTGTGTCGGGTCGCTCTATCGTTGACAATATTTTTCTCACCCAAAACCTCTTACATGGCTACCAAACCAACCGTAAAGGTCCTAGATGCGCCCTCAAAATCGACCTTATGAAGGCCTTTGACAATATCAGATGGGAAGTGATATTGGATATCCTCTTAGCCATGCACTTTCTTATGCCCATGATTAATTGGATTATCCAATGCATCACCTCTGTTTCCTATTCGGTTTGCATTAATGGTAAATCGATGAGCTTTTTCCCTAGTAAAAAGGGTCTTCGTCAGGGAGACCCCCTCTCTCCGTATCTTTTTGTTATTGTTATGCATGTCCTTTCAAGAATCATCCAGGAGAAAAGCCAAAGCCCTTCCTTTGGATTCCACTGGAATAGTCACAAGCTCAAGATAATCAACCTTTGTTTCGCGTACGACCTTATGATCCTTTGCAGGGCCAACCTCCAATCAATTAAGCTAATCCTCGAAGGATTGACTGAATTTGCTGCTATATCGGGCCTCCATTTAAACCCTGCAAAAAAACACCATTTTCTTCTCTGGAACCTCCTCCAACGTCAAGCTCAGCATCCTTAAATGTCTCAACTTCAAATAGGGCTCCCTCCCGGTCAGATACCTGGGCGTGCCCCTTATCTCGTCTCGCCTCTCATATAATGACTGCCGTCCCCTTTTTCCAAAATATCACCAACCGCATCAACTCTTGAACCTCCAAGCACCTCTCCTATGCTGGCAGACTCCAGCTTATCAATTTTGTGCTGTTTGCCAGCCAAGTCTATTGGTCTTCTATCTTCACCTCTCTGCTCGAGTTCTTAAAGAGCTCTCTCAATTGCTCCGTCGCTTTCTCTAGTCGGGACCAGAAATGAAGATTGCTGGAGCCAAAATCCCTTGGAGTAAATTGACCGTGTCCAAAGATGAGGGTGGCCTTGGGATTCCAGACCAAAAAATCTCGAATCAGGCGGTCGCCCTCAAGCTCCTCTGGTCTATCCCCACCAGAAACAAAAACTCCCTCTGGACTCAATGGACTCTTTCGGAAAAGATTAAATCAAACTGCTTCTGGTCCCTCCCCATTCCCTTTTCCGCAAGTTGGAGTTGGAAGAAAATCCTGAACCTCAAAAGCAAGGCTGCAAATCTATATCGAGTCATAATTGGAAATGGATCCCACACCTCTATTTGGCATGACCCTTGGTTATTCACTTCGTCTCTAGTCAATCGCTTCGGCCCTCAAATCCTGAACCTCTCCCGTCTCTGAAACTTAAGAAATGTGGAAGATATTTGCATAAACGGTTCTTGGACCTGGCCCCCACATGCCAGAGCCCCCAACCGCCATCTCCGAGATCACCTGCGAGAAATCTCCTTAGCTCTCAGTGACCCCCCCCCTGTCTCCTCTGATCCCGATATCTTCATCTGGATCCCGAATAACTCCAAACCTGAGTTCACCATCAGCAGCACCTACTTTGAGCTTAAGCCAACAAATCCTAAGGTCAGATGGACCAACCTCATTTGGAATAAATTCTCAATCCCCAGACACTCCTTCATCACCTGGCTCGCTATTCATAGCAAGCTCTCCACCAGAGACAAGATTATCTCTTGGGGCCTTGATTGCCCTGCCTCCTGTGTCCTCTGTAACAACGCCCCTGAAACTCTGGATCATCTCCTCATCCTCTTCCCTTACTCCTCCGCCATCTGGGAGATCTTAGCCCAAAAGATCCTCCTTCCCCCCCCCCCCCTCCGTTATCATGGAATCAATGGTACGAGGTAGCGAGCTCCTGGGATCCCTCTGATAAGAGACCTCGTCTTTATTGGAACTCCGTTTTATGCGCCACAATATATTACATTTGGAAAGAAAGGAACAACAAAATTTTCAATGACAAGCAATCCCGCTACTCTAGCACTTTCCACCTGATCCTATCCGACCTTCACTACAGATTTAAAGGAACAAAATATCCATTTCACGGATAATCTTTTATGTACCCCTTATCTTATGTTTCTGTTTCCTTTATGTATCCATTTGGGGATTTGAAATTCTGTAAAGGGTCACCTACCCATGAACAATTGTACCATTTATTTAATTTAATTTACAAGCTTTTTATACCAAAAATAAAATAAAATATGATAGCCAAGGTGATCTAACTTTTATATATATATATATATATATATATATATATATATATATATATATATAACCGGACATTGGTTAAACAATCATTACATATGCTAACATTTTAGTTTTTTTAAAAACGACTATTTAGTTATAAAATGTTTAAATAGCGAAATTAGATGATTGCTTAACAAAGGTTATGATACCGGTTAGCAAATTCTATAAAAATGGGATAGACAAATAAATAAATAAAATTTACATATTGATAAAAGTAAAATAAAATAAAATTGGTATCATAAATTGTTTAAGAAATTATTATTTTTATCTATTATATCTTTATTGATTATATAAATGATTATATAAAGTTATCTTTTTAGATTAAATACTTTTATTTTTTTTAATTGTAACTGAACTTTAACCGAATATTTTTGTTTAAAGCTTTAGTTTTTCTAATGGTAATTAAATTGAATATTTTATGTTTTTTAATCGTAATTGAATCGAATATTTTTTGTGATTAGATTGTAATTGATTTTTTTTTGTAATTGAACTAAATATTTTTATTTTAGTGGTAATTGAATAGAATATTTTCCTTCTTTGAATTGCAAATTAATCGAGTATTTTTATTAGATATTTTCTTTTATTTTAACACAATTTCTCACTCCTTTTGTTTATCAATTTTCAATAATGTTGTTCGAAATTTTTAGTTGAAATTGACGTTTAAATACAATGTGCTTATAAATTTAGGATTATGATTTTTTTGGAGAAATAAAAAGATTATGTGGTTTCAAACAAGTTTTTGATTTTGACATCTCGCATCCAGTAATGCTTTGTTAGACGCAGATCCAATTGTTTAGGATAATAGAAGCGAGACCAGTTTTTCATTGAGAAACAAATATAAAATTAATTAATTCGGTGATAGAAGCGAGACCCCTTACTAGATGCGAGACTAGTGTAATATATATATATATATATATATATATATATATATATATATATATATATATATATATATATTTTCATTAGATGATATACATGAGACCAATTGCTAGATGTGAGACTAATGTAAAATGAATTTTTTATATGATAGATGCATAACCATTTGTTAGATGTGAGACCAATGTAAAATGGAATTTTTTAAATGATAGATGCCAGACTAGTTCCTAGATGCGGGACCGGTATAAAATGAATATTTTTATATGATAGATATAAGACCAAAAATCTACATGCAAGACTATGACTAAGTGGGCTCGCGATTGTTTTTAAAAAAATTCAAAAAATATCATTTGTGGATATCGTTTTGTTCGTCTTAAGAAAAAATAAATGATATTTCTAAATTTTTTATGCTGAATTACAATTTAAAAGATATATAATTATAAAAATTTAAATGGAAAAAAAACAATGGAAAAAAATGTTCACATGTTTGATGATTTTGTATAGAATGGTATTTTTGGGTACAGTGTAGGTTGACATTTTGGGTATTAGACCATAATACATTTTTTGGGTTGGGTATTAGATTCTAACTCACCATATATATAATTCTAATGAATGCTATAAAATAAAATATTGAAAACAATAATTTATAGGACTTTATGGAAACATTTCGCTAGAAAAATGAAAATACTTGAAACACTAAAAATAATTATTTTGACCACACTATTGCTTTGATCTTTTTATGCATGTGTTTCGGAATATAACAAAGTTTTGAGAGTTTGATATAGATAACTAGAAATCAAACTAATGTTGACAATGAGATAAATATTCATTTACGAGATTTTGAGAGAATAATAACTTGTGTATATTTATCTTAACCCAATAGACTACTTATATGATTTACAAACCCTAAAAAAAGTTATGTTCGAATTTAAAGGTGTCTTTAAAAAAAACACAATTTTTTCAAAAGACACATTTTCACTTTTGTCGTGACAATATTCAAAAGGTACCGCAGTGAGCCATCAATCAATGACAACCGAAGTCAACTGTTGTTGCATGTTTCGTCGCGACAACATTATAACTTTGTCGCGAGCGTTGAAATTTCCAAGACAACCTATTTGAATCATTACATAGGGTTGTTAATATTGTGTTGCCACGAAAAAGGTATAAGTTACAATGTTGTCGTGAGAAGGACTTGTAATCTTATATCGTGAGTCTTTCTAACCAAGATTGATGCAATGAGACCAATTCGTTTCCGTGTCGATCATATCATTTTTTGGACATTTGTCTTAGAAAACTACACACTTTCCCTCATAGTTCTCTCATCCGAATATAGGTTGATTTCGATGATCCAGAGTAATATTTGGATCAACTATGATTATTTTATTTAATCAATATTTTCAAAAGTTCCCACTTAGATTAGTTTAATATCTTATCTCCTAATTGAGACAATTTTAGGCATGAAATAAAATATATTAGATTTGAGTTTTACCTTAGTGTAAATATAAAAAAGTTAGATCGGAAAAGATTAGTAATCGTAACTTTGAACCTCATTCCATACGACCTAGCCAATGATATTTCATATGTAACTATTTTACCAATTTATTTATGCACAATTCATTTAATACTATTTTGGAGCGTGCTCTATTGATTTCAAAAACCATAACTTGAGCGGAACTCATTCTTTCATGACATACAGCACCATCTCTAGATTTTTACTGGTACAATTCTTGTAATGTTTTTGTTATTATTTAAACACATAGGACCACATAGATCGAATTAAAATTTATTTTGAACTTATCTTTAAGAATAACGAACAACATATAACACACAAATCACAAATGTAACTAATTTTTATACATGCTAAACATTTTAAAAATAGCTTGTTATTATATATTAAAATTTTAACATCTAAGTTCTCTATAATCGAATTAGATTTTCATGTTCAAACTATCAATTTAAGAGTGTTAGTATTATCCATATAGATATAGAGTTTACCAACTCTTGACCTAATAGTTTTATAAATGGATCTACGAGGTTATCAAGAGAACACACGTACCAAACAAATTTGATTCCATTTTGAATCAATTGTTTAACGTATTCAGGTCTTAGATTTATATGTCTAGACTTTCCATTGTAAATTTCATTAAGGGCTCTACCTAAATCTGTTTTACTATCACAATGTACTTGGATTGTCATATTTTTAGGTGAATGATACTTCCAACAATGTCTCTCAACCATTCGTAATTTTTCCTGTTGCAACCAACGTTATAAACTTAGATTCCATAGTTGAATGAGATATTAATGCTTGTTTTTATCCCATGTAAATAATACCTCACGCAAAAGTTAACACCTACCTCATAGTAGATTTATTATCGGTTAGAATGATGATCCAACTTGCGTTGGTTAATCCCTTAAGTATCCTAGGAAAATTGGAATATATGGTGTACATATTTTGGGTATTCTTCAAGTACTTTAAAATCCTTCCAATCACATTAAAAACACACATTAAAATACCGCATACTTGTATTACTCGTAAATTGACTTAACTTACTTACAACAAGTGAAATATTTTCCCAAGTGCATAAAACGACATACACAAGACTTCTTATAGGACCAGTGTATTCGAATTGAGCCACTGGCCATTTTTCTTTATTTTCAATTTTTAAACTAGGGCCAAATGACGTATGTTATTTTTTGAATTATAAATGTCTCAACTGTAGTTGACCGAGGGAAAAATCTCCACTTTTTTTAAAAACATTTATTGTTAAAATAGTCTATACTTCTTCAAGAAATAAAAGACATAACCCTATTCGTTTAAAAACTCCCTTTCATGTGATTATTTAGTATAATAAAATCATCTATGTGTAGACACTAGGTGACTTAACAATCCTACATACCTTAGTTTTATTTTTGGGAAGTACAAAACCTTTAGGTTGTTCCATATAAACCTCATCGTTGAAATCTCCATTTATAAAAGTTGTTTTAACGTTCATTTGATGAATTTCCAAATTTTATACTGATAAAATTGCTAATATTATTTTATTGCACGTGGTTATAGCAACCAGAGTATATGTGTCAAATTAATTCATTCTTTTATTTTTTAAAAAAAATCTCCGCCCACTAACATTGGTTTAAAATTTTAAATGGTACTATCTGTGTGACTTTTATTTCTAAATAGTCACTTATAATCTATTGGGCTTAAAGACTTATTATATATATATATATATATGATCCAATGATATAGGTTGTCAAATGATTTTTTTATTTGGTAGGAGAGAATTGTGAAGAAATCATTTTATATTCTAAACATAATTCATATTTTCTACAAACCACTATCATATGATATAATTTAGGTTTTAAAAATTATTTATAAAGTTATAACATATATCCATAAGCCTATCATGCCATAATAAATAATCATTATGATAACATGCTTCATTAATTTTCAGATGTACATAGTTTTACTATTAAGTCGCTACAGTATCATTGCCCAACAAAGATACCTCATTTTATTAGAATAAGTTTCCCAGACATGTACACATAAAAAATATCAGTTTTAGCCAAAAGATCAGTATACACATATAAAACAACTGTGAGAGTTATCATTTTCTAATTTGTAAACACTAACTCGACGTTTCCATGTCTTTCCAAGTTCTGTCTATTGGTGTATCTCATTTGCACGTCACATGCATGACTATTTTTTCAATTGATTTTAATATATTTTTCCCATATGCAAGTCACATGCATGACTGTTTTTCAATTGATTTTAATATATTTCTAGCATGGGTAACATGAAATAATCCACATGTATCATACAACCAACCAAATGATTTTTTATTCGTAATACTGACTTCGATCTCCATTGCTACAATTAACACTTTCACAATATTTTAACTTTAACTTTTATTTCAAATATTGTACTATCTTTAAAAATGGCTTTACCATAAAAACGATACAAAATTCCACTCGTCTGCAAACTTGTAGTATTTTTTGTTCCAAACGTAATCTCCGAGAGTTTATTTTTCCTTTGGATTCAATCATTGACCAACAAAGATACCTCATTTGGCCAAAATAATTTTCGCGATTTTGCACACATAATAAATTCTCGTTTTAGCCAAAATATCAATAGACGACAAGTTTTTGTTCATTTCTGAAACATACAAAATGACAGCCAAAATATCAATAGACGACAAGTTTTTGTTCATTTCTGAAACATACAAAATGACTGTGAGAGTTATCGTATTCTCATTCGTAAACACTAACTCAATGTTTCCATGTCTTTCCACATTTGGTCTATTGGTATATCCCATTTGCACGTCACATGCATGACTATTTTCTTCAATTAATTTTAATAGATTTATATCATGGGTAACATGCACTAATCTGCATATATCATATTACCAACTGAATGATTTTTTATCCGAAATATTGACTTAGATCACCATTGCTACGATTAATGGATAATATTTACACTTTCACATTTCTTTATAAGATCGCAGTCTCTTGGAAAGTGTAGTTCCACTCGTCTAGAATCGTGTTATATTTTTTGTTCCAAACTTAAACTTTGAGATTTTATTTTTCTTTCATTTGGATTCAATCATGCTGCTACTCTTGAAATTTTATCCTTAGAATATTATTCTACATTTACAGATACAAGTACTTTAACTATGTTTTTAAATTCAATAGTTTGGAGGAGAATACTTTTTCCTATTGAAAACTTAAAACTTCCATATTTAGATTTATAAAATTTAATGGTTTTTATATTCATCCTTAATCATGTTCTAAATCTAAATGTCGATGTCGAGAATATCACTTTGTCATTCCATTTTTTATGGTTTTCCCCATAATAGTGATCCAATCAAACTAGATTTTTGTTCATAATCTTGGTAGTAACCATACTTGATTCCACTTTCACTCAAAACAGTATTATTATTATTATTATAAAACAGAGTATCAGAATCAATAACTTACAGAACTTTACAAACACTTTCACCATAAAGTTTCTGAAAAATCACCAAAAATATGAAAAAACTTTAAACACGTATTAGATATGCTTTTCAAAAAGTATTATTTAGATCACTATATTGATTTGATCTTTTGATGAAATTTATTTTGAGATACAACAAATTTTTGAAATTTTTGTATAAACAACTAAATATTAAACTACAGTTGATAATGATTGATAATTGAGGTAGAGATTTATTTTACGGGATTTTGAAAAAATAATAACTTATATTTGGTGTGGTTTATTTCTGTTTGAGGGTAATTTTGTAAAGTGTTTTGGGAACTTAATGTTTAAGGTAGAGAGTAGTGAGATAATTAAGCTGTGTGGTTGTATTAAATTCTGATTACCCTGATGAATTAAAATGGTTGGGGGTATTTATACTTAATTAATGACCCATAGGCATGTCGCGTCAGATTATGGAGTCAGGTCAAGTTTAAGGACCCATTTGCCCAAGATGTGAGGTGACCAACACCTAGCTTAGTCACAATCCATTACATATATCCTGTTCGGTGTTTTATAATAATGGTTATGTCCGAACAGTCCTCCGGATAAAAGAAAGTTACATTGTCTAAAATATCGACCTCATCAGGAGCCCCCCTAGGTCTTGCAAAGAAGCTTTGGAAGAGCTAACTCTTAAGAATCATAATCAACTCTTTCCGATCTGTTTCTGTATCCGAACTACAGACTTTATCTTCTTCTGTTAAGAATTTCAAGATTCACTCTGTCCGAAATTTGGTGGGACTGATTTTACCGTTTAGAATTTCAAGTGTCTTTTTTCAACGCGGGACACGTGTTGACCTCTGGCTTGACCTCTCAGCCGTTTTTCTCCTAGATTCTCGTACCTACTAGGCTAGAAATTTACCTAGGTTTTAACCCCCATACTTTGTAGCCCTTAATCATAGCTTTGATCGTTCTATATTTTCCTAGGTAACTCCCAATTTTCACTCTTATATAAATCTATTCCACTGTTTCATTGTCTTAAAAAACACAAGTATTTCTAGTGAGAAAAAGCTTAATACATTTTCTAATTTATGCTCGAGCCATTTATGTTCACAGCTAGAAACGCACTAGTAAAAGGAGGTTGTCTAAATTTGTCTTAGTTAGAGAGAGCGAGAAAAGTTGCAAGCGACGAAAGAATTGTTGCTAGTCTTCCTGTTTTTCCTGAAGGAATCAATCAATCACAAGAAAACCCATACCAAGGTTCATCGTCCTCAAACGCACCTAAGGTCAGAAAAGTACCGTTTGTTTCAACCCTTTCTCCTCTTCAATCAGGGTCCTCTTTTCAAGAGTCTCAAAACCCTCTCCCTAAAGAGAAACTCGTTTCCAGTGTTCGGAAAGCCTTCACTCTTTATTTCTATGGGTCCAGACGCTGAGAAATCCCCTGAGAAACATACCCCTTGCCGAATAACTCGCCAATCCAAGGCTAAGTCCACTCCTACCTCTTCGAAACACACTAGTTCAGAGACCATAAAGCCTTTGCCAGAAACTAAATCATCCGAACAACAGCCCTGGCAAAAGCCAATCCATCCGAACAACCTTCCATTGTAATGGAAGAAAATATGGTAGATAGTATAGATGATACTCTTTTTGAGGCATCCAGACAGACAAGGGACACCGCTGCCGATCAAAAGGGCAAAACAAAAATGGGTCTGACTCATTCAGATGCGCTTCCGGAGAGTCTGGAAGGGAAAGTAGGGCCAAATTTCAAGAAGGTCAGCGTAAAATACATGCTATCCTTCCAGAATATAGCCTACGTATACACCCATACCGCTGAATTGGGTCGTATTCGTACACAATGGGGGATCCCTGAGTTTGTCAAGGTGAGAATCCCGGTCACCCTGGAAACTCCGATGGATTTCAAACCCAACGAGATAGTGGTCTACACAGAGGTGCTGAACCGGGGACTCCGATTTCTTTTAGATTTGGAGATAGTCAGGTAATTTCAACTGATCAAGCTATGTCTGATTCAACTAAGCCCAAATGTGTATTACACTCAGATGGCTGTCATCATGGCTTCCAGACTATCCAAGATCCCACTGCCAATGGAACAATTCGTTGCTGTGGCTAATTTGTGCAAGAAGCATCACATTCCCTTCTACCATTACAATATGGGGAATGATTACAAGGTAGTGAATGACCTTCTAGAGTCGGAAAAGCCCTAGAGAATACAGTTTCTGTTCATCAATGGAGCTTGGGAGAACGGGAAGAAAATCAAGGTTGAATCTAACCTAAGCCAGCTGACCAGTCGCTGGAAGAGCATAGGTGAGTTTTATTCATGTTTCCTTTATCATTTTTGATAAAGATGATTTGTGGGGTATTACAGGGCCACATGAGGATGCGGTGGTCATTGGAGCAGAGATTGCTGGCCTTGGAATTCAATGCATGTTGATAGATACCGGGAATTCTATAAACGTTCTTTTTAAAGCTACTTATGTCAGGATATGTAACCCTCCTCAAATTTCCCAATTAGAGTGCACCATCATCGGTTTTACTGAAGTAACTGCATGAGTAATAGAGGAATTAGAGGGGGCGGTAAGTTTGGGAAAATGACCTTTAAAGAAGAATATTCAGGTGCTTTTTGTGGTGGTGGACTATCTAACAAGCTATAATTACATCCTTCGAAGATCTTGGTTATCAAGGATGTATGGTGTTGTATTAATAGTCCATCAATGTTTCAAGTATGTCATCGGAGACCGTGCAGGGATTGTCTAAAGTAACCAGAAGGTTGCCATAGAATATTACGCCACTGCGCTCCGAGGATTTAACAGTGGTGATATGATGAATGAATAACAGTTAAGGGGGTTGACCTAGAATTCCAAGGAAAGGGTTGACGATCCGAGGGAAACCCCATGGTAATTAACAGTAAGTGAAGAAATTAAGAAATATACTTTTCCTAGGGGAAGAGTACTTCAAATAGGAACCTTACTGACCCCACTTCTACGTCAACATGCATTACAATTTTAATCTCAAAATTTAGATGTTTCCGCTTGGAAAATATAGGATATAATAGGAGTTCCAATTGAAGTAGTATACCATAGCCTAGCTATTAATCTGAAGGTGAAACCTGTTATTAAAAAAAACGGGCATTCTCATCAGAAAATGCAGAAGTTATTGTTTCCGAAGTGGAAAACTTCTCCAATGTCGGACATATAAGAGAGTCACAATATCCTCTATGGACGGCGAATCTAGTGATGGTCAAGAAAAAGAATGGGAAGTGGAAAATGTGTGTTGATTTTACAGACTTGAACCGAGCCTGTCCTAAAGACCCGTTTCTTGTTCCTCGAATAGATCAGCTGATTGATTCCACTTAAGGAAGAAAAATATTGACCTTTATGGATGCTTTTGTAGGATATAATAAAATTCAGATGGATCCAAAGGATCAAGAACGTACTACCTTCATCACAGACAGAGGCTTGCACTGTTATAGAGTTATATCTTTTGGGTTAAAAAATGCCGGGGCCACATACCTGAGATTAATGAAGAAAGAATTTTCTACTCAGATCGGAAGGAACATGGAAGTATACATCAATGATATGATGGTGAAAATCTTAGCATACAATGTGCACTTGGAAGATTTAGAGGAGACATTTCTGAACTTAAGGACAATAAGGCTGAAGTTGAATCCATAAAAATGTACTTTTGAAGCTCAGTAAGGGAAATTACTGGGTTATGTTATCAGTGAAAAAGGGATAGAAGCTGACCCAGAGCAGTTAAAAGCTGTAGTATCCATGAAATTACCTCGAACTGTCAAAGAAGTACAAATTTTGACATGAAGGTTGGCATCACTTAACAGATGTATTCTTGAATTTCTGATAAATATTTCCCTTTCTTTCAAGTGTTACGAAGACCAAAAGAGTTTGAGTGGACTTCGGATTGTGAAGCAGCGTTTTCAAGTATCAAGGATTTGTTATCATCACCAGAAATATTGTTTAAACCTCAAAGTGGAGAACAAATCCTTTTGTACATTATCTAATTTTGCAGTAAGCGTAATATTGATAAGTGAGGATGCAGGAATTCCGAAGTCGGTGTACTATGTAACCAAGAGTTATATGGTATCTGAAAATAAGTATTTGAAGCTCGAGAAATTGGCATTGACATTGGTGGTGGCTACTAGGAAAATGAGTCCTTATTTTCAAGCCCATACTATTGAGGTTCGAACTTTATTTCCATTGAAGAATGTTTTACAACGTCTTGATATTTCAGGGAGGATGACTAAGTGGTCAGTAGAATTGGGAGATTTTGACATCATTTTTCTCCTCGAACGATAATTAAAGCACAAGCTTTGGCAGATTTCCTTGTTGAGTTTCACTCAAGCAGATCAGATGAAGAGGTTAGCAAGGATGTCTTGCCAGTCAATTCGATGTGGATTATTCAAACCGATAAAGGTTCTAGCCTTTTGGGATGCAGCCCTGAAGTTCAATTGGTTGCTCCATCTGGAGAAACGATGCTCCAATCTATTAAATTTGGTTTCCATGCGTCGAATAATGAAGATGAGTATGAAGCTGCATTAGCAGGATTGAGGGTAGCAAAGATATGTGGTGCAACCTCAGTACGATTAGTGGCAGATTCGTAGTTGGTAGTAAATCAGGTGTCAGGAGTTTCTAAAGCCAAAAAATGACCATGCGTACATAACAAACCATGCATCATTTTAACCATACATCTACAAGATATTTTCTCAACAATACATCTCGTACAACACCAATTCTTTATTTGTGAGTATAACATCCGATAGTTGACCAACTTCTCTGCGCACATAAAAATGAATATAACGCAAATTGTTAAACTCGTTGAAGTAAGCTATTTTTTTAAAAAGTGGCATTTTATACCTAGTAGGATTGCATATACTATACTTAATTAGATGTTAAGGAAGTGTCCTTAACATGTTGATGAATTTTAGGTGAAGAGAATATATATATATGATAACTTCATACCCATCAAATGTCGTCCTATGTTATCTGAAGTAGATGTTTTCTTTCATTTTACACGATAAATATTGTATCTCCAAATTACTGCATAGTTGAACATATGATGTTTATACTTCATACTGTGAATATTATGTATATTTGATATATTGTTGGTTTTAACTTTTCTCAAATGATAAATCGTTTGTGATATCATGCTCATCTTGTATAACTTTCTCGCTTCAGGGTATCTTTAAAAAAATTCACGAGTGTGTGATGATACTTATACATTAATCTTCCAAAGGATATTCATTTTTTTATACTAATAAATTTTATCTTCCTCCTTTTAGGTCTTCCTCTTTATTCACATGACCTCTCACAAGTAATAGTTATCTTAGACATCTCAAATTTTAACACGAGTTGTACAAAATTTTATATATCAGGTACCCACTTTTCGACTGGTGCGTGCTATCCATTCTTTAAAGTCCAGTTCACTACAATACATATGTATCGTAAATACGTATTTGTAGTCTTATAAAACCGTAGATTATATGACTTTTGGTTCGACGATCTATAAAATTACAAAACAAACCTTAAATGACTATATCACAAATAAAACTACAACTATATCATATCATCTTACATTAAAATCCAATATAATATGCTTTATAAGTGTTTTTTATTCCGAATAAATGATCAAAATTAAGCATTTAAAATAAATTTTGACGAAAAAGTTGGAATTCTCATCGAATTTCATCTTTTACGACAGAAATCCAAAATGGTAAATTGTTCATGTTTTCTTCGATAATGACCTAAAAATCGGTCGAAATAACCATTATATTGATATTTCAGGGAGGATGACTAAGTGGTTAGTAGAATTAAGAGATTTTGACATCATTTTTTCTCCTCCAACGATAATTAAAGCACAAGGTTTGGCAGATTTCCTTCTTGAGTTTCACTCAAGCAGATCAGATGAAGAGGTTAGCAAGGATGTCTTGCCAGTCAATTCGATGTGGATTATTCAAACCGATAAAGGTTCTAGCCTTTTGGGATGCAGCCCCGAAGTTCAATTGGTTGCTCCATCTGGAGAAACGATGCTCCAATCGATTAAATTTGGTTTCCATGCGTCGAATAATGAAGATGAGTATAAAGCTGCATTAGCAGGATTGAGGGTAGCAAAGATATGTGGTGCAACCTCAGTACGATTAGTGGCAGATTCGTAGTTGGTAGTAAATCAGGTGTCAGGAGTTTCTAAAGCAAAAAAATGACCATGCGTACATAACAAACCATGTGTCATTTTAACCATACATCTACAAGATATTTTCTCAACAATACATCTCGTACAACACCAATTCTTTATTTGTGAGTATAACATCTGATAGTTGACCAACTTCTCTGCACACATAAAAATGAATATAACGCAAATTGTTAAACTCGTTGAAGTAAGCTATTTTTTCTAAAAGTGGCATTTTATACCTAGTAGGATTGCATATACTATACTTAATTAGATGTTAAGGAAGTCTCCTTAACATGTTGATGAATTTTGGGTGAAGAGAATATATATATGATAACTTCATACCCATCAAATGTCGTCCTATGTTATCTGAAGTAGCTGTTTTCTTTCATTTTACACGATAAATACTGTATCTCCAAATTACTGCATAGTTGAACATATGATGTTTATACTTCATACTGTGAATATTATGTATATTTGATATATTGTCGGTTTTAACTTTTCTCAAATGAACTATAATGTTCTGAGGGTCTATCGACCAATGATAAATCGTTTGTGATATCATGCTCATCTTGTATAACTTTCTCGCTTCAGGGTATCTTTAAAAAAATCACGAGTGTGTGATGATACTTATACATTAATCTTCCAAAGGATATTCATTTTTTTTTATACTAATAAATTTTATCTTCCTCCTTTTAGGTCTTCCTCTTTATTCACATGACCTCTCACAAGTAATAGTTATCTCAGAGATCTCAAATTTTAACACGAGTTGTACAAAATTTTATATATCACGTACCCACTTTTCGACTGGTGCGTGCTATCCATTCTTTAAAGTCCAGTTCAGTACAATACATATGCATTGTAAATACGTATTTGTAGTCATATAAAACCGTAGATTATATGACTTTTGGTTCGACGATCTATAAAATTACAAAACAAACCTTAAATGACTATATCACAAATAAAACAACAACTATATCATATCATCTTACATTAAAATCCAATATAATATGCTTTATAAGTGCTTTTTATTCCGAATAAATGATCAAAATTAAGCATTTAAAATAAAGTTTGACCAAAAAGTTAGAATTCTCATCGAATTTCATCTTATACGACAGAAATCCAAAATGGTAAATTGTTCATGTTTTCTTCGATAATGACCTAAAAATCGGTCGAAATAACCATTATATTATATTGATGGTTCGATAGTGAATATACTTCTAATGAATATTGTTCGATTTTTATTGGAGTTCATTTGATTTGTTTCTTTTGTTATTTTTTATATTAAAAAAATGTATGTGTTATATCGGCATTGATGCTTTGTATTTAAAAGATATATATTTTTTAAAAATAAATTATACAAAATTATAAATTTAAATTAATGGTAAAATAAAATCTTTAAATGTAATATATATTTTAATTTTTTAAATTTTTTAAATTTTTTAATTTTTTTTAAAATAATAGTTATACCTTAAACCTAATCTAAATACAATTAAAATTTTATAAACATATTTTTAGAATTCATATATAACCACTTTTATCGGTTAGTTGTAGTTATTTATTTTTGTTCAGAATATTTTTTAATATTTTAAACTAAACATTGTTTTAAATTTCAAAACAATTTTATTAATTTTATTAATTTTTTACTATTTTATCATTTATCTTTTGTATACTTTACTTATATGTATCTCTCACTAGTCGACAAATTCACCAATTTTTTTTGAAAAATACCTCTTACAAACTCATCCATGGTAATAGCCTCCAAAGCATATCTCTATCCAGTTGATAACTTCATCAACCAAGTATTTTTCCATCCAATCTCACTATATCAAGAAATCACAAGAATCAAACAACTATCATCAAGACAAAATCAAGCATTCGTCACTTTGTGTAAAAAAAAGTCTCGCTTGAAGAATCACCAAGTATCGAAAATCTCTCTCTCTCAGTCGATTCATTAATTATCATCCTCATCATAAGCTATTTCAAAAAGTCCCAAATTACAAACTCTAATTTTTTTAGAATTGTATCAAAGGAATCTGATGAGGGAAACACAAAATCAATCTCTCCTCGAGGTTGATTCGAGTAATATTTCAAAATATTCAAGGATAAAAGCCTCATTCAACCAAGAATCGAGATCTCAAGATTCAAGCAAATCACGTCGATCCATTACGGTTTCAAAAGAAAGGAAGAAAGATGAAAATAAAGACTTTCCAGCTCTTTTAACTACCAGTAATGCCGTAGGGACTTAAGAATATATTCAAATATTGAGCAACCCACTATTTGATTCTTCTTCAACAATTCAAGAAAATTCAATTGGTTCAAAATCGTATGTGGATGTCATTGGAAACCAGAGGAATGGTTTATTTCATGCAAACATCTTCTACCAGGAAAATGATGCTTATAAAGCCATCATCTTCCATGCAATAGATAAGAAAAGTCTTATCTATTCTTCTAAGATTACTCCCATTGCTAAATTCAGTTTTGGTAGGCCAAAATTAGAATTCTTTAAAACATTCTTGGGTTCTTTCAAATTCAATGATATATATATATATATGATTATAGACATATATTTATTGAATTTGAAAACATAGAGGATATCAATTTTTTGTGGAAAAGAAATGTCATGACCGTTGAACAATTTTCATTCAGAATTTTGAAATGGATATCGAAATTTAATCCCTCTAACTTATGTATGGGTAATTTTTTTTAGGATACCTGAGAATATTTATAATTAAGACACCATTACCCAAATCGCCAAGGTAATTGGATTACTTTTAGCAATTTGGGTCCCTTTAAACAACCAAACAAACTTGAACTGTTGTAAAGGTTGGTTCGTCTTAGATGTTTCAACCTCCTTTCGCAAAAAATATGGATTATTTTTAGGGAGAATAAGGACTTCTCACAGGATATCATATATGGTGTTATCCCACTATACTGTAAATTTTATTTTCATTTAGGACACAGAGAATAAAATTATAATAAAGACTTAAAAACCAAAGAAAAATCTGATGTTAATATCAATCAGTCCCATGAGACCAATGATAAAATAACTCAACCTAACACTTATTCAACTGAAAGATGGGTAAAAAAAATCAATAATTGTTCCTAAAACAACTCAAACCAATTCTAGTGGTAACTCTCCATAATTAAATGAAGAACATATATCCAATATATATATCGATTCCGTTAATATTCATCATATTAATCTTGATTCATTTAACTCAGAGTTTAACCAACATAACATAATAGAAGAAGCAAATATAACTGATAAAACAAACAATCATGCACTTATTTTTACAGGTGATTCTCTGAAATCTTTAGAGAACACTAGAAATAAAGAGGTTTCAGAAAATGACATCATAGAGGCTCTTCACAAAATTGAAATTCGTAACTCTTTCAATATAATTAAATACTTGGATAATTTTGATACATAGCTTGTTAACTCAGAAATTTTAAAGAGTGGTAGCCTACCAAATACACCTAAGGTGAAAAACATTACTACCAGCAAGAAATTAAAAAAAACTGTAACCAACAAGTCATTTAACTAGAGAGGTTCTTCAAATATTTACCAAAATAACTCTATCAATTCTTAATTGGAATGCTAAGAGTGTTGGAAAATTTGGCATTGTTAGAAGAATAAAGTAAATAAATAAAACTAAACATATTGATTTTATTGCTCTTCAAGAGCCAATGATCTTAAATTCTAATCTTGAAAGAATTACTAAAAAAATTGGTATTAATTCTTGATTTGCAAATTCAAATTCTCACTGATAATGACCAATATCTTCACATGATGGTGAGTCATACTTCAACAAATATTAAAATGCTTATCATCATCATCTATGCTAAATGTATCAGATCTCAAAGAACAGTTCTTTAGGATCATTCAAGAAATATCTTTTACTAATGAACCTTGGTTGATTTCTCGATATTTCAATGAAATTACTAATGCTAATGAATTTTTTTATTGTTTCTATCTAAACTTGAAAGAAATTGATGGTTTTAACAACATGATCATGGATTTTAATCCGGAGTATCCTTGATATTCGGGATCCAATTCTACTTGGTCTAACAATCATTAGTAAAAGCTCGTTGGTAAAGCTTTACATAATTCTAAGTGAATGTCTTCTTTTGATATTACTAAAGTGAAGCATCTGGCAGGAACTGACTCAGATTACTCACCTCTTAGTATATTTTTTTCATCCTACACAAACAAACCTAAATCCTTTTCTAAATTTCAAAACATACTGATACTCCATAATGACTTTTTAAAATTATTGAACAAATGTGAAAATAAAATTTTAAAAGTGATCATATAATTAACTTTTGGCTGAAACGGAAAAGACTAAAGAAAAGATAAAAAACATGGAACAATAAAGTTTTGGCAATATCTTTGAGAATATTGTCAAAGATAAATATGAATTACAAATTATTGAATCATGTCTTGAAGCATCTATTAAAATTTGAAATAGATTAAATCAATCTAAGGCTAGAGATAACCATTTAAAGTTACTGGCTAGAGAGGAAGCATAGTGGTACCAGAAGAGTGCGTCTCTCTAGATACAAATGGAGATTACAATTAAAAAATTTATCACAATTATGTTAAAAATAAACAAAAAAGAGCATAGTCACATGGTATATATATATATATTGGGGATAACTAGACAGAAGATCACACTTTGGTAGGATCTTCTGCTGTTGAATACTTTAAATATTTTCTTGTGTGTCAATCTAATACACCTAATTTAGATAACATATCATCTACAACCCCTAAACTTATTATAGATAAAAAAACATAGTTAACAACTCTCCCAACCTTAGATGAAATCCCCTAAACTATCAAATCCTTAAACTCAAACAGTATTTATGGAGGATGGATTCAACTCCAGATTTGATCAAACTTGTTGCCAAATCATTAAAACATATCTTAATGATGCTATATATGTTTATTTCAATGGTTATCTTGCTCATAAAGGCATATTTACAGCTGCAATATGTTTGATTCCCAAAAACAACTCTCCCAAGACCTGACAAGAATATAAACCTATAAACTTTTGTACAGTAGTCAACATAATACTGTATAAGCTTATGAATAACATACTAGCCAAGATTTTACCCAAGTTAATATGCAAAGAGAAAACTGGTTATGTTGAAACTAGAGATGTTCATGAAAATATTTTAACAACATAAGAATTAACCCATGCCCTCAATAAAAAATCGGAGGAAAAAACATTAACATCAACTTAGACATGACTAAGGCTTTTGATAAAATTTTATTTACCTTTATATATACTGTTTTGAAAGCCTTTAGATTCAACAATCGGTTTATCCAGTTGATTAAAAGTGGTATTGAACATACCAATTTCTCTTTTATAATTAATGATATCTCTTATGGATATTTTTCTTCTAGTAATTGTGTCAGACATGGTCATTCTCTATCACCAGTATGTTAATTTTAGCTGAGGAATACCTGTTAAGAGGTATTAAGAATCTATTTACAACTTATAATTCTTTACAATTCAAGTCAAGGGGTCTTTTAATTAAACATTGTCTTTCTTTTGTTGATGATGTGATATCTCTTAATAATATCAAGAAAGTTTCTGGCTTTCTTAACCACTATCAAGTTATCTCTGGCCAACAAATTAATAAACAGAAAACAACTTTCATTCTTTCTATTCATATGAATAGAGATAGATCTAAAGCTATTGAAAAAACTTATGGTTTCAAACAAATTTCAATACCTTTTAAATATCTCGGAATATCAATCCATTCAAACAATAAATTCTGTCAATTTGATAATCTTGTTACTAAGATCAGAAACATAATTATGGATTGAAAGAATAAAAATCTGTCTTTTTGATAACAGATTGATTCTCGCCCAATCTATCATTCTCTCTATCCCTATTTACTATACTATTAGCAGTATCTTACCAAAGAGTGTTATAAATATTTCAATAATCTTATCAATAAATTCGTATGGGGTTGCAAGGAAAACTCAAATGTCATAATTTGGTCCTCTATGTTAAATCTCTGTAAGCCTTTTGATGAGAATGGTTTAAATATTAGAAAGCTAAAAGATATACAAGATTCATTTTCATGTAAGATTTGGATGACATTTAGATAACACAAATCTTTTGGGTCTTCCATTCACACTCAATTTACTGCCCTAATTCCCATAATCTCCAAGTAAAACTAAAATCTACTGATTCCAAAGTTTGGAAAAGATTAATCAAAATAAGAGAAGTTGCTGAGAAATTCATATTTTGGAAAGTTTGTAATGATCAAATTAAATTTTGGCTTGACAGGTGGAATAGATATTTACCTTTAATATCACTATCATGTAATGAAGACAATTCCTGGTATCATAAAAACAAAGTCTCTGCATTTTGATAAAATGAGGATTTGGATATTAATAAACTTAAAAAGAATGTTATCCTTTCTAATATAAATAGAATCATCAAATTCAAATTAAATGAGGCACCAAAAGACACAATTATTTGTAATGTGTCTTCCGATGGATCTTTCTCTCTAAAAGATACATGTCAGAGTATTAGACAAAAGAACAATAAATCATTGTTACACAGAAAACTATGGAATATTATCTCTCCAAAAAAGTATTCCTTCACTATGTGGAGGATACTCAATGCGATTTATGCATGTTGATTCAATTATGCAGAAAAAGAACTTCAATCTTGCTTCCAAATGCCAACACTATGACAATTCAGAAACCAAAATCATTTTTTTGTTGACTGCAATATTGCATGGGAAGTGTGGTAATATTTTGCAGGAGTTTTTGGTTTTCTAATATCTAGATATATGACCATTAATCATATAATCAATCTTTGGTTCATATCTATCAATAAACAAACTCATATAAGAACCATTGTCCCCTCTATCATATGCTAAACCATTAGGTCTACCATAAACAAAACAAAACACAAAACATTAAAGTTTTTTCAGCCAATATTATTAATAAAATTATAAGGATTATAACTAATCTTGATTGTGCTAACCTTTTAAAACACAAACATTGGACATGTAGATTATTTGGTAAACACTTCCCTCTGCTTGCATAAATTAGGGATTTACTTGAAGGTCTTATTTACTGCAAACCAAAGGATATCACTAATCTAGACTTTTGAATATATTCTTTAATATTGTTTGAAATTTTAAGCTATGACAATGCCCCTTAGAAACTGCTTCCTGTAGTCAACATCTCCAGAAAATTAATCTCTTCGAAAATGACTATAAAACATATTTATAGAAATGAAAACCATGCTCGTGATAATGACCAAATTTTTTCTCAAAACTAAATCTAATTGTGAATTTACTTCCTTTAATTCACATGGTCCTATAACTTTATATAAAAATTGTATTTTTGGACAATAATCTAGCCCAACAAGTGTTATTCCGGTCTTTTTACCTATGGATTAGGTTTTTATTGAATATAAAAAATATTAATATATATATATATATATAGTTTTCCAGGTAGCTCAAATTAAGTTAATATATTTGACTCTCACAAAATTAGAATATATTATTATGTTTGTTAATATCCCCTTCAACCACCTTAAAAGATATTTGTATTTTTAAGAAAAAGGTCGCTCGTCTCATTCTTAGTTAATAAAATTAAATATTTTTCTTACTTAGTCTAAATAGTTTTACCTTTATATCGTTTAGCCGACCGACTTTTATCACTTATCATCTTACGCCACGTGGCTATTACACCGCGTCATTGACAAGCAAAGAATTTGCACCGAGAATAAAATAAAGGTTTCACGTCATCTTGAGATCCCACCGTCGACGCAACCTATTCTGAACCTAGACCGTCCACGTGTAGATTATTGCTAAAAGGCGGTTGGCTATAAACCACATATATTGTCTTAGCTCCCAAGTCTTTTCTACCTATAAATAACCCCACAATCCTCTCTTCTTTCTCATCTTTAAACAATATTACCATATTCGTCTCGACACTTTCTTCTTCAGGTATGAATATGATCATCTCTTCTCTCATGTTCTTTAAATTTACGTTTTGATTATTCGATTATGTTTCAGAAGATCATGTGGATTTCGATCGACTGATCGATTTCGAATTTGTTTGTTTTATTTTTATACATGAAATTTGATTCATTGGTTTGTTTGTTTCATATTCTTTCGTTCGGACAACAGAATTCTTTAATCTAATGTTTTGTGTGGTTTTTGTATCTGTCTGTTTTGTGTGCAGATCTACAAAGACAAGAGTTGTTGTTTTATATAAGGAAAGAAAAAGTACATGGTTCTTGACATAGACATTCAGCTTCTAACAACGTTTGATCCATTCTTCAATACGAAGGACTTAGATGCCCCCGGAACAAAGGAGTATGTCCATATTCGTATCCAACAAAGGAACGGAAAGAAAAGCTTGACTACGGTTCAAGGTCTGAAGCAAAATTACAGCTACGAAAAGATCCTTAAGGATCTCAAAAAAGAGTTTTGCTGTAACGGTAATGTTGTTCAGGACAAAGAACTTGGCAAAGTAATTCAACTTCAGGGTGATCAGCGTAAGAAGGTTTCTCATTTTCTCGTTCAAGCCGGGATTGTCAAGAAAGACCAGATTAAGATTCATGGTTTTTAAATCCAATCCAATCCTACAATCCTACAGAGTGTAGTGTGTGTGTGTTTGAGGATACTATTTAAATAATCTTCTTCTCTATAGACAGAAGAATCTATGGTGTGTAACTAAGGATAGGTATTGTAAGGTTGATCTTCATATCTAGGTTCTGATTAATAATGAAATGGATGTTTTTATTTTTAGAATTTCGGTGTTTCGGAAAAGGGTGGTAAAATCTAGAACGATCCATCATCCACAGCCATATATTTCTACAGTATTTAGAGACATACGAAAAAATCTTCCAGGTCGGAGATTTAGTTACTTCCACCGTATAAAACCTGGAAGAGAGTTAGTTACTTTCACGTATAAAACTAAACTTAAAGTTTTAAAGATTAAGTGAATAAATTAATTTAGTGAGTTATGTTTTTTCCGGAGCTAACTAGAAGATATAATTTGATTTAAAACAATATTATATTAGAAGATATAAGACAATATTCTTTTAATTAGTCGTATCATGGTTGTTTCAGTGGATAGCCAAACTTAAAAATCTTAGTTTTTAGTTTTAATTTTTTTTTGAGATTG
The DNA here is from genome assembly GCA_036936605.1 of Limnanthes douglasii subsp. nivea. Classification (NCBI taxonomy): domain Eukaryota; kingdom Viridiplantae; phylum Streptophyta; class Magnoliopsida; order Brassicales; family Limnanthaceae; genus Limnanthes; species Limnanthes douglasii. Next base: position 89,984,863 of record JAUPFV010000001.1, on the reverse strand, counting down.
GTTAAAAATACAAATCAAAATTGAAAAGAGGTAACTCTGAACAATAGATCAAGACGATTCAAACGTGCGCCCGACCAGACCAGACCCATGTGTAGTTTGGCTTCGAAGACCAAATAATTAGCTGCGCCCGACCAGACCAGACCCATGTGTAGTTTGGCTTCGAAGACCAAGTTATTTGGTCGCGTAACATGTCAGATCTGTGTGCTTCCATTAGAATGGAGATCAAAGTTACACATCCCACATCGGTTAAACATGGGAAAGATCAGTAGTATATAAGTAAAAACATATCTCAACTAGTATTAGTCTTTTTGGAAGTAGACCAAAAGCAAAACTGTGCGTACCTGACGGAACGAGATGGTGGTGAAATTTTTAGAGGTCAAATACGATGAACCAGTAGCAAGGTCATCTATTCTAGAGATCCTAGTTCGGAGTGCCCGTGGCCCATCAAGCAGTCTGACCTCAAAGCTGAGGTTGATCCTAGTTCGGAGTGCCCGTGGTTCATCAAGCAGTCTGGCCTCAAAGCTAAGTGCCCGTGGTTCATCAAGCAGTCTGGCCTCAAAGCTGAGGTTGTGACGTGTTTGAACTTTAATAGGTGAGAGAATCTTGAATGAGATACTTTTAATTTGAAAGTTATTTTTGTATTTTTTCTGAAGGAACGCTTCCCTAATGAGACCGAGTTGATGTCGTTGAGGCCGAGCGAGGTTGACCGGAGGTTGCTTTGTTGAACGAGTGACTTTTAATTGAGGTCGAGTTAAGCTAAACGAGGAAAGGCTAATGCCTAGCTGCGGTCGAGCGAGGTTGGATTGAGGGAAATTCGAATACTCAGGTAGGTCACTTGATGTAGATGCACATGCCCATGGCGATATGGTTTTTTTTGGACAAACAGAATAAGGTTTTATTTGGGGTTCCGGTATCCGAATTAGGCCCTTCGACCACTCAAATCGATCGCGTCAAGAAGCCCAACGACTTTCGGAAGGATCACGGGCCTGGTGATGAAGTCCAGGTCCAAGATTCTATCGTTTAAGCCCTATTTTTTCTTGTTTTTATGAATTTTATGCATTTTTCTATTTTTTCCGGATTTTATTAAAACACTTAACCAACTCCAATCGCTTTGAAATTAGGTTGGACTCTATTTTATTGCATAAAGAAGAAGCTGTAATTTTGGACTAGGGTTTCTAACACTTTTTTAAAAGGATCCCAAACTCTAGTTTCGCCGCAGACTTTAATGAATAAAAATTGAGAATTTTATCTTAGTCTCCTATACTCTATCCTAGGGTTAGCGTTTATATATCCTTGTTTCGTCTTCTTATCTTTGTGTTTGCCGCCACCTGTTCTATCTCATATATCGGCTCTACCATATTGGTATCAGATTCAGAGTTCCTACGGCGTGGGTCACGAAGGTATGCCACCAAAGCGATCCTTTTGGGGGAAGTCCACTCTTCCGATCACCGAATCGATCAACCATGATGAATTCGGTCGATTCCAATCCCAGGTTGGTGAACAGATGCACTCGTTGAGAAATCAGATGAGAGACGTACAAGAAGCACTACCCATGCTGTTGAACAACCAAACCAACGGATTTCGGGCTCCAGGTTCGAGCAACCAGCCGTCGGGATCTGAGAGATAGATCGGCCGCGATCGGAATCTGTTTGCTCCTCGGCGAGAACAATCTAGGGGTCAATATTCCCCACAAGACTGTCATGACCAAGTCTTTGAGCAGGCGTCAGCGAGAGATTCTGATCTGAACGCCAAAAACTAAAGGGAATCTGGATTCAGACTAGAGATTTCAGAGTTTCAAGGGGGTCTCGAAGCGGAGAAGTTTTTAGATTGGATCACCTCCGTTGAAGAATTCCTTGATTTCAAGGAGGTTTCAGATACAAAACGGGTACAACTGGCTGCAACTAAGTTCCGAGGCTGAGCTGCATTCTGGTGGCAACAGATCAAGCAAACTAGAGCAAGGCAAGGTAAGCCAAAAATAACAACTTGGGCTAAGTTTGTGAAGAACTTGAGGGCTGCGTTTTTGCCTTAAAACTATGCGCGTATCATGTATCAGTAGTTTCAAAACCTTAAACAAGGGTCAAGGACTGTTGACTAATACACTAACGATTTTTCAAGATACATAACCGTGTCGATATTGCTGATTCAGCAGATCAGCTAGTATCTCGCTATATAGGGGGGATGAGACAGTAGTTTCAGGACCAGCTGAACATGTTCGACCTTACGAATGTGTCTGAAGCACATCAGCGCATAATGCATCTGGAGAGAGCTCTTTCACGAAGGCCTTATGGAGGAGATACTATCAGAACAAATCCATTGGTGTTTCCAAAAAGGACGGTTCCAAGCCCTAACCCAGGAGTACCAATTGCTGCTCCTATGCGTACAAGTGCTAATTTGCAGGTCCCTAGTCGCACAATTACTTCTTCACAGGTCTAATGCTACCATTGTCAAGAACTAGGGCATGTTGCTTTATAGTGTCCAAAATTACGACAATAACCACAACAATTGAGGGGTCTGTTCGCTAACACTGCTGATTTTACCTGGAGGGTGAGCCACGATTTAATGAGGAACCAGAGGATGCTGTTGATGAGGTTCTAGAGGACTAGGTTACAAGAGGAGATATTGGTCAGACATTGGTCTTAAAACGTATCTGTCTGACGCCAAAAGCCAAAAGTGAAGGGGATGATTGGCTACAGAACAATATTTTCGAGTCGACTTGTACTATTGGGGGAAAGGTATGCAAATTCGTTATTGATTCATGGAGCGAATAAAATGTTATCTCTGAAGAAGCTGTGCAGAAGCTGGCCCTGAAAACGGAGACCACACAACCCCTTACAAGCTTGCCTGGTTAAAGAAAAGTAGTGAGGTAAATATCTCGAGAAGATGTCTGGTATCTTTCTTTATTGGTAACTATAGGGATAAAGCATGGTGCGACGTCATTGGGATAGATGCGTGTCACTTGTTTCTAGGCCGATCGTGGAAATATGATAGAAGTGTCACATATGATGGTAAGAGGGACCGCTACAGTTTCATATAGAAAAATGCCAGCCACATGAAGACTTATAACGTTTTCAATGTGAAGCACCTGGTCCCATTTACCGCTGCTGCTGAGAATGATGAAGCGGAGAATTTGTGGGCGAATTCTTCCGAAAAAGGAGAGGACGATGTAATTGCACAGGCCCATGGCTATATGGCCCTTTTGGACAAACGCAAACGGGCTTTATTTGAGGCCTTTGTATCCGAATTAGGCCCTACGACCACTCAAATAAAATGCATCGAGAAGCCCAACAATTTTCGGAAGCATCACGGGCCTAGTGATAAAATTTAGGCCCAAGATTCTACCGTTTAAGCCCTCTTTTTCCTATTTTTATGAATTTTCTACATTTTTCTATTTTTGTCGGATTTTATTAAAATATTTAACCAGCTCCAATCGCTTTGAAATTGGGCTAGACTTTATTTTATTACATAAGGAAGAAGCTGTAATTTTTCGCTATATTTTCAAGCACTTTTTTAAAAGGCTCCCAAACCTTAGTTTTATCGCAGACTTTACTGAATAAAAATTGAGAATTTTCTCTTAGTCTCTTATACTATATCCTAGGGTTAGGGTTCATATATCCTTGTTTCGTCTTCTTCTCTCTGTGTTTGCCTCCATCTGCTCTATCTCATATATCAGCGTTACCATCACTTAACGTCTCTCAACTTGGTTATAATTTTTTTTGCCACGGAAAAGGCTCCCAGGAGAGCTCCCTACATATTGAAAAATATTTTTTTTCCATATTTATTGAGCGAGAGGCTCCGAAGTGAGGCCTAGCTGAGACTGAGCTAAAATTGAATAAAGTCGAGTAGGGACCCTCTTCATTTCCCATCTAGATAATTTTTTAAAGGTCCCGTATGATATTCCTTAGACTAAAAGATTTTCAATGACCTCTCTTGAACCTGGCTTTTTGCCTCTGATTATCTTGTTGTTCGACCTGCTATTATTTAGGAGAAATTACGTAGATGTTTGCTTGTTCATTTTATTTTATGACGCTTGTTACTTGCGTATCATTGATGCATACCTACTCCCCCAGTTTATCCTAAATTGTAACAAACAAAGTTTTTGTGATGTTCTTTGAGTAGCTCATCGGTCCCTTCGGGAGAGCTTGAGTAATCTTACTTTAAACTTCAAGAGTGTCGACTAGAGTGACCCGAATCAAGATAACCATGATGTTGGTTATTGTAAGTGATTTTTTTTATGTAAGCTTGTCACTTCTCTATCGATTTTCTGATTTATGTACAGAGCATGTTATCGATCTAGCTAATATCGTATTATTGGCTAGATGAGGGTTATGGATTAAACTTGAATAAAAAAACGTTGTATCTAAGCTTTATCATAACAATAAAACGAGCTGAGCTTATGTATTTAAAATAAACGAGTCATAACAAAAGCAGAAAAGGATAGGCGTATATTGAAATACAATTTGAACTTTTAGATAAAAGAGAAGAGAAGATCTATTTGGTGAGTGCCCATCATATCCTTTCATGGTTCAACGTTAAGGTTTGCTAGACTTGGGTTCCTAGTAGTGCTGTTTGAACCCCATGCCAACCTGCAAGTAGCCAAACCACCCTTCTATGGGACAACGTTCAGACTTGCTAGACTTGGGTTTGCGAGAGTGGTGTTTGAACCTTCAAGCCACCCAGAGAATGTTCATCGCATCCTTCTATAGGCTACACTCCGTATTTTATGGACCAACATCTGCCAATTGGTTTTGTCACCTGCATAACGCTCGACTACGTTAAAATTGCTCAGATTGGGTCAATTTTCTCCGTATCCTTTAGGGCTTGATCATGGTCCTTAGGTGACTTTCAATTTATCCAACTCCTACGGATTCTTACCTTGTGCTTGTAGTTCCAATTAGTCACAACAATTATATTGTAAACTTTGGCCTATGAAAATTTCACTCGCATATGCCACAATCTTCTTCTTTAGTTACCCTGGCTCGTTCTGCTCGTGCCAGCGGCTCAGTTCAACATGTGCTAAACGAAATTGGTACTCTTTAAAAAACAAAATTCTCCATGGCACATAATTTCTTTGCCTTAGCTCAAGATAACTTGATGTAACCATCTTGAGTAATATTTAACTTTCTGTAGTTGACTTTGTAATCATATAGATTTTCAACCTAAACACCTTGGACTTTAGCCTCCAGCTCACGAGCAGCTTATTTTGAGTTGTGATTTAGCTTATCTCGTACTTGTAATCGTATTAATAATTTTTGCTGCCACTCATCTCGTTTCATCGTGTCGAAACCTCCATAAAATTTAGTCTTTTGCCCAATCCTCATTTAGTCTTAACGTCTTGTCTCTTATATTCTCCAAATGTTTTTATTGCTTAGTTAGACTAGCTTTAAGCCCACTAATAACACATGTTTCTGTGCTAATTCCATACCTTGGTCTATCATCCTCATATTCGCGGCATCCAGAGGCTAAACTCATTCCTCTATACTTACCATAGACCAACATGTCATCAACTACATGATTACCCAACAATTGAGATACTTGACTTTTTTGAGCATGAAAGGAATTACCATGTAACAGTAGTATCGTCGATTGATAGTAAATGAAGTTTTTCCTTAATCATTTGGATCCATCTTGATTTGGTTATATAGAGGGTAGAAAGTATGCCATGGACATTGTTGTTCATCATAATATAAACATGCAAGTTGTGTGATTCATATTTTGTAAACGAAGATGACAACAAAATGTTAACCGAATGCGAGTTGTGTCCATTGTAATATACTATTAGCGCGAGTTGTGTTATAACATACATTGCGAGTTGTGTCCATTTTAATAAAAAGTTATTGCGAGTTGTTTTACAACGAAAATTCGAGTTGTTTCTACTATTTGACCATGCTTATCTTGTATTTCAGGTTTATTCCGTGTTGCATTTGGTATCGTGAGTACTGAGGATTTTGACAATTGGCTGTAGTTTTTGAAGTGTTTCAAACCTCATTTGTTGGAGCACCAAATCACATTTATTTCAGATGCGCCGAATCACATTTATTTCAGACTGTCATTCCGGTATCATTAATGTCTATAGTATAAAAAGAAGTCTACTTTAATGATAAAGATCTTCTTTTAATTAGAAAATGTAACAAGTTCGAATCCTCTGAATGATATAAATTGATTCGGTTCAATTTTTTAATTGATTTGTTTGATTTTAAAATTTATTTGTTTGAATTCATTTAATCATTTTTAATTATTTTTTTATTTTTTTAATTTACGCGTTTAAATTTGATTAATTGTTTTGTTTGTTTTAATGGATTTGAATTTATTTAAATAATTTGTTTGGTTTGTTTGAATTGATTTGTTTGATTAATATAGGTTGTTTCCACTTGTATAATTGCTTTATTTGATTTTGTTTAATTGTTTTTTCTGAAAATGTTTAATTGATTTTGATTTGATTGAATTTGTTTAGTTGATTTGTTTAAAATTTTCATATGTTTTTAAATTTCTTTATTTGAATTATTCGAATTGGTATAATTGGTTTGTTTGATATGTTTTAATTTTTTGAATTGTTTTGTTTGTTTTGTTTAATATATTTAAATTTTTTTTTATTGATTTGTTTGAATTTGTTTAATTGATTTTCTTAGATTGTTCCAATTTGTTTAGTTTAGTTATTTGAATATTTAAATTTGTTTATTTGATTTGTATAATTTAATTTAATTGATTTGTCTGATTTATTTGAATTTGTTTAATTGTTTTCTTTGAATTTGTTTAATTGATTTTTTAATTGTTTAAATTTGTTTAATTAATTGTTTTGAATGTGTTTAATTGATTTTTTTATACTATATTTTCTTGATTTATTAGAATTTATTTCCTTGATTTGATCGAATTGAATTAATTAATTTGTTTAATATTTTTAAAACTCATGTGCAATAATTTTATTGATTTTACATAATGTTGTTAAGTTCTTTACGTTTCAACACAAATTTTTGAAGTCTAATAGTTTTAATAATAAATTGAATAAAAAATTGTTTCCAATTTCACTAAAAAATGAATTAACAATCTAGCTCTTCAATTCTTTCAACTAAGAGAACGAAAAAAATATTATTTTACTCTTTCAAGACTTGATCTGTGGAAATAATAATAATAATAATATATATTGACTAAATAATTTATTATAGTCAATATTCAAACGTAATCTATTATAGATATTATTAGATTAGACTAGATTTTATTACAGTAGACTAGTATAATAATAAGATATTTTCAGAGCCTATATATATGACTTTAACTTGTACTGAAATTCTAAGTTATAATAAATATTTTCTAGTTTTTTCATGCTATCACATCCATTAGGGTTTCTATAAAAAAACCTATTAGGGTTTCTATAAAAAATCTAGATGGACTATCGTGGTAATCGTGGTGGGTATAGTAGATATAACGATTATGGTAGTCGTGGTAGATCAAACTATCGTGGTAATCGTGGTGGGTATAGTAGATATAACAATTATGGTAGTCGTGGTAGATCAAACTATCGTGGTAATCATGGTGGGTACAGTTATCGCAGTAGTCGTGGTGGATACAATAGTCAAGATGGATACAATAGACATAATAGTTCTGGTAACCATGGTGGTGATCTAAACAATGGTGAATGTTTTTACTATCATGAACGTGGTCATACAAAGTGGAATTGTCCTCAACTACCTCAACAATTTGCTAATATGGCAACGAACGAGGAACCTCATGTGCTTTCCGCTGAGGAATATGCTCAACTTTCCAAGTACCAAGAGTCTCTAAAGTCACAAAATCTTACAAACCCTACAGCTTGTGTGTCAGGTGCAGCTTGTGTGGCAGGTGCAGCTCGTGTGCCAGGTAACTCAACTACATGTCTTATTTCTTCTTCCTCTGATCGGGTCATTGATTTTGCTGCCACAGAACATATGACATGTAATAAACAAGTTTTTACTTCTCTTTCAAATACACATCATTCTAATGTCACATTGGAAGATGGATCATCATCTCGTGTTTTAGGTTCAGGGACTGTCAATCCCACCAAAAATATATCTTTAACATCTGTTTTACATCTCCCTCCGTTTTCATTCAACCTTATTTCTATTAGCCAACTCACTAAAACACTAAATTGTTTTGTTGCCTTTTATTCCGATCATTGTTTATTTCAGGATCTTACAACGAATAAAATAATTGGTAGAGGGCATGAGAATGGAGGTCTCTACTATCTTGATAAAGACTATCATACATCTACCGCATTTTCTAGTATTACATCTCCATTTGAAGCACATTGTCGTATGGGTCATCCATCTTTAATCTCTTTAAAACAACGTTATCCTAAATTTTGGCATTTGACATCATTAGAGTGTGAGTCATGTAGATTTGCTAAACATCATCGTCTTCCATCATATCCTTGTATTAATAAACGGGCTGCGTTTCCTTTTGAAATCGTTCATTCAGATGTTTAGGGTCCTTGTCCCGTTGTTTCTAAAACTGGTTTTAAATATTTTGTTAGTTTTGTTGATGATTATTCCCGTGTTACATGGCTATATTTAATAAAAAAATCGTTCTGAGTTATTTTCAATATTTTGCACGTTTACTGCAGAAATAAATACCTAATTTAATTGTCCTATTCGTATTTTAAGAAGTGATAATAGAAAAGAATATTGCTCAAATGCATTTCAATTATTTATGGAACAAAAAGGAATGATTCACCAAACTTCGTGTGTGGACACGCCATCTCAAAATGGTGTTGCTGAAAGAAAAAATAGATATCTTTTAGAGGTTACTCGTGCATTTTTTTTCAAATGAAAGTACCAAAATTATTTTGGGCAGATGTTGTTTCCACTGCCTGTTTTTAAATTAATCGTATGGTCCACTGTCCTTTCAAATAATATTCCATATTCCGTGCTTTTTCCATCTAAACCTCTATTTCCTGTTGAACCACGCATTTTTGGCTGTACTTGCTTTGTTAGGGATGTAAGTCCTACTCGTACAAAATTAGATCCCAAAGCCTTAAAATGTGTTTTTCTTGGATATTCTAGGTTTCAAAAAGGCTATAAATGTTTTTCCCCATCTCTTGATCGTTACATAGTATCTAAGGATGTTACATTTTTAGAACATGTTCCATTTTTTCCTGGTTTGTCTAATGTCGATCCAGAAACAACTACTGTCGATGGTGATTTATTCATGTACACCACCGTTGAAAGATCTGATGTACCACCTCCACCATATCGACCTCCTATTAGATATGTTTATTCTCGACGTACAACACCTCACCCATCATGTCTACTACCAATTCCTTCGTCACCAGACCCTGCTACAAATGATAATGAGTCCACTCCTGATCTACCTATTGCTCTTCGAAATGATAAAATGACAATCAATTTCAATATGCTTCGTTCTTTTGTGAAAGACATGATTAGACGCAATGTGCAGCGCCGCTTGATTATCACACCATAATTTCGCAGGCATGGTAGTCTTGATGTCAATATTATTTAACAATTGGAAAATCCAAATTATCTCACAAGTAGATTGAGTCATAGCTCTATATTCAGCTTCAGCACTTGATCGCGATACAACATTTTGTTTCTTACTATTCCAAGATACCAAATTACCCCTACAAAAATGCAGTAACCAGTAATCGATCTTCTATCAGTTTTAGACCCATATATAGAGTGTTTTGCAGATGCAGATTGGGTTGGATCTAAAACTGATAGAAGATCGACCACTGGGTACTGCGTTTTTGTAGGGGGTAATTTGGTATCTTGGAAGAGTAAGAAACAAAATGTTGTATCGCGATCAAGTGCTGAAGCTGAATATAGAGCTATGACTCAATCTACTTGTGAGATAATTTGGATTTTCCAATTGTTAAATGATATTGGCATCAAGACTACCATGCCTGCAAAATTATGGTGTGATAATCAAGCGGCGCTGCACATTGCGTCTAATCCTGTCTTTCACAAAAGAACGAAGCATATTGAAATTGATTGTCATTTTATCCGTGAAAAGATTCAACAAAATCTCATTCATACGAGATATGTCAAAACAGGAGAACAACTAGGAGATATATTCACAAAAGCGCTCAATGGACCACAAATTACTTATATTTGTAACAAGTTGGGTATGATTAATATATATGCTCCAGGTTGAGGGGGAGTGTGATTTCGTGTCAGTCTTTCGATCAAGCTTTCACTTCAAGTACTTCAGTTCAAGTTTCAAAGAGAACGTTATTATCAAAGATACGACAGTTACAAGCACTTTCGCACAAGCTTGAGGAGGAGTGTTAACGGAAATAATAATAATAATATATATTGACTAAATAATTTATTATAGTCAATATTCAAACGTAATCTATTATAGATATTATTAGATTAGACTAGATATTATTACAGTAGACTAGTATAATAATAAGATATTTTCAGAGCCTATATATATGGCTTTAACTTGTACTGAAATTCTAAGTTATAATAAATCTTTTATAGTTTCTACATGATCCATGATCTTCAAAGAAGATATTTATCATTGAAATTTTTCTCTATAACAATTTTAACATATCGTGAACTTTTATCATGGATCCACCCCTAACCCAGAGCATGCATCCATGGAAGATAACATTTCATGTCATGTGGTAACGTCGACGAGTTAGTCTATTCGGGGTAGGAAGGAATAAATTTTTGAGACATGCTCGATCAGTCTACCTTTTTTAACTTTATGAGGCTACGTGCCCCTTTTTCTGCTTTATGTGCTTTCGTCTGAGATCTATCATAAGTTGGTGTGTAACAAATGATTCAGGAATACATACCACAAATCCATCATACTATATAAAGACGTATTCGTTCTCATGTAGTAGGTGAATTAGGTCCGCCTTCATATCTTCACTCAAATTTATCATGATGCTTACTATAGGGTCGATATTTCCTTCTAGGCACGCTTCCTATAACTTATCCATTGCACCAAATTATAACTTTTTCTCTCAATGTTCATCCACGAAGACGGTGGCTCCATCGTTAGATAGTTGATAATTTTATGTCGGTCCAGCGTGTGCAATAGTACTTCTTGGGAAAAGTTATACGGGTCTTGCAGCAATCATGTGTAGATTAACCCGAGGTATCCCCTTATGAACCTTACTTCGTCTTGTACCACGTATTTTATGCGTTGATGGTGTTGCCTTGAAATCAATAAATCATGGCCAGCCCAAAACGAGGTTGAGAGTGAGTGGTGAATCAAATAAATTCCGCCATTTTTTTTGTTTCCGCCGATCTTCCAATACCTAATGAAATATATAACATCGTCTTCCCACATATATGATGGACTTCCCGTTGCATTCTCTAAATGGTATTTTGTATGGAACAAATTGAGATATCAAAGGGGAATCAACCTTTAACGGGGATGAATAGTAGGTTTGTTGTTGCCTTCTGATCCATGAAGATCCTCCCCATTTCACGCCTTTCTACTTTGTCTTTTATTAGTAAAATGTCTCATCGAGAGTTGAATACCCTCTCCAAATCTTCATTTGTGAAATAAATCTTGGTATTTCAGACCTTCTTTTACAAGCCAACACCACTTTTATTACATGGATATATTTGGATTTCTCAACATCTGGTATAGTGGCATGGACCCTTGAGAAAATGTTGACCGTGATATTGGATCCATCTCATAACGTCTTAATAGTTGATTGGGATATATGATTTTTCTCGTTCACGGTAGCCTCACCAAAATGGTGAGGTAAAAACTTACCTAACAAGTTGAACTTTAAATAAAAAATATAAAGATGAGCGAAGTGACATACATGATATGAAATTTATAAACTTTTTGAATAATACTTGTATGTATTTTGTAAAGAGGATCATAATTATAATGAATATATGTTTTTACTATTATTTTTTTTCTCTAATTCTCACCACATTCCAAATGACTCGTTTTCTTCTTATATAATGGTGTTGATGTTGGGGATTCTTTAGTTGATGCCTCCCCATTGATGTAATATTTTTTGGACTTCTGGATGTTTTATCTGAACAAGATACGTTATTTTGGTTGTAGCGTCATACATTGTCAGATGTTTTATCCTTACGGTGTCAGACACAATTTCTATACTTGTTAGGTGTGTCATCCGTACTGCTATTACATGGGAGGAAAGGATACTCGGTCACATGAAGACGCTAAGCACACATTGGGTTAGCCTAGAACATGGCCAAATGCTAAGGAATGGTTTTTTGTTTGAACCAAATTGATTCTCGTGGCTGAGCTCATGACCGAATACTAATGCGACTAGCCTTAGTTGATGGCTTGGCTTCGTAAGCAAAATATTCGGGCACACAATATTGTGCGACATATTTTGATGAATAGGTCTTTGGTCCTTTATCATTCATCATCATGTACCATATTGTTTAGTTTATTTATCGATGATAGATTCAGGATATTCGTGAAGTAAATACATTCGTTAGTAGCATATATCTATCCAAGTGGGAGATAGGTGGAAATTTATAGATCAATATGGTTAATGACGTATTTAGTCATTACCGTAGATGGTCTAATTATTAAGCAATCAAGTAATTAATATATTTAATAATTGGACAAATAAGAGAAAACCCATTATGGAGGTAATTGTATATAGACTACGTTAAATTTAGGCTCCATGTGCCCAAATATGAACACTTAAGACTAAACTAATAAGTTTAAGGACTAAACTAATAATTTTAGGGACTAAACTGAATAAATAAATTTTATGGGTTATGGTCCCTGACATAGATAACTAAAATATATAATTTAATTAAGTTAAAGTTAAAACCTAAATTGCATTATATATTAGGAGACTCCTTCAACTAGTCATATTATCGTTTGCCATTCTTAGTGGTTAGCAAAACCTTAAAACTCTAGTTTTTTATTCCATTCTTCTTCCAAAGTTTATTTTGTAGATTTATTAAGAAAACAATTCAAGATTTAGGAGACACAATTGAACAACAGATCTAGGCGATTCAAAAGGCTTTTAGTATTACATTTCTCATAATATAAGTATGTTTTGAATTGAGAGCGCTACGGTTCTTTGAGGATGTTGAGTTGGAAAGAGAGGGAATTTAAGAAAGAATATTCATTTTTAACAACCACTACTCTTCCTCTCGAATGGAGAAATTACCACCCTCACAACCTCACCTCGAGTTACAACGCCAACCACAAATTAACCTTATCACCAATTTCAACAAAAACCCCAACAATGGAACTATCAAGAACCCAGATATATCAAACCCTAAAGACTTTCCATCACTCCAGAAATTAAAAAATCAATCATATGCAAGATCTCAAGTTATCTACAACCCTGTATTTGAAGTCACACCAAAATGGCCAAAGGAAAGAGAAATCATTTACAGCTGTCCTGGGAAAACAAAGATAAGAATTCAGGCACGAGAAGGTGATTCAAGATGCCAGATAAGACTATATCGTGATCCAATTTCAAGAATCAGATAAGTCATCTCTCCTGTCTTTAACAAAATTTACCTTAATCGCAAAGTTTTCGTTTAGAAAACCCTATTTGGAGGACTTTAAAAATTACTTAAAGTCTTTTAAATTTGCTAGCCCTTACAATGTAGTTATCTGGGACTATCACCATTTATTCATTGAATTTGATTCAATTGAAGATGTAAAAATTTTCTGTAAAAGATCAGTAAGGAATATAGGTAATCTTTTCTTTAGGATATTAAAATGGTCGCCCGAATTTCATCCCAAAATTGAATCTCGATTAACTCCCGTCTGGATATTAATGCCCAAATTACATGAAATGCTATATAACAAGAACACAATTTACCATATTGCCAAAGAAGTAATTACTCATTTGGCAATATGGGTTCCTAATATCAATCGTTCCAGTTATAATATGTGCAAATCCTGGATCATAATGGATGTATCAATATCTCTCCCTAAAAAACTTTGGATAAGCTTTGGGGACAGAGATGGATTCTGGTACCTTGGTGATATCCCTCCTTACTGTAAAACATGCTAAAATATTGGTCATATTAATTCTCACTGCCAGATTGAAATCATTAAGAACTTAAATCAGAATGAGATAATGAACAATCAATATTTAAAGCCAAATAAACCTAAAGAAATTTGGACGAAGAAGATCAAATCAATACTGATGTGATTGAAGATCAAATTTGGATTGAAAACATTGAAATTAATTTAATAAATATGAACACTTCCTTAACTCAACCTGATAAAAGTACAAAACTAACCAAATCTCCAAACACATCCTATGCCAATCTTCAAACAAATCCTATGCCAATCTCAAATCACAGCTTACATCACCTCAACATCAATTAACTTCCCAAACTGAATTAATAATGAATCAAGATAATGAACCTCATGATGTCAGCAATATTGATGTGATTGAAGCAATTCAATCCATCAATATTGGCAATTCATTCAATCCCCTAAGTGAAGATTTATCAGACAATGAACTTGAATTATTAGAAAGTAGACAAAATTTCAGTCTCCCTGCATCACCAAGAAAAGAAATAGTTACTAATACCAAACTTAATAAAATAACAACAAGAAACCTAGCAGAACTAAATCTAAAAGTCTCAAGTGCAACCTTATAAACAAACCTCTGAATATTAATGGATCTCTAGATCATCTTCATAAAAAACCAAATGACAATTAAGTTCCTTAGTTGGAATACAAGGGGAGTAGGTAATCTAGGTACAATTAGAAGAATCAAGTCTATATTAAAAACATAATTTGTTGATCTCATTTCTCTTTAGGAGCCAATGATATCAAGCTCTAGAATTGATAAAATCACTAAGTACCTAGGTTTTGATTCCAACTTAGCAAATATCAACAACCAAATTTGGTTAATATGGAAAAATAATTATAAAATTCAAGTTAAAAGCAACAATGATCAATGCTTAAACATAATTGTGCTTATCCTTCTCGGATTGAAGTGATGTTCACAAATTTGTCTATGCCAAATGAACCAGATCCCAAAGACTGACTCTTTGGGATGACTTGAGACTCATTTCATAAATTAATTTACCTTAGATTATAGTAGGAGACTTTAACAATATCACAAAATATTTTGAGTAACTTGTATGTTCTACAATATGTCACAAAGGAATTGAAGAATTTAACAATATGATTATGGACTGTCAACTAGATGACCCATGATTTTGTGGATCTAATTTCACTTGGTCTAACCATAGAAAATGGAAGAGATTGGATAGGGCATTAAATAATGCCCTATGATGAGACCTTTTTGATATTACTAGGATGAATCATCTGGTTAGAATTGGCTCATATCATTCACCTTTAGTAATATCTGTTTCTAACAATTCAAACATACCTAAACCTAATTTCAAAATTTAAAATATGTGGTGCCTGCACCCAGAATTCTTAAAGACAATAGAAAATAGTTGGACTGAATCAATGATTGGTGATCCTTTATATATCTTTTGGCTTAAGTTAAAAAGATTAAAGATATGCCTTAAAAAATGGAACAAAGAGGTCTTTAGCAATATTTTTTTACTGTATTTCCAAAGCAGAAGAAGTTTTCAAAATTTGTGAGAGAAACCTTCAAGATAACACTAGTTTTGAAAATAATCAATCACTTATTAAAGCTAGAGCCATACATTTCTCCTTGCTTGCCAGAGAAGAAACCTTCTGGCAGCAAAACATTGTTACCATCTGGCTTAAAAATGGTGACAAGTGTAGATGGGGTATTCCCTGTCCAAACATCTACTCGGACGAAGAGAGGCAAGGGACGAGCTCAAATTACGACAATAGACAAAATAGAAGTAAAGAGCCAAGCAAGCAGCAAATGAGGAAAATATCAATGAAAGTCTGATGGATGAGTTGACCGACCTAGCCGAGCACACAACAATTAAATAATAAATGTGCTCGTACATAGCTGAACGACCTCGAACAAATACATAGAGACTTCCACTAAAGACGACCATAGACGACCGAGCAAGCTCAAACATATGAAGTTCTTCTCAGATCGTGCCGTGCTCAAAACCAAACAGCTAGGACAACTAAAAAGGTCTTTGTTTTGATTAGATTGGATCAAACCAACTTGGACTGGCATACGTTTCCGGTCAAAATGAATGTTTAAGAAGGAGAAACGGTTCCCGGTTCCTCATTTAATAGATCCATAAGTTTTAAGTCAAACCAGTTAAATACTCTGTCCAAAATTATAAAAAGTGATGTAAGTGTATTAGTGGGGACATTAAGTGGGGTTAAATATGCATGTAACCGCCCACTAACATGGAGGACAATAAGTAAGAGAATTCTCCAGATGAATAATATGTTCTTCGTTCTTTTCTCTTTTCTGACTTTTCGTATATTTCTACTTTGGCAACACTTTGTTATTTCTAATAACAAATTTTGGCTCCGTTTGTGGGAAATCAATAACAATCATTAACCATGGTAGTCACTAGGTTAGGAATAGAGAGAGAGAGAATCAGAAAACGAGCGAAGCAACGATGAGCTGGAGAGGGGGCAGCAAATCCTCCACCCAGGAAAAATACCATGTATCTAGTTACTGTCGCATCCCAAGGGGGAGACCTCATAGCACCCCTAGGGGCAGTCGATCCATGGGAACAACTGCTATTACCCGCATTTGTTGCTCGGGTTGACACCCAACCCTACCAACCAGTGGATGCTCCTGTGGCCCAAGAAGCGGTGGAAGCCAACGCCGTCGTTAATCTGGTGGTCCAGCAACTGGAGCAAAAAAATCCAACATCACCAAGAGGAGAAATTGAGGGTGAAATTTGAACGAGATGCAAGAGAGCAGGCCATGCACACCACTATGGCCGAGATGAACAATGTTATTCACGCCCTTACAACTAAGTTCAAGGGGACGAGTGGAGCTAATCATCAGTTTGGTCCAGAGGCTATTAAGGTCAACAAGAAAAGCGATCATCCAGGCGAGACGAAAAACATGAAGGCCAAGGTGAGAGTGGGGGCAAGAATCAGAATAAAGGTCCTAGAGAGGAGGCGAAGCAAACATCCTCCAAGCGAGCTCGAGAGGACGGGGAGCTCCGTTATAAACAAGTTCTTCCTAGGCCGTCGGCCTATATACTTAAATAATCATCATTCTCCAATATTTTTTTGAAGCCCAACTCCCAAAGAAGTTTGATCCTTTTCGAATGAAGGCTTACAATGGAACAGGAGACCCAGAAAGACATCTGGATCAATTCTGTAACATGATGATGGCGTTCAACCCCAATGATGCGATGCTGTGCTGAGCGCTTTCTATGACCCTCAAAGGCAACATGATGGACGGGTTCAGCAACCTACCGAAATGGTCTATCTACAACTTTACGAGATTATGGAAAGCATTCAAGGAAAGGTTCGTTGGAAACAAGAAGCTCAATCGAGAGCGAGATTCGATCATGGATCGCTATCAGAGGAGGTGACTCCCTTAAAATTTATGTTAGGATATTTGTTCATGGCATGAATGCTTCACCAGATTTAGCAGAAAACAAGGCGGTGGCATCCCTGAATCAAGGGTTTGACCAGAAATGAGAACTTTATGCAGACCTTATCACGTTCCTAACAGAGAATATAGGAGACCTACTTGCTAGAGCTGATACTTTTATTAGATTCGATGACCCCAGAAGGTGGGGTTCTCCTGAGCGACACGAATCAGAGTCCAAAGAAAGAGGATCAGAAAGAAAAATGGTCAAGGAGCAGCCCAAGAGAGATTACAACCGACGTCCTCACCAATTCAAACAACCAACCAGACGGTTCACTCCTTTGGCCAAAGCCATCTCTGTAATTTATGATCGAACAAGGGAAGAACAAAGTACCAGGCACCCCCCGTGATGAGTGCTCCTGGGTTTAAAAGTTCTAATGATACTTCTATGCTTATCATAACGACCATGGGCATTCCACAGACGAGTGATGACAACTCAGAGAGGAGATCCAACGACCCATCGACAATGAAGAGTTGGTGCAGTTTATCAAATGATCAAACCAAGATTGTCGTGAGGAGGTTCGATCTCCCATCAACGAAAAACATGGGAATGAAGAATGAGGAGAGACCAATAAGTAACAGTGGCTTCTTGCAATTTTGGGGGACGTTTCAGCTTCTCTGAGCTCGGCAGACACGACACAGCATTGCGCTAGAGCAGCCCGGCAAAAGGCAAACCCGTCCTTATACACGATATCAAAAGGTAATTTAATACCACTCCAGGGACTGCCTCGAGTAAGCGGGCCAAAAATGAGCTCGGTGTGTACAAAATTGATGCCAATTCCTACCGCAGCTACATGGATCCAGTGGCCGATCTCACCTTCAATGACGGCGATCTCAGAGGTGTCAGTCTTCCCCCACGAGGACGCGTTGACTATTCATATGGACATTGAAGGATTTATGGTAACCCGCGTTCTAGTCGATGGAGGCAGCTCACTTAACATAATATTCAAAAACAGTTTCGATTGCATAATAAATGTACCCTCTTACCAGCCTACACAACACACTCTGGTCAACTACGATGGCAGAACTTCACAATGCATTGGGGAAGTAGAATTGCGGGTGAAAGTCGGTCACGGAGCCACAAAAAAGAAGCTAAAAATTATGTTTATAATCTCTTATGCACCGATTTCGTACCATGCCATCATTGGGAGACCGTGGCTGCATAGGACGGAGGCGACATCATGCACATTCCAGCAGTGCATAAAGTATCCAGTGGGCAACTCGGTAGGTATAATACGAGGAAGCCAAAGGACCATGCAAACCTGCTATACAACCGCGACAGATCCCTCCAAACCGCTACGATAACAATTAAACGACGAGGGGTCCCTCAACCGGAGGCATTGGATCCTACCTCGCCGGATCCAGTCGATAATCCTCGTGAGCTCGACAATTCTATTGACATTATTTCTGAAGTGGTGGAAGCGCCCATAGCTGGCGGTCGTACACTCCGGATTTTAAGGTAATTTTAACTACTTTATTGGCAAAAAATTTGGATGTCTTTTCTTGGGAGGCAAGTGATGTTTCCGGGGTCAGCCCTTCTATCATATGCCACGAACTAGCTATCAACCCTTGTGCCAAGCCACTACGCCAGAAGTGAAAATCCTTCTTAGTGGAAAGCAGGAGGCCATACGAGAAGAGGTGGCCAAGTTGACTTGTCTGGGGCACATCCAGAAAGCACGGTACCCGGTCTGGATATCTAACCCTGTATTGGTAAAAAAGAAGAACGGCTAGTGGCTAATGTGCGTGGACTTCATTTATCTGAATCAAGCATATCCTAAAGATGCTTTCCTTTTACCGCGTATCGATCAGTTACTAGACTCTGCTTTTATGTGTGAATACCTATCGTTTATGGACGCTTACTCTGGATACAATTAGATTCGACTCCATCGTTCTGATCAGGAGCATACCGCCTTCCAAACTGATAGGGGCTTATACTGCTACACGATCATGCCTTTTGGATTAAAGAATACAGGGTCGACTTATTAGCGACTGATAAACCATATTTTTGAAGACCACCTGGGACACCATTTAGAAGCATACATCAACGACATGATTGTCAAAACATATACTGAAGCACATCATCCAGAGATGTTACGGAATTTTTTTTTATCTACAACAATAATTCAACATCAAGCTTAACCCGTTTAAGTGCTCTTTTGGGGTCACTAAGGGAACATTCTTACGCTACGTCGTGAGTAAACGAGGTATCGAGGCTGATCCTATCCAATTAAACGCGATCCTAGATATAGAACCTCCAAAGAACAGTAAGGAAGTACAATCCCTCACTGGACGGCTCGCAGCGTTATCCAGGTTCATTTCTCGGGCATCAGACAAGAGTTATCACTTTTTTGAGGTCCTACAGGGAGCGAAAAATTTTTCCTGGACAGAGGATTTCGAAAAAGCTTTCACTGAACTCAAGAAATATCATACTTCTCCAGAGATTTTATCTGCGCTAGTGGTTGAGGAGCCCCTGTTACTGTATAAGTCAGTGTCGTCAGCCTTGGTTCGCGAACAGAGCAGGGTACAACGCCCGGTATATTATACAAGCAAAACGTTAATGTATGCGAAAACAAGATACCTTAATCTTGAGAAGTTGGCCTTGGGTTTAGTTATCGCCGCCAGGCGAATGCGTCCATATTTCCAAGGCATGTCATCACTGTTCAAACCATTTTCCCTCTGCGCGTAAAACTATAGAAACCCGTCGTCTCAGAGCGCCTAACAAAGTGGAGTATCGAGCTCGGTGAGTATGATATTTGTTTTGAGTCACGAGTACCTATTAAGGGCCAAGTGATCGCCGATTTTCTTGCAGAATTCTCCTCCTGGAGGCAGCAACAAGCTGAAACGGAAGAACTAGAAGCGACTAAACTGAACAAGTGGATTGTTGAAGTTGATGCCGTATCTTGTGCATCTGGTGGAGGAGCTAGAGTTGTTCTACGACCAAATTTTATGAGCTCGATAACATATTTTATAGGAAAAATGCGACTCGACTATTACTTTGATGCGTTGATCGGACTGAGGCTAACTCGGTCCTGGGCGATCTGCATTCAAAGGAGGCAGGTGCTCGCTGTGGTCACCGAATGTTGATTCGCCGATTCATGTTGGCAGGATACTATTGGCTAGAATTAGCAGCCGACGCGAAAAATATCGTCCAGCAACGCCATAAGTGTGAAGAATATGCCAATACACAACATATGCCTAGCGAGCTGATACAAAGAGTTCCAGTTCTATGCCCCTTTGATAAGTGGGGGATAGATCTGGTGGGCCCTTTACCAATGACTATTGGGAAGAGACAGTTTCTTATCGTCGCGGTGGACTATTTCTCCAAATGGGTTGAGGCCAAAGTGTTATTCCGAACACGGGCATATGAGGTATGTGACTTCATTCATAATCAGATTCTGATCAGATTTGATATCACGGAGCATTGTAGAAGCCTGACAAGGGGACGTTTTAGCGCTCGACTCAAGCCTCACTATTTTAAGGTGGGAGATTTGGTATTGAAGAAAATATTCCAGATTAACAGATCTGGGAAGGCCCATATACGATCATCTCTAAATGACATCGAGGGGCGTATAGATTAACATATCATAACGATCGAGCACTTACGCACCCTTGGAATATGAATTATCTTAAAATTGTATCGCCAATCTACTTAGACTGTACTGATGCGCTCTTTTTCCTCCCTGATGGCGCGGGGAGGTTTTTTAGCTAGGCATCTCAAACAACAACTTTCTCTTTAATATAAATTATGCTTTCGCCACCATGTGTTTATTGCAAGTTTTTATCCTTACAACTAGAGAATGGGTGGATGACCACGCCATAAGTGGCTACACAATGGACCACACTGATTCCAGACTAAGTATTCATAAACACGAATGGGATAATCAGCTACGCCTACGGGCTACATAAAGGCCATACTGTGCCTCATACCTTGTACTAGGTATGTTAGCGAACTGGTTAAAGACCAAGTCTATAGCAGACTACGCAATAGGGTCTACGTAACCTTTCCACGAATCAACTATGACGATATTACTTGTCTAAGATACGCAAAGAGCCCTACTGAGCTCGATGTTGTAAGGCTGACCATGCAAAGTAATAAACACATGCTCCATCAAACTAATATATGTAGTTGTTGCCAGCATAACACTCCATTGTTTTACAAAAATTGTATACAAAATAAGTTCCAAATGCATACCAAAATACATAATATAACATAAATTTTTTCAAACAAAAGAAACTACTACACTTTTATGTTCGGGAAAGAAGGCGGCTTGCTCTGCTCTGCTCTGGCTGGGATGCATTGGCTGCAACAATGTCCATATCTGCACCATGTTCCTTCATAATGGGGGAACTGTAACTTTCAGCATAGCTTGAATGGTAGAATCTTGAAAGGGTAAAGGTTTTTGGACCAGAGGTGATAATGAGCCCAACTTCAGCCAGGTTTTAGAGCCATTAGCTCGGCCATAACTTCTCTTTTTTTCTCTCGCTATCATCTTCATTGCAACGCTTAGTATTTGCGTCTCCTTTTCCGCTAGCGTTACCTTTAAATCCTTTTTCCCATGCTTAGAACTCATGGGTCTTTAAACATGACCCGGGTCCATTAAACTTGACCCAAAAGCCCATAAGGGCCCAAATTTCATACTATAAATACCCAACCACCAGCATTAACTATGGGTAACAAAAATTTACTGCTGCCAAGCTGCTCAATTCTCTCTCCACCTTGAAACACCTTGAAACACCTTCACACCATCCTGAAACACCCTTACTCCGTTTTGAAACTCCACTTGAAATTACCAACCTACCCTCAGGCTACTTTTATCCACACCAAATTGGCGACCACAG
The DNA here is from genome assembly GCA_036936605.1 of Limnanthes douglasii subsp. nivea. Lineage (NCBI taxonomy): Eukaryota > Viridiplantae > Streptophyta > Magnoliopsida > Brassicales > Limnanthaceae > Limnanthes > Limnanthes douglasii. The sequence continues at coordinate 89,962,569 of JAUPFV010000001.1, read as the reverse complement.
TGGGAGGGGACACTGTAACGGCTCCTACCACTTCATCAAGAAAAAGGCATGTTCATTTGGCTTCCCAACTAGAAGGGGGGATGACATCCTATCAATCTCCAAACTCGTTCCCATTCATAGTCTTCGATGAGGATGATTTGAGAGATATTGCTGGCCCTCATGAGGATGCTGTTGTTATAGGAGCATCTATAGGGGGCAATGAGATAAGGCGAATTCTGGTAGATACTGGGAGTTCTGCCAATATCCTTTTCCTAGACACTTACAAGAAAATGAAAAATCCAGGTGTGATTCAAAAGTCGGACAGGTCGATCGTGGGCTTCACGGGCAGCTCAGCCGATGTAATCGGAGAGTTTGAAGAAGAAGTGCTGTTGGGTAGGGGCCCTTTCAAGAAAACGGTCAGAATACTCTTCATTGTGGTGGATTGTCCCACTTGCTACAATGCTATTCTAGGGAGATCTTGGCTCTCTAGGATGCATGCAGTGGCTTCGACAGTCCATCAGTGTCTAAAATATGCTGTTCAGGGGCAGGTTGGGGTTGTCCGGAGCAGCCAAAAAGTTGCAAGAGAATGCTATGCCACTGCCTTGGCTCCACGAACGCTGGGGGCAGTCCGTATAAATGACCAATAGCAGTTTGAGGGCCTTTCTGGGGGTGAGGGTGAAATTGATGACCCTAGAGAGACCCCCGGAGTGTTAATTCCGATTGAAGAGGTTAAGACACACTGCTTGGAAGAAGGAAAAAGCGTCAAGATAGGGTCCAAAATGCCACCAATGCTGAAAGAAGAAATGTTGAAATTCTTGAAAGACCATCAGCATGTTTTTGCTTGGTGCAACGCTGATGTTACTGGAGTTCCATCAGAGGTGATTTCCCATCACCTATCTGTTCGGAGAGATGTGGCACCAGTGGTACAAAAAAGGAGAGCTTTCTCAAAAGAAAAGGCTGATGTCATTGTACAAGAGGTTGACAGACTCACAAAGATGGGGCACATTAAAGAATCTCAGTACCCTTTGTGGACTGCCAATCCTGTCTTGGTAAAAAAGAAGAATGGTAAATGGCGTATGTGCATTGACTTCACAGACCTCAATCGAGCTTGCCCAAAAGACTTGTATCCGGTTCCCCGGATAGATCAGTTAGTAGACTCTACTTCTGGGAACAAGCTACTCTCCTTCATGGATGCCTTCTCCGGGTACAATCAGATCCAGGTGGATCCAAAAGATCAAGAGCATACCACTTTTGTCACTGATAGAGGTTTACACTGCTACAAGGTGATACCCTTTGGCTTGAAAAATGTTGGGGCTACTTATCAAAGGTTAGTCAACAAGGCATTTGCTGATCAAATTGGAAGAAATATGGAGGTTTACATTGACGATATGATGGTGAAAAGCGTGGATGAGCAGTTGCACTTGTCCGACCTCCAAGAGACTTTTGCCAACTTGGCCAAAGTGAATTTAAAATTAAACCCTGAAAAGTGTGTGTTCGGAGTGAAGTCCGGGAAGTTCTTAGGGTATATCATAAGTGAGCATGGAATACAGCCCGACCTGGAAAAACTCAATGCTTTGTTCCAAATGGAGCCTCCTCGAAACATTAAAGAAGTACAACGATTAACGAGGAGGTTGGCAGCCTTGAACAGATTCATCTTCAGGTCTTCGGACAGATGTGCTCCATTCTTTCAAACCCTGAACGGTGCAAAGGGGTTTGAATGGACACCACAGTGTGATGAGGCATTCAATGAAATCAAGAAGCATCTGTCCTCTCCCAAGACTTTGTTCAAACCAATCGATGGGGAGACTCTCTTTGTATATCTGGCTGTTTCAAGTTGCGCCATCAGTGCTGTGTTAGTAAGGGAGGTTGATGGGTATCCTCACCCAGTGTACTACATCAGCAAAAGCTTGATTGATGCTGAGAGGCGTTACTTGAAACTTGAAAAACTAGCATTGGCCTTGGTGATAGCTGCAAGAAAAATGAGGCCTTACTTTCAGGCTCATCCTATCGTTGTCCGGACGTCTTACCCTTTAAAGAATGTCCTTCAAAAAGCAGACATTTCAAGCAGAATGACGAAGTGGTCAGTAGAGTTGGGGGACTTCGACATAGACTTTGCTCCTCGGACAGCAGCAAAAAGCTCAAGCTGTGGCTGATTTTCTGGTCGAATTCCATTCTGATAGGGATTCAGAACAACCTGCTGATTCAAAAGACAAAAACGTCTGGATTGTCCGAACAGACGGAGGATCCAGTACCATGGGATCTGGGGCAGGAATATGTCTCACTTCCCCCTATGGGGACAACATGTTCCAAGCTATTTGTTTTGCTTTCAGGGCATCCAATAATGAGTCCGAATACGAAGCAGCTATAGCTGGGTTAAAATTGGCATACATCTGTGGAGCAAAAAGGGTCAAGCTACTAAGTGACTCCCAATTGCTTGTCCACCATGCTCTAGGACTGTCAGAGGCTAGAAAGGAACAATTGGTCAAGTATTTACTCCTCCTGAAAAATGAGGCGTTGAAATTTAAAGCTGTTGTCTATGAGCACATCCCCCGGGCAGAGAATGAGCTAGCAGACTCACTGGCAACGATAGCATATACGGAGTCCTACCCATGGATCCATATGCTCGAAAGCCCTTCTATTCAACTCGATAAAGGTGAAAAAGAGGAAGTCTTTGAAATACAAGTAAATCAGCCTCAAGATTGGAGGTCTCCACTTGTGCAATATCTGTCTGATGGTATCGTGCCCTTGAATAAATCACAAGCCAGAACATTGAAGCACCGGGCTCGTGGTTTCATTATGATTAGAGAAGTCTTGTACAAAAAGTCCTATAGCAAACCTCTCCTACGCTGTTTAGGAGATCATGAGTCACAAATGGTTCTCTCCGAATTGCACGATGGTGAGGGATCAGCCCATTGTGGATTTAGAGCTTTAACAAGAAGAGTGCTTCTCTCCGGATATTATTGGCCATCAATAATGAAAGCTGGTAAGGAGGTGTGACCCATGCCAGAGGTACAGCAATGAAATTCATGTACCATCCATTCCTTTGGAATCAATTTCTGAGCCCATCCCTTTTGCTCGATGGGGATTGGACTTAGTTGGGCCTCTCCCTGTGGCGTCCGGAGGGCGTAAAACCATAATTGTAGCCATTGACTACTTCTCGAAGTGGGTAGAAGCAGCTCCCTTGGCAGGGACAACCTCGAAAGCTGTCATAAAATTCATTCTGTCCAACATATGTTGCAGATTTGGTGTCCCCCAGAAAATAACAACATACAATGGGCCACAGTTTGATAATAGAGAGATGGAGAGCTTCTGTGCCTCAAGAGGTATTCAAAACTGCTTTTCTTCACCTTTCCACCCTCAAGCCAATGGGCAAGTTGAAGTGGTTAATAGAACGATACTGTCCGGTTTAAAGAAAAACTTAGAAGGGGCTGCTGGGAAGTGGCCTAGTTATCTACAAGAAGTCCTGTGGGCCTACCGGACAACACATGGGGCTGCAACACAAGAATCCCCCTTTGCCTTGGTCTATGGGATGGATGCAGTAGCTCCCATAGAGAAGACACTCCCCTCCTTTCGTGTTCATAACTTCTCCGGACAGGCTAATGAGATGACAATTAGAAATCAACTTGATTTAATTGAAGAAAGGCGGGTAAAAGCTCATCTTAGAATGGCACACTATCAGGGCTTGATGAGAAGCAGGTTTGCTTCTAAAGTTAAAAGAGGGGATTTTCAACCAGGAGATAAAGTATTAAGAAAAGTTTTCTTGCATACTAAGGAAAAGCTCTTCAGAAAGCTGGCCCCAACTTGGGAGGGTCCGTATACTGTGGTTGAAAGAATCAAGCCTGGGACATACTGGTTGGAAGACAAAGATGGCAGGGTTTTAACTCACCCTTGGAATATTGAACACCTTCGAATGTACTTGGAATAAAGCTTATGTAAATATTTACTTGTTTAAACATCCATGTAAATATTTGGGGGCATACCACTTCCTCTCTTCGGAGCCACGGAGAGCTTTCAATAAAACTTGATGCCTTCTTCAATAATTTTCTAAGTTTTTGCAAAATTCTGTTGCTTATCATACTACCCGGACTGAAAGGTCTAAGGGCTACTTAAATTCTAGCCAGAGAAACTAAACACTCTCACAATACAATAACTCAAAACTACTTAAATTCTAGTTGTCTAAAGTAAGACAAATAACAAAAGAAGAAGATGGTTGAGTAAAATAAAAGCATTCATTCAACAACTTAAAGTTGCCTTGGCCTTCCAAGGACTTTTTGAACAAGTTTGGGCACAGTACAAAAATTTGTCCGAATAATACGGACACCATCACAAAAAAGGTGCCTTGGCCTTCCAAGGACTTTAGTTCAAACAAAAGATAAACAGAACAAATTATAAATTAAGGTTGAGCCTTTGAAGATGGCTCACCCTCATCCTTTTTCTTGCCCTTGATGTCGCTCTTCTCCTCGACTATCTTCTTACCCTTGGGATCGATCTCTTCCTCACCTGGGCTCTCTCCGGTTTCCTCTTCATCACCAGACGAGGACTCACCGGAGTACCCCTCATCAACCATGGTCCAGTATGGGAGATCATCGTCATCCACATAACGCCATAAGTCCCCTAGTCTCCTCTTCGGGAATTTCTCGTGAAACAGGAGGACCATGTCGGACTTCACTTTTTCAATCATTAATTCTTCACTCCGTATCATCTCCCTGGCATAAGCGTTGATTTTGGCCTTGATCATGGCCTCTTGATCCTTCACCAAAGCAGCTTTCTCTTCAACAGCCTGATTCACTGCATTCTCTAAAGCAAGTTTGTCAGTGGTCAGATTGGTGACAAGCTTCTCCTTTGCTGCAGTCTCTCCTCTTGAGGCTGTCAGGTCCTTCTCCAGTCCGGACAGCTTAGCCCGGAGATCTTTTACGGTCTCTTCTAAGGAAGCAGCTTTTGTGTTACTCTCATCTTGATTCTTCTTTAGCTGATCATTTGCATCCTTGAGCAAATCAACCTTATTGGCAGCAACTCGGAGGTCTTCGGACAGTTTTTCCTTCTCCGACTTGAGCTCTTTGATGGTGTTTGCCTGACTTCGGACTTGTCTTTCCAAAGTAAGTACTGGCTGCACGTTGCTAAGGAGAGAATGGGCTATAACGTCCCTCTCACTGGAAACCATAAAAGTCCTACCATTGAAATTCACTGTGTTGGAACTACTTGGGGGAACATATGGCCCTGCGAACTCATCTCTGGACAGGCCAAGGAAATAATCACCTAGAGCACCTAGACCGGTGACGTCCACTTCATCCATGTTAATCTCCCCCCTTTCAATCTCATTAGTATAGAATTCCATTGGAATCCCTTCATTAAGATTCCCTGGGATCTCTTCGGCTAACGTCGGATCGGTTGGGAAAGTGGGCTCCGGATCCCGGAGAGCGAGCTCTTCTCCTTGGGAAGTCTTTTTCTTTTTGACTTCCCTGTCAGCACTGTCACTTGCTTGCTTACGAGCCCGTTTGGAAGCCCTTGAAGGTTTTGGGGGATTCACTCCTTGTTTCTCACTCTCCTGTTCTACCACTTGTAGAAGGTTTGCATCAACTTGAGCCTGGGCTAGCACCTCTGAGTCTGTTGGGGCCTCTTTCTCAGTATCCTCTACCGCTTTCCTGCCTTTCTTCTTCTTGCCCTTCATTTTACTTGGGGCTTTGGCCCGGGCAGGAAGGAAGAGGGTCCCATCCAGTTCATGAGACCTTCTCAGCACAATGTCTTCATCAGGTGGGGTGGAGAACTCCTCCCAGGTTAAGTCTCTTCGACCTGTGGTGTTCCACAGGTGAGACCTCGCTAGGTTCCCAGGAGTGAAGGCTTTATGAAACCGGTTCTCCCAGTTCTCTGCGGCCCAAGTGTTGATTTTGCCACAGGTGACCTGTCCGGCCTTCAGATAGTCCCCGAACTCCTTTGGCAGCTCTGATAAAACAAAAGAAAAACTGATTAGTATAAACTCAAAGGAAAGAGAGATTCGAACAGAAACTTAAAGTAAAAACTTACGATCGCTCCTCCATCTACTTCGAAGTAGGCTAGGATTCTCCCCGACTTTGATTTTCTTGCCATTTTCCCATGAGCCACTGACAAACAAGAACTGGCTCCTCCATTTACTCTCCGATTCCAGGAGATCATCAACAGCTTTAAGATCGTTCCCCATATTGAAATGATAGAAAGGGAACTGATAATGTTTGCACAAACTAGCCACAGCTGCAAACTCTTCCATAGGAAGAGGAATTCCAGGTAGCATAGACGCCATAATACATGACATCAAGGTGTACCAACCGTTAGGGCTTAGCTGTGTTGGGCATAGCTTGACCAAGTGAAAATAGCGCACTATCTCTGGGTCCAGTGGGAACCTAAGTCCCCAATTGAATAGCTCCGTAAAGAAGACTATCTCATTTCTTTTGCAATCCATCGGGGTCTCTGGATCGATGGGAATTCGAATCTTTACATTCTCAGGGATCCCCCATTTAGTACGCAGTCGTCCCAGATCTTTAGTATGGATGAACACATACTTGGTCTTTAACAGAGATGAAAGATATTTGAGCTCGACCTTATGAAAACATGACCCTACTCTCCCTTCGAGGCTCTCCGGCAGGTCCGGATGCCTCAGATATAAGTCTTCTTTGCCTTTCTTGACAGCAACTCCAACAGTTTCAGCTTGTCCGGAGGACTCGGACTCAAATCTAACCTCCTCGGTGGAGTCCTCCATCCTCTCCTCCATTATTGTTGGGGGAGCTTCTGTAGAAACAGCCCGAGGAGGGTTGAAGCTTGGCATAACTGATCCTCCGGACTGTTGACCCTCTGAATGTTTTCGACTTATCACCTCAGTTTGAGTTTCTGAGGTTGAAGTTTCTTTGGGAGGTAGAGGACTGCTAGCCCCCGGACCGGCCGGTCTTTCCCGGAGAGTCCTAATAGTTGCCCCGGACCCTGATTCGCTAGTATTTTTGGAAGAAAGCCCTTTAACCAACCTACTTGGCCTTTTCATGATTAGTTTATCCGGGGAATGGTCGGAGTCAGACCCCATAGCAATGAAAGAGGATTTTTTCCTAACACTTGTGGCTGTGACCCCCGGTTCAACAATAGGAATCGACTCTTGAACTGAAGAGCCGGATACTATGGGGGAGAGTGTTGATTGAAAGAGTTTTTTAGGTTTTGTACCATTAGAAGAAGATGAACCTCTGTCAGATTCTTTGATTGAAGGGGCTGGTTTCTCAACAGGCGACGCTGGAAGCCCTGCTGCAAGTCTTTTTTCCTTTTCAACTCTTTGAGCTTTCTCCAATTCTGAGAGGTTAAGCCAACCGCCCTTGATCAGTGTTGTTCTTGCTGTGAACATAAACAGCTAAGGAAATTTTGAAGTTTTAGAGAGATAAAGGTTTAGGTAAAATGACAGAGTGAAAGAGATAGTGAGGCTGTGAAAGGTGAATAGAATTTATAGTAAACCACTTCCTAAATCGGACTGTTTTTCAGTTCTTTGACAAGGACACTTGTTCAAATACCTAAAAAAGGGGCTCCTGATAAGTCCGAATTCGAAGTGCTCCCCGGAAGGGCAGCCCAATGCAAATCTCTCCGTAAACCGGACATGACATTTAAACCGGACAGGTGACTTCGAACACAGTGAGCCTAAGGCTGTTCGAACTATGACTAAAGTACTAAAAAACCTAAACACTTCTTGACTAAGCTACCTGTCCTCCTGCTTAGAACTCATGGGTCTTTAAACATGACCCGGGTCCATTAAACTTGACCCGAAAGCCCATAAGGGCCCAAATTTCATACTATAAATACCCAACCACCAGCATTAACTATGGGTAACAAAAATTTACTGCTGCCAAGCTGCTCAATTCTCTCTCCACCTTGAAACACCTTGAAACACCTTCACACCATCCTGAAACACCCTTACTCTATTTTGAAACTCCACTTGAAATTACCAGCCTACCCTCAGGCTACTTTTATCCACACCAACATATGTATGCGCTTTAAGAGCCACTAACCCACTAACATCACTATCCCTATAATTGTGGAAGAAATAACTAAAAATATTTGACTTGAGAGTCAAAACGTTTGTTACATAACGAGTAAGAAAACGCTTACTATGATTTACACTCTAAGCCGAGTTGAACCACTCTCTAAATATGATCAAGTCTGCTCTGGTTTGCAGAGCTCGAGCTCACTAATTATATGTTCAACTTATCCTTTTTAAGTCCATACTCAATCTTGATCATATGTTCATTGTATCCCTGATTTGGTCTGTCGACTCCCCTAATGTCTTCGAGCTCGATCCTCCTTTGAGTTCCTCAATACTGTATTTGTCTTCAAGCTCGATCTTCCTTTGAGTTCCTCAATGCTGTATTTATCTTGGAGCTCAACCTTCCTTTGAGCTGTATTTGTCTTTAAGCTCGTTTGGTGAAGGCCCAAGCGACTGCCTCACAGTTAAAACCCTCCAAACTGGATGCCTCTACAGCAACATCCAAGGATAAACCCTCCGGATCAGAGGTATCCATAAGAGCCCCACGAGATAAGCCCTCCAGATCGAAGGCATCCCAAGTAGCTTCTCAAGCGAAGTCCTCCGGAACTGAGCGTCAACCGGATACCAGGCCTTTGGAAAAAAGTGGCGCTCAATCATCTGAACATACCGTAGAACTAGAAGCTAACACTCTTCCATCCACAACAACTGATAAACCTTCCTCAGTGATGGTAGAAGTGATGGAGGACAGCATTGAAGAGGCCCCCTTCGAAACTGAAGCCTTAGGGAAAACTGGGGATGTTACCCCCGATAGGAAAGGAAAGGGAAAAGTGAAGGTTGGTGTGGCTCATCCGGACCTCCAGGAATGCTTGGAGGGCAAGGTAGGGCATTGCTTTCAGAAAGTCAATGTTAAGTATTTGTTGGCCATGCAGAACATAAATTATGTCTATACTCATACGGACGAGCTAGGCCGGATCCAGACAAAGTGGGGGAGCCTAGAGGCAGTGAAAGTGAGAATACCTGTCACTACGGAGACTCCGATGGACTGCAAACTTAATGAAGTGGTCATCTTCACCGAATTGTTCAACTGGGGGCTCAGATTCCCCTTAGACCTAAAGATTATCAGGTACTTCCACCTGATAAAGCTTTGCCCAAGCCAATTGAGTCCAAATGCTTGGTACTCCCTCCTTGCTTGCATAATGGCATCAAGGTTGTCCAAAATCCCTCTCCCTATGGAGCAATTTGCCGCTGTGGCAAGTCTGTGCAAGAATCAACACATCCTATTCTACAACCACAACATAGGAAACAACTTCAAAGTGGTAGATGACTTGTTGGAGTCGGAGAAGAATTAGAAAACTTAGTTCTGATTCATCAGTGTGTCATGGGAAAATGGGAGGAAGATCAAAGCCAAGACTAACCCTAGTATGCTTACTATGTAGGTGGAAGAGTACAAGTAAGCTCTTCAATTTTGTTTTTCATGTTCTACTTTTCACTTTACAAATATTCCACTCTTGAATCATTCATTACTTCTTTTTCAGTATTACTGAAGGAGTATACCAGATATCTGGAGGAGGGGAAAGCTACATGGGCCAAACTGAATGCATGGGCCGCAGAACGTGGGGGGAATTCTTTCCACAACTGCTTCACCTCTGGAAATATGGTGAGATCTCATCTGAGGAATACCACAGGCCGAAGAGATCTCACATGGGAAGAATTGACCACACCCAGTCCCCTAGGTGTCATCCTCAAACGAATAGAGGAAAAAGATGGTAAACTAGTTGATGTAGTTGCACAAGCCCATGACTATATGACCCTTTTGGACAAACAGAAACAGGCTTTATTTGGGGCCCAGATATCAGAATTAGGCAATGCGACCACTCAAATCGAACGCGTCGAGAAGCCCAACGATTTTCGAAAGCATCAAAACGTGATGAAGTCCAGGCCCTAAATTTAATCGTTTAAACCCTCGTTTTGCTGTTTTATTAAATTTTCTGCATTTTCATATTTTATTTAGATTTTATTAAAATACTTAACCAGCTCCAATCACTTTGAAATTGGCCTGGGCTTTATTTTATTGCATAAGGAAAAAATATGTAACTTTGGGCTAGGGTTTCGAGCACTTCTATAAAAGGCTCTCAAACCCTAGTTTTGCCGCAGACTTTTTTGAATAGAATTTTGATTTTCTTTAAAGTCTCATTTACTCTAACCTAGGGTTAGAACTATCCATCTTCTATTGTTCGTCTTATTTTTCTGAATTTTCAGCCATCTGTTCCATCGCGTAGCTTGACGTCACCATATTGGTATCAGAGCCAGAGTTCCTACGGCGTGGGTAACGACGGTATGCCGCCAAAGCGATCTTTTCGGGGGAAGTCCACTATTCCTATCACTGAATCGGTCGACTGTGATGAATTCGGTCAATTCCAATCCCAGTTTGGTGAACATATGCACTCGTTGGGAAATCAGTTGAGAGACGTACAAGAAGCACTACACAGGCTGCTGAACAACCAAACCAACGGCTTTCGAGCTCCAGGTTCGAGCAACCATCCGTCGGGATCTGAGAGAGAGATCGGCCGCGAGCAGAATCCGCTTGCTCCTCGGCGAGAACAAGTTAGGGGTCAATACTCACCACAAGACTGCCGTGACCAAGTCTTTGAGCAGCTGCCACCGAGAGATTCTGATCTGAACGCCAACAACCGGTGGGAATCTGGATTCATATTGGAGATCCCAGAGTTCCAAGGGGGTCTTACACCGGAGGAGTTTTTAATTTAGATCGCCTCAGTTGAAGAAGTCCTTGATTTCAAGGAGGTTCCGGATGCAAAGCGGGTACAGTTGGCTGCAACTAAGTTCCGAGGCCGAGCTGCATCCTGGTGGCAACAACTCAAGCAGACCAGATCAAGGCACGGTAAGCCAAAAATAACAACTTGGGCTAAGTTTGTGAAGCACATGAGGGCTGCGTTTTTGCCTTACAACATACCCGCATAATGTATCAGCAGTTCCAAAACCTTAAACAAGGGTCAAAGACTGTTGACGAGTACACTAACGATTTTTTTCATGCTACAAAACCGTGTATATATTACTAATTCAGCAGATCAGTTAGTATCTCGTTATATAGGGGGGATGCGACAGTAGTTTCAGGACCATCTGAATATGTTCGACCCTGTGAATGTGTCTGAAGCACATCAGCGCGCACTGCATCTGGAGAAAGCCCTTTCACGAATGCCTTATATAGGAGACACTGCCAGAACAAATCCATTGGTATTCCCCAAAAGGACGGTTCCAAACCCTAACCCAGGAGTGCAAACTGCTTCTCCTATGCGCACAGGTGCTAATTTGCAGGTCCCTAGTCGCACAGTTACTTCCTCACAGGTCCGGTGCTACCATTGTCATGAACTAGGGCACGTTGCTTTACAGTGCCCAAAATTACGACAACAACCACAACACCCAAGGGGTCTGTTCGTTGACACTGCTGATTTTTCCCTGGAGGGCGAGCCACGGTTTGATGAAGAAACAGAGGATGTTGTTGATGAGGTTCCAGAGGACCAGGTTACAGGAGGAGATATTGGTCAGGCATTGGTTTTAAGGCGTATCTGCCTGACGCCGAAAGCCAAAAGTGATGGGGATGATTGGCTACTGAACAATATTTTCCAATCGACTTGTACTATTGGGGGAAAGGTATGCAATTTCGTTATTGATTCAGGAAGCTGCGAAAATGTTATCTCTGAAGAAGTTGTCCAGAAACTGGCCCTAAAAACAGAAGACCACCCAAACCCCTACAAGCTTTCCTGGTTAAAGAAAGGTAGTGAGGTAAGTATCTCTAGAAGATGTCTGGTATCTTTCTCTGTTGGTAACTCTAGGGATAAAGCTTGGTGCGATGTCATTGGGATGGATGCGTGTCACTTGTTGCTAGGCCGACCCTGGCAATATGATAGAAGTGTCACATATGATGGTAGGAGGAACCGCTACAATTTTATATCGAATAATGTCAGGTTCGTATTAACACCAACTAGAGAGGTTTCTCCAAAACCTGCCCTTGCAGTATCAAAGGAGTCGGGTAAAAACTTTCTAGCTCGAAATTCGTTTATAAAACATGCTCATGAAACAGGGATTGTCTATCTTTTGGTTGTTAAAGAATTTAGTACTGATCCATTTGCTGGTATACCTGAGCGAGTTCGGCCGCTTTTAGCAGAATTCTCTGTTGTCTTTCCCGATACTTTACCTACAGGTCTTCCTCCATTGAGAGATATCCAATACCAGATTGACCTTGTACCGGGTGCTAGCCTACCAAACCGACCGTATTATCGGATGAGCCCAAAAGAGCATGAAGAGCTCTGCAGACAGGTGGAGGAACTGTTAACGAAAGGCCACATCCGGGAGAGTCTTAGTCCTTGTGCGGTTCCTGCACTATTAACACAAAAGAAGGATGGCTCAATGAGAATGTGTGTGGATAGCTGGGATATCAACAAAATTACAGTCAGGTATCGGTTTCCTATTCCTCGCCTTGATGATTTACTGGATCAAGTGAATGGTGCTACTGTGTTTATGAAGCTGGATTTGAAGAACGGATACCACCAGATTCGTATGCGTATGGGGGATGAGTGGAAAACAGCCTTCAAGACCCGAGAATGTCTGTTTGAATGGATGGTAATGCCATTCGGTCTTTCTAACGCTCCTAGCACGTTCATGCGGGTTATGAACCAAGTATTTCGGCCATTCATCGGAAAATTTCTTGTTGGGTACTTTGATGATATTCTTATCTATAGTACCACGGAAGAGCTACATCTCCAGCACTTACGCGAGGTGTTGGTTGTCTATGGTTATAACCCACGGGGTCCTATGGACTTAGCTTTCCTAACGCTTGATCAGGTCCCAGCTAAGGTCGAGAACGCCATTGATGATCTATGGGAGATCCATGCGAACACCCGCAAACACCTGGAGAAAACAACACAGAAGTACAAGATTGCCGCAGATAAGAAGCGCCGCCTGGTGGAGCTTGCATCGGGAGACTTTGTATGGGCTATTTTGACCAGGGATCGCTATCCTGCACACGAGTACAACAAGTTGGCTGTAAGGAAGGTGGGTCCGTTTGAAAATATTGAAAAGATTAATCCCAATGCATACAGGTTGAAACTACCCAGCCACATGAAGACCCATAACGTTTTCAACGTGAAGCACCTGGTGCCATTTACCGCTGCTGTTGAGGATGATGAAGCTGAGAATTCGTGGGCGAATTCTTCCGAAGAAGGGGAGGATGATGTAGTTGCACAAGCCCATGACTATATGACCCTTTTGGACAAACAGAAACAGGCTTTATTTGGGGCCCAGATATCATAATTAGGCAATGCGACCACTCAAATCGAACGCGTCGAGAAGCCCAACGATTTTCGAAAGCATCACAACGTGATGAAGTCCAGACCCTAAATTTAATCGTTTAAACCCTCGTTTTGCTGTTTTATTAAATTTTCTGCATTTTCCTATTTTATTTAGATTTTATTAAAATACTTAACCAGCTCCAATCACTTTGAAATTGGGCTGGGCTTTATTTTATTGCATAAGGAAAAAATATGTAACTTTGGGCTAGGGTTTCGAGCACTTCTATAAAAGGCTCTCAAACCCTAGTTTTGCCGCAGACTTTTTTGAATAGAATTTTGATTTTCTTTAAAGTCTCATTTACTCTAACCTAGGGTTAGAACTATCCATCTTCTATTGTTCGTCTTCTTTTTCTGAATTTTCAGCCATCTGTTCCATCGCGTAGCTTGACGTCACCACTAGTCTTGCCCTCTAGAGCCAAGGCTCCCATCAAGATGAAGTAGAAGAATAAGAGAACTGTAACAGAAGCAGTCCGGGCTGCCACAGAGGAGACTGGTTCGGAGAATCAAGGAGGGATCGATGCCTCCTTGCTCAAAGTGGTTGAAGATGAGACTGGTAAGAAGGCAGGATAACCAGAAAATCCACTAAAGCGGTGGCATATGGTGATAAAAAGACCTACTCTAGTGAAATCGATTCTACCACCAATGAAGAGGAAGGAACCGGTGAGAGTTCAAGTGCTGAACTCAGAAACCCCAAAAAAGGAGGTGATGCATGAACATCCGAAGGGAATAAGCCCTGAGGTTTTTTAACTATCTTTTGTGTTTTCTTAATTTTGTGAACTACTAAAGTCCTTGGATGGCCAAGGAATTTTTGTAATTGTATCCAGTTTGAGTCCAAATAAGTCTTTCACAACACTCAAAGTCCTTGGATGGCCAAGACATTTTTTGCATTTTAGTAACATCATCTGGTTCATACCCGGACAAGCTTACTTATCAAATTCTACTCTGTTCCATGCTTGCTTTCAATTTTAATGGCTAATGTTTAAAGAGCCCTAATTTACTTCAAAAATATTTAAGGTGAGAGTGTTTAATATCTCCGATGACATGTATTTAATGGTCATCGCTCAACTAGATTAATCTGATCTGTCAAAGATTCTTAGTATTAAAATGAAAACTTGAAAATAATTGCAATCAAACCACATAGAATGTTTAAGAAGGCATCATATTTTATTGAAAAACCGGACACCTTATTAAAACCTCCCCGCGCCACCAGGGGAGGAAAGAGTATGCCCCCTAATATTTACATTGACTTTAAACAAATAAATATTTAGACAACTTTCATTCTAGATATAACCCGAGGTGTTCAATATTTCATGGGTGCTTCAGAATTCTTCCATCTTTGTCTTAAAGCTTATATGTCCCAGGCTTAAGATTTTCAGAGACCTCATAAGGGCCTTACCAGTTTGGAGCCAACTTACCGAACTGCTTTTCCTTAGTATGCAAGAAAACGTTTCTTAAGACTTTATCTCCTGGTTCAAAATCCCTTCTCTTGATCTTGGAAGTAAATCTGCTCATCATCAATCCTTGATAGTGGGTTGTTCTAATATGAGCTTTAACCCTTCTTTCTTCAATTAAGTCCAACTGACTCCTAATCGCCAGCTCATTGGCTTGTTCAGAATAGTTGTGGACCCTGTATGATGGTAGGGTTGCTTCTATAGGAGTAATTGAATCCATCCCATATACCAAGGCAAAAGGAGATTCTTGAGTAGTAGCTCTAGGAGTAGTCCGGTACGCCCACAATACTTCTTGCAAATAGCTTGGCTACTTCCCTGCAGTCCCTTCTAAATTCTTTTTTAAACCAGCAAGAATGGTCCTGTTCGCCACTTCAACTTGGCCATTTGCTAGTGGGTGGAAAAGAGAAGCAATGCTGAATGCCCCTGGAGGCACAAAAACTCTCCATATCCTTGTTATCAAATTGTGGCCAGTTATCTGTGGTTATCTTTTGTGGAACCCCAAATCTGCAACAAATGTTAGACAAGATAAATTTTATAACAGATTTCGAAGTAGTTCTTGCCAAGGGGGCTGTTTCTACCTATTTTAATAAATAATCAATGGCTACAATAATAGTCCTGCACCCTCCGGACGCCATTGGTAGAGGCTCAACTAAATCCAGTCCCCAACGAGCAAAAGGCACTGGCTCAAAAATAGACTCCATAGGAACTGCTAGGATATGAATTTTGTTACCATACTTTTGGCATGTGTCACACTTCTTCAGCAATTACTTAGCATCTGCCATTATGGATGGCCAATAGTATCTGGCCAATAAAACCCTTAGGGCTAGAGCTCTATAGCCACAGTGTGTTGATCCCTCTCCATCATGTAGTTGAGATAAAACAAGTTGGGACTCTTCAGCGTCCAAACAACGCAGGAGAGGTCTGCTGAATGAATTTTTTTTATCAAGAACCTCTCTTACGATCAAGAAACAACGAGCCTTGTGTTTCATTTTCCTAGCCATGTCTTTCTCCGGAGGAAAAATTACATGAGAGATGTATTGAAGAAGGGGAAACCTCCAATATTTGGATTGAACTACTTGTACACTTAAACTCTCCTCCTCTTCCGTGTTCTGATTTGGATGGGCATTCTTGTACATGAATCCATGAGTAGGACTCAAAGTATGCTATGGTTACTAAGGAGTCTGCCAACGTGTTTTCCGATCTAGCAATATGCTCATAGCAAATTTTTTTGAAGTTGGTTGCTGCTTCTTTGAGAAGGAATAAGTATTTGATCAACTGCTCCTTCTTAGCTTTGGACTGAACTTGAGCATGGTGGATAAAAAGATAAGAATCACTCATTAATCTAACTCTTTTAGCCCCACATAGAATAGCTAACTTTAGACCAGCTATAGCTGCTTCATATTCAGACTCATTGTTAGAGGCCTTGAAAGCAAAGCACATAGCATGGTATAATTTATCACCATATGGAGAGGTTAAAAAAATCCCAGCCCCACAACCTATTGTGCTTGATCCACCATCTGTCCGGACAACCCACTCATTTTTAGTTTTCTTTTCTAAAGCTTGTTTAGTACTTCTATTCGAATGAAACTCTACCAAGAAATCAGCAACATATTGAGCTTTAATTGCAGTTCTTGGGGAAAAATCAATGTCATAATCACCCAATTCCACTGACCATTTGGTCATCCTGCTTGATATGTTTGCTTTCTGAAGAACATTCTTTAGAGGAAAAGATATTCGGACGATGATGGAATGAGACTGTAAATACGACCTCATTTTTCTGGAAGCAATCACTAAGGCTAGTGTCAGCTTTTCAAGCTTTAGGTACCTCATTTCAGCATCCATCAGACTCTTGCTGATGTAGTACACCGGACGAGGATAATTGTCCACCTCTCTTACCAGCACTGCACTTATAGCACATTCTGACACAACCAATTATACATAAAGTGTTTCTCCTTCAACAGGCTTAAAAAGGGTTTTGGGTGAAGACAAATGCTTTTTTATTTCATCAAAATCCTGGTTGCATTGTGGAGACCAGTTGAAGTCTTTAGCACCTTTCAAGGTCTGAAAAAACGGGGCACATTTGTCCGAATACCTTGAAATGAAACGATTTAAAGCAGCCAATCTTCCGGTCAACCTTTGTACTTCTTTAATATTTTGAGGAGGGTCCATCTTCAACAGAGCGTCGAGCTGGTTCGGATCAGGTTGTATCCCCTTTTCACTTATTAGATAACCCAAAAATTTTCCGGACTGCACCCCAGACACACATTTTTCTGGTTTCAACTTTAAATTAACCTTTGTCAAGTTGGCAAAAGTTTCTTGAAGATCAGTTAGGTACAATTCTTCTTCTAAGCTTTTAACCATCATATCATCGATATATACTTCCATATTTCTTCAAATCTGATCAGCAAATGCTTTGTTTACCAACCTCTGATAAGTAGCCCCAACATTTTTCAACCCAAACGGTATCATCTTGTAAAAATGGAGACCCATATCTGTAACAAAGGTAGTGTGATCTTGGTCCTTCGGATCCACCTGTATCTGGTTATACCCAGAGAAGGCATCCATGAAAGATAATAGCTTGTTTCCAGATGTAGAGTCCACCAATTGATCTATCCAGGGGACCGGATAACGGTCTTTTGGGCAAGCTCAGTTGAGATCAGTAAAATCGATACACATACGCCATTTCCCATTCTTTTTCTTGACTAACACTGGGTTGGCAGTCCACAAAGGATACTGAGATTCGTTTATGTGCCCCATCTTAGTAAGTCGGTCGAATTCTCGGACTATCACATCAGATTTCTCCTTAGAGAAAGCTCTCCCTTTTTGCACAACAAGTGCAACATCGCTCCGGATGGACAGTTTGTGTGATATAACACTCGCAGGCACTTCAGTCACATCAGAATTACACCAAGCAAAAACATGTTGGTGATCCTCTAAAAAGGACAACAACTTTACCTTCAACTCTGGTGCCATCTTAGAGCCAGCAAGTGGGTTTCAAATTCTTCAATTGGTATTAAAACACAAGGGGTCTCTATGGGGTCATCTATTTCACCCTCACCCCCAAAAAGCCCCAATAGCTGCTAATCTTCATTAGCCCGGACTGCCCCCAAAGTCTTAGGAGCAAGTGCAGTTGCATAACATTTCCTTGTATCTTTTGGCTGCTCCGGACAACTCCCACTTGTCCTTGAACCGCGTACTTCAAACATTGGTGGACCGTTGATGCCACATCATGCATCCTAGAGAGACAGGATGTCCCAAAGATCGCATTATAGCATGTGGGGCCGTCTACCGCAATGAATAAAACCCTGACCATCTTCTTGAAAGGGACTTTTCCCAATAGTACCTCCTCCTCAAATTCTATGATTACATCCGCACAGCTCCCTGTGAAGCCCACAATGGATCTGTTCGAACATTGAATTACTGCCGGATTTTTCATCTGCTTGTAAGAACTTAAAAAGAGAATGTTGGCCGAGCTGCCAGTGTCAATCAAAATTCGTCTGATGTCGTTACCCATATAGATGCTCCTATCACCACAGCATCCTCATGAGGCCCAGAAATGTCCCTTAGATCATCCTCATCAAAGAATATAAATTGGAAAGGAACTTGGGACTGATATAAAGACATGCCCCCTTCCAATCGAGTAGCTAGATTATGAACTTGCCTTTTCCTTGATGAAGGAGTGTTTGCTGTCATGGTGTCCCCTCTAAAATATTAAGTGACTCAAAGAAACTAATTAGTCCGGAGACCGTTTTGACTTGTTCTGTTATGACCCGCACCTTATTGCGAGTTGGGTCAGGTTCCAAATACTCTAGGTCCACATCAAATCTTTCATGGATCACCATTGCCCCCTCCGGAGCTGATGTTCCTGCGTTGTTCGTAGGGCATGTTCGAGGAGCATTTTCAGGCACGTTCCCACTTCTTCTTTTGACATAAGCACCCAGCTTGCCTCTTTCAATAAGATTATGTACCTCTTGTTTCAAAGCAATGCAGTCTTCGGTGTTGTGGCCAATATCATGATGATACTGGAAAAAACAAGTATTACGACTTTCCCTGGGAGATTGGAGTGCTGTCGGTTTCCGGAAATGCACCTCATATTTAGTTTTGTCATAAATGGTGGCCACATTCTCCTTCAACTCTGCAAACCACTCCGGTTGGACCCAAGGTCCTCGTTTATTTCTAGACTACTAGCTCTGAGCTGGATTTGGGTGGGATTGAGTCTGTTTGGCCCTATTGGACCCCTGTCCGGTTTTTTTGGCTTTGTATCCGGACTGGTTCTGGTTTGGAGCAGCTGGGGCAGACCTTACCTGTCTGTGTACCCTAATATTCTTTGTTTCATCCACGTTGATTTTCTTTCCTACCAGATTTAGCAAACCGCCCCAAGTCATGGCCTTCTTCCTTGTTACTGAATCAACTAGATTCCCAAGGTTTAACCCTTGTCTCAAAGAAGCTATTGCTACTTGCTCAAAGCAATCAGCTAACCCATTCTTGGTATTTACGAACCGGCTTATATAGTATTTTAGTGACTTATTTGGCTCTTGGGCACAATGGATAATAGTATCTCAATTTCCCTTCACCTCTTTACTCCCCACAAACTGCCTTCGGAAGGCAACCCAAAATGTGTCGAAATTTCTGATACAACCCTGTGGCAAACTGTTGTACCATTTTAGAGCACTTCCCCTAAAGGATTTGGAGAAAGCTCTACACAAAAGTTTTTCATCGTCATCAAAATTCATCATAATTTTTTTAAATTGTTCCACATGGTTGTCCGGGTCTTTGCTCCCATCGTATTTCTCTATTTTAGTATTGTCAAACCTCTTAGGAAGGTTTCCGGACAGTATCTTAGCAAACAATGGCGATTGCCTCCAATTTCGACTACGAATAAAGATTGTGTCTTCGTTAGGTGTTGTAAAAATATCTGGCTCATCATGGAAAGCAAAATGATCAATCAGCAGCTGGTCCACATGCCTGTGACTATGGCTCTGACTGTGAGACGACCTTTTTCCCAGATGCCTATTTAGTCTCCCATGCCTATCTTTTTTTTCTGGAATACTTTTTAACTAGCTTTTGTTTCTTTCCGCACCTCCCCTCATCACTACTTGATGACAAGGACTCCTCAAGCTCATCCTCGTTCGAAGAGCTACTGGAGGACTCAGACTCTGAGCTTTCCACTGGCTTGGACCGGTGAGACTTCTTGGAACTAACATGGGTCTTTTTTGTACTTAAATGAGTCTTTGCTGATGGGTCATTATCCCTTGGATTGTCAGTATGGTGAATGGCTGACGCCTTTCACTTTTTATTTAAACCCATATCTACCTTTTAATGGAGCTTAACGCTTCTATCTCAGCTCTCAACTTATCTCGCTCTTTGGTGGTGTATTCATTATTTTCCCCAACCACCTCCACCAAAGGTGGTGGAATGGCTTGCTCGTTCGGATTCATCCGAACAAGACTTATTACTGGTTTTGAATGCTAGATTCAGGCACCTTCTTCTCCCATTATGGTCGCCAATTTGGTGAGGTTTATTTTAAGCTGAGGGTAATTTTGTCAAGTGTTTTTGAAAGTTTAGAGAGTATTAAATGTTTGGGTGTTTAGTAGTGAGAGATTTGAGCTGCCTGGTTGTATTAAATGGTCATTACCCCCATTAATGAAAGTAGTTAGGATATTTATATCCTTAATTATGGACTCATGGGCTTTCGGGTCGAATTTTGGAACCGGTCAAGTTTAAGGACCCATTTACCTATTAAGCTGATTACCATATAGCTTAGTCAAAAGGTGTTCAGTCATTTTTTACTTTTTTCCTGTCCGGATAGTTCAGTGGCAAGTTTTTATTTGAATTGCCCTTGTTTGGAAATCTCAGTAGGCAATGGTTAAGTTATCCAGACTCATCACAGGTGAACTGTCCAATCAGAGCTTGTGGAAAAAAGGGAGACTGCTGAACTACGTGAACCCTATGATCAAAGTCATTATCTTAGCTTTTGAAGCTTGGCAACAAGATCCTAAGCGACTGTTCAATCGGTATAATTACTTGAAATCAGGGTTGTGGTCGATTCCAGAGCTTAGAATCTCAGAAGAATGAGAAGTGAGGATGGAAAACGGTTCAAAAGCTACTGTGGATTGTATTAGATCACTTTTAGAGAAAAAGTTACGAGAGAAGAACAATGTCGGTATCTGGCTGGCAGTACCTCAAGTAACCCGAAACGTTGGTGAAACTGGGGATTCGTCCTCTGCTCCTGCTCTCTCCTGCGAGGAAGGGAATGATGCCCCTAAAAACAAAAGAAAGATCGTCGAGCAAACTGAAAAAGAAGCATCGAAGGTGCCTGAAGCTGCTCAGCCCAATAAGGTCCGAGCAGAAAGAGAGGAGGATGACGAGGAGACCGTCTCCGGTGCACTTGACACCCGAAGGAACAAAAAGAAAAATGTGATTATGGATGTTGTTCCCTTAAGCACGAGGAGATTACAACTTAGAGATGAAGAAGATGATGGTGCTGAAGCTACTTCTGAGGACAGAGCACGTCAGAAGTTGGCGAAGGAACAAAATCCACAGGCTGTTGAAGAGCTAATCGATCTAGTGAAGGAGGGAGCATAAAATGAGAATGGTGCTCAGAAAAAGAAAACGACGCCCTCAGATCGCACAGAGAAGACAAATGAGTTGGTGCTTAGTTCCACTGTGGAAAATCAAGCACCCTCAGTAGAAGCTACTGAGAAGAACACCAATGGCGCCAAATGAGTTGAATCCAACCAACAAAGGGCGTCTGCAAAGAAGAGTCCATAGGTCCACATTTCTCGCCCCTCTTCCTACATGTTTGAGGAACTTCGCAAGATCCTTGATTTTTCATACTACGACAAAATGTCAATTCCAGAGATCTTGCGAAGGCAAATAGACCTTTCGATCGAGGTAAGAACCCTAAGATCTGAACATGTTAAGTTTTATCCTTAAATCTTTAACTTTCTTGCTTACAGCTGCACCATAACTCCTTTGTGTTAGGTTATCGAAATATGTCCCCTGCTGAAGTGACTACTATGGAGAAATGGAAAGCAGAAGCCATGGTTTTTTGCTCAGCTAAACACAGCACTACTAAGGTTATTCGCTTAAGGAATTCTTACACCTCGGCCAAAACTTCAAGCACGAGGACATTGATGCAAAAACCAAGCTGGAGAAAGTAGTTGCCTCCTCGTAAGAGACTGTGAAATGCAGCGACCAGAGGCTAGAGACTGTATCGGAGAGCCACATGTTAGTATTGAACCAAAACGAAACTCTGTTAAAGAGGAATGATGAGCTGCACGCGCAAAACATAATCTTGTTGGACAGGACCATCAGTCAGGCCAAGAGGGTGGAGGAGCAATCGAACTGAATTGCAGCTTTAACTGTTGAGGTGAGTAAGTTGAGCAAACAAGTAGAGGAGGAATGTGCACAGCTCGAACAAGAGCGGCACTAGTGGCAGAAAAAAGTAGAAGCAGCTGCTGAAGAAAGAGAAATGCAAGTGTTCACTGTTGCTACATAGATGATAGCCAAGGAGAACAGAAATGCTATTGCAGAGTTAGTAGCCCTGAATCCTGGCATGAACTTGGGATCCTTTACCTCTCTAGTCGAATCTTCTACACCGAGCTCGAACTTAGCCCCTCAGGCAAACACAGAAGCTAATACTTCTGCTGATCCTACCAAGCTATTGCCACCCAGTAGTGCTATGTAATGAAAAGTTTTATTTGTTGTTCTATTGGACCAATTTCCTTGTTTATCGTTATTTAAAGTTAAAACATCTTGTACTACTTGCAACACTTGGGTTTATTTATGTAAAGAATGTATTTAATGGATGTATGATTTACCTTATATGAATTAGTTTATCACTATAAACGTTTGTGGTCAATTGTAGAGCATGTGTTTGCTGAGCTTTCTGGAGATCCCTACAACCCAGAGCTCAGTAGGGCTCATTGCGTAGCTTAGAAAACTTGTGCCATAATAGCATATTCGTGACGAGGTCTCATGGACCCTATTGCGTAGTTTGTTTAGACTTGGTCTTTGACCAATTCGCTAATATACCCAGTACAAAGTATAGGCATAATATGGCCGTTACGTAGCCCGTAGGCGTGGCCAATAAGCCCATTCATGTTTATAGACACTTAGTCTGGACTCAGTATGGTCCGTTGCGTAGCCAAATATGGCGTGATCATTGAACCATTCGTTGGTTATAAAGATGAAGCTTGCACAAACACACATTAGCGAAAGCATAACTTATATTGGAAAGAATCAAAGAGTTGTTCCTAGATTCCTCATTAAAAAACCTCCCCGCGCCATCAGATAGGAAAAAGAGCGCATCATTACATCTTAAATATTATGGCGATACGACTTTAGGTGATTAACATTCCAAGGATGCTTGAGTGCTCGACTATCTTGATCTGCCAATTTGTACGCACCATGGTGCCCTACTGAAATAACCGAGTACATGTCTTCCCAATTTGGTCCTAGTTTGCCACCTGTTCCACTACCGAAGTCCTAAAAATCTTCTTCAAGACTAAGTCTCCCACCTTAAAAGAGCGCGGCTTCAGATGAGCATTAAAGTGTCCACTCACAAGACTTCGATAGTGCTCTGCTCGAACTCTTGTATGATCTTGTCGCTCATCTAATAAATCCAGAGATGTTGATCTAGCTACAAGATTTGCCTCTTCTTCGTAGTGCTCAATTCTATGGCTTGCTACTATGCAGTTTTCTGGAATAACTACCTTTGCACCGTATACCAAAGCAAATGATGTATCGCCTGTTGTGGAACATGGGGTTGTTCTGTACGCCCATAGGACCTCTGGCTATTTGTCCGAACAATTTGAACAAGGCGCGTATGTAGAAGGCGGAAATATTCAGGAGAACATCCTGATAACCCATGAATTACTTCATGACCTAAACAAAAAGTCCAGAGGAGGAAATATGATTATTAATTTAGACATGTCTAAAGCATTTGATAGATTGAATTTCAAATTCATCTACCAAATTCTAAGAGCATATGGTTTCAATGATCATTTTATCAACTCAATACAAAAATGAATAGAAAACATTAACTACTCTATAATCATTAATGGCTATTCAGTAGGTTATTTTCCTTCTACCAATGGTATCAGGCAAGGAGATCCCATAGCTCTTTTCCTGTATATCTTTGCTGAAGATTTTCTGACAAGAGGAATTAAAACGCTTATGAATAACCATCCCTACATGCTGTAAAATCCAGGGACAAAATCAAAATCCAATGTCTAGCATTCACTGATGATATAATTATATTCACTAATGGATCAATAATTAATCTTAAGAAAATCAGTGAATTCTTAGAAATCTTTAAATCTATCTATGGTCAACAAGCTAACAAAAAGAAAACAACTTTTATCACTTCCAATCTAATTGACATGAAAAAGATTAATGTTATGGAAAACAACATTGGCTTCAAACATAAACCTCTTCCTTTTAGATAATTAGGCATTCAAATGGACACAAAGCATAATCTAATTTATTTTCAGAATCTTGTGGATAAAGTCAGAAAGAGATAAGCGTATATAAGCAAGATTTAAGGATATAACCAGTAAAGTCTTTAAAATTTTAGTCAAGAAAGAGATAAGCCAAAAAAGATCTTTTTATTCACAAATAGGTCCTTATTTATAATGTACCAAATAGTGGGCAGTTACATATATTTGCGCTTTAAGCGTCACTAACCAACTAACATCACTATCCCTATAATTGTGGAGCAAATAACTAAAATGGTTTCACTTGAGAGCCAAAACTTGTGTTACATAACGAGTAAGAAAATGCTCAGTACGATCTACACTCTTAGCCAAGCTGGGCCACTCTCTAAATGCGATCAAGTCTACTCTGATTTGCAGAGCTCGAGCTCACTAATCACATGTTCAACTTATCCTCTTTAATTCCATACTCAATCTTGATCATATGTTCATCGTATCCCTGATTTGGTTGGTCGACTCTTCCTTTGATGTCTTCGAGCTCGATCCTCCTTTGAGTTCCTCAATCCTGTATTTGTCTTCGAACTCGAGCTTCATTTCAGTTCCTCAATATTGTATTTGTCTTTGAGCTCGACCTTCCTTCAAGCTGTATTTGTCTTTAAGTTCGATATGCCTTTGAGCCTATCAACGCCGTAGAGCTCGTCATTTTCTTCATTTCTTACCCTAATCCAAGTTCCCGGTCCTCCTGCTCGTGCTCGTACTTACTTGGGGGAATCCCCTCTTATCGCCGACCTCGAACGAAGACAGGGAGATTTCTACTAATGACGACCAGAGACGACCGAGCAAGCTCAAACATCTGAAGTTCTGCTCGGATCGTGCCATGCTCAAAGCCAAACAGCGAGGACAAATAAGGAGATCTTCGTTTAGATCAGATCGGATCAAACTAACTCATACTGGCATATGTTTCCAGTCAAAGTGATCATTTAAGAATAGGAAATGGTTCCTGGTTCCTCATTTGATATAGCCATCATTTTTTAGTCAAACCACTTAAATAGGTTGTCCGAAATTATAGGGGAAGTGATGTAAGTGTATTAGTGGAGACATTAAGTGGGGTTAAATACGGATGTAACCGCCCACTAACAGGGAGGACAATAAGTAGGAGTATTCTCCAGATGAATAATATCTTCTTCTTTCTTTTCTCTTTTCTGGCTATTCGTATATTTCTCCTCTGGCAACACTTTATTATTTCTTGTAACAACAAGAACACTCAAACTTTCTAGAATTATGTGAAAAAAGAAGAAGGAAGCTTAATAGGATTAATGGAATCACAATAGATGGTAATTGGACTTAAGATTAATCTCTAATTAAAGATTATGCAATTCATTACTCCAAATCACTCCTTGACTATCAACATAATATAATAAACAATTATCTCAATGTTAACTTAATAAATGAACTCATTCCTAAAACCATTAGAGACCAAGAGAATTATTCCCTTACTTGCCCTTCTTCAATGGAAGAAATTACATCAGCAATTACTGACCTTAATCCTTGCAGTGTTTTTGGAGTTGATGGGTTCAACTTCAGATTCTACTTAGAATGTTGGCCAATTATTAAACATGATGTGAATGAAGCTATAAAAGCTTATTTCAACTTTTTTATTCCTCCCCGAGGCATTTTTGCTAATGCATTATGCTTATTACCTAAAACTGTGTCACCTAAATCTTGGCAATAATATAGGCCAATCAGTATTTGTACAATATACAACAGAATACTGTCAAAGATAATTAACACTAGATTAAACAAAATCATTCCTAGAATCATTTCAACTGAATCAGGCACCTATGTAGAAGGCAGAAATATTCAGGAGAACATCCTGATAACCCATGAATTACTTCATGACCTAAACAAAAAGTCCAGAGGAGGAAATATGATTATTAATTTAGACATGTCTAAAGCATTTGGTAGATTGAATTTCAAATTCATCTACCAAATTCTCAGATCATATGGTTTCAATGATCATTTTATCAGCTTAATACAAAAATGAATAGAAAACATTAACTACTCTATAATCATTAATGGCCAATCAGTAGGTTATTTTCCTTCTACCAATGGTATCAGGCAAGGAGATCCCGTAGCTCTTTTCCTGTTTATCTTTGCTGAAGATTTTCTGACAAGAGGAATTAAAACGCTTATGAATAACCATCCCTCCATGCTGTACAATCCATGGATAAAATCAAAATCTAATGTCTAGGATTCACTGATGATATAATTATATTCACTAATGGATCAATGATTAATCTTAAGAAAATTAGTGAATTCTTAGAAATCTATAAATCTATCTATGGTCAACAAGCTAACAAAAAGAAAACAACTTTTATCACTTCCAATCTAATTGACATGAAAAAGATTAATGTTATCGAAAACAACATTGGCTTCAAGCATAAACCTCTTCCTTTTAGATAATTAGGCATTCAAATGGACACAAAGCATAATCTAATTTATTTTTCAGAATCTTGTTGATAAAGTGAGAAGTAAAATTAATGAGTGGAAATCAAACACACTTTCATTTGGAGGTAGACTGATTTTGATTAAATCAGTGCTACTTTGAATACTTGCTTACCACATGCAAAATATAACTCTCCCTAATAATGTTATTTCCAAAATAAATATCATAATGAATAAGTTTCTATGGGGATATAGTGAATATAATAAAACAATAATATGGTCTCAATGGAATAACCTTTGTAAACCTTTCAATGAAAATGGATTAAATATAAAAAATCTTAAAGATATTGAGTTTGTCATTTCCTATAAACTTTGGTTTTCATTTAGGATAAACAATTTTCTCTGGGCCTACTTATTACAATCAATATACTGTCTAGAAATACAGCCCCTTCAAACTCAAAAGAAACAAAATGTATCAAAAGTTTGGAAAATGTTACTCAATACTAGGGATACAGCTAAAAAATTCATTCACTGGATCCTTGGTACCGGTAACATTGAATTTTGGGCTGATAAATGGCATATCAATATCCCATTAGTCAATCTATCAGCAATCTATGGTACCAACAAGTTAAAATCAAATAATTTTGGCAAAACAATCAGTGGAACATACTTAAGCTCAGAAACAATATCCTCCAACGCCATATTTATAAAATCTTAAAGATTTCAATTCAACCAAATATTAAAGACAAAGTTATTTGGTCAATCTCTCCAGATGGAAGGTTTTCTTTAAAAGCAACTTGGGATGTTATAAGGGCAAAACATAAAAGAACTATAATCTTTAAAATAAAATGGAACAACATTTCACCCAAGAAGTGTTCTTTCATTACTTGGAGAGTTTTAAATGGCTTAATCTCAGTTGACTAATTCCTCCAAAAGAAAGGATTCTATCTTTCTTCTAAATGTCAAAACTGCTTCAATAGTAAATCGATTGATCATCTGTTTGTTTCATGCTCAAGTTCTTGGAATGCATGGATGTATTTCTCTGATCTGTTTAATATCACATTAAGTATATACATGACTATCAAACATGTAGTTCATATTTGGTTCTCCTCATCTACCAAAGATATTCATGCTAGGACTATTATTCTAACTCTCATTATATGGTCAATCTGGAAGTTTAGAAATAAAAGTAAACATGACAACATATGTCATACTTCTAAGACCATTATTGGAAATGTTATAGATTTGGATGATATGTTAGACAATTCATGTATCATTAGTTATAAACATTGGTCCGGTGACCTGAAAGTAGCTTTGAAACTGCATTGCTTCAATTATTTAAAAAATCAGACCAAAAGCTTATATGTAAAATGGCATCCCCCAACGTTTGGTAGAATCAAACTGAATTGTGATGGTGATTCTCTAATGAAGAATCAAGTACTGGTTTTTCCTTAGGAATCCTGATGGTAGTATGATAATTGCTAAAGGAATATTAATAGGCAAATTTTCCTCCATTGTTGCAGAAACTAGATCACTATTAGAAGGATTAATATACTGCAAACAAAATGATTACAGTAAAGTTGACATAGAGATTGACTCATTAGTGTTATTCAATATGTTGAGCTATGGCTCTTATCCTTGGTACTTAGAACTAGTTGTCAAATGTTGTAGGAACCTTATTTCTCCCTCTATGGTTATTAAAAATATTTTAAGAGAATAGAATTCTGTGGCTGATTGAATGGTCAAACACATCATTAAAACAAAACAAAGTGTCTCTAAAATCAATATGTACCAAAATTTTACAATATTGTAACTTTCTATTTCAACATCAACAAAAATATCTTTTTGGGAAGAAAGAATATTCATTTTGAGGAAGAGCCTATATGATTCATAAAGGTTTTAACAAAGATAAGCATGTTATGAAACCAACATATCGGCCCAAAAAAGGTTGTTGATGGATTGATGCTCATGTATCATCTGATTTGCTTTCGATATCAGTCATTAAGTCTTGTTAGAAGATTATAGTATACTTCCATATAAATAATAAAATATATTTTATTTCAAAAAAGTTTCAAACTCTACCTCCTAAAGTGAGAATTTAAGAAATAATACCCTTAACAAGATCCATTATATTTATTAAGAACGCTATATCTTCAAAAATATAAAGATTCATATGGGTAACGATAAATGATTCATTGTGCTTTGAACAAATATAAGATGTCATGAAGCCAACATATCGACCCAAAGGAAGGTTGTTGGTGGATTATTCCTCAGGTATCAATTGTTTTACTTTCGGTGTCAGTCATTAAATTTCTGTAGAAGATGATAGTTTTCTTTCACATAAGGAATTCAAAGAATTTCAAATCTACCTCTTCAAGAACGTGACAATTTAAGAAACAATGCTTTTAATAAGATCCAGTAGAGATATTAACAAGACTATATCTTTGAATAATATAATTTATCTTCAATAACATAAAGATTCATATGGGTACTGTAAACAATTTGTCATGTTTCGATAAAGTCATGAAAAATTTGATTATCAATTGTGGATTAACACTATGAATGAAGTTTATAAATTGTTGCAAGGTAACATTGTACGAGAGTTTATCCCGTTACTCGAAGAAAACTACTGATTGGTTGTAAATGGGTTTAAGAAAACCAAACGAGATTCCCAAGATAATGTGGATAGACATAAATCACGTCTTGTAGCAAAAGTTTATAATCAACATAAAATAATTGACTTTAAATAGACACTCTCTCTGGTACTATTGAAGGGATATTTTAAGACAATCATAGTAGTTGCACATTTTAATCTGGAGCTTCATCAAATGCATGTTTAGACCATTTTCTCAATGAAGACTCTAAGAAAACAATATATATGGTGCTACCTAGACACTTTGTAATAAGTAATTCAAATTCCATGGTATCTAAACTTTAAAAATCTATTTATGTGCTCAAATAAGCTACTTGTCAATGGTACCACAAGTTCCTTGAGGTAATAGTCTCCTTTAGTTTTAAGAGTTCTCAGTTGAGGATTATAAGTATCAAAGGTTGAGTAGGAGTAATTTCATAATTTTAGCACGTTCTTGAAAATATCTAATGCAAAAGAAGACAAATTAATTGTAAGTTAATGTCCAAATATAAACTTTGAGACTGGAAAATAAAAAACGTTCCATATTAGTGAGGTAAAAACTCACCTAACATATTGAATGCTATAATAAATGAGAACCATATCAAAACAAAAATGATATAAGAACATGACACACTTTGAATAAGAACACTTGATTTTCTTTGATATTCTAGATTATAATAACTTCGATTCTTTTCTTACATATTTTTCTTTAACTTTTTACCCACATACGAAATGAATATAATGATCCTTATATAATGGTATTGATCTTGATACATCTTAGCTAAGTGCTTCTTCATTGGCTCAACCTTTCCTGATGTACTTGTTATTTTAGCAAAGTCGAGTATGTCCTTTTGGAAGCATCTTCGTTCAATGTCAGATGATTTATCCGTATAATACGTATCATTTGTGGCTCAATGAGGGATATAAACGCTTGATTATACTGTTTATCCTTGGGTCCAATCGCTTCTCTCTTGAATTTGTGTACCCAAAAAGTTTGTGGCCTAAAGACCTTCAGGGGCAGTCTTGACCAAAATAACCAACGGCGGGACGTGCAACCCCTAGATGGTAGTATTTGGCCAAATGGACCAAGGGAGGGGTCACGCTTATGCGCGACCCTGGATGGGCGTACTTGGCCTAATTTTCCAAGTGAGGAATCACGCATGTCCGCGACCCAATGTTAAAGCACAATTGACCAAATTAAGATACCACATGGGTGCACGACCCTATGTTAAAGTGTATTTGGATATTTATCCAAGAAAGGGTCGTGCAAGAGTGCTCGATCTTGTATTTAAACACACTTGGGAAAATGTCTAAATGGGGGATTGCGTGCGGGTGCACAACCTCATGTGAAAGTGTACTTGGTCATTTGGCCGGTGCGTGACCCCATGTTGAGATATACTTGGCCAAATGGCCAAGTGAGGGATCACGCATGGGCTCATGACCCCTATGTTAAAGGGTACTTGGCTATTAGACTATGTGGAATTCGCACAGATTCCCAACCCCGTGTGAAACATACTTATGACATACATTTGACTAAGTGGGGGTTGCTCATGGGTGCGCGACCCCATGTTAAATTCTCTTTTCCAGTTGGCCAAGTGAAGGTTCACTTGCGGGTGCACGTTCCCATGTTAAAACGTACTTGGTCAAGATGGCCAAGATAAGGGTTATTTTGGTGAATGCCTCCTTTAGATGTGAAATTGGTACCAAAATGAAGGGTGTGAATATGTTAGCTAGTATGATAAATGATGGGGGTACTTCGGCTCAGTGGCCAACATTGGTCTATAATATTTTCCTAACCTGAAGAGTCACACAACTGAATGACCTCTTTTTAAAGTCGTGTTCTTAGGTTATTATGTCTTTGACAAAGTAAATGAGGTATGAGTTTTAGAGTCTTACTTGGGATATTCTTTATTATTTTTTTAGATGATTTTAATATCGTGTCACATATGCTTTGCCAGCCACGATTCTGATGCATACTCAAGTTTGTACAAGGTCTGTTATCGGGTTGTTGAATGGTATGTAAGTAATACATAATAATAATATATTAAATTTAAGATGATGTCACCAAAGATATCCAACACCAATCTTTACTAACATCTAGCAATTCAAGTTTCACTATTACCTATCTAACATGCAGTTTATCTACTTAACTCAATCTAGATACCGAACTTTCTAATATTACTTAAACTACCTATGCTTCATCGCTAGCCACATGACTATTTTGTATTCTTTGAACCAAAGCTTCTCTTCTTGCTTTCTTTTTATTTTATTTTAAAAAGGTTTGTATATTTCAAACCAAAGTTTGGGAATTTTTTTAAAAATACCATTGATTTTATTTTTTTAAGATGAACAAAAGTAGATCCATCGATGATATTTTTTAAAATTGTTTTGATTTTTTAGCTAGAAAATATACGAGACCAGATATAAAAAATATGATAGACCAGGCATAAAACACACACAAGACCAGGCATAAAAAAACATGCGAGACGAGACATGATAAATGATGCGAGACCAGACATAATAAAGTTGAGAGATCAAAACATAATTAAATCATACGAAATCAAGCATTGTATTTTAAGACAAATAAAACTAGATTAATTGATGATATTTTTTTATTTTTTTTCCAGACCTAATAACCCTAGTCTCAAATTTTCATCATCAAGTAGTACATGTCTCACATCTCTCCGCTTCATTATGCATAATACCGCTTCTATCGACTATCATCATATTGGTCTTGCATAATTTAATGATGCATGGTCTCTTTACTTTATTATGTCGGCTCTCACCTGATTTAATAGTTTATGATATCTCAACTTTATCATGCCTCGTCTCACATGATTTAGTAACACATTGTCTCTTAACTTTATCATGTTTGGTCTTGCGCGATTTCATAATGTATGATCTTTCAACTTTATCATGCGTGGTCTTGCATGATTTAGTAATTCTCGGTCTTCCAAATTTATCATGCTTGATCGCGTATGATTTAAAAATGTTGGTCTCTCAAATTTATCATGTCTGGTCTCGAATGATTTAATTAGTTTTTGGTCTCTCAACAATATTTTACTTGGTCTCGCATGATTTATTATGTCAGCTATCACATGTTTTTTTTAATATAAGGTCATGTTTTTTCTGCATGATCGAGCATGTTTTTTATGCATGGTCTCGCATGTCTGTGACAAAAATAATAAATTAGAAACTAACTTTAAAAAATATCATCAATGGATCTAGTTTTGTTCGTCTTAAGAAAATAAAACCATTGTGTTTTCTGATTTTTATTCCGAGCTACGGTTTGAAAGATACAAACTTTTTCTTTTAATAAAAAAGTTGAGAAGAGAATATCTCGTTCAAATAAGAAGAAAATGGTTATTTGTGATTTTTCACCTTGGTCGAAGTATATATTGGTAGTTTACCAAATTTGGATATTATCTGATAATGGGAAACTTGACTAATTATTTATGGGTAGTTCACCCTTAGAATTAAAGTCTTAAATTTAATAACAAAGTTATATATTTAATAAAAAATTTATAAAAATATATATTTGTTAATATTTCATATTTAATTAATTATATTAGTTATTTAAATGTGCAAATATGTTAACAAATTTAAAGACATAAAGATATAAATATTATTTTTTATTTTAAAATTTAAAATTCGTTTGATATATAATTTTATTTTACATTTAATCAAGTATAAATGAACATATCCGTATATCGATACCCTCCGTTAAGTTATGAGGGAAAATCTCTATCAACACCTTATGAATCAAGAGCCTTGGACAACGATGCATTCATTGAAATTAGATAAGAGTGATATCTAGATCCAGATCCCAAAAAACAAAGCTATTTAGTTATTTCTCGAGAAAATCCAGTCTCAACCATCAGTACAAACTCAAGAATACGACATATGAACGATCTAGAAACTCCAGCATCAAAGGTACACATCATCGTACCTCTACCGCAATCCCTACTTAATATTGGGTTTCATTGATGATGATATGCAAAATTGTACTGATCACAGTAGAGTTGACACAAGTAGAAATCAAACGAGGTTATGATAGACACTGGAATCTCGACCAACATGCTATACAAGATTATGTATGGAAAATAAGAGGTGGTCACGTCGACCAATGCAGATGCCAATATGTTAGTAGAACTCACTTTAAGGGTTGAGTTCAAAAAAAAGGTCGGACTATTGTTCATGATACTTCTACATAATGTTGTGCAACTTATCTAACCCTCAAGATATATAAATTAGTGAGGGACCTGCTCATCCTTGATGATATGAATGATCCAAGAGATCCCCTCAACCACCTTATAGAGTCACGGGAAGAAATTGAAAGCATTAGCATGATTGGTGAAAACATATTGACAATCAACCGTAACATACCTACAAAACTAACGGAAAACTTACTTGACCTTTTACAACATAATGTATACATGTTTTCCTAAAATTTCTAAGATATCATAGGGTTCTAATCAAAGTTGTCTGCCAAAAAATGTACATCAATAACAATTTGTTTTCCTATCAAACAAAAAAGAGGTCATACTCATAACAAAAACAAAAACAACTATGGAAAAGATAGACATACTTATTACCGTGGGGCACATTCGGCAATCCCATTATCCAGTATGGACAATCAATATAGGAAATTAAAATAAGAATATAAAATGAATAAAGTGTTTAGATTTTACGGACCTCGTCAAAGCTTTTCCAAAGGACTTTTTTAATCTCACGCGAATCGATTAGGTTGTGGATACAACGTACGAGAATAATATATTATTATTTATGGATGCACATTCTAGATATAACCATATATAAAAGTATGAAGATGACTAAAATCATACAATTTTTATTACATAAAAAGAATTGCATTGCTATAAAGTTACGTCATTCAGACCAAAGAACGTGTGGGTTACATATCGACGAATTATCAAAAATGTTTTTGCAATACATTTTAGCAAAAACCTATAAGATTATATTAATGATATGTTGGCAACCAAACTTGAAAAGATGATTATATGGTTAAATTTCCCAAAAAAATTACAAACTTCAGGTGAGTCAATTCAAATCATAATCAGGATAAATACATTTTTGTTGTACGGTTTGGAAAGTTTTTATGTTTAAAGTTCATTGAGAAATGCATTGAAGCATTATCGTAGCCAACTCTCAAACCTAGTTGTCATCGATCCATCATGTAACTAAAAAATGTATAAATAATTACTGAGAGATTAAATGCATTAAATCGGTTTATTTCTAGATTTTCGGGAAAATGCCAACCTTCCTTCCATGTTTACAAAGGAACAGGAAAGTTCATGTGAACTACAGCTTTTGAGTAATCATTTTACAACATCTAAAACTTCCTAGATTCTCCCAAAGCATTAGCAACTTCGAGGTTGAGATAATTCTTATTTCTATACTTGGAAATATTAAATTATGTTGCCAGCGATGTGATAATCTGAGAAGCAGACAAGAAATCTATATCAATATACTTTGTAAATAAATTTTTAGTAAGGGCATAAAATAGATACTTCTAGATGGAAAAACTAGCATGAGCAATGGTGGTTGCGTCTCAAAATATGAGACTATACTTCCAGTCTTATACAATTAATGTTCAAACGTTCTTCCATTATATAAATGTAGTCCATAAGACAGATATGTTTGAACAATTACCATATGGTCTGTGGAGTTTGGAGATCATAATATTCAGTTCGAACCAAGAATGACAAGCCAAGCTCCAGACTGGGCAGATTTCTTTAACCCGAGTTCTAATTCGAAAGGTCGATACATAAAAACAATGCAGAATAAACTTGGCAAGTCTAAACGAATGATGGAAGAAATAGTCAAGGCTCAGGGGCATCAAGCTAGCTAATTTTCCCCAAAGATATCTTGACATAATCCATCAAACTTTGTTATTTATCTTCGAATAATGAGGCGGGATATGAAGCCAACATTGCTGGTATTTGACTAACCAACATTTGTAAACCCAAGCGAGTCCGGTTCCTTATATATTCATCAGATTCTCGGACAGGTCGCAGCTAAAAATTACTATTAATTCATACTTAAAATATTCATCAACCACATTGTTCCACCGAGAACAATGGCAAGTAAATGATGCACATTTCCTAACAATATTCCTCCATGTATCGATAAGATTTTGAGGTATATCTTTAAAAAATAACAAAAGATTTTTCTTTGATTATGGACCAATATTGATTGTCGAATAAATTGGTGGACAACATCTCTTCATATGATTAATTTCCATAATTGAAGCAACTCTTTCGCTGCGTGTGATAATAAAAATGAATTTTTTTATTGTTTCGCTGATTTTTGATAAGTGATTCATCAACTTATCCAACTTATAAGGTTCCTCGTTCCACACATAGTCTATTATGAAAATAATCTTTTGCCTTTCTAATTTTCGGGAAGATGTTTAAGCAGAATATCAATATTCTCAATCCTTTTTGCGTCCGTATCCAGGGACTCCTATATACCTCTCAATACGATTTGATCATATAATTTTGTTGGATACACACACCCACATGCTTTTATCAAATAGTTTATTTTCTTTTACTTATTTTTTCAATAATTTGGCAAGGGTTGTTTTCTCCAAAACAACCATACCGATGATGGGGATCACCAAAAAAATGCTAGGATTTTTAGTAATCATATCTAAAATTGGGGAAACCTTCATTGATGTCAATGACTTTGATTATAATTTTCAAAAAGGTCTTGAGCCTCGCAAACCAAAATTTTGAAATTCTCAATCGATATTGTATTTCCCCCATAATAGATCTATTTTTCGCTAACATATTGTAGCGAGGGGGTATCCAATATTAAACTAAGGGTATGTAAAAAACTTATAAATAAAAAAAATCTAATAAAAAATAAATATACAAGTATAACAACAACAAATTTTTAAGAAATACTGTTAATTTTGTGCTAACTTTGTGCTAAACTTACACGAAACCTGCAAAAATACGTAGCAAATTTGCACAGATCATGGAAATACGTCACCTTAACCAAATAATAAAATGCATTAATCTATACCTAATTATATGGATTAAATATCAATCAACAATTACATAAGTGATAAGCATAACAAAAATTTACTCAGATGATCAATCTATATCTAACTACATGGTTTAAGCATCAAACATCAATT
The DNA here is from genome assembly GCA_036936605.1 of Limnanthes douglasii subsp. nivea. Lineage (NCBI taxonomy): Eukaryota > Viridiplantae > Streptophyta > Magnoliopsida > Brassicales > Limnanthaceae > Limnanthes > Limnanthes douglasii. The sequence goes on along the minus strand of JAUPFV010000001.1, from coordinate 89,926,113 downwards.
AAATAAGTGCTCAATATTTTCAAATTAAACCACATTATTTTATCAAATATTTTACTTTCTTCTACTTGTTTGCTCAATAATCTAACAAGAATTGTTTCTTAAACTAGCCATACCGACGATGGGAATAACCGCAAAATTCCTCAAATTTTTAGTAATCATATCAAAAGAAATTAAACCTCTTTATTTCTACCAACGATTTCGATCCTAATTTCCACGTATCTAATCTTTTCCAATTCCTAATTAATGGTTTTTAATCTACGAGCCCTTCTAGAACCAAATAATATTGGGTTATAGGTGGTGAAAAAAATTATGTACTGTCTTTAGCTGGATTAAGATCACCATCTTCCGTTGAACCACCTCGTAACCAACTTCATCTAAAAGGTCTTCAATCTCGTAAGCAAAAACTTTTAGCTTCTCAATCCATATTCGTACTGCTCTTTTTTTTATCTCTTTTTCGCCAACGTCTTGTAGCCATGGGAGGATCTAAAATCAGATTAAGGATATTCCATATAGATAAAAAAATCTAACAAAAAATAAATATATAAGTATTACGACAAAAACTTTGCAAGAAATACGGTAAAATGTGTGTTGGATGTGTGCTAAATTTACGTGAAACCTGCAAAATGCGCGGATCATGGAAATATTGTACCTTAACCAAATATTAAAATGCATTAATATAAACCTAACTATATGGGTTAAGCATCAATCAATAGTTAAATAAGTGATATTCACAACAAAAATTTACTTGCATGATTAATACATATCTAACTAAATGGTCTAAAAATCAAACATCAGTTATATAAGTGATGAATATTGTCATTTCTTCTTGCATCTGTGTCGAGGAAATCCAGCATACTTCCCAATATGATTCGCTCGTCAGAATTGTTAGATACACACCCCCATGCTTCTATCAAATATTTTATTTTCTTCTACTAGTTTTCTTAATAATCCAACAAGGGTTGTTTTCCATAGACCAGCCATGTCGAGGATGGGAATCACTAAAAACTACTCGTATGTTTAGTAATCATATCTAAGCACAACAAAAACTTACCTGCATGATCAATATATACCTAACTACATGGTTTAAGTATCAAATATCAATTAAATAAGTGATCAATATTGTCACTCCTTCGTGTGCCGTTGTCGAGGGACTTCAACATAACTCTCAATATGATTCGCTCAACCAAATGTTTTAGATACGCATATCAATATGCTTTCATCAAGTAGTTTATTGTCTTCAACTTTTTTTCTCAATAATCCAACAAGGGTTGTTTCTCTAGACCAGTTATGTCGACGACGGAAATCATCATCAAATTTTTAGTAATCATATTTAAAATTATGGAAACCTCGTCATGCCAACGAATTTGATTCTAGTTTCCACGTATCTAATCTTTTCCAATTCTTTCATTAATATTTTTTAATCTATGAGCCATTCTAGAACAAAATAAGATTGGGTTATAAGTAGTGAAAAATATTTACTTTCTTTGGTTGCCTTTGGATTATCATCTTCCCCCGAACCACCTCATAACCAACTTCATCTAAAAGGTATTCAACCTCGTAAGCCAATTTATATTTGGATTGTTGTATTCTCGATTTCATTTTCACTAACATCTTATAGCCATGGACGGATCCAAGATTCAATTAACGGTATGTAAAAAACTTATAGATAGAAAAATATAACAAAAAAGAAAATGTATAAGTAATTTAACAAAAACTCGCAAGAAATACAGTTAAATTTATGTCGGATTTGTGCTAAATTTACTCGAAACCTAAAAAATATGTTCCAAATTTGCAAGGATCATGGAAATATGATACCTTAACCAAAAAATAAAATGCATTAATTTGTACCTATCTACATGGATTAAGTATCAATCAACGGTATAATAAATGATAAGCACAACCAAAATTTACTTACATGATTATTTTATACCTAACTACATGGTTTACGTATTAATCATCCGTTAAATAAGTGATCAATGTTATCACTTCTTCGTGTCCCCGTATCGATGGACTCCAGCATACCTCTCAATATGATTCACTCGTCAAAATTATTAGATACACACACCCACATTCTTTTATCAAATACTTTATTTTTGTCTACTTGTTTCTCAATAATCCAACAAGGGTTGTTTTCCGTAGACCAGCCATGTCGACGATGGAAATCGCCGTAAAACTGCTCAAAGTTTTAGTAATCGTATATAAAATTATGGAAACTTTGTCATTTCTGCCAACGACTTTGATTATAGTTTCCACGTATCTAATTTTTTTCCAATCCCTTACTTTTTTATAATCTTTGAGCCATTATAGAACAAAATAATATTGGGTTATATGTGGTGAAAAAACTATTTACTTTCTTTACCTGGTTTTGGATCACTATCTTCCGCCAAACCACCTCATAACCAACTTCTTTTAAAAGGTCTTCAGTCTTGTAAGCGAAATTTTTGAGCTTCTCAATCCATATTTGTACTGCTCTATTCTCGATCTCTTTTTTGCCAACATCTTGTACCATGAGTGTATCCAAGATCAAATTAAGGGTATGTCAAAGCATATAGATAGACAAAATCTAACAAAAATAATAATGTATAAGTATTACAATTTTTTATAAGAAATACGGTTAAGTTTGTGCTAAATTTAAACAAAACCTGCAAAAATACGTACCAAATTTGCAGGAATCATGGTTATATGGTACCTTAACCAAATATTAAAACACATTAATCTATACCTAACTACATCGATTAAGCATCAATCAACGGTTAAATAAGTGAGAAGCAGAACACAAACTTACATGCATGATCAATATATACCTAACTACATGGTTTAAGCATCAAATATCAATTTAGTGATCAATATTATCACTCCTTTGTGCGCCTGTGTCGAGGGACTTCAACATAGCTCTCAACATGATTCGCTCGTCAAAATTGTTGGATACGCACACCCTCGTGTTTTCATCAAGTAGTTTATTGTCTTCAATTTGTTTTCTCAATAATCCAACAAACGTTGTTTTCCCTAGACCAACCATGTCGACGACGGAAATCATCGTCGAATTTTTAGTAATCATATTTAAAATTATAGAAACCTCGTCATTTATGCCAACAACTACGATTCTAGTTTCAATGTATCTAATCTTTTCCAATTCCTCATTAATGTTTTTTAATCTATGAGACAGTCTAGAACAAAATAAGATTGGGTTATAAGTGCTGAAAAACCATTTAACTGGCTTTAGATCACCATCTTCGGCCAAACCACCTCGTTCCCAATTTTATCTAAAAGGTCTTCAACCTCGTAAGACAATTTGTTTAGTTTCTCAATCTATATTCGTACTACTATATTCTTGATCTCTTTTTCGCCCATAACTTGGAGCAAGGGATGAATCCAAGATTATTAAGGGTATATCAAAATATATGTATATATATATATGTTAACAAAAACTTAATGTACAAATATTACGACTAAAAATTCTCAATAAACACGGTTAAATTTGTGATAAATTTATACGAAACCTGCAAAAATATGTACCAAATTTGCACGGATGATGGAAATACGACACCTTAACCAAATATTAAAAATCATTAATATATACCTAACTACATAGATTAAGCATCAACGAATAATTAAATAAGTGATAAGCATATGTTTTTACCTCTATGATCTATCGTTACCTAAGGTAACTACATGGTTTAAGCATCAAAAATCAGTTAAATAAGTTATCAATATTGTCAATTTTTCCTGCGCTCATATCGAGGGAGTCCAACATACCTCACAATATGATTCACTTATCAAAATTGTTGGATACACCCACCCACATTATTTTATCAAATACTTTATTTTCTTCAACTTGTTTGCTCAATAATCCAACAAGGGTTTTTTTCCCTTAAACCAGCCATGCCGACGATATGAATCGCCGAAAATTGCTAGAATGTTTAGTAATCATATCTAAAATTGTAGAAGACTCGTTATTTCTGCCAATAATTTTGATTCTAGTTTCCACGTATCTAATATTTTCCAAATCCTTATTGATGTTTTTTAATCTATGATCCATTCTATAATGAAATGAGAATCGGTTATAAGTGGTGAAAAAAAACTACATAGTTTTTTTACTAGCTTTAGATGACCATCTTCCGCCAAACCACCTCGTACCCAACTTTCTCTAAAAGGTCTTCAACCTCGTAAGCCAATTTTTTTAGTTTCTCAATCCATATTCGTACTACTCTATTCTCGATCTCTTTTTCGCCCACATCTTGTAGTCAGGGGTGGATCCAAGATTATTAAGGGTAAATAAAAAAATATACATATATATATTAACAAAAAATAAATATACAAATATTACGATAAAAAATTCTCAATAAATATGGTTAAATTTGTGATAAATTTACACGAAACCTGCAAAATACGTACCAAATTTTCACGGATGATGGAAATACCACACCTTAACCATATATTAAAACACTAATGTATACCTAACTACATTGATTAAGCATCAAAGAATAGTTAAATAAGTGACAAACATATGTGTTTTACCTGTTTGATCTATTGATACCTAACTACATCCGTTTAAGCATCAAACATCAGTTAAATAAGTTATCAATATAGTCACTTTTTTATGCGTCTGTATCGACGGACTCCAACATACCTCACAATATGATTCACTCATCTAAATTGTTAGATACACCACCCACATTATTTTATCAAATACTTTATTTTCTTCAACTTGTTTGCTCAATAATCCAACAAGGATTTTTTTCCTTAAACCCACCATCGTGACGATAGGAATCACCAAAAATTGCTAGAATATTTAGTAATCATATCTAAAATATTGGAAACCTCGTTATTTCTGCCAACAATTTCGATTCTAGTTTCCATGTATCTAATATTTTCCAAATCCTTATTGATGTTTTTAATTTATGATCCATTCTATAATGAAATAAGAGTGGGTTGTAAGTGGTGAAAAAACTACTTAGTTTTTTTACTTGATTTATATCATCATCTTCCGTCGAACCACCTTGTAACTAACTTTATCTAAAAGGTCTTCAGTCTCGTAAGCAAAAAAATTGAGCCTTTTAATCCATATTTCAACTGCTCTATTCTCGATCTTTTGTAGCCAGGTACAGATCTGAGATTAAATTAAGGGTTTGTCAAAAATTTGTAGATAAAAAATCTAGCAAAAAATAAATCTTCAAGTATTACAATAATTGTTTTTCAAGAAATACGATTAAATATGTGCTAAAGTTGTGCCAAAGTTACACGAATCCTGCAAAAATACGTACCAAAATTGCACGGATTATGAAAATACGACATCTTAACCAAATATTAGAATACATTAATATATACATAATTAGTTTAATAAGTAATAAGCATATCAAATATTAACTACATGATTAATTTATACCTAACTATATGGTTTAAGTAGCAAGCAATAATTAAATAAATAGTAAGCACAACAAACATTTAACTACATGATCAAACTAGATATATTGTTTTATATTGTTTAGGATATGCATGACATATATGGCTACCCTATAAATCCGCTCTCGCTTGTTGCAGTGCTTTAATTAACCACACCTGTTCGACAAATTTCTCCAGGTTTTTGTTGAAATCCCAGAGCTAATTTCTTGAGTAGAAAGTGAAATCCATTGCTTCAAAATTGTCTTCAAAATTACTGCCACAACATGAATAGTTAGAGCTTCAGCTTCAGGCATTTTGTCTTAGTTATTTCCTTAATTAAATGTAGTACATACCTGTTTTAGTATCTATTCTTTTGGTGTGTAGAAATAAAGTGTGAATTATTTTTCAATATGAAGTATGGTAGTCTTAATTTTAATTATTTTTTCTTGTGGCTAACAGTGGGGAGTAACCACTGGGAACATTTCTTAGGATGACATTTCCGTAACAGTGGACTACTTTTCCAAATAGGTGAAAGCGCAACCACTAGGGAGCACTATAGCCAATGAAGTTCTAAACATACTCAGATATAAAATATGTTGTAGATATGGCATACCCAAAGTTATCATAACGAATAATAGGACCTAATTTCAAAATGAAAGGCTCACATGGTTCTACGACACAAAATGCATCAAGAAAATTTTATTTTCGTCTTTCCATCTTCAAACAAATGACCAAGTGAGGGTGATCAATAGGATATTATAAGTTGGCACAAAAATGTATTCGAATGAGCTGCGAAAATTGTTATAAATTCATACAATAATTCTTTTTGTCTTATAATACTTGTTAGCAATCCGCGATAAATAAAACACCTTTTACTGGGGTATACAACATGAAAGAAGTTGTACCAGATGAAAATAGTATGCCCACGTACAACATCTTAACGTACAAGGAGGAAAGTAATTATGAAGCAAGGAGTGCCAAACTAGATATGATTGAGGAAAAAGTAGTTGAAACCCACCTTCACTCAGGGCACTATAAAAATATGATGTGAAACATATATAACTCTAGAGTTTATTTTAGAATTTTTTAAGTGGGGGATAAGTTTCTAATAAGAGTCTTCTTTCATACCAAAAATTAAAATCTCTTCAAGTTCACCCCAACTAGAAAGGGCCTTACAATTGAAGCCGAATTAAAGTCGAAACCATACAAATTGTTGTATGAAGAATGAAACTAAATTTGGCGCCCTTGGAACACCAAACATCTAAGTATATATTGTCCTTGTTATGCTTCATGTACTTGTCATTTGTTTATAACATATAAATGATTTATTAGACTTGGGATTTATTCTTCCCTACCTTGGCGGCACGATAAGTTTTTAAGAAGATATTCATCTTTAATAAAGATTTATTCTTGTATTTACACAAGTTTTAGTTTAATTTACATCACAACTATACAAAACATTTTACAAAACAACTAGAAACAACCAACATAGAGGATTTTTGTAAAGTAAATCCCATGATTTTATAAAATCTCACAAAATAAGCTAACAACGAAAGATAAGTCTAAGAAAATTCCAAAATTAGTCTTTCGCACACAAGGAATCTTCAACGCACCTCAAACAATAAATAATGGATAATTCTGAACATAATCTTCATCCTTTAGGGGAGCTTTGACCATCATCTAAAAAATGAACAAAAATTTAAAAGAAAAAAAAAAGCTAACTCTGAGACAATTCCATAAAATATGATCATCGACATTTTAAATAGTCCACATATCCATAAATTAAACAAAACTCGATATGATGATTCTTGAAATTACTCCTTAAGAAAAACAACAAGTATTGTCAGGTGACAACCTTAAATATACCATAAAATTTTGAAATAAAAAAAGCCTTAGATGAAACTTTCTCTTCAAGATGATTCACTGCCTCATTCTTGGCTACAACTTCAACTTTCAATAACCTTTCGACACCATATTATTTTGAAGCTCAACCCTCTATTTTTATTTGGGATCCATTTATGCTTGAAGGGTCGTGATCAGCTCTATATTATACTAAATTTCTCATTAAAGGCCTCTTGGTTGAACATCAGACATGAAGGTTGCATGATTCCGCGTATAAAAAACGATTTCACGTATAATAGAAAACTTCAAAGAGAAGTTGAATTCTATCGCTACCCCAAACTTAGTTTTCGTTTGACCTGATTCATAAGCGAAAGATGGCTTGAGAATTTTATTCTACTAACCAAAATAACAAATTGGCTCACAACCTTGGGAACATGCTCTTAAAAAAAGATGAATAGTATGAACGTACCAACAACAACTAGTCCATCATTCGACATCTTAAGGCTTATCCTAGTAGACACACATTTTGCAATAAACCGGAGGGATGAAAGACTCAGCTCTGGCTTGAGCATTTAGTTTTCAAAGATGTAACATTGGTCATTGGCTTTTGCACACCAAGGCTTGATCTATCTTCATAACTATAATTCTCAACAACAACAACAACAATCAATTCATCGGCATGTTACAGCTCTTCAACTTCCACAATTACAAATTCTAAGGCCTTGGGTCTCTCAGTCTCCACCACAAAGACACAATCATTATTTAACCCTCGAGCCATAATTGTGACCTTCAGCTTTGCTGGAGACATAAATGTCATATATTTTTTACTGTCATGATAAGTTTTCAAACTGAGTAATCACTAGTCTTCGACTTTTTGGCATTAGAGGATCATTCACCCACATCTCTCATATGTTTTGTACTAACAACCTACTCCAACAAATGATCAACGTTGACATCATTTAGAGTGAATATTTTATGCTTTGAGGTCAATCTTTGGTCTCAATCGTATATGAGAGCTTTCCATTTTTCATTACTAACCATAAATTCCTTCAGTGTTTGAGGTCCTCTACATTAATCACAACTCTTTTAGCAGGATCATGATGTACATCACTTATAAATATTAACCCATCATTTGTGCAAACAATCTTTTCTTTTATGATAGAAAATTTAGATCCACCATTCTTACTCTTAACTTGAAACTAGACTCACATGATTATTAACATGAGATTCATACTAAAATATTGTCCAATAATTTCTTTAGAAAAATAAATGATTGCTTCCGGATCAGGTAGATCGTGGGTTTTTCTACATTATTATTAGTCTCTTCTGGCACCTTTGACACTGAGGATTTACTAGCCGAAAATGCAGTATAAGCTCTCAATATATTGCATTTGGTAAGAGGATTAGTCACTTCTTACACCAATATAGACTTGAGATTGGGTTCATCCAGTTTTATTTTGTCATTAACAACCTTGGAGATCCAAATCCCAACATCAGAGGTCCTATCATACTTGGCAGATGATACTTCCATTTCTAGAGCTTTGGCTCTGATTTTTATGTATCTTTTATAACATCTAATCTCTTCTATCCTAAATTTCGCAACTTCAATAACCTCTACTTTAACCTTAGATGACTTCAAAGCCACTTTATAGGTTGGGGAACAACTGACTACACCCCTCTTTATTGACAAACCATCTCATCTTTCAGTTTTAAAGGTAAGATTAGCTTTGCAATTACTTTGCAGTAGGAGTCCATTCATCATCAACCTCAACATCTACTTGATTTAGGTGGACTAAATATTTAAAAATGATAGAAAATTTGAGTCATAGGCCACTGATAACAAATTATCAGATATAAGAAGGGATCGATAATAGTTAAGCCATTTAGCACCTACTATCCTTAGCCTAACATAATATTCTTTTGCATATGGTAGTCGCCATGTGAAAGCTCGCTCTGGATTTTTTTACATTACTTACAAAAGTCTAATAAAAGCTCAAAGCCATGTATAATAGAAGTATTACAATATAAAATTGAAAACAAGGTGGAGGGTTTAATTTTTTCAAAGTCCATGCCTGAGAGTAAATCCATTGTCTTCTTTTATCTCGGTCTTCCAGTTGCCCAAAACATATATAATTATGTTTTATAAATTTTATTGTAATCTGGAATGTCTTCCATGATCTTGGCATAATCACACATGGTAAAATAGATGTACAGATTGGCCATCTGCCCATCAATCGAATTTATAAATTGTTCACAACACTTAAGTTATTATACACCTTTTGGGAGATAATGTCGACTTTCATTAACACTCTACAAGTAATCAACATAAGTTGGCTGGGACATATATAAGTATCTTAAAAAACAATTAACAATTCTTGGCATAAACAAAACTAAAAACCCATATTTAGGATATACGTGATGAATACAAAAATATCTATGAGACTTTGATCGACATTGAGAAGTCGAACCTTTAAATTTTCCATAACCCCTCATTCTTCAATATTTATACTATTTTCGAACGTATTGATATATTTTTAATTGGTACATATCACACTTAAATTTTCAGCGCGACTGAACTAATTCCTCATATAATTTGTTTTGGGTGTCCTTATAACCTCAATCGACAATGTGAAAATATACGATTTAACAAGCATGGTTATATCAACACGAAAGACAATCTCAATATCTACAACTAGAATAATCGCAAGAGGAACAACATCTTCATCAACATTAACCTCTTTAGTGACCTTTGTCTTCCGATTTATCTTACGAGAAACATGAGTTAGTTATTTTATCCTATAAGTGATTAGGTGATGAATTTATGAATGGTGCGCTCGTGTTAGGATTATGATTGTCAAAATTACCACCTTCATAGTGAATCAAGGATTTTGTGCTTCTCTTTCTTGCTATTGTTTTTTCACATGAAGATCGCTGTAGATTTTTCTAAGAAGTAAAAAAACTCTAATACTCCAGGATTTAGAGACTACAGATTTTGGAGTTAAAAAAAATGTTAACATAGTAACACTAATGCAGAGAGAGAGAAAAAGAACAAATAAGGAGAAATACATTTAAATTATCAAGTGTTTGATTACTAACCCTCCAAATTTAAAATTATTGGCTCATATATCTATGTAGATTAGTGATGTCGATTCAAACATATGGAGGGAAGAGATATAAGTAGGCAAAATGCCCATACGTATATAATTTAACTCATTACATACAATTCTACCATGCGTCAACATGTTTGCTAACTCTCTAACAAATATTTAGGAAAATATGATTTTCATCCTTCTTTTTTGCAAACTTTCAGTTTCGGCCTATCATGTTGCATAACACATTGCTTCAGATATATTTTCTATGCACAACTACCAAGTATTAGCCATATGACATATAGGCTAAGATCTATATTATGCTTAAATTATGCTTAGTCTTTCCTTCGTACTTTGAAATGACTAGGGGGCGGGTCTCTTCTATTTGGAAGAAATATGAAGCAATCTCTTGCAAATCTAAAGTATTTACGAATTGGAAAATTTTCCAAGCACTCCAGCACCCCGCTACATATTAATTGTACTCTTTTTACTTTAAAAAGATAGATATTTTTCCTCGAAGAAGTTTTTATAGGTGAAGGGTTTTCAATGAGACATGAACATGTCAGCATGAACCAATTTGGAAACGACTCTGAGGTTTGTTCGACTAGAGGAAACTGAGTTCATCAAGTCTAGTACCAACATATCTCAATAATCTTATGATTTCATTCGGAAGTAGTCTATGGTACAATTTGGATTATAGTTAAAAGGCATGGGCATTTCGGCTTCAGACAACATACGTATGATTAATTTTAGACAATAGTGCAAAACAAAAATAGCAAAAGTCCAAGATACTACACAGATTTCAGTTATTTCTTGACATTTTCGCAAAGACTAAAGGGTGATGATAATGATGAAAATTATTGGATATAAGTATCTAACCTACTAGAAGATAGAGTCTATGAGACTGCAACTTGGAGATCAAGTTTGAATTCACAAGATATATAATTGTATAACAATGCGTCTGATAACACAATTGATCAGGTTTAATATAAATATCTAATACCTAGGCAAAATTTCTTCATTTACCATAACATATATTGTGTTACTATAAACATGAGATCACTCACATGAACAAAAGATCTTCTGATTTTTTTTATTATATTATTTTGGTCTTATTAAGAGATTTAGGTCATCTAACATGAATTTTCCACACCATATATATATATATATATATATATATATATATATATATATATATATATATATATATGGAATTAAATAAAAATATAATCTATAAAATATAAAGAACAAAAAAATGAAATTGAATTTGTTTTATAATAAAAAATTGTTTTGATGATCTCATAATATATATCTCTTAATACATGTATGTTACAACTAATACATCTTATTTTTCCTCTTTAAATTAAAGTATACAAGTTGTATCTCTAAGAATTTACGATTGTAATACCGAACAATCCCTTACAAACCTATATTATTTTCAAAACATATTTATTAAAAAATATATTAAATTAGAAATAGATTCATATGACATCAGATCTAACACTTACTCTAACAAGTAATATTGTTTTTTAATTTATAATATATTATATTGAGATGTTATATGCAAAAGAGATATAAAAAATATAATAATAATTAAAACAAATGGGTAACTATACATATATATATATATAACAATAAAAAAATATAATATCAAATAATAAAAAAACAAATTGATAAACAATTTCTATTATCTCATAACTATTACTTCACAATAACAATAAATATATATATAAATATATATATATATATATATAATACAACTCATCATTCGAATTTAAATTAAAGCATACAGATTGTTTGTCTTTGGAGTTTGCAAATTTAATTGACTTAAGATCTACTAGAAAATTAGTAAAATATTAGCTAGTTGATTATTCGATTTAATTAGTAACGACTTCTCCTAAAAAGAAAAATCTCTAAAGTAATTCGTGATATGTATACTTTCATGAAAGATTGGGTTGTATACATAAAATGGCTTGATGATTTGATATTTATTTTATTTATTGAGTTTTTGTACTTTAACTCATTTAATCATTATTTAAGATGCGTTCATTGTATCTTTTTTCATGGTCTTATATTTGTCTCCAAAGGCGGACAAAGAAACAACTAATTTATTTTTACTCATTTATGAGACAAGATTTTTTAAAAATAAATACACAATATCCATTAATTAAATTTATGTAAACAAATGGTTTACCCGGTCATCATTCGAAATAACCAATGATCTTAGTTTGGTCTCTACGTTCATACATAATGCTCTTTCATGGTGCATTTATTTATTTATTTTAAAATATGAACAACTATATTCTAATGACTATCGCACGAGTATTTAAGAACTTATCGAGAACATGACGTCGGGAAGTGAATGGTAAGGTAGTTAACTTTTGAAATAAAACTCTGATATATGATAAGGTTTGATAATATCTTTTCTTATTAAGTAAGATTCTAATGTTTGGATCTATCGGATCTTTACGACTTTGACATTAATTATGTTAATTAATTTAAAGATGTTAAGATATACTCTTTAGTATTGTAGTCCATTAGTTATCTGGTCCACTATTAATTAGGTTATTATTCTTTCACAATGAAATAGTCTTTCAAACAATATTAGTAAATGCATAGATATTATAGTGAGAAATTAACAAATATAGGACAACTTAGACACTCATAAGAACATATGACCATAATTAATATCATATATTTGATATACTCTTTCATTATGAGCCGGTTTTTCAAACAATCAATAATACCAACGAGAGTAATTTTGACAATGTAAATCTAATAATAAAAATTGTTGATTTACTAAGAAAAAATATATGAGGTATTATCTAGTCACTATAATATAAAGCGTACATCTCATCAACCATGAAACAAAAATGAATCACGTATAGTAAATTGTGAAGATACTCGATGATAACCGAGAAAATCATACATTAAATGGTTTTAAAAGTAGAAACAAATATTTTACATTTGATGACGAGAATATACAAAGCATGATACAAAAAAAATTTAGCCCCTCCAAATTTTATTTAACATGACTAAGATTTCATACGTCTGAATAAATTAAAGATAAAACATAATATGTTTATTTATTGTCACTATTATGAAAATAATTTCCATCATGATTAAAAATCTCACATTCTAAGGATGATAAATTGATAGGAACATATATCATTTTTAAAGTAAAAAATGTTCCATACGTCGGTAGGATGAAAGATTAATGACAGAAAATATAACATGTGATGGTTGTTGGGTAAATATAATAAAATTCATCATGATGTTTTTGGACTCCAATTGTTTTTGTAGTGCTTCATTAACGCACAACGGAATGAGAAACATAACAAACATAATTAGGACTAAAATTGTTAATAAAAATTGAATTAATTTTTTTTTTTTTTTTTCATAAAATGAACAAAATCTAAATATAAAAAATACGGATCAATCCTCCCTATGTTATTTTGTGAACCATCAACAAAAATAACACTAGATGATATTGTATTATAATAAACAAACGAGAGAACAAATGTTTACTATCACATATATCATGTGAAATATCATAACCATGTAATTATGACCTATGCAATGTTAGACGATATCGATTTTATTTTATTACATTGATCTTCGTAATATATAAAAATACCAAAATTTAATTGCAAAGAATAAACAAATCTGGTAGTATAAAAATTATATGTATTTTTCATTACATTTTTCTTTTGTATATTTACATATCATGGTTATGTTTTTATATCGTTTTCGCACAAAATATAAATATATAAAAAGCATTCGAGTAAAAATATTTTATATTTTACCATACATCATAATATATACATACTAATAACATCTCTAAAATAAAGGGTGAGGACCAACCTCAATCGGGTAGGACTAGGTTCGGATTTTTAGTTTGTCCGACCCGTTTCGGCCCAAAAATTATAAAAATATATAAAAATTAATATTTTTTTATATATAATAACAATAATATATATGAAAAATAAATTAATATATTTAAAATAAATTAAAAAATATTAAAATTAATGTCCGCGGGTCGGGCCGGGTTAACCGACGGACATGAACGGACGTGCTCGGTTGAAAACATAAACCGGAAACAGGTCGGACGATTCAAATGTCCAAGCAGGTTCGGGCGGGCCAGCCCAAACCCGGCCCGCGTACGGCCCATTCCTAATCATATCTGAGATTGGTTTTGAGATTTTAAGCGTGTATAGGTCTAACCCTCACTCTTTAACCCAATGATTGTTGTATATCTTTGTATGTAGAGCTTAAGAAGCTAAACAGAAAGAAAGTACATGGTGGACCAGATACTCAGCTTCCAAATGCATCTGTCCCATTCTGTAACTCTAAGGACTTATATGCTTCAGGAATTAAGGCCTCAGGCCTATAACCTTAACAGAAGAATTTACTGTGTGTAACTAAGGATTCGCCTCGTCGGTTGATTCCAAACTCTTGGTTTCAATTAATAGTAATAAAATGCATGTTCGTCTTCTTAGAATGAGTCATCGATGGTATCTTCAAATACATAGTATGCATACAATTCCAAAATCAAACAAACTTTAACCCAAAACAAACAGCAGTTGTCCCTATGAAAAAGAATTAAAATGAAAATAAGTATTTTATGAACAGCAAGTAAACATCAGTCTTGAGGTCTCTCTCGTTTGAGATATTGGTACATGCTCTAAAAGAGCCTTGTCTGCTGTGGATTTCCACTTCGCATCATTGAACTGAATTCTTCGTAGTTAATTTTACCATCCTGTAAAAGTTTTCAAAATGAATGAGAAACGCATAGAAGCTAAGAAGTAAAATATTTGGATGGGTAAAAAGAATGACTTACATCGTCTGCGTCAACTTCAGATATAATCTCCCTGATTGTTGCCTCATCACCCATTCCATATTCTTTCAGTGCTGTTTTCAGCTCATCTCTTGTAATAAACCTGCAAAAGTTGCAATATTATTCATATCGTCCTATTGTATAATAAAAACTTCTTGAGGACCAGATTGAGAGTCTTAACATTGTAGAATTATAGGCCTTATCCGAATCGGGATTGGCTTCTAACTTCTAGAAAAGGCGAACTATGCGTTTGAGAAATAACCAAAGACTTACCCACTGCCATCCTTATCGAAATGTTGGAAAGCTTTGTAGAGGTCTTCATTGCTTTCCAGCCTGTGTCTGTGCATTGTTGCAGTGATGAATTCGATATAGTCAATTGATCCATTTCCATCCACGTCGGCCTGAATGCACAATATAGAAGTGTCTTTTAAATTCCACGCCGTTTTATATACGAAACAAAAGGTAGACTAAATAGTATATTACAGCTTCCATGAGCTGCTTCACTTCAGATTCCGAAAGCTTTGATCCTAGACGGGTCAATCCATCTTTAAGTTCTTCAAATGTGATTGTGCCGCTATTGTCAGTATCCATATTTGCAAACATGGATTTCAGCCCTTGAATTTCTTCCTTAGAAAGATTTTCAGCAATCACCTATCAAGTGTTTCAAAAATGAGCAACGTGTATAATGTGATTCAACAGCTAAGAACAAACACACTAACGTAAATTCTTGGTCTTACCTTTAGTGCAAGTTTCTTGAGTTTGTTCATAGCTCTAAATTGCTTCATCCTTGAAAGAACAGCACTATCGATTGGCGTGTCCGATGCTTCTCCACCTTTTATCCATGCGTGCTCTGCATAAAGGAAATAATTCAACTTAAAAAGAACTTTTGCAAGTATCATATTTCAATATATAAGTTTCTATATGGGCAATCCTTATGGCTATGTTATCTGACCACAAGCCGAAGGCTGGAGTATTTTGTCTGCCTTTATGATTATGAAATGCAATATGTAAAGTGAAACGAAGAAGAATGGCTAAGGAATTGTTGTATCACATTAACTGACATGGCTCGAGAACATTCAAGAGACCTTTTCACCAGTTTTCATGATCCTCGTGTCAGTTGTGACTTACCAAGAACTTTAGCAGCAGTAATACGAGTTTTTGGGTCCGGATCCAGCATTCGACGAACCAAATCCTTGGCACTGCTCGAAATAGTTGGCCAAGGACTGCTTTCGAAATCAATAGTTCCTTCCAGTATAGCATCAAATATCCCTTTCTCCGTTTCTGTCATCGTTATTTTATTCAGTAAGTTAGAGAGACAGAGTGAGAAGCGAAATAATTAAGTAGGTAACATTAAATTGTTCTGAGGATCATATATATGTTACCAGCCCAAAACGGAGGAACACCACTGAGTAAAATATACAACATAATTCCTGCACTCCAGATGTCGATTTCTTTCCCATATTTCCGCCGTAAAACTTCAGGAGCAACATAATAGGCACTTCCAACTATATCCCTGTATACTTTGCCTGTAAAGTGATCACACAGAGTTTAATTGTTCTGCAACAATTTACAATCAAATTTGCTACAGAAAAATCACAAGGCAAATGGGGTAAAGCATGAACAAGACTATAAACTAATGAAACCCAAGTTATAACAATTCGCAGAATGCTCATAAATATGTATCTGCTAAAGCAAAGTGAAATGAACTCTTTCCATTGGACACAAGAACTTCTTTAAGATACAGAAATTCCTTTGTTAAAAAACTAGTCCCAAACTCTGAAATTTCTAAGAGGGTTAGCTGCAGAAATTCAACCATGATGGTTGCACCTACAACAGCATTCTTGGTAGCCTAAAAATGTCTTCTTCTGTTCTCAATAATTATCAAAGTTCAAATGTAAACATGCCAAATCCAAATTGTTATCCTTTAATGAGTTGCTCACCAGCTATCAGAATCAAGATTCCTAACTCAAAGCCATTTATAATAAGGTACTTACGAACAATTTAGGTGCACGGAGGATTAGAGCTTAAATTAGCTTAATAAACACATATTTCCGTGGTAAGTCAATTTCATATTACTTAAACTCACTTCTCCAAAAACTAAAATCTCCTAACAGTCAACCAAATCACAGTATAAAACAAGCAACAATTACTAGATACATCCAAGATTTATTTCTAATATCAATATGAAACAAACTCAACGATTCAAAGATAGCCAACACAATAAAGATATAACAAAACTGACCCTCTTCGATGAAGACGGACAATCCGAAATCGGTTGCTTTAAGATCCGCATTCTCATCCTTAGTAGCCAACAAGAAATTTTCAGGCTTCAAGTCTCTATGCATCACACCCATAAAATGACATATATGCACAACATTAACAATAGCTCTACACACAGAAGCAGCAGCTTTTTCGCTATAAGACCCCTTGGTAATAATCCGATCGAAAAGCTCACCACCGGCACACAACTCCATGATTAGATTCACAGATTTATCATCCTCAAAGGCGCCTTTGAACTCGACAATGTTAGGCTGCCCACTTAAATGCTGCATTATCTCAATCTCTCTCTTCATATCCTCCCTATCAGCCCTAGTGATCAGCTTCCTCTTGGAAATCGACTTACAAGCATACGGTTTTCCGGTAGCATTCTCAGTACAAAAAAAAGTAACCCCGAATTGCCCTCTACCCAATTCCTTTCCTAGTGTGTACAACGATTTAACATCTTCAAGGGGTTTACCTAGTATCGTGTTTGACTTGTGAGCCGCCGTCGAGGAATGAGAGTTGACCGACGTCCCTACTTTCTTATGAGCCGACGACGGTGTCCCGGAGGATTGTTTGTCCGAAGATCGGTTAGTATGAGCTGAGGATTTGTTTGTGCCGCCGCCGGTGCCGGTGGATCTGGTTTGTCCACTGCTCTTAGAGTCGCGGGTTTTGGATTGACGATGACCCATTTCGTGGAGATTAAGATATGGGTGTTACAAGTAAAACCCAGATTCAGAAATCGAGAAAAAACGAAGATTTTCTTCGGGTTTTGAATGAAATTGGAAGAGAAAAAACAGAAATGGAGAAAGTTTAAAGAGAAAACGTGTATGAGAAATGTCAAATAAAACTGGAGAGATTATAAAAAAGGATGCAATTAAGTGATCTTAGTCAACTGTTGTTGTTTATTACAGAGACAGAAACGAAACCTTCCAAAAAGAAGAACATTCTAAGTAGGAGCTACAGCTACAAAACGAAGCCGTCGTCGGTTTTTAGTTTAACACTCTTAAAATTCTCGTGCTTGTCCAAACATATTCGTAGCTCTCCATTTTTGAAAATTGCTCTACCAAATCTCAAATAGATTGGTTTTTAATAATTGAAGGAAAGGAGACTCATAAAAATTTACTTTCGTATAAAAGTCATCGTACGACTGTAACTAATTTAAATTAGAAGTTAATAAAATATCGCATCGTTTACTAAAAAGTACGGATATTTTTACAAAGAGATTAATGAATTTCACCTCTGTATAAAAAGAATCGTATGGATTTAATTAATATAAATAAAACATGATACTCATATAAAACAAAACTTAGGATTATTATTTTTCCATCTACTTTATTTTTTTAAAAAAAATATTACTAATTTTTTTTTATCTTCAATTTATGTTTTTAGGACATGTACACTATTTCTATTTTTAAGAAACACATCATTTCATCAATTTACACCAAATATATATCTTATAACTTTTAAAATTAAATCCAAACTTTTAAAAAAATTAAATTTTAAAAAATATTCATAACTTAATGAAAGAGAAAATTACACAAACCAAAGATTCAACACCGGGAAAATCACCCAAATAACCAACAAAGTAATATAATCTTGTATTTTAGTTGTACATTCATCAGACATCGAAATTCCGTTTTAAAAAAACTAAAATTAAAAATCTCAGTTTTGCAGATTCAGTTCCGAGATATCCACTCGGATTTAACTATTTTTTACAAGAAAACAACTAATTCTGAGGCAGTCACCTAGAATTACATACTTTAAAAAAAATAACGCATGCTTATGTGTTGTCATCTCCTAATCATGTGTTGTTTTTTTAAAAAACCATGTAATTCCGAGATCCAAACTCAGAATCACATATAATATTTAAAAAAAAAATCGATTTAAAAAAAAGTTCATAAAAATCAATTTTATAAACCTTCAAAAGATGTTTGGAATCGATTTTATGGAATGAATTTTGGCTCGACCCACTTGTGTCTTTCTAGTATAGGGAGATAAAGGTGTTTTATGTTTTAGATTGTGCAGGTTTGTGCATTATTCCTCAAGATTCGGTTCTTTCATTTGATGTTGAATATGCTGGCAAATCATGATATACCGTCTTGTAAAGATAAATAAACCTTGGTTCTTCTCGTTTAATGTTTTCGTTAATAAGAATCATGTTTGGATATTTTACTATCATATCTAATGAAAATTAGTTAACAAAATATACAGATGAATAATTTAATATAAGAAAAACATTCATTTTTAAGTGATACAAATTACGAAATTTTGGTAGGTTGATGTAGCAATGTTTTTCTTTCGGTGGGAACCTGCAGCCGCTACTCAACGAGCGCACAGGAGAAACCCCCAACTTGACGCAGTAGCCTGCAAACCAACGCCAGAAGGTAAATCACACAAGGTGACAGGCTCAGCCAAGAAAGCGTTTGTAGAAGGACTCAAACTCATGACCTATGGTCACAAACATGTCTTACTCCACCAACTCGGCTACCTCTTTGGGGGCAAATGTAGCAATGTGTGTTTATGATTTAGAGGAGTATTAGGTGGTTGGTAATTATAGTAGAAAAAAATTGAGTGTTTTGGTGGTGGTTGGAAGAATAAATAGAAAAGGTAAACATGAGTGGTTGCGGGAAAAAAAGTTAAAAATAGAGATAAATATGAATGTTTTGGTGACAAATTAAAAAAAATAGTAAAATAAGATTTTTTTTTGCAAAGAAAATAACAAGGTGGTGTTTTTTCGAAAAATTAAAAAAAATAATAGTACCTATCGAAAAAATAATTCATGGTATGATATTCTTAAATTTGTTAAGTTTTCACCGTTTATGTTCTCTGCTAAAACTTAAAATTTTATATAGAAGGTTTCGAAGCTTTTATGTTTCTGAAGATTTTATTTTGTTTTACTTTAAAATGATAGAATAAAAATAAATGGATTATATAATAAAGTTAAACTTCTACAGGTAGTGCTAAATAAGTAGTAAAAAAAGTTTATGATGTTAAATGATTTCTCTTTGATCTATTATTTCAGTTAGAACTAGATAGATTATCGGCGTGTTGTGCGGATTATACAAAATATAATAAATAGGATAAAAGAATATTAAAATATTAAATTATACAATTGATAATTTAAAAATAAAATTTAATAATATATTAAAAAATAAAGTTGAGGTGGTGGGTGTTTGTGAGGTCATATTGTTTGTGTGGGCTACTCTCTCTTGGTCATCTAGATCTTATCTGTATTTCTTACTCTCCTTCGAAAAATGTTTTCGTATTGGTTCTGATACCACTGAGTTAGGTAATGGTATAAGACTGAGCTTTCCAGAGGTCGATCCGGATCGACACACTTTGCCGTCACGAATACTGTTTCTGGTCTCCAGTTCAATATACAAAATCAAGCGGAATCTTGAGACCGATACCAGCAGTTCCGATGATCCTTTCAATTTCAGACTTAGAATCATTATGTTATACTCAAGCTAGTTGGACCACGGGAGGCTGCTCCAGCCATATATGGGTCCACTTTTTAGCTTCTGTTGTATAACACGATGACCCTAGGTAAGAACTTCAAAGGTTCGGAACCCCAGGATCTAAAGAACACATATTTTTTAAGAAGAAGGAGGAGAATCCATACAGAAAGATTAAGAACTTTGAGAGAGAAGCACTAGAATTTAGAAGAAAGACATTTTTATTGAAAATAGTAGAGATGTTTTTGTGATTGTGATCCTTACAGAGTGTAGGCTGCCTCTTTATATAGAGAGGAGCTTACTAGGGTGAGATCACAATTCTTGTCCTTATTTTCTATGTTACAGACACTTAAACAAAGGAAGAGCCACCTGGCGTCTTCTTACAAAAACAGACATGCAGAATATTACAAAATTACATGCATAAAAGACAAACTTATAGTGGGCCCCTTTTATTTTTGTTGACTTGTGACTTTGTAAAAGTCCTTATCAGGCCCACTCAAATCTACTAGGCCCAGGGTTGTCTTTATAGGAGAAGTCCATTGGGCTTGGGCCTTGGATATTTCTGTCTTTCTCCAATTCTTCAAGTTGAGCCTCTATTGCTTCGAGTAGGTCATTGTCCTTGATGTCCATGATTGATGGGCTGAATTTTCTTTCTTTTGTTAGGTTTGTCCTCTCCAAATGTAAGATAGGATCCGGTTCCGATTTCTTTCGTTCTGCCCGGTCTACTTCCATTGTGCTGCCAATGGATTCTTCACTGTCCTTGTTGTTTGATTCGTTAGTGAAGATAGGGAACGTGCGAGTGTCATGCATGGGCCCAAGGGATGTATGTTCAATGTGTAGTTCTTCAATAAACCCATTGTTACGTACCAACATATCTTTTTGAAGATGTCGAGTTAGGCATTTACAAGTGTCTAACATGGTTATTCGAGGAAAAGCACACCACATGTTAGTGTCATTTTTAGACCATAACTGATTGGTTTCCGGGTGATGGAAGTATGGTCGATGGAATCCATAAATGACTGCTAACCTTCTTGGAGGATCATCGGGTTCTTGACAATGTTGTGCATCAATTGTCCTGACTTCTTTGAGCTCATCTATCCACCATTGTATTGGGTTAAACCATTCTAAGAATGTCTAGAGAAGATCATTGGAGCGAGATGGCGTCTGAAGATTCTTTAACATAGGTTCCACCTCAAAAGCTATTGGTGCGTAGTACATTATTGTGAGGCACCACAGATACCATAGTTGAGACGGGAAAAGCCTCTTATCCGGAGTAAACCGGTCGATAGTAAGGTAAGGATGTTCTGGAAAAAACGTGCTTTCTCGTGGAAAGTACCTGGTATCTTTGAATGTCCTCATCATCCAATAAAATAGGTGATTTTTAGCGTAGTACTGACAATGAAATGCAGTTTTGATTGTAACTTCCGGTGGAAATTCCTTTTTAATAGATGCTTGAGGCGGTCTCTGTTGTGGAACAGGCCGGACCATGAAGATTAGTGGGAACTTCCGAGCTGAAGTGATAAGCTGTACTGCTGGTGGAGGTCGAGACAGAAGATCTGGGATCAAGTTGCGTTCCCCTTTTATATGTTGTACTTCAAAATCGTATTTTGAGAACCAAACTTTTAGTCTGAGGAGCTGTTTCTCAGGGAGCGATTTGTTACGAAATTCAAGAACTTTTGGGAAGGAGGAATTATCGAGCTGCACCAAAAAATGATAGCCAAGTAGATGAAACTCGAATTTCTTGATTCCGTATTTGACGGCTAGGGTTTCTTTGTAAACGGTATGATAGTGTTTTCAGCGTCTTTGAATTGTCCACTCACATGTCCACAAAAGTGTCTTTTGCCTTCAATTTCTTCGAGCAAAATAGCCCCCCAATATTCGTCACTCGCATCTGTCTGCAAAATCCTTTTACCTTATCCAGGAAATTTAAGGGAGGAGGATTTTGTGTTACCTCTTTTAAATTTTTGACCGCTGTTGTCTGCGCTGGACCCCAAGGTGGTGCTGTCTTCCTCAGCATTTTTGATAACTGGCTTGTATCTCGGGAGGCGTGCGGTAGAAAGTCTTTTAGGTAGTTGACGATGCCCATGAACTGCTGTATCTGTTTTGTTGTTAGGTTTTTGTCTGGAAACTTTAGAAGTTCTTGAGCGATGTGTGGCCCTGGTTGGTATTTTCCGTGGGAAAACTGCATGCCTAGGAAGTCTATGCTAGTTCTTCCTAGTTGGCTTTTCCTTTCAGATAGCATAATCTCATACTCCTACACAATTGACTGGAATTGGCCAAGCAAAACCTGCTGTTCTTTCTCGTTTTTTGAGAATAATAGTATATCGTCTATGTATACCAAAGCATGATGTAGTATGGGATGGAAATTTTTTGTCATGGTACTCTGGAAGATGGAAGGAGCCACTTTGAGTCCAAAAGGCATAACGGTCCATTGGTAATGAGCATTAGGGATGCAGAATGCTGTCTTGGATCTCTCGCTTGGATCTATCCCTACTTGCCAGAATCCTGCCTTTAGGTCGAATTTGGAGAAGACATGGGCTTCTTTGAGATGGATGAATAAAGTGTTTATTTTAGGTAACGAAAACTTGTCATCTCTTAGAAAGTGATTAAGAGGCTTATAGTCGATGACGAGCCTCTTTTTTCCCCTGGCCTTCTCGGAGCGTTTTTCAACATAAAAAGCTTGACAGGCCCATTCTGATGTAGTGGGCTCAATAAGTCCTTGTTGCAGAAGCTCTTGGCATTCTTTTGTGCGAGGACTAAATCAGATGGAGGCATACCCGGATGCGTAGCCTTGGTCGGATTTAGGTCTTCATTAAGCTTGAATGGCACATGGATAAAAAAGTCTTTGATCTTCCATAACGGGTTAGGATGTTGGAAATCTGCATGGGAGTCTGTGCATAGTAGAAGAAGCTTTGTCTTGATATACGTCAAAACCAACCAATATATCTTTTCGTGGAAGGTTTGTCCCCAAAACTTTTGTCCAAATGATGCAGTCAGGGAAGAACTGGATCCCAATTGGGTTTCTCGTGATTAACTCAGTTTTAAAAACCTCTCCGTCGGCTGCTCGGAAGTATTCTGTATGGTTAACCCAACATTCTGAAGGGAGGATGGCTGGATTCATCATGCTCTTATATGCCCCGTTATCCAATAACCCAATAACGGATATTGGTTTATCATATTTAGAAGGAAGAATATGAATCTGTACCAGTGGAACTGCAGTCGTTGGTTGAGCCGAGCAAGCTTGGGCAGTATAAATAGGAATCTCGGTGTCACTTATTCCTTAGTCATCATCGTAAGAATCTTCTTCTGAGATTGAGTCCTCTGAGACATTTAGGGCAAATACTGTTTCCTCATTTGTTTCTTCTTGTTCTGAGAAGAGAGACTCGACGTCTGCGTCTCCTATTGGGAAACTGTTTTGTACTTGTTGTAACATTCAGGCCGCTTTTTCTGGTTTGTTCGGACAATTTTTTGAAAAATGTCCTTTTTGTCCACATACAAAACACCTATCTTATTTTTCTGAGGATCTTCTGAAATTTTTCTTCCGGAAGAATTTGAAAGGTCTCTTATACCTCTTAGTTTTCTGAAATTTCTTCTTAAATTTTTTGAAGTGCGGCTTTTTCTTCGTAGAGCACGTGCACTCCTTCTTGTCTTTACATTTGATCTCCAGGTAAGGCTTTCGACACGCCTTAGTGAGTAATTTCTTATTATTCATCATTGACTTAAAAAGCCTTTGTTGGTCGCACAGTTTCTCGATCACCGAAAGAGTTAGTTGGTGATTTCTCCTAAGGTGATTATGGCCACTTATCTTCCTATTGTTGCAATAGTTCTCTGTAGGTCTGGTTGAACTTCTTTAGGAAGAGATGCGATATACGTGTGCCTCAAATTGGGGTCATTATATCCGTTGAGCATATAATACCTTTTGGACATCCTCTGGTAGTGATACTCAAGATCTTTGGCCTCTAATGAACAACATTTCATTTCAAAATATTCTTGTCGGGCCTTCCTATCTATCAGAGAATAGTCTCCGATAAATTCTTGATGTATGGTTCCCAGAATGCTTGAGGCCTCTTGTACTTGGTAGAACTGTAACTGCCGGTAGTCACCCAAAGTATGAAACCATTCCCTAAGGGATCCCGTCATGCGGGAGGCAAACTCTCTCAGGACATCTGACAGTTCGACACCATTCCTGGTCATTTGAAGATCAATCCATGCTCCAAACTCATGTAGCCTTGTTCTCCATTGGTGCGGAGGAATGTCATCAAAAGTGAACCAAGGACCCCCTGTTGGTTTGAGGGGCTCCTTTTTAGATGTCAGAGGAACTGTTTCTTCTTCTATTTCTTCTGTGTCCTCAGCCCGGGCATCTGATTCTACGGAATTGGCCATAAGTAGGTTGGTAATATCAGCCATTTCAAATTCCGGTTCTTCACTTTCTGTGAGATCACCATCAGTGGATGTAGAGTTTTCCTTCCAGTATGGGACTTGGAAAACCATAGTTTGGGGTAGATCTTCAATTTTTTCTTTTCCCTTCTACTCTTTCTTTAGCACGGGCTTTGGAGTAGGCCTTAATATATCATGAGTCATCTTAAACTGGCTCGAGTAGTCGGGTAGTTGAGGAAAGAAAGATGGACTCGTTTCTCTCGGTATATGTACCGGATTAGTATACGTAGGGAAGGGCATAGGTGACATCAGCATGTCAGGTTCGATCATAGCAATTTCTACTTTCAATTTTTTGATTTCTGCTTCCTTTTGGTCAAACTCCCGTCCCGTCTTCTTCTGTAATATCATGCTTCTTAGGTCCTTATCTAGCTGAGCAATTTGTGAACGTAATTTTTGGTGTAGTTGTTGAATTTGGCGGTTCAACTCTCCAAAATTACGCTCTACTTGCTTATTTTGGGAAAGGACCTCTTCTACCTTATTGTCTATCTTGTGTAGAACCATATTCTGAGCAATGGCGTTGTTCGTATGCCAATTTAGGACAGCTTCCTGCTGGCTCAGTTCTTCCATCTTTCCACTTGGCAATATCGAGGAAGGTTGTACGTACGGCTTGGATACCACCTTAGTTTGTGCGTCCACATGTTTTTCTAGCTTTGGAAACTCATCTACGTATGATGTTGATCTAGGTGAAAACATCATACAGGAATGGATAGGATCATCCTCTTCTGGCCTTTTCATGTCTTGGGGATCTAAGGTCCTTTCTTCATCTTCATCTGAATCGTCATCAGAATCGGAGTCCTCCATCCAGCATGTACATCCTTCATCACACATAGAGGGATCAGCATCCCAAATGAAGTGGTCGTCTATCTTGTCAGTATAAGAATGTGATCCGTCTGGGTGAAAACGAGCAATGGGTATATGTTTCTCTCTTGGCTTGTAAACAAGGTACACCATATTAGAGTGGAAGATTGGAACTTTCGCCCCTTCTTCATCTTCAAGTTTATAAACTGTTTTTACTGTTCCATTGTCCTGTCTGAGAAAAGTAGGGTCCGCCGCTCTGAGGAGATGTGTTTCTGTTTGAGTTTTCTCATAATTCGTGATCCATTCCAATAGCATAAGCTTCTGAAGTTCCTCATTCGGGATCTGTCTTGTAATCTGGACGATAGTCGGGATTTGCTCATCATTGTTTGCTAGCACCAAGAGAGCATTAGAAGATTCTTGTTTTGATGGCAGATCCATAGCATGGTCTTGTAAACGGTAGACAATCTGGTGGTGTAAAGTGGCCGACATAGAAGATCCCTTTTGCTCGGCTCCTATAATCTGCACCTGAACCTTCAAGAAGGTAGCGAGATTTGGATCTCGAAGCGACAGATTGAAATTGGGGAAGAACGTCAGAACTGCACTTCCAGCATGAAGAGTCGTAAGTATCGTGCCTATGACCGCGTGCTGGTACTGTAAGAATCTTGTGTCCAATAAAGCGAGTCTTGCCGTAACCGGTAACCCTTTCCTCCCATGGTGTGTTAGGACTACCCGGACAGCTCCGAGGTGGAGGTGTGTGTATCCTTCTTCTTTCCACCGGGTTATGAATTCTTCTGGTATCTCCATGGTGACATATTGTTCTGCCGTAGTTGCATGCAGAACACACTGGTCCAGTCTAGAAGACTGAACATATTCTTTAAGTAGAGGTCTTTTAGTACTGATCAGAGTTCGGATATTTTTTGCCAAAGATCCTCTTTTCCGGTAAAGGTTATAAGGGCTTACCAAGGGTAATGAAGATTCATTAACCTGGGCGTTTTCTGGTACATGGGTGTATTCTATCAGGTTTTCTATTTTAGAGGTCTGTGTTTTAGTACAAGATGATGGTAAGGTCAGGGTTGAAGAAAGCTGGAGAAGTTCGTTTGAGGTGGTGGGTGTTTGTGAGGTCATATTGTTTGTGTGGGCTACTCTCTCTTGGTCACCTAGATCTTATCTGTATTTCGGTTTAAGATTAATTCTCATATCCTTAAAAATAAATAGATGTAATTAGAATATAATTTTATAATTTCAAATTTATTATTACAAATTATTTATAATCTAAAATTTATTATTACAAAAATACAAATTTTATTTTTATCTCAAACTTATTAAATATCTCAGCTTGATAACAGTTTCTCTAACCAATACATGAAATCAACTTGATAATTGTTTCTCTAACAAATGTCTTAGTTAGAGATTTGGTTGTATGTTTGCTTCATCTACAGAAGATAAAATCTGCAGAGCTTCTTTAAGATTCATTTTGCACAATTTCTTTAACATCCATTCATATTGATAATGTAACATAACCATTAAATAGTTGAAACGTAAAATACAATTCTAACCTTTATCTGAACATTTTGCCCCAAAAAACACAGAGTATGTCATTTTATAGAATCGGAAAATAAAACAATGAAGATTCCTTATCTAATTTCATTTCCCACTTTGAAACCCACTTTTTCAAACGGATGTTGATCTTGAAACTTGTTCAAAAAACCTCGCAAAACAAAACAACATCAATATCTAAAACATGAAGCATTTGATCCTACTATACAACATGAACATGGCCTAAAACATACCTATCCTAGAGGTTACTAAAAATTGTCTGCCCTAAATTGGCTACTAACCTTATTAAGTAGAAATTAAATACATAACAGGTACTTCGCTTAATCAGATCATAAACTTCGCTTAATCAGATCATAAGGCACATAATCTCTGAAAAGAGAACTTAACAATTTACAAACTAAAACCCTTTAAAACTCTAGGAAACGATTTAGATACCTTAACCAATAATTGAAATCACCATTTCTCATACATGATTACTATAACTTTTATTATATAACTTTTATTCGCGCTTAATATTCAAAACTCTCATTCCATAATTATATATAACAACAAAAAACATCGGTGATTGAAAATTTTATAACCAAGAGACAAACAAAGAGATTCCATGAACAAAATATTTCAAGAACTTATGTTTCTTAATTATTATTGTTTGACTTGACCACTGAATGATCGCTCCGAATGCAAAGGATCAATCTCAAGTTGAAATTTATCAGATTTAACTACCAGTTTTGTGCTTAGTCCATCTTTACCTCGTAAACATAATTCAGTTTCATACTTGTTTGATTGTTGATTTGAAACTCTAATGTTATAGGACCAAATAGAGAAAAATTGAGTTTGAGATCGAGAATTCTAAGCTTACCTTGATAGATATAGAGTGGAGAAGATTTGATATGGAGTTGAAACGAACCACCACTGTCACCAGCTAGATCGATTGCCATACATGGACACTAAAAACAAAAAAAAAGCAAAATAAAAGTTGAGAATATACAAAAAGATTTATTGATGCCGCAAAAGAAAAATTAAATATAATAAAATGATTAATAAGTTAAAAATTAAAATGAATAAAATAGGATTATATATATATATATGAATATAATTTTAGATATTACAAAATATTATATTATCTTTAATTTTCATATATTCTAAATTTCATAATATATAACTTACTATATAATTATATATTATAAAGTATATCATTAATAAATATAAAATAAATAATATATATAAATTTTCTTTTTACTCATATGGAAATCAAATAGTTTAAAATAAAATGATATAGTATCATGAACAAATAAAAAATCTTTTAAAAAAACATTAGAAAAATATATTTTCCATTAACTATTATATGTTTTTCTAAATTTATTTTATTGTTAAAAATATCTTTCTTATTTGGTAAGAATATAATATGCAATTAATAGATTTTTTTTTATTAAAAATTATTTTTATTACTAAAATAAATTTAAAATTTTCAAAATTAAACTTATAAAAACCTTAATTAGACCTTATAACAATTATAATAATAAATAAAAATAGATAAAAATACTTGATGGGTGATCTTAATAGCTCAAGTCTTATCCAATTTGTTTTGCTTCTGTAAAACAAAAATTAAATGAAGATATTTTTTTAAGATGATTCTAAAATTTTAGTAAGTTTTAGTAAGGATATCGTACCACTAAAACCTTGTTTTGTCACCAATTCCCATCGAACAAATCCTGTTGACAATCTTTTAAATTCTGGCTAACCAAAAAAATCGAAGTATTAAAATCTAATCTAGAGAGAATGAAAGGTAAAGAAAACAATTAAAACTCAATTAAATAAACAAACATTGAGAGAAAGTAAAAAAAGTAAGAAACCATAAAAATCTACAAACCCATAAAAAATCCATAAAATAAAAACAAATGACTAATTTTATTTTTTAAACAACAAAAATATAGTAGATTGAGATAAAGTAAAAAAAATGAAAAATCTAAAATTATCGAAGAAATCTGTAATATAAACTAAATCACCTACAAAATCATCTTGCACGTGGTAATAAATCACCTACAAAATCATCTTGCACGTGGTAAAAATAGAAGATATATATAATATCTAAACCTAGAACAGATCTTGCACGTGGTAATAAATCACCTACAAAATCATCTTGCACGTGGTAAAAATAGAAGATATATATAATATCTAAACCTAGAACAGAATTGATAGAGAGAGGGTTAGAAGATTCTAACTAAAATAGAACTGGTAAAGAGAAAAGTAAACGGATTTAGGAATCGGTAGAAAACAAATGGGAGGATTTAGTAGAAGAAAATGACACATACAGTATTTATTGTGGTATCGCGGCTTATATTTTCGATGTGTCGTCTGTTAAAGATATGATTTAATGTCGGCTTGACACGTAGCTAATTCTATTTAGTTAAATGAAAATATTAAACCCAGTAAATAGTGGCGCAAACTTAAATAGTTGAATCCCTGCTGAAATTATCTTAAAATAATTATGGGCGATTGAGTAAAATATGGGTTACTATTCATAAGCACATTAAACCCCTATTTCACTTTAGTATATATATAATTTCTAGAGTTAATGTCTCTGGTTTATTTGCATGGTGATATTATGTGTGACGCTAAGTGATTTTATTTTTATAAAGATCTTACTTTTAGATGTATATTTTCAAATATAGTTATGATGATATTACGACGGTTTTGGGATTTTAAGGACTTCAAAATGCGTATACTCGCTCAGAAGATGTTGTAATATGATATTAGTTCACACTTTAACAAGTATTGATATTTGGTCATTTACTATCTATTATGTATAATGAGTGGTCATAACAATTTAATCAGTACAATGTGATTAGTTACAACCTTAAAGGTGTTGTTGTTCTGTGATATTATTTTTTTATTTATTCTCCAAATATTCTAACCTATTTTAAATATTCTTTACATAGTAAAACTATCAAGAGTATGACATCTTCAACGATTATATGGGGGAATTAAGTAGTGGTGGATCATCTACACCATAAATGGTAGGTGTTATAAAGAACTGACAGAATTATGATCCACAAAAGTCCCAAAAAATATGGAGAAAGTTATCAAAGGAAATTTGAAAACTCAAAATGCAACTAAATACGCTTAGAAGAAAAATATTTTAGATTTTAATTTGAAAAAAGAGGTGTTAGGATTCAAATAAAATATTTGTTGTTATTTTTAGGTATATACTTGGGTCAAAAGCCTTTATAAGCATTTTTACAAATATATTTGTGTTAAATCATGGGCTTAACCTTACAATTTGAATTTAAAACTTAAAATTTAAGTACACTTGGTAAAATAAAATGGGTTTTAGCAGGTATATTTATGTCATTATGAGTAGCTTTCTCATAGTCATTGCAAGAGCATCGATGGAGGATTATAATCTTAAAGTATTTTTCATAAGTTAGGATATTTGTTGTCTTTGTTTATTGTTATGTTATAGAAGTCTTGATGAGTTGTAGTCATAAAGTTAAAAGATCATGTCCAATTGACGGTCTGTCAAGTTGAACTACTGAGGTAATTATGGTTTGACTCATAATAATCTTGATGTTTGCTGACCTTATACTTGATTAGATAAAAATACTTCACCGACTCAAACCTCTATTGAAGATAAAATTCTATATTTTATCGAAGAAAAAATAGTACAAATATAAGTAGCATTTCTTCTGTTTTTTGGGCTACTAGTAACTGGTAATCTCGTCGACAAAGACTTCGTTTGTTTTAAAACTTCCAGTAATTTGAAAAAGATTTAGAAAACTTGATTCGGATTATCTATATATATACATGAGAGAACCCGTTATTTTTTTTCAGATTATTCATGAAATACTAGTAACTTCACTAGATTTGTTGAGCATACAATCCGAGACTTAATATTTTGGTATATCCAAACATTGATCATATATAAAAATATTGTTGATGTAATTTTTCATTTACAAGTTTATGCCTGGCCAAAACTTTGTACTTAGTGGAGGTGGAAGATGTCGATTGTTGGAATGTTGAAAATAGATCGTTGCATGCTTTATTGGAGAGAGAAAAGTCTTCTTACATGTGTTACAAACATGTAACAATATTTTTTGTTTCCTGCACGTGACCTTTGGACTCTTTTCATCAATAACTTTTTTAACTTTTCTTAATCCTGAAAATTTATATGTAAAATAATCCGAAGCGGTAATTAAACAATTTTAAGGGTTATGATGTACTTACACTTGCTTTATTCTTTTAGAAATTTCTAACATTTTGAATTATTTTCCTTGTTTTCATTTAGTTCTGTAGGATTTATATCTTCTTTTATTTTGCAAAGCTTATTGAGTAGTGTGATAGTTGGAAACATAACATTAATGTTCAAGTTGAGACTCTTTTTTCAAAAAAATCTGAGGAGAATGCAGATTCTCGTGATCTTCATGTAGATCATCATTCTTGTATTGTTATTGATGTTTCTCCTCTAAATGTATCAGTTCCACCAAATACACATCTTCTTATACTATTTGAGACTATTAATCCTTCTTCAATGGTTGTTTGGTTTTAGGCTTCCTCTCATTTTGTTCATGTACATGCTAGAGGGACTTCTAATGTCACATTAGAGGACGATTGTTATGCGAGGTATATTATGATTACTGTATAAAGTTTAAGCTTCACATACCATAGACATATTCATATCAAGGAAGATGATTAAGATACTAATAAAAAAAGAAAGCGAAGTCATGATAATATTACAATTCATTTTCCTAAACCTCAAGAAACTTTTTTAGATGTTTTGTTTCATGAAGTAATGTTTTTACTTTTATTTTTAAAATAGGTCTTTGACTCAATTTTAGAAAATATTTATTAGTTTGTTTTGAATAAACTCTCATATTTCCTAGTCAATTTGTGCCTAATACTTGTAAAATTTTAATAGCTTTCATTATTATTTTTTGGCACGTCTTCCAAAAATTTAACATTGGCAATTTTTTGGCATTGATAAAGGTTTTTTCTAGAAAGGGTAATCATTTCATTTATTTTCCATGGGTTTTGGTGCTAAGATATTTGAGAACATTATCTATTATAACAAGATATGAAAAATGGAGTTTGTTTACGTTTCGGGTAACTGGAGAGACTATGAACAAATAGAAGAAATGGTTGTATTCTCATAGTTAGTTTTCCTAAAGTAAAACTTTACTCTTATGTTTTTTCTTTTATTGTAACGTTTTTATTATCATAAGTGTTATATTTGTTCATATTTTCTACCCATAATATATCTAATTGTAGAGAGATCTTACAATATTCGTATTCTTTATGCCAATAAGTAGTATACCAAACTTGTTAAATAGGCTGAACAATGACCTAATGATTATAAATTCATCATGGTTTTTGCAATTTTTATTTGATAGTGGACTATGGTATCACTGGCGGTAGCTGCTGCACCTTGGGTAACAAGGGTTCAAGTCGAGATTAGAACTAGTCCGGAGTCATTATGTTTAATGATTTCTAAAAAAATATTATTTTTTCTAAATTTAGAATTGTTAATGATTCTCATAATAATAAGGTTATTGTTAGGCGGTCTCATGTCAGGAAAAATGTTTTCAAATCTTTTGAGCTTAAGGAAGAAGTTGGAGAATATACTAGTTAGACAAATAAATTAGTCAAGTTTTCTAAAGTGAACACTAGCAGTCAACTTATTGTCCAAGTTAAATATTTAAATTTATACTAAATTCTCAAGACTTCGGTTTTCAACCTAAAAACATTCGTTCTTTTCTTGGTAAATTGACTAGTAATATTGGCGATATTTTCCCTAAGTTAGTTCTTAATGTTTTGAAGGAAAAACAGTTTCGAGGGACATTATTATTTTGGCCAGTTTCTTGGGAAGAGAGAAGAAGTCGAAGCGCAAGAATGATGAGTCTATTGAGAGGACCAGTTCTAAAAATTCTAGGGCCAAAGATGGACAAATGTTTGATGTTATTGTCCTTATTGTGGTTGAAGAAGTTCAGTCTCTTCTAATAACTTCTATAAGTGCTGATATTATTGATGAAACTTTTCTAAAAAAGATGGACACAATTTTGGTCACTCCTAAAACACCCCTTGATGGAACTCCCGAAGACATGTCTAATTATCAATTGTGTTTAAAAAAGGTTGTTACACTTTTAGGCTCTCCATATGTACCCATGATGGAACTTTAATGGACGCTCTTAACTACGAAACGAGTGTTAATTTTTCTTGAAATAATAGCCCTTCTGCTCATGGACTTAATACGTTTATTTTGGAGCAGATTTCATATGTATTTAAACAATTTATAGCTTCGGCACGCATGATAATACTACAAATCCACATTACTTTATGGAGTTGTAAAAGAGGTAGATGACTAGAAATTAAAGTACATTTTATTGTTTGTTTCTTTTTTTCTCTCTTTTCATTATAGTTTTATGTTTATATACTTATTTTATTTTGATTTCTTATTTTGATTTTCTCTCATTATTCAGTGTCTTTACAATGCTGTACAAACTTGTGAAAATCCAACTATTGTTATCCTTAACCTTTGGCCATCGATAAAGGTTGTTGCAAAGCCTTTTGAAGATAGGTAAAAGCTAAAGGTTAAAATCCAGGCTAAAGTTATGGCTGATGATAAGTTGAAAGTTGATCTTCAAGCCAAAGTATAAGCTGAGACAGAACTGAGACATGAGCTTCGGGCTAAAACATTGGAGGCGCAACTAAAAACTTGCCTAAAGTATGCTCAAAAAAATATTTCTTCTACGCACACTTTTGTAGCTTTCATCAAATATATACTTTTTTCCAAGTCTCAACTATTGCATCTCTAGCTAATAGGGTGAGTAATTATTCTACCAAAGCTCAGTATGAACAAAAACTTTGGGTTGTTGAGCAAATGGAACATGTTAAATTTATGAATACTACGAAAGTTGTAGAGAGAAGATGCAGAAGATCCGAGATGAAGATTTGAATTAGAAGAATATTTTGGAAGATAGACTTGAAACTAGACATTAGGAATGTGTTGAGCATGAAGAAGGTGTTTTAACTAAAATATAAGAAGCTACTAAGAATGTAGTAGATGC
Organism: Limnanthes douglasii subsp. nivea; assembly: GCA_036936605.1. Taxonomy (NCBI): domain Eukaryota; kingdom Viridiplantae; phylum Streptophyta; class Magnoliopsida; order Brassicales; family Limnanthaceae; genus Limnanthes; species Limnanthes douglasii. Next base: position 89,891,393 of record JAUPFV010000001.1, on the reverse strand, counting down.
GGCTGGAAATAATTTGGTACTTGATTTTCATGAAGATTTCCCATAAAATTAGGCTCCTTATGGAATTATGTTCATTATTGTGGAAAGACCAGAAGATGTTACTTGGACAAGTTATTTAGGTGGAGATTGGTCGATTTCAATTGTTAAAAAATGTGGTTTCATAGCTGCGAAATTTCTTGTTGAAGTTGAGAAACATAATTTTGATGGTAGTTCTGCTTTGGCCACTGCCTATAAGACTAACTCTTTTACTACTATTGCTGCTACTCCTACTGCTACTGATCTAGTTTTTTCATCCTTGTGCTAAAGTTGAAGGTAATGCTCATGTCGAACAATCTTATGTTGTTATTCATGTTGAGAAGTTTATTATTTTTTAATTAATTTTGTGTTCTTGATTTTTTATGTAGGCAGTGAGACATTTTGAACCAAAGTGCCCAATGACTAAGAAAGTTTTTAAATAGTTTGTACCTTTTATCTTTTGTTTTGCCTTTCGAATACTATGAGTATAAGTTCTTTCATTTTCTTTATTTATTTGTTTATATCTTGTGCTTTATTTTCTCAATTGTTTTTTTATTAAGGTTATACCTTTATTTCATCTTTAAGGATATTTTGTTTTATTTTATAGGGAAATCACTATATTGCATTTAATTGTTGTTCCAAATAGAGTGATCAATTCCAAATGCATATACTTTTATAAAGAACATGTGAGCTCATATTTTGGAGTAAATTTAAAATTATCCAGTTTTTTATTTTTTGTTAGTCTGAAGGGTTCATGACTCCATGATATGTTTATGACTACTTCGAAATCATCACGCACATGTTTTTGTTTTGTTTGATGGATGAGTACTTTGACTCTCTAGAGAGCCAATGAGTACTTTTGGAATCATCCCAAACTTTTTTTTTGTTTTTTATGGGTGCTCATAAGAGAGGTATTAATAGAGGAAATGTTAGGATGGCGACCAAAGTCCCACATCCCACATCGGTTAAACATGGGAAGGATAAATGGTATATAAGTGAGAACATACCTCAACTAGTATGAAGCCTTTTGGTAGTGGACCAAATGCAAAGTCGTGAGGACCTTCGGGTGCCAAAGCGGACAATATCATACTAGTGTAGAGATCGGTTGTGTTCTTACTTATATACGGAGGCAGAATATGCGGGTCGGACCCCCATATTCCCAACACGTGGTATCAGAGCGTCAGGCCCAGACGGAACGCGATGGTGGTAATATTCTCTACGGAGGCAGAATATGCGGACCGGACCCCATATTCCAAACACGTGGTATCAGAGCGTCAGGCCCAGATGGAACGCGATGGTGGTAATATTCTCATCAAGCGGTGGTACTTGATTGGAGTGGATAGTGGAGCTAAGGAACAAGACCAGGATGGTCGAGTGAGTAGATAGATCCGCTGTAAAAAGCTCTATTGCTCAGATGGAGCAATCTCTGATTAGAGTGAGCGGGCGAAAGTAAATTGAGAGGAGCCTAAGTGGTACTTTGTTCGAGAGGAGGATTTGTTAGGATGGCGACCAAAGTCCCACATCCCACATCGGTTAAACATGGGAAGGATCAATGGTATATAAGTGAGAATATACCTCAACTAGTATGAGGCCTTTTGGTAGTGGACCAAATGCAAAGCCGTGAGGACCTTCGGGTGCCAAAGCGGACAATATCATACTAGTGTAGAGATCGGTTGTGTTCTTACTTATATATGGAGGCAGAATATACGGACCGGACCCCCATATTCCCAACATGAAAAATATTAATTGAAGAAAAACGGATAGCCATATTCCCAACATGAAAAATATTAATTGAAGAAAAACGGATAGGGTCTCAAACCCTAGGGTAGAAAGAACTTCACAAGTTCAAAAAATTATCTTAATTAAATAAAAGCTGTCTTAAAAGTAGGATTTGAGAGCTTAAATAGAAGTTACTCCAAACTCTAATCCAAAATTAAAGATACATCACAAATGAAATAAATTACAGTCCATCCAAATACCGAGCACAATTAGATTTGTTGGGCTATTTTAATAAAATCCATAAACTAATTTTTTTTAAATGCACTAAAATAGAAATTTGAGGCCCTAAACAGTGGGTTTTGGGGCCCAAAACTCATGACAGGGACTTCGGTCTCCTTCAAGTTCTTGATAGTCGATAGGTTTGTCAAGATCTTCGATTTGAGTACTCGCAACACCCAAATTCGATATTTGGGTCAACAATAAGACTTGTTTGCGTTTGTCTAAAACTGCTAGATAGTTGTGGGCTTGTGTAATGACATTAGGTCCATCCTCTATTTTTATCTGATTTTACAAACCTTCATTATGACTTCACATATCAAATGAAAAATTCAAATAATAAAGGTAACATATTTGGGTATACTACTTCGAGCTGTATTTCATCTAGTTGAGCCAACAATAAAAAACAAATACTCAATAAGTTTTCTTTTCTGAAGTACTTTTAGAGAAAAATGTTGGATATTTTAGTGTAATTGGATTAACTAGTCGACCAATGTAGTCAAAATATATTATCGAGCAAGTCGGAGAGTGTGGAGTACACGCTTGTTAGAATATATTATGATTAGTGGGTCCAATAATCGGATCATTGTTCGGGTTAGATTTATTTTGAATGATAAGGCTATTATGAATATTCATGGAAATTTGAATTTGAAAAATAATTCGAATTTGAATTTGAATTTGAATTTTTAGTCAGTTTATCATTTGAAATTTTAACCGTTTTGGACAAAAAAAAAAACTGTTTTGCAGTTGGAGTATTTTGGTTGAATAAATAAGTATGGTTCTGAACAGAAAATAACAACAACAAAATCCATTCTCGTTGTTCAAATGCATACGCTCTGATTTTATCCGGTTGAAAATTTTGGAGAACCACCAAAATAATTTCAATCTGAAATTGTTAAAACAAGACTTCAGAGTTTATCCGGAAATCTCTAAACAATATTCCCAACAAAAGATTGAAATTATTTGTTCTTGTTTTATAAAGAGATTTGTATGAAGATCTTGTTGTTCTATGGAAAGATTTGTACGAAGATTGAAATGAAGAGATTTTTTATCATCTTTAAGAGAATCCATAATCAAGTATCGCATTGGAACTATGGTATTATCATCTGTAAGTTTTTCTCCCTTGACTTTTTTTTTTCTCCCTTGACTTTTACTAATGGGTGAAAATGGTGATAATCTTTGCATTGTTTTAAATTTTGTAAAGGATACACACTTTGGGTTAATTTTTGTTTTTGTTATTAGAAGTGTGTATCCAAGACTGAAAATGGTTGAATTGATTTTGTATACAAAAAAAAGCATGTTTTGGTGTTTACTTTTGATTTTTGCAAACAGAAATGGATAAACCAATCAACCGTATTCCTTAAATAACCATGGCTATGGGTGAATAAAAATATAATTGTAATTATACTGCAATTATATTTTTAGGATATGTATTTTAAATCAAAATACTATACTAAGAATTATTATTATAATATTATATTCTGTTTTGAAATATTAGAAGATGTAAAAACTTGCATTAAAGGATGATAAAAAGAAGTTTGTTTTTTTAATCCACATCAGTTATTTAATTAATTTTGATTATGATTAAAACTGCTCTAATAATTATGGACGCTGGTTGTTAATTTTTATTAGTACAGTTATATATATTACTGTTGAATTTATAACTGCGCATGGAGGTTATAACTGCACATGGAGGTTATATACAATTGTTATCATTGGTTGTACAGATTAATGATTATATATAAAAAGTGCTTCAAATTCAGTGTTATTAATATATTTATTTCCTGATAAAACTGGAGTCGAGTATATTTGATTACCGATACAAGTGCAGTGGAATTGCGCAACTGCATGATAAAACTGAAGTTGCATTTTGTTTTATAGCTTGAAGGGGTTACTTTTCAATTGAAAAACTACTCTATATTTAGTTTCAATATGGAGTGTATATTGAATAAAAGTTTTTTCATACCACTTGCAAGTTAAATGTACAGGATTAAAGGTTGGCAACTACATGGTCATTTGTTATAAAAGATTAATAGAACTTAATGTGCAATGCATAACGGTCGGAGTATATAAAATACTGAATTATAAATTTAGTTTATTTATAAGTTAATATAATTTATGTTCTGAATTTTTTGATGTTATTCTTATATAATATTGTTTACGATTTCGGTAAATTTTGATTTTATTTGTAAATCAGTTATGATTTGTTGTGGATGACATGTTTATTTTTTGGCATTGACCAAATTAAATTAATGAAACCAAGACATTCATATCATCTAGTTTGAGATGAAAGATTTGGAGGAAGCGGAGAGGCTTCTTGATATATGTATTTGATATATGTATGTGAGGATTAAAACTAGGCTGGATATTTCCTTTGTTGTTGGAAAGCTCATCATCGACAAACTTTAAATCGATTATTTAGCCGATCATTTAACCAAAGGGTTAAGTAGAGATTTTGTGCACAAATCGGCTATTGGGATGAGATTAAAGTCCATTTAAAATCTCTCATGTTGAGATACCCAATTCCCATCTAGTATGACATTAGGTGCTGAATTCAATGTGGAAAGCTTAACATCTAGAGATTGGAACACATTCATAGTATTATCCCGAAGTATGTGTTCAGACATGCAAGTTGTGGAGGATGAAGTTTATCTTCTTAATAGCTCTTTTGAAAAATTGCATATGCATGTGCAAGAGTAAAAGATCTACCTATTTAAGCATGAAGTTTAGCCGCTTCAAGAAGCTAGGACTTGGCTTTGATATGCTTAAGAAGGATAAGGACACAAGGCTAGTAAAATATAGTGTCAAGTAAGAACATTTGAGAATGTAAATTTATGTGTATATTATCTTCGAGTATTCATTATGGATAGTAAAGGTTCAATCCTTAGTGATACCTTGATATTCGAATATTTGGAATGTGTAATATACTAATATGAAATTCAATCGTCACGATATTTCATTTATGCATAAATTTGTTATTTGTTGTGATTTTGTTTTAGTTAATCATGAATTGCACTAAAATGGGGGAAGATTGTTGGATATTTTAGTGTAATTGGATTAACTAGTCGACCAATGTAGTCAAAATATATTATCGAGCAAGTCGGAGAGTGTGGAGTACACGCTTGTTAGAATATATTATGATTAGTGGGTCCAATAATCGGATCATTGTTCGGGTTAGATTTATTTTGAATGATAAGGCTATTATGAATATTCATGGAAATTTGAATTTGAAAAATAATTCGAATTTGAATTTGAATTTGAATTTTTAGTCAGTTTATCATTTGAAATTTTAACCGTTTTGGACAAAAAAAAAACTGTTTTGCAGTTGGAGTATTTTGGTTGAATAAATAAGTATGGTTCTGAACAGAAAATAACAACAACAAAATCCATTCTCGTTGTTCAAATGCATACGCTCTGATTTTATCCGGTTGAAAATTTTGGAGAACCACCAAAATAATTTCAATCTGAAATTGTTAAAACAAGACTTCAGAGTTTATCCGGAAATCTCTAAACAATATTCCCAACAAAAAATCAACAAAGCAAACAACTGAAAGTTATCATCTAAAACTCTAGTAGTATATTACTTGTTTTGGTACTATTTTCCTCTTGGAAAATAGAATTTTTTGTTCTAAAATAAGATTTTTGGTTGGCATGGGTTTTTGAATGTAAGTTGGAACATGGCCAACATATATTAAATCTAGAGACATCTCTAAAGTTAGTCTGGCTAAAGTGAAAACAAATCTAATAACATATTTCAAGACTCTATGAAGTCCAACAAAAAAAAGACTATACTATTACTCGGTATACTTCGGGAATGAACACTCTACATAAACCAAGTAGAACATTAAAGACACTCAACAAGCTTGGACAAGCACATATATAAAAAAGTATTGATTTTCACTAAAATGGTCATTCTTTAATATATTTTTTCCGCAAGTACTAGAGGAGCTACTAATGAGGGTAGATTTCATCCGCTTAGCCAAAGCTCTGCATCAGCAACACATCTTGCGGCTGATGTCTTGGACGATGGTAGATTAGTTACAAAGCCATAAAAGCTCCAGAACGTTACATTTTACCATTTATAAATATTTGTATATAAAATTTATTCATCCGTTACAGTCTTACATAATTAGGTAAGAAATAATTATAACTTAATAAATATAAATCGTTAAAAAATTCCCCTATATAAGTATGGACAATTTCATTAAATAAAAGAATACATAAATAACTGAAAATCCAACTATCATCCCACGTTCTATCTTATTTCTAGTAGTTTTTTTATAGGATAATCTTATTATTTTTTAGCCTCTAAAATCTCTAAGTCCGTGTACATTCATCTATAATATTTTTACCACTTAGCTACTGTTTACACATATGAGCTCTGATTACTTTCATTTTTCCATTGATTACCGATGGAACTGGTGTAATGTAAAGACCAGATCATGCATGTGACCCAACCATGACCTTCATAAGATTATAATGTATAAAAAATGCCCATTTACTATCATAAACATGCACTAGACCTTCTTCTGAGATTCCTGTTTGCTTATGACTATGTCTAAAATTAGCTCTATTATTATATTTACATATGATATGGTGAACCTAGTTAGAATCGTTAGAGATGGAACCAAAACTGGAGAGCCTCTCATTTTGCTAACACTGCCCTTATATAGGATGTTCACTGAACCTTTGACGTCTATCATGACTATCTTCACTTCCATTCATGTAAATTCTACTATTATTATCATTGTATAATGATGTTATAATATAACTCCTCTTAAGTCACCATTTGTGAATCCTAGCAATGGGTACAAGTTCGAGTACAAGTGGGTAATGTATGGCATTAATATTGAACCTCTAAATTCTTAACGTGCATTTTTTTGGAATTTCTAGAAATTCATAAGAGTGAGTCTCCTCTCGTGATTATACAAAAAAATGCACGTTAAGAATTTATAGGTTCAATATTAATGCCATACATTACCAACTTGTACTCGAATCTGTACCCATTGCTAGGATTCACAAATGGTGACTTAAGAGGAGTTATGTCATATCATTAATATACAATGATAATTATAGTAGAATTATGTCATAGCATCAAACTTTTCCCCTTGAGATTTGTGTACATATACTCCTCTTATTTCGTCTCCAAATTATATTATTTTCTAAATCTCTCAGGTCATCTGCCACTACTGTAACTTGTCTTTCTAGCCTTCTTGTATATTTCAAAACTTTAAAATTTTCCATCGAGATAGTATATTTTGAACTTCATCTTTCAAAGCCCAAGAAAATTTCCAGACTTAACCCCGAATGAGCACTATAAGATTTAATTTCAAATTATAGTTCCTCAAGTTATCAAATTTTTTAAACAATACTGATATATGATTAATTACTTCATTGCTTTTAATTATCATGTCGTCTATAAGCCTCTATATATTTACCCAATTTCTTGGCAAATATTCACAAGTCTTTGATATGTAGATCTAGTATTATTCAAACCAAATGACATCACTTTATAACAGTACAATCCATTCTCCGCAATAAAATTTGTACTTACTTCATCATTCTGATCCATCATAAAATCATTATACCCTGAATATGCACCCATGAATGACAAAAGTTCATGTCTGACCACTGCATCTACAAGTTAATCGATCTAGGTAAAAGGAAATCATCCTTGAGGCAAGAACGATTAAAATCAGTAAAGTCGACGCAGATCATTCATTGTTCAATCTTCTTTTTAACTAACATTGTGTTTTCCAATCAAGTTAGATATTTTATCTTTTCTAATATACCCCAATTTCAATACCCTATCAACCTCCTTAACTATAATTTCAGAACTTTCAGCTATAAACAATATTCTTTTCGGACAGATTGGCTTTAATCTCCTATCAATGACTAATTGATGACATATAATTGAATTTTCGCTCTACTTACATCACAAACATCCATATTTATCTCCAAACAAGCTACCAATTCTCTCTTACAATATTTATCTAAACATCCATATATCTTGACTATTTTACCATCGTCTATAACCAAATCTTCTACTTCATCTGTTGACTCATTACATTCAAATCTTCACTTAGATCGTCTAAAACCAAATCTTCCACTTCCTCTGTTAACTGTCATTGAATTCTCATAGTCATTATAATAAGCATAATAACACCTTCTATTTCTTTCATGAACTGATGCAAACATTTCTCTTGGCGTATGATATTTTACCTTGACTATTGTTCAATCATAAACTATAAGAATCAGTGCATTTAATGGGGTAAACCTTTTATTCATATTATCATAATAAGAATAAAAAGGTTGACCAACTGGATCTCTAGCAACATCTCAGCTCAGTCAAAATTCATTTCACTTTATTTCTAAAGTATCCAATCTTCTTTATGATACTTTAACTTGCAAAATTCCTCCTTGTTTTGCTTCTTCCACCTTGATACACATATATGTTTTATCAAAATACCTTCATAGTATCAATTGGATACTTAATCAAATCCTCTAACAATTTAATTTCCACCATTATTCTTATTTTGAAAGCTTCCAAAACTACTCCATTTTTACAATCCTCCAACACATTCATTTTTTGAACATAACATTGAATATAATCTTTTAGAAGTAATATCATAATATGGCCTTCATCGTGTTTAATCACTTTGTTACCAATGAAGTGACTCTTGAATAACCTCCACACATTTTCAAAACTATCAATTGACCCCGACAAGAGGTTGTTGAATCAAACTAAAGTATTCCCTCTGAAAATCATGGAGAAAGCACTACAGAGTAGAATATCATCTCAATTAAACCCCAACATATTATTACAAAACTAATTAAAATGATGTCCAAGATCTCTGTTTTTTTCATATTTCTCCATTTTGTATGGGTTAAACTTTCTTAGTAAATCTTATTCTATAATTTTTTTACTAAGTGAAGATTGTGCCAGAGTGTATTGCATTATCCTAGGCCTTTTAAAAACTTTATACCATTTGTCAACCGTATTATCTTTTCCTTTATTACTCCTCTCATTTGATGACCATTTATTATATTACTGCTTTCCCTTACTATCATTTTTTATTTATTTAAAACATTTTTTATCACAAATTAAATCATCTTTATTGATATTTTCATCCATATTCACATTTTATTTTGAAAATATTTTTTTCGGTTATATGTTGTAAATTTATACTCAGCATTTCAAAACAGTTGCGACCTTCTTCATATGGTTGATTTTATAACATGTTAGACATATTTTATTGAGATCGCATGCCATTCATCTAGATTTCTATATCATGAAATCACGAATTATAAAAATATTACATTAATTTCCATCGCTAACTATTTAAAAGACCTTGCATCTATCATTTCTTATTATCCCGGCAGTGATGCAACCAATGGAATGAAAAAAACATCCATTGGTCCTCCTTACACAGTATTATTTTTTTGAATTGAATATATTATTCTAGATGTTCCCGGTAGTATCGTTGGAATTCCATACAATTCGTTATACTCACAAGCTGGCCGAGCAATGTTCATACTCCTTAAAATCAATATTGGAGATCCACGAGCAATATATCATGATAATATTTTTCTATAAAATCATGATCTAGTTATCATCGTTGGTTAACAAAAAATCTCCTCAAATATTTCTCATAAACAACGCAAAAATAATAATAAAGGAAAACTTTCGTTAAGTAAATACCAATTGGATTAAAACTAAGTAAACCTAATAATTTAGAGAAGAATTTGTTAATCAATGAATCATTTAGCCGTTATTTATAACGATTACATTGCTATTTATACCAATTAGAAATCCTAAATAATCGGGATGAGGGACACGCGTATTTTATGACAAGTGACGATCATATATTATATTTATTAAGTATCAAATCTTCAATGTAAAGATAAAATAATAAAAGTATTTTTAGAAAGAGAAAATATCAAGCCTTTAAAGAGAGAAATAAATTGAAAGCCGCAGTGAATAAAAAGTGTCTATCATTCCTTAATTTTTTCAAATTCTCCTCCTATTTATAGGAAAAGATGATGAATAATAGAATTAGTTACAGGTTATAGCAAATTGCACTTTCAGCCACAATTGATATTTTATGTTAAACCTATCATCTACTATACAATACTCAAATAAAAACCAATTTTCATAATGATTTTTAGTCTTTAATTATTTATATCATTATCAATATTAATGATATTTTACCCTCTAACCGTCATAGAGTACTAGTAACTTGAACTATATGTTTTGGAACCTTCTACACTATTCTTCATGCAACATGAAATTCACTCTTAACTTAGCTTTAAGTATTTATCGTTTTCTATCTCTTCTTGAAGACGCTCTTTGTCCATCATCTTCATCTAAATTTCGCCTCATGGATCATCTATAGTTACATACTAATGTTTGTCTCATGTATCATCTAAATTATCAATATATATATCTCATCATCAATTCTTTATAAGCTATTAATCATATGTCATCTTTGCCAAAAATATTATTCATCATCATTCATTCTTTATCATTAACCATATGATAGTTTTGGCTACCACATAATAACCCTTAGACGGTGCTCTTGCTTTATTCTTTACTCATTATGAATCCTTACTTTTCTCAAGAAGGATAATGACTTCTTAATGACATACTTGGTCTGGTTTTGGACATGGGGTCGGGAATAAAATAAATAAATTTATGTTCAAATGTGCTTGCATGCCTTACTTAGTATGTTTTTGGATATAAGGTTTTGAATAACATTAATAAAAGTGCGTTCAAATGTGTTCTTGTGTCTTATTTAGTCTGTTTTTCAATATGAGGTTGAGAATAACATAAATAAGACTTCTTAAATATGTTCTCGCATCTTACTCGGTATATTTTGAATTCGGGGTTGAGAATAATATTAATAAAACTATGCTTAATTGTGTTCGCATATCTTAATTGGTCTATTTTTAATGTTGAGTCATGAATAACATTAAGAAAACTGTGTTTTAAATGCATTCTTGTAACTTGGTATGTTTTTTAATTTGGGGTGGGGATTACCATTAATAAAATATGTTCAAATATACTCTCATAACTTACTATGTTTGTTTTAAATTTAGGATTGAGAATACACATTAATAAAACTCTGCTTAAATATGGTCATGTACATTACTTGGTCTGCTTTTGGAATGCAAGGTTGTGAATAATATTAGTAAAATTGTGCTTAGATATTGACATGGAGAACCCTAACTAACAGCATATTCATCATTTTCAACACTTTCAAACTAAATGTAAACCATCATACTTACACAAAAACGAAGAAATCCTACCTACTTACTTATAAGTACTTCAACCGGAATTTAAGAGAGTCGTTAGCGACATGTTGTGCTTCAATTGAGCTGAAACATACAAATAGAAGCAACTATAGAGATATCTTATAAAATTGAGCTTTGGATTTGATTTCGAATGACGAATTGAGTTGAAATTAAGAGTTTGTTGATATTGCGTTGAAGTTAATTCTACGTTTTCAATTTCCAAAGGTTAAGAGACGGTAGATGGAGAAAGCATGCAAAATGTTTTGGTTCAAATAAAAAAAATAAAATTGTTTCACCCTAAAACACTTTTTTATATATTAATAGTAGTATTCGTGTCTAATTTTATTGTTAAAATATATGGTAATACCAATTTTAAATATTAAAACAACAATAACTTTTACCTGGTTGTATTGTTTTTAGGAGGGAATCCGCAGACGCTACTCAGAGTGCAATGAGTGCACACAAGATAAACCCTCAATCTGATCCAATAGCCTGCAAATCAACGTCAGAAAATAAACCACACAAAATGACAGGCTCAGCCGAAAAAGCATATGTACAGAGATTCATCGAAAGTCCAACTTTCAACTACTAACATAAATTGATGTTCATTCATTGATATGAACATATATAATTCCCAGCTCCAAAATATCTCACGAGCGGGATCCACGTGGCAAGATGAAATTATCCAAAAATAAATCAGTAGTAAAAGGCGAGAGTCTAATCCCTCGCTCTTGTTATGGTATGAAGTAGGACATGTCAATTCTATCTTAAAGCATTATTGCTCTCAATCATTAACGATCACTCATTAAGGATCATTGCTGGAGTCGTGGGTATCTCTGCATTTAAAATTACTTCATTATTAATGATCCAAAAATTTTATTTTATTATCAAATTACAATTGATTTAAGTACGCAATTGGGTTTAGACCAAACAATTGGATCGAACTTATTACACAAATCAAATTGATTTTTTGATTAGCTTGGCTGAATTAGGGCCAGATAAAGTTCGGTAAGAATTTTGATGAATTTAACTTAATTAATCTATTTATTTTTAATTGCTTTCAACATTTTATTGCTGATAAAAATAAATGTAAATTTATTCGTTGAATATGTAGTATAGAAAAAGTTATTAAAATATATATATCATTTATTTTATCATTTTTCTTCGTTTATTTTCATTAATATTTTATGGTGAAATCGAAGCCAATAAGTTCCGGGTCCAACAACCAGTTTTTGAGCTTCTGCTACGATACCCATTTACTTTTAGGTTCTATAAAATTACTTCAAGTTTTAGTTTTTGTAGTTTATTCAACTATTATTTTATTAATACCTTACTGATAAATTGATTGCAATGTGATAATGTTCGGTGTGTTAAAGATCTTTGATTAATTCCGATTATATTTTGTGTTCCTTATCACGGGAGGCACTATTAAAAATATAAATCAGTGTTGATCAGTAATCTCCTTCAGGGTTGACATTTTTATTTTTCATATGGATCAACGTATAAAGGTAGTAAATTTTCTACGATCAGACCATCAGCTTTTGAGCTTATGCTGCCATACCCATTTTCAGGTTCCATAAATTTGCTTACGACTTTAATTCCTGAAGTTTCTCCCAATTCTGTTTTCTTAATACCTGCAAAATCATAATCTTGCTAGCAAATGATAAGTTAAATAATAAATATGCTTGAAATTTTGTTAGATGTGATAATACTGAATCATTATATTAAGTATAAAACATGTTCCACGATCATGTCACAAACATTTGAGCTTCTGCTGCCATACCCATTTACAGGTTCCATAACTCAAGAATTGATTTTAATATCATTCTGTTATACGTGTGTTGAAAATATTTAACTCATTCTGGTTGTAGATTGTGTTCCCTATCACGCGAGACACAATTGGAAATATAAATTAATGTTGTTAAGCAAATCTCCTTTAAGGTTGACCCTTGTATTTGACCTACAAATCATCGTATGAGGGCATAAACTTCCAGGATCAACCCACCAGCTTTTGAGCTCCTATAGCCATACTCTTTTCCAGGTTCTATAAATTTACTTCAAGCTTTAATTATTTTAGTTTCTCCAACTTTTGTTTTCTTAATACCATTAAATCCATCAATGCAGCAACCCTAGTTGGGCTAAGAACTTTGATGATGCCATGAATTTCAGATTCAATAAGTAATTGCATAAGCATTTTGTTATCATCTTCAGTGATAACATTTGGAATAAAATTTTGTAGATCCACTTCTTCATTTTGATTTGGAAAAGTTGTCTTTAACATGTACTTGACATTTGTCTCTTCAAAATATTATGACCAAGTAGTATTATATAGGGCTCTATTAATTCTCTTCCACTTCCTCATATTTGTCCATATACACTTAGATCATGTGAAACATGCATATTAACAAGCTTGTCTACAATAATCATTGGCTCATGAATTGCTACAAAAGATAAATTTCAGTCATTTTTATATATTTGATTCTTATAGTAGTAGTCTTGTTTCCAACGTCTCTCATATTCCAATTGAGAGTTTTGATAGTCATTTAGAGTTATCAATAGATGACCCGACATGTTTTTAAAATGAAGGGCTTTGATAGAAACTGAGCTTTTAATAGATTTAGCTTTAGATTTCTTTACTCTATTACTTACAAACTTCTGGTAGTCTTTTCCATCGTCCAGTTTCCAAGAATAGTAGAAGAATATAGGTATTGAACAGTAGATCGTCCCTCGACTATCGTGTTTGGTGGCAGATAGTCCCTTGACTTTCAAATGTCCGTTGACAGTCCCTGGACTATCACGTTTGGATAAAGTTAGTCCACCAGATCCTCTAATCCATGAGAGGCTACCACCTGTCACCATAGTCCCCATATTTTTGTATCACCACTAGTCCCTTGAGTTTAGGTCAAACCCAAAATGTAGAAAATTACGGAAAACTAAACTCAAGGGACTAGTGATGATACAAAAATCTGGGGACTATGGTGACACATGGCAGCCTCTCATGGATCAGAGGATGTGGTGGACTAACTTTATCCAAACACGATAGTCCAGGGACAGTCAACAGACATTTTAAAGTCAAAGGATTATTTGCCACCAAACGTGATAGTCGAGGGATGATGTACTGTTCAAAGCCGAAGAATATAGACTTCCAATAGACTTTTGATTAGGAGATTTTTTCTCAAAGTCCAAATTTTCATAATTATTTGAATTAGTAAACATTGCATATGTTCAATAGACATAAGGGCTTCAATAACTTCTAACTCTTTCAGTACCACAATCTCATTGATTTCTTTATCTTTATTGACTATTATCTTAGTAGATATTTGGTTGTAAACATGAGATAAATTCTTAGATTTTGGTTTCTCCTTTGAAGTAGATACATCTAGTAGTGTAATTTAGTTATTTAAATTTTACTCTTGTTGATCTTCTTTATTACTCAGACGATTTGATTCTTCATAATTGATTGATTACCTATTCAATTCTCCTTCCTTCAAGATAATGAATTTTACTTTTGGAACCTAAATTTCTCTTTGATTTTTTGGTTTGAAAATTGGGTTAGATTGTGGTTGATTACTCTTTTTTATTTGCCGTTCTTTTGATTTCATAAGATTTGTGTAGTTCGGTTGCTTATGTCCTAAGTGTAGACTAATAGAGTAGTACGAATGTAGATCTCCATAGATTATATCAAGCCAACATCCATCATTCTCTCTGACCCAATCCAGGCTTTGTGTATGAGATTTCTTGATACATTGATCTCAAATTACGCCTTACAACAATTGTGTTTCACTCTATTCTTTTCAGGTATCCATACTTGAACATAAATTGTGGAAGGTTTGGAAACGTGATCGAAACAAGAGTTATTGGAGATTCAGTCATTAGATTGAAATATAGACCTTTATTTCAGTTACACATTAAATGTTCACCAACAGCCCGAACGTTCATTTTCTATAATTTATGTAAGTATTCTTGAAGATCAAACTCTAACATAATGTGTCTAATATCCTAGGGTGATATGTTATCTCTCCCACGAGTTTGAATGTGTCTAAGAATATCTGAATTTGAGACATATTAGGTTTTCTTTTAGAAAACTTACCAACTAGTATTATTTTTTATATAACAATAAGCTTCTCTTTATCTTTAATAGTAAATTGTAGAACCATATGATCCCCTATGTTACGAATCCCATCATTTTCTACTATATTTCCTCAATGTAGGTCTTGGTTACCTCTGCATATGATTTGTAATGAACTTTATTATGTTGAGTTTGATGCTGGTTTTGGTTTTCGTTGTTTAAAGATGATGTAAGATCATATATAGAACTATTTCTCAAATCTTATATGTCGGTTGGAGCACAAACGTTGAGATTAGCAACATTCTTATATGATGCAAGATGTACTCATCCATATTGTTCTTGGTTTTGGAGATTATCAACATTTTTTAATTGGTATCTCTGTTTCTAAAAACAAAGAAAGCAGGTTTATTGTCATAAGGTAAGGACAAAATACCAATAATGATAATATGTAGACATTCTTGATGCACCCTTTCCATTCTTCATGTGACCACTGGAAGACTAATAATCAGCCAGGTGAAATGGTGTCGAACCAAGCTTCGAGAAGGAAGACAGATGATATCAAAAAACAATTTCTTAAAGAACCTTTTTTTTTCATATTAGAAAACTCTCAAATGTTATTAATCATCAAATAACAAGATCAATATTAGTATCTTTATATCTTATCATTTTGAACTGAATTATTTTTTTTTATTTTTTTTAATATGATATAATAATTTTAAATTTTATTTCTGTTAGTATATCAGGGTATTAACAACAATTTTTATTATATTTTTAATATAATATACTAATATTAGATCGGATTATCGTTGAACTACTAGAATCTAACATCAACCGTATGATGAGTTTATCAAAATTTCAAATAAAATGTATAATATAAACTTATTAATGATATATCGTATATATGATATCCCAACTAATATTATTTTAATATTTTTAAAAATATATTTAAAAAAACAAAAGTTACAAAAAAAACATATGAAAATATTAGTCTCGTATTTTTTTAAAACAAATATTGATAGAGAATTTAACATAAAAAATTGAAATTTATGCCTACATCAAATATAGTAAAAAATATATGTAACTAGAGTTATGCTTTAGTATATTAATATAACTTTTTTTAACACTATTCTAATTTTTAATAGACATTTACGGAATACTAGTTGATATTATTTTAATAATTAATTTTTATATATATTACTGTTGATTTTGGTGGTTTGAAAAATATATATTTCATATACGGGTGTGGATATTTTAAAATATTAATTTTTATCATTATAAGTTTATATTTTTTATTTTTAAAAGATTAATTAAATTCAATTAAATAAAAAGGTAACTCTTGGAAAATTGACCGGCCGAAGATAACAAACTTTATGCTTGATGGAAATAACAAGATGAAAATAGCGTAAAAAAAACAAAAAAACACAAACAATATTTAACGTGGTTGCGATTATGGAAATAATTCTATATCCACAAACAACAAACACTCTCTTTTATTAAAACAATGAGGTTACATAAAGACTCTCCAAACACAAAAGGCTAAGCAGTTATTTTTACAAAACTCCCACAGTTTACAAAGGTAACATGATTCACAAAACTTTATATTCAATTTTTATCGCCAACCTCAATTCTTTCTCTCACTCGAAAGAATACAGGTTCCTCTCATAAGTCACTTGTTATGTCGATCGAGTAAAAAATTATACATTTCTACATTTTTTATATTTAGGCTTAAGGAAAACCATAATTCTTCAGCAAGCGCTTTAAATTAAATCTCATTAATCAATAGTTTTAATAAAACTCTAATTATAATAATAAAAAAATCATAGTAATATGGAATTTTTACTAAAATCAACTCAGTATCTACGTGTTAGTTCGTTTATGAAACTTGAGATTCTTTATTAAATGAAGAGTACCAGTGTTATCCTAGAATAAAACCACATATTGCTCTACACTTGTGAGTTCACTCAACAATCTCTTCTGCCAAAAATCTTATTTTATGGCTTCCATAACAGTCATATATACAACTTCCATAGATAACAACACATCAAACTTCTGTATATAAGACTTCCATCTAACCACTCTTTTCAAGAATAGTAAATAAATAACCCGAAAGAGACTTCAGTATGTCAAGGTAGCATGTATCGCAATCCACCTATCTCTTAGCACTATATCAGTTGTATCATTGTGATTATAACACAATCCTACAACAGTTGAACCCTTAAGGTATCTCATGAGCGACTTGAATACATGATAATGTGGCTTCCTTGGACTAGACATGAATCTGCTTAACACAATTACAACTTATGTAAGATCAGGTCTTGTGCAAATCATAGCATATATGATTCTGCTAATAACATTGGCATGAAGTTTCTCTAACATATACCTTTTAGCTACAACTTTGGTTGGTGATCGGGTGTAACTAATTTTGAATTGTGAACCAATGACAGTTCCAATCTTTATGGCTCCAGACATATTGAACTTCTGAAGGACCTTATGTATGTATCCTCCTAACCTCTCTCATATCCTTCATCTCAAACTTTTATTTCAAATGAGTTTTCACTGTTTCAATTAGCTTCCTATCTTTTTTAGCTATTTGTATGTCATCCACATAGAAAAATATGACTTATCTCTCCATGTGATTTTTCCATTCCAATAGACATAATTGCAATGCCATCTACATACGTAATCGATGGATCTCGTAAAAGATTCAAATATTATATTCCATTGTCTTGAGGACTGTTTCAGCCCATAGAGGGGTCCTTTCAACACTCACATATATCATCTTCGTTTATTTCTACAAACCCTTTCGACTGACACGTGTAAATTGTATCTTCCAATTATCCATGTAGGAAGGCAGTAGCAACATCCATTTGATTTAGCTTAACATCAAATCTAGAAATAATTGACAGCATAACCTGATTGAGGTTTGTTTCAAAACCGAAAAAATATCTTATTGATACCTTCATTTTGCGTAAATCCCTTAGCCATCAACCTAGCCTTGTATATGGATAACTCAATACCATGAATACATGATTTCCTCTTGAATATCCATTTACTCTCAACAAGCTTCTTAATCTTCGCTTGCTTTAGAAGAATCTAAGTCTTCATCTCTTGAGAGATCTTATTTCTTCCCTTATAGTTGTACGTAACTTCTTTTTATCGCTACTTTTGATAGCATCATGATAGGTTTCCGGTCGAGAACATCTTTATGTATTTCAACTCATAGAGCATAACTAATTACATTGGTAAAACCATACTTTTGCAGTTGTTTGATTAGTATCGGTACTTTATCTCTCACCAATTGATAACTGTCTAGATCATGTTACTCTCTAGTTTGATCATCTAGAGGACCTGAAGCACCAAACCTTTAGCCATCTTCACACCCATGCAGTGTTTGAACTTCCTCTGTACGAGGCGAAGCTAAATCAGGTCTAAAATCATATTCGACAGACTCAGATTACAAAGTTAAAACGATTCAACACATCAGCAGATAATAATAGGAGAATAAAAAACACAAATGGACCTAAAAATTGCAACAGTACAAACAATTAACTTAAAGATTCATAAATGTATAAACGAAGAAGAAAAAGACCAACACGATGAGTGTACTATGAAAGCAGTTTGTTGTCATGTAACCTCAAGGTGATTGGCTACCTCGGGGAGAGCAGTAATTGTCCTCATAGTCATCATCACCCGGACTCCTGTCATTTCTCAGACCTGGACTAGGACTGAGGCTCGGACTACGCCCACGACCATTTGTTGCAGGACTCTTCTGATGTACTGGGCTTTCCCTGTCTGAGCCAGAAGCACTTCTACCATTCTTCCTTGGGCTACCACCATTATCTGAACCGCTACGAGGGGAAGCTAGGTTTTGTCATTTCAGTGAAATAGCTGGGCTGCCATGCTGTGCAGGTGACAGACTCTGTTTCCTTCCCTTAGGACATGGCGACCGGCTCATTGACTGAGGACTGTGTCCCCTCTCAGCCCTCTCCCTCTTCACCGGAGACCTTGACCGGTGCCATAACAGATGATTTGGAATATAATGTTAGAATTCTTAAATAACATTGACTCAAATGCCCAGCACAAACAATGTACTATAATAAATGGAAAAGAGGATATTAAAAATAGCTAACCTGTAACTGCGCCAGCTATAACTTGGGCTTAGGCTTCTTCCACATCGAGGAGAGTGGGACCTCTGTTAGGGTAGCGACCAAAGTTCCACATCCCACATCGGTAAAACATGGGAAGGATCAATGGTATATAAGTGAGAACATATCTCAACTAGTATGAGGCCTTTTGGTAGTGGACCAAATGCAAAGCCGTGAGGGCCTTCGGGTGCCAAAGCGGACAATATCATACTAGTGTTGTGATCGGTTGTGTTCTTACTTATATACGGAGGAATATGCGGACCGAGCCCTCATATTCCCAACATGTGGTATCAGAGCTCCAGGCCCAGACAGTACGCGATGTGGTGGGTGATGTGGGTGAAATTCTCATTAGTCGAACATGATGAATTAGTAGTCATGCTCAAGATCCTTGTTTGGAGTGCCTATGGCTTATCAAACAGTGTGGCTTGATTTGAGGCTCATCAAGCATTGTGGCTTGATTGGAGAGATCCTCGTTTGGATTGCCCTTTGCTCATCAAACAGTGTGGCTTGATTGGAGTGTATCAAGACGGTGGTACTTGTTTGGAGTGGCGCTAAGGAACAAGATAGGATGGTCGAGATCAGATAGATCCGTTGTAAAGGCTCTATTGATCGGTTGTGTTCTTACTTATATACGTGAGAACATATCTCAACTAGTATGAGGACTTTTGGTAGTGGACCAAATGCAAAGCCGTGAGGGCCTTCGGGTGCCAAAGCGGACAATATCATACTAGTGTTGTGATCGGTTGTGTCTGTACTTATATACGGAGGAATATGCGGACCGAGCCCTCATATTCCCAAAAACCTCACTGGCGATCTAGAGTAACTCTCATCTCGTCTGAATAATAAATAGATTTGTGAGAAGCAGAATATGTAACAGTCATCTACATCATGCACAGATCATAATATTAATGAGAATATTAATGAGTGCATAAGCTGAAAGAGTACATACTTCAGTTTTTGGGAGAATTCTTATAGTTTCTCTCGATATGGCCTCTCTCCCCACAGCGATAACATTTGTTCTTCCAGCGTCAGCTTTACAATCGCGTGCCCAATGGCCATCAAGGCCACAACTAAAACAAAAACCAGAGCTAGGAGGAGGTGTTGGGCTCTTCCTATGTGGGAGTCCAATTATCATATGGGCTAAGACCAATTTGGATAACACATACGATTTTGGTTTATGTATAAATATATATTTATACAGTATCTTTCGGAAATGAGCATCATATTCTATAGTGCAGTTGTTGAGAGAAAAAGGTGATTCGAGGCGGAAGTTTGTGCTTTCAATCGGACTGTCTCTGCTTGTCCGATCGGCTTCAATTTTGGTGAGAAGGCTCGTCTACTTGTCCTCTAAAATATGTCCAGAGGGTTTTTGATTTGGAGTCATCTAAGTGTGTTTTTCGATCATCTTCTTCTAACTGCGTTTTGGGGATATTTCAGTGAATTTTCTGATTTCGGTTCATTATCTTGTGTATTGGGGTTATGTATGAAGTTGTCATACTTCTTGTGGTGTATGCTCTAGTTTTATCTAGAGAATAGTTTTGTAACTCATCTTCTGATAGTGAATATTTGGTTGGACTCCGAAATCAGTCCCGTGGTTTTTACTTCCTACACTGGGAAGGTTTTCCACGTAAAAAAATGTTCTGTGTTGTTTGCATTTATTTTATTCAGACTTGATATTTTGTTTGGGATCGTTATCTCTATCATAATTGATACAAGAAAGAAGATTTTGTTTGTGCTTCTATTTCTTGTCAAAGTGGTATCAGAGCGAGTGGTTGTGTACTTGTGTTGTATCAAATATGGAGGTGAATACAAGGAGAATGGTGACGATGAATGGTTCGAATTATCATATATGGAAATCGAAGATGGAAGATCTTGTTTATGTTAAAAGTTTTCATTTACCGGTGTTCGGTGATGAAAAACCTAAAGATAAGTCTGATGCAGAATGGATAATTATTCACCGACAGGTTTGTGGCTTTATTCGGCAATGGGTTGATGATAATGTGTTGAATCATGTTGTAGACGAAACAGATGCAAGGAAATTGTTGAGTAAACTTGAGGAGTTATATGCTCGGAAGACAGGAAAGAGTAAGTTACTTTTGTTCAAACAGTTGATGTATTTAAGGTATCAAGATGGATCACCTCTTACAGATCACTTGAATACCTTTCAAGGCTTGATTAATCAGTTGGCTGCTATGGGTATCAAATTTGATGACGAGGTTTTGGCGTTATGGTTGCTTGGTTCGCTGCCAGACTCATGGGATACTTTCAGAATGTCTCTTTCTAATTCAGCTCCTGAAGGTAATATCTCAATGGAATTAGCTAAAAGTAGTGTGTTGAATGAAGATATGAGAAGAAAAACAGTTGGCTTCTCTTCACATTCAGAAACTCTAGTCGTTGAGAAACGTGGTAGAAATGAAAATTGCGGTTGGAAAACTAGAGGTAAAAGTAGAAGCAAGAGTCGGAACAAGTCTAATAAATTTGCACATTGGGAGTGCTACTACTGTCATGAGATCGGGCACACTAAGAAATTTTGTCCTAAGTTGAGAAAGAAGAATAATTTTGGGAAATCTAACAATGGTAAAGAAGAAAAGAACCAGGAGAAAAATTATGATGAAAGTGGTGACGAGAAACATGTTGCTGCAGTTTCAGAGAGCTACTTCGTTGTCATTGATGATGCTGTTGTGAATTCTGTGTCTGATGAAAATGGTTCGGTAGTTGATAGTGGTGCTACAATTCATGCCACTTCCCGTAGAGAATTTTTCTCATCTTACACCTCTGGTGACTTCGGTTCTGCAAAGATGGAAAATAATGATTTGTCTAAAGTGGTTGGTATTGGTGATGTTCATCTAGAAACAAGCATGGGTGCAAGATTGATTTTGAAGGGTGTTAAACATATACCCGATCTTCGATTGAATTTGATCTCTACAGGGAAGCTAGATGATGAAGGTTATTGCAGTATTTTTGCGAATGGGCAGTGGAAACTTACTAAGGGCTCGTTGGTTGTGGCAAGAGGACAAAAATATTCAGCCCTCTACATCATGTCTGCAAGGGTGTCTGCTGAGAAAATCAATGCTGTTAATGATGAATCAATAGTTGATTTGTGGCATAAAAGACTCAGTCACATTAGCGAAAAAGGATTAGATATTCTGAGGAAGAAACAATACATTTGTGGGATACACAAAGCTCATTTAAAGAAATGTGTACATTGTTTGGCTGGAAAGCAGAATAGAGTATCTTTCAAGAGCTCGGCTCCTTCAAGAAAACCAAGTTTGCTTGACTTGGTACATACTGATGTTTGTGGTCCTTTCAAAACGAGAACACTTAGTGGTTGTTTGTACTTTGTTACTTTTGTTGATGATCATTCCAGGAAAGTTTGGGCTTACACTTTGAAAACAAAAGATCAAGTGTTAGATGTCTTTAAGCAGTTTCAAGCTTCAGTTGAGAGACAAAGTGGGAAACAATTGAAGTGTGTTAGAAGTGATAATGGGGGAGAATACATTGGTCCTTTTGATGATTATTGTAGACAGCAAGGCATTCGGCATCAAAAGACACCTCCCAAGACCCCTCAGTTGAATGGCGTAGCGGAGAGACTAAACCAAACATTAATTGAAAGGGTAAGATGTCTTCTTTCACAATCACAACTCCCTAAATACTTTTAGGGTGAAGCTTTGAATACAGTGGTACATTTCTTGAATCTTAGTCCTTCTGTACCTTTAGATTGAGATATCCCAAATAGAGTTTGGACAGGTAAAGATGTTTCTTATGATCATTTGCGTGTCTTTGGGTGCAAAGCTTATGTACATATTCCTAAAGATGAGAGATCTAAACTCAATTCGAAGACAAGACAGTGTGTATTCATTGGTTATGGTCTTGATGAGTTCGGATACAGATTTCATGATCCAATTAATAAGAAGCTTATTAGGAGCAGAGATGCCGTGTTTATGGAAGATCAGATAGTTCATGATATTGATAAGAGTCAAAATTCAGCGCCTATGTCTGAGAATGACTTGGTAGAATTGGGGCATATTCCGCTTGCACATACTCCTACAGAAGTTGAAGAAAATTCAGATGGTGACTCATCTGCCTCAAGAGGTTCGCATATTGTTGATACTGGTGATCATGATAATGATTTCATGCATGAACAAGAGAATGAAGAAGATGTTGAACAACTTGAAGTTCCAACGCGGTGATCTACTAGAGATAGACAACCCTCTACTAGATATCCTTCTGATAAATATATTTTGTTAACCGATGCAGGTGAGCCTGAGTGTTATGATGAGGCTATTAGTGTTGTATGTAAAAATCAATGGGTTGAAGCGATGAATAAAGAGATGCAATCACTTCATGAGAATCATACATTCGAGTTAGTGAAGATACCTGAAGGGAGAAAAGCCTTAAGTAACAAGTGGGTGTATAGGTTGAAGCAAGATGATAGTTCTCTGCAACCTCGGTACAAAGCAAGATTGGTAGTCAAAGGCTTTGGTCAGAAAAAAAGGTATTGATTTTGATGAAATATTTTCTCCAGTTGTAAAAATGTCTTCTATTCGTGTGGTTCTAGGCATTGCAGCGAGTCTAGACTTGGAAATTGAGCAAATGGATGTAAAAATAACATTCTTGCATGGTGACTTGGAAGAAGAGATTTTTATGAAACGACCTGAAGGTTTTGTGGTTGAAGTAAAAGAAGATTGTGTATGCAGATTGAAAAAGAGTCTATATGGTTTGAAGCAAGCTCCGAGACAGTGGTATAAGAAGTTCATGTCAGTTATGGGGGAGCAGGATTACAAGAAGACTTCTTCTAATAATTGTGTATTTGTGAAGAAATTTTCTGATGCCGATTTTATCGTTCTTTTACTTTACGTTGATGATATGCTTATTGTTGGGAAGAATACTTCGCGGATTGATTCTTTGAAGAAACAGTTAAGTAAGTCTTTCGCAATGAAAGATTTAGGTCCAGCAAAGCAGATTCTCGGCATTCGAATTACTAGAGACAGAGACTTGAAGAAGTTGTTCTTATCACAAGAAAAATACATTGAGAAAATTCTTCAGAAGTTTAATATGGACAAAGCTAAAGTGGTTAGCTCACCACTTTCCGGTCACTTCAAGTTAAGCAAGAAACAATGTCCTTCAACTAATGAAGAAAAGAGAGACATGGCTAATATTCCATATGCATCTGCAGTTGGAAGTCTCATGTATGCCATGGTATGTACTCGTCCTGACTTAGCTCATAGTGTTTGTGTTGTGAGCAGATTTTTGTCAAACCCAGGTAGAGAGCATTGGGAAGCCGTGAAATGGATTATGAGGTATCTACGAGGAACCTCTAATTTGAAGCTCAGTTTTGGGATGAATAAACTTGAGTTGTTGGCTTATTCTGATTCAGACTTGGCTGGAGATGTCGATACTCGCAAGTCTACTTTTGGATATTTGATTAACTTTTGTGGTGGTGATGTTTCATGGAAATCAAGACTACAAAAGTGTGTTTCCCTTTCAACGACAGAAGCTGAATTCATTGCAGTGACAGAAGCGAGTAAAGAGCTACTATGGATGAAGAAGTTCTTGAAAGAACTTGGATTTGAGCAACACAGGTATGTACTGTTATGTGATAATGAGAGTGCTATTCATCTCGTGAAGAATTCGTCATTTCAGTCAAAGTCGAAACATATTGATGTGAGATTTCATTGGATTCGAGATATTCTTGATGCTAAACTAATGGAGGTTGATAAAGTTCATACATATGATAATGGGTCTGACATGATGACAAAGGCTTTGCCTAGGGAAAAGCTTGAACATTGTAGATTGATCGCCGGGATGGCGAATCCTCCCACATAGTCGTGAATGGGAGATTTGTTGGGCTCTTCCTATGTGGGAGTCCAATTATCATATGGGCTAAGCCCAATTTGGATAACACATACGATTTTGGTTTATGTATAAATATATATTTATACAGTGTCTTTCGGAAATGAGCATCATATTCTATAGTGCAGTTGTTGAGAGAAAAAGGTGATTCGAGGTGGAAGTTTGTGCTTTCAATCGGACTGTCTCTGGTTGTCTGATCGGCTTCAATTTTGGTGAGAAGGCTCGTCTAATTGTCCTCTACAATCTGTCCATAGGGTTTTTGATTTGGAGTCATCTAAGTGTGTTTTCCGATCATCTTCTTCTAACTGCGTTTTGGGGATATTTCAGTGAGTTTTCTGATTTCGGTTCATTATCTTGTGTATTGGGGTTGTGTATGAAGTTGTCATACTTCTTGTGGTGTATGCTCTAGTTTTATCTAGAGAATAGTTTTGTAACCCATCTTCTGATAGTGAATATTTGGTTGGACTCTGAAATCAGTCCAGTGGTTTTTACTTCCTACACTGGGAAGGTTTTCCACGTAAAAAAGTGTTCTGTGTTGTTTGCGTTTATTTTATTCAGACTTGATATTTTGTTTGAGATCGTTATCTCTATCATAATTGATACAAGAAATAAGATTTTTTTTGTGCTTCTATTTCTTTTCAGGAGGACCTCTTCCATCTCTATCCCCCGTCTCTGTCTCCCCTGTCCCTGCCCCCTGTCTCTGTCCCTAAAACCATGTGAAGTCTACAAATGAAAGAAAATAGTAAAATAACAAATCCACTTGTAACTAAAAGTAATATACATTTAGAAGCCATATAACAATCTAAAATGCTTATTTTCAAGAAGAATAGAGAAGGTAGATTCGTTCCACATAAATACAAAATTTATCAGCATCCGTAGTATCTCTTGTTTTTGATTGAGTATTCCCATCAAACCACAATAAGGTAAGCTCCTGCAAGAACAGGCCAAACTGCTACAGCTAGACAAGCTTATATAGGTGCCGGCCTTACCAATTAAACCCAAGAAACTGCGATGTATACAATCCCTGCAGCTTCAGCAGCAGCGACTAGCGTCTCAAAGAAATACAGAACATTGACAATAACACATAACAGGAATGTAGAAGACTATGTAATTTTTTCAGGATAAAACTATACATATAAAACGTACCCCTTTAGCAAACTCAACAATAATACGTCAAAATCTCGACCATCTATGGGATACCTTGCATTGTCAGCATCTATAGGATCACTACATATCTGTAACAGGATTATGTGAGGGCATAAAACCAACATAAAACAAAAGAACATAATAGAAACAATAGGCTACCAAACCAACATCAAGATTTAAACACTTGAATAGTCAAAGATAAAAATAAAGAGTAGCTACTTACAACAAAGGCATAGTCACGCTTCATATCCACATCTCGTACTCTGCATAAATTGTTTCCAGAAACAGTAAGGCCATCATTATTTAAGTACTTCTAGGTAGATAGTGTATGCTACGGCACCATCACAGACGAAGTAAGCATCGTCAACATAAAAGAAAGTAGTGTTTGCATACACACTAGAGCTTAGTATTCACATGCAAGTTTAACACTGGACTGCCTGAAGGCTTTTTCTCTAAGAATCTGATGATTTGCAAAGTTATTAGAGATACATATGATGAAATAAGTGTGATAAATTTATACTGACGGGCGGGGTCCAAAGGGGAGCCCTAGCAAGGTCCAAACATAATTTCAAAATTAAAAATTTGACCGTTTTATTCAAATTTTAAATTTCAGCCGTTTTATTACAAAACCAGTTTAGAGACCTTAACTGCCCTAACTTCCAAACTGTTTTTTGGTTGGTCGAATTGATAAATATGGGTTCTGTTGAAAAAGGAGATCAGATCATTTTCATCTCTCTTTTCAAAATTATATTTCTGATTTTGAAATTTTTGGAAAACCCCAAAAATATTTCAATAATAAATTGTTTACAAGACTTCAGAGATTATCCGGAAACAAAACACTGTTTTCTACAATTTATGTTTTAACATTGTCAAAGTATCCAGATTCGAAGTTTCTTACGACTTCCTCCAAGACCTCAATTGTCTTTTCCTCTATCTCAAATTATAAGTCAAGACTAGAGGTGTCTAATGGTTCAGGAACCACGGTTCAAAGCTGACAACCTGCTTAAGAACTGGCGGTCTACCTGCGAAACTGGCCCATTAGGACTGCAACCTGGCAGGACCGCAACCTGCCAGGACCGCAACCCGCCAGGACCGCAACCCGACAGGACTGCAACCTGGCAGGACTGCGAAACCACGGTTTATTTGTAAAAAACCGGCGGTTTATTGGTAAATATTATGCTGATTTTATTTATTTTATAACCAAAATGTTATATTTAAAAAATATTGAGATTGCATATTATTATAGAATTATCATTACATTTTTGTTAATATTAATTTGTTTTAGTTATTAATATTTTAAGTGTTGTAATTATTATATAGTCCAAAATTTTAAATATTACTTATGTTATTATCATATTTTGAATATTATTATTATGTTTTTATATCTAATACAAACCAAAACTATATCTTATCATGTTAAAATATTACAAATTCTATGGTTATAATTTTAATATTACATTTTGATTACTATTGTGATTTGGTTTTAAATTTTACAAGTGTTTGTTATTATTTTTTAAACCAAAATCATATTTTATCATGCAAAAATATTACAAGTTATATTGTTATAATTTTAATATTACATTTTAAATTTTATTATTGTGATTTGGTTTTAAATATTACAAGTGTTATTTACTATTTTTAAGTTATATTGTTATAATTTTAATATGACATTTTGAATTTTATTATTGTGATTAGGTTTTAAATATTACAAGTGTTATTTAATATTTTTAAGTTATATTGTTATAATTTTAATATTACATTTTGAATTTTATTATTGTGATTTGGTTTTAAATATTACAAGTGTTATTTATTATTTTTAAGTTATATTGTTATAATTTTAATATTACATTTTGAATTTTATTATTGTGATTTGGTTTTAAATATTACAAGTGTTATTTATTATTTTTAAGTTATATTGTTATATTTTTAATATTACATTTTGAATATTATTATTGTGATTTGGTTTTAAATATTACAAGTGTTATTTATTATTTTTAAGTTATATTGTTATAATTTTAATATTACATTTTGAATATTATTATTGTGATTTGGTTTTAAATATTACAAATGTTATTTATTATTTTTTAAACCAAAATCATATTTTATCATGGTAAAAGATTACAAGTTATATTGTTATAATTTTAATATTAAATTTTGAATTTTATTATTGTAATTTTAATAATGATTATAAAATTATTATTACATTTTGGTCAGTATTAATTTGTTTTGGTTATCACAAACATCATTCATTACAAGTGAAAATTAGGGGATTGGTGAGCATTAGTAAGTCTACGATTTATAGGCATTTTAAAACTTAAAACAACGTTTTTTTTAAATATGCAATAAAATACTAATCGAAACTAATTAATATCGCAAATAATAAAAACTAAATTTAGACTAATACCAACTAATACAACTAATAACAAGCAATAACAACTAACAACAAGCAATAACAACTAACAACAACTAATAAAATTAGAATTAAAAGAACTAATTTAAATTACTATAACAATTAAATAACTTGATAAATTATACGAAGCTCTTAATTGAGCTATTATAATGTTATCCCAACGTTATTTAAGTGTTTTTATCAAATAGAAACAATTTGCGAAAAAAAAAATCAAACAATTCCGAAAGTAGGACTACAATATGTAAAATAAGAAATTTGAGTTTTCTAGAATATTTAGAACAAGTAGAGAGATTTAGAGAGATGTAGAGAGGAGTATATGAATTTATGAGTGTGGATTTGGGGTCTCCTCTATTTATAGAGGAGACCCAATTTTTTTTTTGGAACCATCCGGATGGTCCGGACGTCCGGTCCGGGGCATCCGGACGTAATCTCCGGACGCCCGGACCGGAAATTCGGACCATCAGGACAGATCTCCGGATGGCCCGGATTTATGATTTTTTTTTTTAACTTTTAAAAACCATGTTAGGCATTTTAAGAAAATGTTAGGCATTCAAGTAGTTGCCCAAGACTACTTTAAAAAAATTAATTCGAAATTTTTAACTATTAACCACCATGTTAGGCATTCAAGTAGTTGACCAAGACTTGGTAAGTGAGAGGGTTTGTTTGTGCCTCCTTTTATATAAGAGGAGTTTTGTTTAAAAGAATCCCACATCGATAGTTACCATTGAAGATGAAAGTGTCAATCTATATAAAAGAATCCCAAGTAATCTAAGATTATCCACATTGTCAATGATCATATATTATTTAATTATTGATTATTCGGCTTTTATATTTTATTATTTGATCATTTAATTATTGATTATTCAGCTTTTATATTTTATTATTTACGTTTAATTATTAAAGACATACTACTATCTTAGTTTAATTATTAAAGACATACTACTATCTTAGTTTAATTATTAAAGACATACTACTAACTTAGTTATTAATATTTGTCGAAAAAAAACTTAAAAATATATATTTCCTAAATTAATCTCTTATAATTTAAAACAATTTTGTTTGTTAATTATTAAAGACATACTACTAACTTAGTTATTAATATTTGTCGAAAAAAAACTTAAAAATATATATTTCCTAAATTAATCTCTTATAATTTAAAACAATTTTGTTTGTTAATTACAATCGCAGATTTATTACGGCATAATATTTAAAATACATTAGTTTTAGCAAGTTTTTAATAATTTTTTATTTCGATTCCGAATCGGTTCTAAACAATATACAAATCACCTAATAATTTAAAATTATGTCTAATAGGTATATATTATTTAATATGTACATAATATTAAATATAACATCTTAAATATCTAGTATGTTAAAACAATATACAAATCAAATTATATTGTTTACGATATCTTGTTTAAGACAATCAAATTTTTATTTTTATATTTTTACAATTATTGAAAGTTGTAATCGAAATACAACTAGATGTACTTATTTTATTTAATCTCTACATAATATTAAATAAAATATCTTAAATACATAAATATAAATATATAATCAAATGTATCAAAATCAAATTACAATTATTATTTTAGAATGTAACTGATGATTATAAAATTTCGATTAAAATGATAACATATTTAAATTAAAATACATTAAATAGAATAATTAACTCGTGTATATGGTACATATCTCAATTATTGAAATTAGATTCAATTAACACTTACAAATTAATTTTAAATAACATTATAATATATTCTGATAAACGGTTCTTAAATGGTTAAATGGTTTGGCTGATGGTTGAACTGGTAAACGGCTCTTAAATGGTTCGTCTGGTGGTTTGAACTGGCGGTTTAACTGTGAAACTGGCCCATTAGGACTGCAACCTGACAGGACCGCCAGACCGTCAGGACCGCATAAGAGCAACCCGCCAGGACCGCAACCCGACAGGACCGCAACCCGACAGGACCGCAACCCGACAGGACCGCAACCCGGCAGGACCGCAACCCGACAGGACCGCAACCCGGCAGGACCGCAACCCGTGGTTCTGACTTAAACGGTGCGGGTTGGTGCTGGTTCAACCCGTTTGACACCTCCGATCAAGACAATGTTAAAAGAAATCCAATCCAAGGCGAATAAAAAAAAATAACCAGTTAACAGAGTTCAACAAAACAAGGAATGGCTAAATCTCTAGCTTCAAATAATGTTGTAAGAAGCAAAGTTGAGATTGATAATCGATGACGTTCCACCTTTTTAAACATCTATGTCTATAGAACAAAAAAAACTTAATCGAGTACAATCCATAAGCATAACACGGAAGTTCTCCCTTCTAATCCGAAGAAGATGTCTTTCATTACAGTTAATGAAGACAACGCTATTTCTAAAACTTCTTCGTCTCCAGAAGAAGTTGTCCACAACTTCCATTGTCTCGTAAACATACAATTATTTACCAGTATCAATATGGTCACCTAGGTGGAGCATGAATCTAAATCTCCTTAGGGTTTCTTCACTGGTCTCAGTCCGAAGCTCGGTTCAAGAAGAAGCCCAGTCTGAAGCTCGGTCTAAGAAGAAGTTAAGTAATGACGCTTTATTTAGTAGCTGATCGAAAGAAACATGTTTCTACATTCAGAAGCTAGACCATCACCAATTGTGCATGGACTGTCTATGAAGCAAACTTCTCCAACAACAAAACTGATGTCAATTATGCCAAGAGATTTGTTGCAAGTTAGTTTCCCAGGAGATAATGGCATACACAATATTAACAGTTTTCAACAACACTAGCCGACACTCCGAGAATCAAACTTGATATCTCCCGTATAAAATCATGTTTTCAAACAACCGAACGGAAGTTCTCCGCAACAAAATTAATATTCACCATCAAAGTTAATATCTAATATGAATTTGTCAATAAATATTCAATTTTTTTAGTCTTCGTCAATGGATTCATTTTATAACTCAAACTTCAAAAATTCAACCTACGAAAAGGATATATTATAACTCAACTTGATCATCATAAGACTTATTAGTGAACTTGTATACATTTAAGAAGATTTATTCGATATACATAATACAATTGAAAGATTTATTATTGCTAGACATCAGTATACCATAAATCGTGCATAAATTTATATGAAGCTATAAGCCAAAGTTCGTCATCAACAAAAAGAGATCGTGCTATAAGCCCTCAAAAATGAAAATTGTCAGTCCATCTCCATAATTGAATAATTTAAGCCAATTGACCTCGATGATATAAAGGTTTATGCCAATTGATCTCCATGATAAAATTCTAAGTGATCTCCGTGATATAAAGGTTATACTACAAGTGATCTCCATGATAAAAAGGTTATACAGCAAGTGATCTCCATGATAGAAATGCTTAATGCCAAGTAATCTCTATGATAGAATGTATTTAAGACAATTGGTCTTTATGATATAACGCCACTTAATCACTATGTTAGAAAGACTAAATGCCAAGTGCTCTCCATGATAGAAAGACTAGAAATCACGAGATCTCCATGTAAATAACGATGAGGGTCGTGTATACTGATAAGATAACAAACATGGTTAGTGAATTGTGCCTGTGGTTTACGAACTGACCTGATATGCAAGTAGTCCTACTAGGCCCTGGCGTAGGAGGTCAAACTAGCTAAATGGTAACAAAACTAAGCCCGATGTGGCAACACCATCGGGGTATGCAAGTGGCCATACAGAGCCCTAGCTTATGAATCAAATCACAATTTTGGTTACCCAAAGCAAACTTAAGGTGGAAACACCATCCGGATATGCAACTAGCCAAACTCAGCCCTAACTTACGAGTCAAATTACAACCTTGGTTACCCAAACCAAACCTGAGATGGAAATACCATTAGGATATGCAACTGGTCATACATGTACCAAGTCTCACGAGTCAAATATGTGTATCGACCTCCATGACAAAAATTTTAATATAAATCTATTGCCTAAGTAACTATATCTCCAAAATCTACGTGAATCATCTACGACATGAAATGCTACAAATACGACTTCCTCAAGATATGTTGCCAAAATAAGCATGCTACCAAAATAAAACAAGTGATGACAAAACAATTTGTTCAAATAGAGAATCTCCTTTAGTATCGACTTCGTCAAATCAACCAATAAATACAATTAGGTGGAGATGCATCGATGACAAGTGACTTTAGAGATACTAGACAAAGCATACTGACCCGAAGCAAACTGACTTGAAGCATGCCAATCTAAAGTATAACGATCTGGAACATGACGACTTCAAGTACGAATCTAACAACCCACTAATTGTTAGCAGTTTTCTTTCCATTTGGTAAATAAAGATTTTTATCTTTAATGGAGGTTTTGGTTGCCAAAGGGTTTTAATAAGGCAGGAACAATTAAGTATGAACCAAGTTGGAGACATACGTGACAACAGTTTGGCTAGGTAAATAAAACTAACCAAACCTTTAAGACTTTTACAAGTTTAGCCGACATGACTAGCATAGTTACTTCAACATTAAAAACAGAGCTTCGAAAAAAATATAAATGAAGATAGAGCTACAAAAACTGATGAATTCAAAAGTACATGCTTCAGCAAAAGACAATAGGTGTCTTGAAGACACGGACATGGAAGGACTTGAAGACTAAATTATCCAGATATTATATTCGATCATTTTATAGTCCTTAAATTTTATTACATTACAACTCAAGGACAACATAGGAGTCTTGATAAGGATATATTATGTATATCATACCCCAATAATAGTAAACCACGAGGAATATTTATGATTTAATTACACGTGATATTACTACACATTTATTATTTCAAATGTGTAATAAAAACAGATATACACAAAGATATAAGATAGTATTGTATAACTTTTATCTTTGTAGTGGACCAAATGCAAAGCTGTGAGGGCCTTTGGGTGCCAAAGCGGACAATATCATACTAGTGTTGAGATCGGTTGTGTTCTTACTTATATACCGAGGCAGAATATGTGACACTCATATTTCCAACACGTGGTATGAGAGCCAGACCCAGACAGAACGCGATGGTGGTAAAATTCTCGAAGGTCGAACATGATGAACCAGTAGTCATACTCAAGGTGAATGATCTACTATATACATCCTAGTTCGGAGCGTCCATGACTCATTAAACGGTGGTACTTGATTAGAGTGGATAGTGGAGCTAAGGAACATGCGCATGATGGTCAGTGAGTAGATAGATCCGTTGTAAAAGCTCTATTGCTAAGATGGAGCAACTTCTGATTAGAGTGAGCGGATGAAAGTCAATTGAGAGGAGGCTAAGTGGTACTTTGTTCGAGAGGAGGATTTGTTAGGGTGGCGACCAAAGTCTCACATCCCACATCGGTTAAACATGGGAAAGATCAATGGTATATAAGTAAGAACATACCTCAACTACTATGAGGCCTTTTGGTAGTGTACCAAATGCAACGCCGCGGACAATATCATACTAGTGTTGAGTACCGCTTATTCCTAACAATTTAATTACACTATAACTTATATATATGAGTTAAAACTCTGAATTTATTCGAACTAATTTGATACAGAAATATAATAATTCACAAATATGTTCTCTTCCCTTTATCTTTGAAGTTTTTTTATTTATTAATAAAATTATTATAGAGAACATTAGAGCAATACTTATGTTCGTAGATCCTCTAAATAAGGTCTTGGTACTAAGGTCATTCAAGAACACACCATTTAGTTATGAGTGTCGTTTCCTTAATGGATTATTAGTTTTAGTTAAATTTTGTATTTAGTTTTGAATTATGTTTGCATGATATTCTTTGTAGACATTTGAGTTTGTTAATGCATATATATAATATGATTTGATATTATTTCAAATGACTTATCATATTCGCTTATAGGTTGATCGTTTTCATAAGATGACTATTTAAGAATAGTATGTATGATTACACATACTATTGTCTTTAAATATACACCATGATATATCTATATAGTTGATTACTTTAGTTTTTTTTCTTCTCATTATTGATGTGTTAATTTGCTTCTATAGCAAAAATATGACTTATTTATATGTCAATTATATTGATGTACATTATTTTTCAATTTATCCATCTTGGAGATACATTTTAGAATGTTCATTTAATGCATGCATCATATATTAAAATATAATGATCTAAGCGAAATTATCAAAATTCTCGACATTGAGATTCATCGTTGCATATTTAATGATGCAGCGTTTTATATTTATTTATTTTACTTCATGAGTATATTTTAATTAGTGAATCATATCTGATTGCATTCAGATTTTATTGAATTTTTATTTTTAATATCTTTTTTAGAATATTTTATTAGGGTTTATAAATGTGTCCTAAATAAAACATCAAATATCTTAATATAAATTTGTTGTATTTTTTAGACGTCCGTTCTTGAAACCCTAGATTAAGGTTTCGTCTATCATTTGTTCTTTTTTATATGTCGTTGCATTAGTTGGTATCAGAGCTCCAATTCATTCTACTTAGATACAAGAAGTATGTTTCCAGAACCTGATTTTTATGATTTGAGTACTAGAATAGAGAACAATATATTTCAGTCTACCTGCAGAATTGGAGGAAAAGTTTGCAAGTTTGTAATTAATTCGCATAGTCATGAGAATATGATTTTAGAAGAGGTTGTTCAGAAACTGGCATCAAAGACTCATACTCTTTCAAACCTTTACATATTGTGAGGGCTCATAGAGTACACTAAATTAACAGTTTCTAAACGTTGCCTAATTATATTTTATGTTGGTAATTATAAAGATATAACATGATGTAAGGTAGTTACTATGGACGCTTGCCATCTAGTGTTATGACGTCCATGCCAATTTAAAAAGAAATTACACTTATAGTGTAAAACGAATGAGTACACTTTTGTAAAAATAAATACAATATTACATTCATGTCATCTAGTGTAGTGTCTCTAAAACCATACCCACCGGTTAATGAGTTTCATGCTCATAGTGCATCGTTACCTATTTTAATTTTGATGCTAAAGTTATATCTAAACCAATATTTGACAAGCGAGTCTACGATAAGTACGATGATGAGGTGGAAAAAAATAACATTAATGTAAAAAAATTAAAAACATGAGAAGAATTAAAAATCACGAATCCAGGTTTTTTATTAACAATGAATAGTTCGTATTTAATAAGATTAAAGAATTTGTTCGTATTCAATAAGATAGGAAAAACAGTGCAGAAATAGACACAGTTGCCAAAATTTTCCCAACCCAAAAAAACAAAACAACGTCCTGCCGTTATTTTGTATCCTGATGCAGAAACTAATGTTGCCGAGGCAGTAAAAGGTGGGGAAGAAATTAGTCACTATCAGGGGATTGAGGTCGATAAGCTCTTAAAGATGAAACATGAATTGGAAGTTGAATATCTGATAAGCCCTCTCATGCACCGAGGAAGACGTTTTGATGATTTTGCTTCTGCGCGAGAAGAAATTTTGGATGAAAAAGATGGGATAACTGGGTAGACAACATCTCATGCTATACAAAACTTGATCTCCTAGACAAAGGAACAAATACTTTAGACGTTATTGAAAGGAGGTCATATCACCTGGAACATCCCTGGGCTGGTATTGTGAATCGTTCACAAGCTGATATCAACAAGAACGTTGACATGATTGTTGCTCACCGAAAAAAGAGCATGAATGTTTTAAGACCATTCCCAGTATGGACACAATGAAAACAAGCAGAAGTGATTAACAAGATCAATGACTATGAATTTGATGCCTGGGATCAAGCTGTGGACATTAGAGGAGGTGGTGAAGCTAAGATATCTGATGAAAATGCCTGTGGAGAAAGTGCACGGTCTGTTATTGCTCGGTGTGACTCATTTGTCTCAAGATTATAAAACTGCTAATGCTCACACTGAGTATGGTTGTGCTGCCGTTCTCGAAGAAGTATCTCTTCCTAACTGGAATCAAGATGAATATGACGAAGAAGAATGGCTACTTACACCTGTTTTCTATAATGAGAATATGTACACAGAGACAAAAAAGAGGATGAGATTGTTTGATATTTGATGAAATTCGTTGGGTAAAACTCTCCGTTCAATGTTATCCTGTTTTTACTCCTAGAATATCTTTCAGGTAACTGAATGTTTACCTTTATTTGGTCCAACAAATCGGCCATGCAGCTATTGAAGCTGAGGATAATTTTATTTGGTATATCTGGTAGAGAGCTCATCAGATGTTAATTACTTACTCCGAGTTTGCGACAAAGCAAGCAAGGGCTGCTGCACCCTA
This sequence comes from Limnanthes douglasii subsp. nivea, assembly GCA_036936605.1. Lineage (NCBI taxonomy): Eukaryota > Viridiplantae > Streptophyta > Magnoliopsida > Brassicales > Limnanthaceae > Limnanthes > Limnanthes douglasii. The sequence goes on along the minus strand of JAUPFV010000001.1, from coordinate 89,854,196 downwards.
TGGTATTGAGAGCTTTGATTCTGTTTTGAAGCCATTATGGAAGGGTATCCTGCCACACCGTGGGAAAGTATAGTCTGCATTCTTGAAGGCAATCGGTTTTAGCATTCCTCTGACAAACCTATCAACGATAAATCCTAGTGCTGACTTAGCGGGAAAAAACGGGCATTTGCCCGAGGAACTTGCAAAGAAGAACCTTGGTTTAGTTACTCAGGCGTCTTCCATGGTAATCAGTGCGTTGTCCATTGCAAGAAAGAGGGATGCTTGGTCTGTTTTCATTCTTACCCACTGCAAGACAGTATTTTACAACACAACCAAGGTGAATACTCAAACCTCAATCATGGTAAAGAATCCAAACAAAGCTGAAGACGAACCCGCAAGTTTGGAATGGTCATGGAGACCGAAGACTATCTATGATACAATTCTTCAAGGCCGAGGATACATTTCGACTAATCAAGTGATAGACCAGAAACAAATAACAAATAATGTTGAATCAGCACAAGAGTCTTTCACGTTTGCAGTGAGGACATACTTGCTGAAGGTCCCTGAGCCAGCACCAGGAACTTGTGATCTCTCCGACGACATTATCTTACTTGCTGAAGGTCAAATTTTTTATCAAGGTGTACGTGAAGACATACTCGACTTCTTTGACTTCATGGGATTCAAAGGCCCTGCAAGAAAAGGATTTGCAGATTTTATTCAAGAAGTAACTTCCAATAGAAACCAACAACAGTATTGCTGTACCTGGATTGGTACAGGGCTTCAAATCTTTTAAAATTGGGAAACAACTTTCTTCAGATCTTAAGATTTCTTACGGCAAAAGCAGAGTTCAACCTGCCGTGTTGATGAGGGAAAAGTATGGCATATTAAAGTGGGAGTTGTTCAAGGCTTACATTGCAAAAGAATGGATGCTTTTGCAACGCAACTCTTTTGTGTATATATTTACAACTGTCCAAATAATTTGTATGTCGCTAATTGCCATGATCATGTTTGTTAGAACATAAATGACGGGTTGGTGCTATAGAAGGTGGACAGAAGTTTCAAGGAATATTCTTTTTCAGCCTACTTAATATAATGTTTAACGGGTTTATGGAAATGGAGTTCACAGTTCTATAGTTTTCTGTTATCTACGAACAAAGGGATCCATCATGTTTTATCAGGTTGGAAATATGCGTACTGCATATTCCGCTTTCGTATATAAGTAAAAACAACCGATTTCTACACTATTATTATATTGATCGCTTTGGACGTTAAGGTCCGCACGACTTTGCTTTTGGTTCTCTACTAAAAGGTCTCCTCTCATGCTGCTGACTATTTTCTGTCCTTTAGGCAAGTCAATAAGCTTCCATGTCTTATTTTTATGAAGAGATTCAATCTCTTCCCTATAGCATCAATCCATCGATCTGCCTCTAAACACGTTATAGCTTCTTCGTAGCTATTAGGTTTCTGCATCTCAACTTCTTCTGCAACTGACAGAGTATATGCAACAAGATTCACATACCTTTTCGGAAGTCTAATATCTCTTCTCTTTCTGTCCAGTGCTATGCTATAAGGTTGTTGTTTTGGTTTGGGCGCATCATCGTTACTATCATCCGATGCTGACACTTCACCTCATGATTCTGGATCCACCTCATGATTCTGGATCCACCTCAGAACCACTCGAATTATTAGACCTGCTAGGAACTGATTCTACTTCAAGGTCCACTTGTTTACTCACAACCGATCCTGATTCGACAATTTCTACTACTTCATTCTGACTGTCTATTGAAGCAAACTCGTTAAAAGTCACGTCCCCACTGATGAAAAAACCTGGAGACTTTGGAGAGATACACCATAACCTATTCCATTCACTCCAGTAGCATATCCTAGAAATATGCACCTCTTTACCCTCAGATCAAGCTTTGTTTGTCTTGAGATTGTTACCAGCTCCGTATGAAAACTTCGTACATACCATAATGTATGGTAAGGATAAGTTATCGCTACCAGATGTCAAAGGGGCGCTGAAATCAAAGGAGTTGAGACATTTGCAAATAGACAATCAGGTTGAAGGGGAAGGTCTTGTGACTAGAGGAAGATCTAGAAGCAAAGAAAGTTCTTTAAGAAGAAAGAAGTGGAGGTCCAAATCAAAGTGAAAGAACTCAAATTGTTATGAATGCAGTGAGCATGGTCATTATATGAGAGATTGTCTGAAACTGAATGGTAAGAAGGGAAATCAAAAGGATATGCACCTCTTTTAGGATATGCTCACCAAAAGCAAAGCCGTGCGAGCCGTGAAATGCGGTAAGCAGGGTCTCTAGGTTATTATAGGAAAGAGAGGACATGGTGAGCAATGGTAACCCTACTAAATGCGGTAAGCAGGGTCATTATATGAAATATGCACCTTTTTGCCCTTGGATCCATGAAAGTGGTAGCGAAGGAGAGAGAGGACATGGTGAGAAATGGTAGAGTTTAGCGAACAAGTTGTTATTTATTTTAGTGTAATTGGATCGACTAGTCGACCAATTTAATCATGATATATTATCAAACAAGTCGTAGAGTGCGGAGTGCACGCTTGTTAGATTATATCACGATTAGCGGGGTCAAATTTGAAATTATAGCCGTTTTATTACAAAATCAGTTAAGATACCCTAACTGCCCTAACTTCCAAACTGTTTTTGGTTGGTCGAAATTATAAATATGGGTTCTGTTGAAAAGAAGATCATATCATTTTTCATCCTCTCTGTTCAAAGTATATATCTCTGATTTTATCCAATTGAAATTTTTGGAGAACCCCAAAAATATTTCAATAAGAAATTGTTTACAAGACTTCAGAGTTTATCCGGAAAACGAAACACTATTTTCTACACAAGTATCCTTGAAAATTTTAACATTCCTCTCGCTCCAAATGTAATAGTTGGTGGAGCAGAAGGCTGAGCGCCAAATATGAGGGATGCCGATAGTAGGTGGTGACCAAGAGGTAGAAGTGGCCAGCCAGGTGGGCCAGTTGAAGGGTAGGGGGGGCATGCTAAGTTTTCATGAAAGCGTATCCTATATGGGTTTGAAGTAACTGCATTCAGCGAGAATGTGATTAACGGTCTGTGAGCATAAAGCGCATAGGACACAATCGGGTGAAGAACTTAGCCCCCAAGAGATGAGTTTGTCCTTAGTGGAGAGCTTGTTTCGAATAACAAGCCAGATGATAAATGAATGTCATGGGATGTTGTATTTGTTCCAAACTAGGAGGCCCAGAGGACTTTGCTTCCCGCGGGTCTGGGGAAGTTGTAGGTGCAACTAATGGAGAAACAAAAGCGACCTTGGTTAGGGATCCAGAGGAAAGAGTCATCCACGCTATCGTGGGGCGGAAGGTCGTTTATAGCGTTCCAAATCTCTAAGAGGTCGGGCTGATGTAGCTAGAGGTCCCCACGCTTGAGGGAAGGCTAATGCCAACACCCGTCCTGGATGATGTCGGAGACCAAAGTGCTACTGCGCATATGAGCGAGAACTATGATGGAGATGTCGTAGCGATCAACAAGAGAGGTGGAGGAGAGCCAAGGGTCAAACCAAATAAAAGTCGAAGAACCATTTATGATAGCGACTTTGTAGAGATAAGGGGTGTAGCTGCGTATCTTTAGGATTTTCCTCCATCCCCACCCAGACGATGAGGTGGAAGGAATGGTCCATACAAATTTATCTTTTATACTTTCATAAAAGATCCATCTAGTTCATAGTATCTTTTGATTCTTAGTCAGTATAGA